>JARDYJ010000001.1:11654730-12274730 GCA_029215755.1 Spea hammondii
GCATTCACCCTCCCTCCCAACATTCAAGAAACATCTAAAAACCCACTTCTTCAGAGAAGCATACCATCTTAGCTGCTAGAACATCCTTGTCATCGATACAACCCCCACAATACCTCTCACCCTTTCTCTATGCCTTATGTTTGTCACCCCATTTCCCTCTAGATTGTAAGCTTGCGAGCAGGGCTCTCTCCACCAAATGTATCGGTTTGTCTTAGTCTGTCAATTCTTGTCTTGTCATATCCCTTGAATTTATGTATTGTATTAAGCGCTGCGTAAACTGTTGGCGCTATATAAATAAAGGATAATAATAATAATAATAATAATTCGTCTAGAACCAAGATTAGACGTGAAAAGATAAATGGAATATCCTTCCAGTAGAAGCGGTACAAGTTAATACAATGAGTTAATATGGGCATATATCAAGCTGTACTAAAACACTGTGAATACCCCGATTTCTCTTCTAAAGCTGTGAGATGTAAACTCATCGTAGGCTCGCATGGAAGCGCGTTTCACGGAAGCAATGTTGTGTTGGCACGAGAAGCGAGCAGAGGGCACGTAGTTCATTAAATGGCTAGGAGTGTTTACCATTGACTAGAACAGCTTTAAATAGTTTGGCATTTTGTAAGAGTTTTACTCGGTTTCTATTTTAGACCTGTGTTGTGCGTGTTAGAGATAGCGACACTCACGTAGCTGTTGTGTTGATATAATGACACCAAGTATGCATGCTGGGATCTGGCACAGAGGTTCTGGCACGCTCCATGAACTCCATTGTTAGTGAGTTTTATCGGAGTGGGGACATGGAGGGATATTGGGAAGGGGTGTGGGGCGATACAGGGCTGCGGGGCAGATACTAGATCATGCTTTATACAGGAGGCATGGGCAAGTGGTGACGTGGTATAGATGGGATGATGGCATGGGCCAATGGGGGAGGGATGATGACAAGGGTTTGCATGAAGAGGGATAATTACAGATTGGGATTGTAAGAAAGATGTGGGAGAATGATGGAATGTAAGCATCAGGCATGAATACCATAGTGATGTAATGTGACATCATAATATATACTCTATTTGAATTACTGTAAGGGTTTCTAGAGGCTCGATGTGATATTTCCAGTATGACGCTGACACAAAGGGGTTATCTGGGATCAAACAGCTGTCTGGATCGATTTAAAACTGAAAACCAAACAGCTGCCTTTACCGCACCAAGGCTTTCTTGTTTTTACTAGAATTAGAATTTACAGAATTCTATATATATTGAATGCCAGTATTTTATTAGATAGTTTTGGAATGGGATTTTAGGCTGCTGGAATGTACAGAAAAGGTCATATACTTTACATATAGCGCCTGGGTTTCCAGTTATATTATAGACCTACTGGTGGGGGTAATAAGTGGAAACGTTTGCTCCATGCCCCCAGTGTGCTTACCTTTGCTTAAGGCACACATTAATGAAAAATGTTGGCGCTAGAGTCTGAGGTGAAGCTGTTGAGAGCCCCTTCCGCTGGTCCTATTCTCTGGCTAAGGGGCCATAACAAGCAAGATCTTTGATCTCCCTGACAGGCCTATTTACACCATGAGGGTGCTGATGGCTCACCATGGCCTCCATAGACTTCATTAAAGGCGCTGTGCACCTTTAAGATACGGCGAGCTGTACATGGGATGCCTGCCACGGACAGGGATGCGGCTGGGGATGCTGCCCAAGGTCGGACCTAGGACGGCCCTAAAGATAAATAGATCGCTGCGTGCCAGGTAATAGGCGGTTGTATAGTCATGTGCAGCGATATATTATTATTCGTACATATACTCTCTTCTGCTCATGCTGAATTTTTCTAAGATAATTCAGCAAGTTATGCGCCCCTATCACTTTTTTAACATAACCAACTTTCTTGATCTATACATCCCATCTAAACGTCCCATAGCTTTGGCTTCCTGATTGCTTGTTTGTCATTCGATTTGTTTTGGACATATTTAACTCTACCACATGGAAGTGGAGTCAGTGGCAGCCGGTGGCAGAGTCAATATCAGCAACTTAAAAATAGGGGCCAAATAACTAAATAGGGAGTTATTGATCACAGGAACAGAAAGTTAGGATACCTTTCCCCTTGTTGTATACATACGGTGGGCTTCTAATATATATATATCTATCTATATATATATATATAATGTAAAAAAATATAATGTCAAAAATTGCAGAGTATGCGGTGATACCTTTTTTATTGGACTAACATAATATTTAAAAGACAGGCTTTCGAGAGTTAATCTCCCTTCATCAGGTCCGAAGCAATACTAATCAACATGATAGAGGTTATTTACGACACCCCACTCAACCCCCCCTTCTCTTATACCATCTCTTGTTTTAAGTTGTAACCATGTTGATTAGTATTGCTTCGGACCTGATGAAGGGAGGATAACTCTCAAAAGCTTGTCTTTTAAATATTATGTTAGTCCAATAAAAAAGGTATCACCGCATACTCTGCAATTTTTGACATTATATTTTTTGACATTATATATATATATATATATTAGAAGCCCACCGTATGTATACAACAAATCATATTTTACTCTGTAAACCTCATCCGATTGTTTTAATTAACTGTAAAATGTAGGGTTTGAGAAAATTAATACATGCAAACACAGCCTTTTATATTTTATTTATATACGGTGTGAACTTAATTTTGACTTCACAACTGTAACACTCTTCTTAGAACATCTGATCTTCCTGCTGGGATGATGAATATGAGAATAACTAACTCCAGGTTTACTTCTCTGCTTTCCTTACGCCGTGTTCAGTAAAATAAAACCACATGGAACGGTTCTTGTGTTTTGTGGCAATCGGCGTTTGAATGCGTATTCATGTATCAAGCTAGAAAGAACTTTACGTTTTTAGGTCCTTGCTCTTCAAGTGCTTAGTGTATTTTTGGTGGCGTAGGAAGAAGTGTGACGAGTTCTTCAAAAGAGATCATTCTCATAGTAGAACTCCTAAAACAATCCACACGTGGAACACATGGTGTACTTCACCTCTCTGGGGTTTGATCTGCGTTGATCCATGCATGGCAAAAAGTGGTAGAAATAGTGTGATTTTGCAAAAAAAAAGAAACTCGTAGTCACGAAGCGGCAGCTGGAGACAGCAAACCATTTGTGGTGACCGGGCAGGAAAAGTGAGATATATTATTAGCAAAAATGTTCAAACCACTTTCTATTTCAATGTTTAGTATTTCGAGAAACAATTCACTCCGAATTCACGCCACAACAACACAATCAGCTCTGGTTCAGCGTGTCCCGACCGGCTAAAGTTGCCTAGATTTGCTAATTTGGCAAATCCAACTCCAACGCACGCTGAGCTGAATGCTCCAAGTCTTGCTCTTCTCGGCACGTTGTAGGGTAGACGTAGTTTTTGTAGCTACTCACCTTTTAACCCAAACATAACAAGCACTTCCTAGTAAGGAGCTGAAGAAATCTTGTTTCCAATAATCCGTTTTTTACCCCCACTTTTTCCTGTTTCAGCCAAAATGTCAAAAGTTCATAAAACTCAGAACAAAGCTCAGGCACTTCTGATGTCGAAAATATTTTGTGTAAAGGTTGAAAGCAAAGAGCGCCTGCTCGTACCGGGGAGTGAGCATTGCAAGGCTCTCGATAAACAAACACTTCTTCATGTCTTCCTTCTATCGTCTTCAGTAACCTTTTTTGTGAAACTCCTGTTCCAGATACGCAGTGAGCTGTGCTGGTTTCACCCCCCCCCCCTCCATGCCTGATCCTTCATCCGCCTGGCTGTTATATTACGCCTGTAAATAAATGCAGCATCAGGCACACAGCCCCAAAAACAACGGCACCTGAAGCCAATAAAAAATAACAAAATAAAATATAACAGAAGGAGAAATCATGGGTTCAACGCTGTATCTGTGAAGGCCAGAGAGGAATCTTGGGGTAGCGACCCTACATTTTTAGTAGGCCTAGGCAACCTAAGGGTATGTAGGAGCCTTTTCCCATTATTTACAGAATTATAGATTGCGTTATAGAGAAAGGTAGACAAACCTATTAAAAAAAGTAATGCCGCAAAAGCTATATATTCTCTGATATTTCAAACATACATGAACAGCTATATTAGATAATATGTACTGAATGATATTAAATAATATACTTATTCCGAGTAAAGGTTGGGAATAAAAATGTAAGAGCGGCTTTGACATAAAACTTTACAAACGTTATATTCATACGCAGACTATGGAAAGAGATATGTCAGAATGAAAGCACACCCGCTACCATATAGCATGTGTCTGGGGATGGATATTGTGATGTTAGTAGGTTTAAATTATATGCTAAATATTATTCCCATAGGAACTTTTATAGACTTCCAGTCCATGATTGGGACCAGTATAGGTGTGTAGCCTCTGAGGATCTTCCAAGTACCATTTTAACACATAAATTATACTTACCATTACATGCCAGGAAGTAAAGGTATTCAGAAATAAAGCACCTTAATTCAAGCAGGGAATGTGCCTGTGATATACCAGGTGGAATGCTCACGTGTATATATGTAGAATATGAAGTCAGCTACAGATCTGGTAATGTCCATTAACCATGAAACCCAAAGACTGGGGTAACTAAAATACCCTGAGATCCAGGGCAAACCGGAGCGTTCTTGTGTATGATCAATATAATGTAGATTTTATTATAGATGTGGTGGGTTTGACGATTGAAAAGACAGCAATCTTGTGAGCCAACAATCTATTGGTATAAAAACTTCCCACCTAGCAGTATGTTTTGTCCATGACAAATCCTCAAGTAAAGATGCACAGATGGCCTATATTTAATTTTAGGTGATAAATAAAATTCAATAAAAATTGAGTCAAATAAGGAGAAGCGAAAGCTTCCGACCCAACTGTATTGGAATAAAAATCTGAGATCAGATATCATTCAACACCAGCTTTTAATAGCTTTTTTTGTGCTTATACTTTGCTTTCTCAGCCCCTAAAAAAAGGCCGTTGTACCAGGAAATAATTTTAGTTCTAATAGCGAAACACTAAATGACTTTGGTCCCCGGCTTTAATTTCCACTGGGAACGCAACGGAGCGAGAAATAAGTCCCGTGGTTAGCAGCAACAAAAAAAGTGATTACAAAGTAAAGTGGATTAAGCTTTCCGACGATAGGAAAACCAATACAAACATCCCCAAAGTGTACTCATTAAGTCTTTAACTCCAGACACCGGCCTGATTAGTTTAGATTTTGAGCAAAGGTTTCAAATAGAATATTTTCAGCGCTTTTAAAGAATAACAGCAAAAAAATATGCTAACATTTCATTGAACCTTATGGTTGTGTTCTAGAAATTGAAACACTTTGTTTAGAGAAATACCATTTTAGCCACTTGAAAGAACAGCAGGTCTTTGCTTCTAAGATAAATTTATATATATATATATAAAAATGTAACATTTAATGACGGACAATTCAAATGCCTGGTTTTAAAGCCATTGTAACAGGATTGTGTAGAAGTAAGTGATCTAAAAGAACTGTACTGGTTTACCCCAGGCTTCTCCTGTGATGCTTGCGTCTTCCATTGCACTTTGTTCAGCCGTTTGACCCATGCAGTCATGTTATTACATATTACATATTACCAGCTTGGTTTTGTGTGTTCCCATTTAGCAGAACTTTCTATATGTGACAGTTTGTATCACATAATAACATTTTACCCGCCGCTTGTATTTCTGTTAACTGTAAAGTTTACAGTAAACAGCAGCTTGTTACATTAGAAAAAATAAATACTGTGCATCAGTAAACATGGCTGCGATGCTTTTATATGCAGTACAAATATTGGTGCTGCTTTCAGTTTTTCAGGTCAGTAGGTGATTCTAGGTCTAGGAAGCTGAAACTCCGGTTTTTATTTGGTTCTTTTTTTGTTTAATGCAAAACAAAATAATCTTTCACTTTACATACAATTTTCAGAACACCAAATAACCCCATGCAAGGGTGTTAACATATTAAAATGTACAATATATATCAGAAAAGAAATGCATCATGTGAGCAGTCATCTCAACACCCTGTTATTCCTCCTCAGTAAGTTATCTCTGTCTTGTTGGTGAAGTCCCACTCAACTGTTGCCCCACCATCCAAGAATCCATAATGAAGTACTTATTTTCTAAATGAGAATCTTCAGAAATTAAATTCATTGCATGCGCATATCTAGGGGTCTTGCTAGACCGTTTGCATGCGCTGGAGCGGGCTGGCGGTTAGTATAGTATAACGTCGGCCAACACATCTTCTTCTGCCGGAGCTGCGGGCAGGAAGAGAAGAAAAAGCATATTGGACGATTCCATACGTTCCCTCCATACGTTCCCTCCATACGTTCCCTCCGTACATTCCCTCCATACATTTTCATGGGGAATCCAAATGAAAATTTAAAGGGACCACTTAACTATTATCTCCATCATAGTGCATATGATGGCAGGAGTGATCCTATAAGCTGCTGATTACTGATTAGTTAAGGAAGCCTTCGTAGGTGGAGGAGAAGGGAGAGAACTTCAGGACAAAGAACAGATTAAGTAATGCAACTTGTGCCACCGTTTGCCACAGATATCTGATTTAAATGGAATTGGTTTCATTATGCTAAAAGTTCAAGCAACAACTTTAATATGTTGGTGTAGAATTTCTAGAGCAATATGTGTCCGTGCGGCGGCCAAGGGGTCTGATTGCACGTTATCCTATATTCAGGGAAAGCTGGCTCTGTGTAAAATCTACTATTTCAAAAATATCAAACCGAAAAGGAAGTTAGCTGCTTCTGGAAGCATGATGCACTTCTTCATGAGAAAAGGCAAAATGTGAAAAGCAACAGGCGACGGAATACCAAAAACAGAAGCAGGAGATACATTATGATTGTGTCTGTATCAGTTATGAGGGCAACAAATATCTTAGTACATATGTTGACCTTCCTGCTGTGTCTATGCCGTTCTACATAGTTGCAATCTTTTTTATTTCCACCAGAAGTATAATATCGCAGGCCACAGCTAAATATTCTTATCTCGGTAGTAGCAGGGCGAGGAATCCAGTTTCAGGTGGCTCGTACACATAGCTGGCGTAGGGCGATCAATACATTGGTGGTGGATTTGCCCCTATATTATATATAAGCAACATTAACAGTGAGATCAGAACGAGCCGCTCTTGTGCGTTTGTTGCGGAGCGCCTAGCTCTCTGTGATAACGATGTCCCGTTCTAGAGCCGCACGATGTTCTCCGCACGTAACAGGGCTGATGTCCTACGCCTTCCACATCTTACCATCCAAGGATTGATGAATGAGAAGTAATAATACGCCTGCAGTGTTTCCATGGATATATTGCCTAAACTACCCAGGTGGTCACAAAACTACATTTATGTACTTTAACACTGAGTCACCATAGTAACGGAAGTCCTATTTCTCACCCTTTCAGTCCAGGATTCTTTTGTGCTTTTTATCTCAAAATCCAGCTCTGAACACCAATTGGTTAAAGGGGAATATGGACAGTTTATACACACAACATACATGCATACACACTCCTATCAGTCCAATCTGATTAATGTCACATATTATTCTCATTTATTTTTAAACTATACATGTGGTTATTAAGGACACATTTTCCTGAGCTGAAATAAATCTGTACATGCTTATGGTGTGCATCATCATCATTGTACAGCGTTACAGACTATGACGGCACTATATAAATTAGCAGGTAATAATAGTGATACAATACAATTTGTCAGAGCCTATTAATAAAAGCATGTTCTGGCTCTCTGGATAACCTGTACTAGGTAGTCGAGAGGCAAGCAAGTAGATTTCCCTCCACTGGCACGGATATCTCTTTGCTATGACATCATAACCTGGTACACCCTGTGTGATGTGAAATGTGTTGAGTATTGAAGAGATCTGTGTTGAATTAGAGACACCGATCTCTTTGTTCCCTAACGGAACACAGGAGATCACCCTCTTGGGTCCATACCCTCTCCTCCCTTTTGTGCACACAGATAAAGGTGGTTGAAAGCCCCAATTTCTTTAGCCACAGAGCACCAAATGTAGAGTAACGTGGCTGAAAAGATAAATATAAGATGATGTGCCTTTGGTCTTCGATGACATTTATTTTTGTCTTCTGCAGGCTCTTGTTTCTGGGTAGCAGTCTTGGAAGGGAAAGTTGTTGGAATCGTGGCAGCGAGAGGCAACGAGGAGGACAACGTGGTCGAGCTACGTCGCATGTCCGTAGACTCCAACTACCGGGGGAAAGGTATCGCCAAGGCCTTAGGGCGCAAGGTCCTTGAGTTTGCAGTGCTGAATCACTACTCTTCCATCGTACTTGGAACTACGGCCGTCAAGATAGCTGCACACAAGCTGTACGAGTCCTTGGGTTTCAAGCATGTGGGTGTAGTAGAGCACCATACTGTTCCCGGCATGACCCATTCAATAGTGGAGAGAATGTTTTTCCAGCTCCGCTATCACCGCTACTGCCTGCAGCTACGTGAAGAATAAGGAATGCTATCTTCACTACTTCACACCGTGCTTTGCTTTTTTTTCTTTCAAAAATATTACAGTAAGGCTCTTTAATATAGGATATTTCCTGGCACATATCCCCTTCGTGTGAATCATTTCTTTTATCAGTAGAGAATGTATAACAGGACAAGGACTCTCCCTTGCATGCTATGAGATGGTCATGCTGACATTGGAAGAGGTATCCTTCCCCACCCGTATTACCCTGACAAACTGATTAGGATGGATCAGTCGTGTAAAACCTTATCTAGGTAGCTTCGTGAAGCGAAATACTGACCTGGTGTAAATAGTGTCTCTTTTTATATACAAACAAAAGCATTGGCGTTGCAATGTCCATAGAACGACCCCATGGATTCAAGAGGTGGGATATATTACACTTATCATGCACAGAGGTCCTGTTGACCAAATGTGTGAGCCACCGCCTGGTAACATGCATGAAGAAGAATACTTTGGTCGTGCCCTTGGATGTGGCCAAATCTCTGAACCAACCTTGACCCATTCTGTGATGCTCCGCTGATGTCATTTTTTTTTCAAGCCAGCAGACAAATCTAGTTATATTTTAACTATGAGCCCGTTTGTAAGATATTGTATATTTTCATAACGCATTCAACTCTCCGAATCTGCTCGTCAAGATGGCTGAAAACTGGGGCCACCAACCTCAACAGGTCTTGAAGTCATTTTGGCTTTCCTGTTAATTTATGCTAATGATGTCATCCAAGGATAACAGAGGCTAATGCGACCTTGGAAATATACTTGTATATTGTGAATGACACTTGTAAACACCAAACCTAAACCTGTAAAAAAAAAAAAAAAATCTATTTTTAGCAAAGGACTATTATGGCGCTCCGTTATCCCCCGAACTGAATAATGTACAGAACCGCAGTGGAACTTTCCTTGTAAATCTATTAGCTTTATTGATAATAGAATTCCAAGTTATTTTATGCAAACAGCAATGCAAAGCAGATTAGGCACATGTCTGTACTTTGGATGGATGTACAGCGCTTGCCACCGGCTCTAAACCCCACGTTACGGCTTGTCCTCTCCTGAAATGTATACATTTTTGTAAATTGTTTGGATATAGATTTTGCATGAAATAGGTATTTTGATCACATCGTAGTTTCCTAATGCAAAAGAAAAAGCTTAAAAATATTTACAAATGCATTTTGGTTTAAGACTAAACCGTTTTAGAAGTAGTTTAATTTTAGAGAATGTGTTAGAAGATTATTATATGTGTAGTAAAAAAACATATATATACATGTATATGTATATATGTGTGTGTATATATATATGTGTGTGTGTGTGTGTATATATAGATATATATATGTATGATATAGATATATATATGTATGATATGATATATATGTATATGTATGTATGTATGATATATATGTATGATATATATATATATATATATATATTTCCATATACTGTTGTCTTTGGGCATTGGGCATTGAGTGGTCCCCAGACGCTGGTTAATTTGAAGTTGTATAACCAGAGAATCAGTTTTCTCACCGGTTACCTAATAACATTTAGTGACATTTAACTTAAAACTGATTGTGTGCCGCTAGCCAAAGACCCACACGACATACACTGAATGTGTATATGCCGCAGCACTTGCCTACTGATACTACTGCGTGAAATGGCAAGGACTCTAACGCACTTCTGCGTACTTTACTAACACGGGAATATGTTTGAGGGAGATATATATACATGATTTTAGATTCTGCTTATAATAATATAATAAGTGTAGCAGTGCAGAATTTTCTACCCCTGGGCTCAGACGCCTGAGAAAGATAGCAAAATTAACAATATGCATACAACAAACCCAAGAAGACGCGTTATTGCACTGATACTGCCTAGAGCTACTAATATGTTGTACAACATACACAACGCAACAATGGTGGTTGTGTAGAAAAGGTTAGCATTTGAAATGGGGCAACCAACAAAGCGCAATGCCAACGCAATGAAGACCTTTTGAAAGCTTTTTATGCATAACCACCCTTGGATCTTTTTTGTGATGTTCTGTGGCCTATCCCAGTGTGAAATCAAATTATTCGCTTGTCCTAAAGTTAAGAGCCCATAGAATGAAAAACACAGACGCATGCCTGCTAACCCTTGGAGCTTGCCAGGCCTCGGGGTGGCTGTATTTATCTCTGGGGGGGGGGTGTTTAGCCCACTCTCCACCTGGGATCCGCCCACTCTCCACCTCGGATCCGTCTATTCTCCACCAGGGACCCGCCTGCTCCCTGACCTTTTACATGTGAACAAAGGGGTGGGGCTATTCCTGCCCTTTTATCTCAACCACACCCCCAACCCTTATAAGTAGCAGGAGATGGGGAGCTCTAGGGGGCCAGCTCTGCAAAAGTTCCTTATTCTCATCCAGCGCAAACACTGATACTTTACTAATTAGCTGAAAAATGCAGACAATTTAAAAAAAATGTAAAAAGCACTAATTCTATTAAATATGCCCAAACTCTGGCCATATGTTAATAATATATCACTTGTCAGAGTTCCTGGATTTCAGACAGGGTTGTACATAGTCTCCTCCAGCTCCGCTCGCATGAATTCTGCGCTCAAAAGCATAAAAACATTGTATATAGGACTAATGTACAGAATAATCAGCTATTATACAATAGGACTATTACAATCAAAACATTATTCTAATGTTCTATCCATGCACATATACAGACACACTATATTTATATGTATATATATATATTTATATATATAATGTGTGTGTGTATATAACATATGTGTCCATAGGAAACTCATTTATGTACAGGTGTGAATAAACTATGCTTAATGTACATGCAAATATGTTAAACAGTTGACTGTATAGAGCTATACATAGCTATAAGTGTACAGAATATGCACATGCAGGTAGTATGTTACTGCACCCACTTGCACATGTCAATGCGCGGATCACGCTGCCTGCACTGGGTGTGTTGAATGCTCACCGTCAGGGGGCTGTTGTGCTATTTTGCATGCTGGATATGGCGGTGGGTGTCGTATCATTTGTTGCCTTTGTATGTAATAAGCAAATGATGTACATTTCACCGACTTGTACTGTAACCGTGTACAGAAGGTCCTGTAATGTAAGGATTATGTACAGTGTATAGAAATCGGCAAAGTATTTTCTAGCTGCTGACAAAAAAAAGAAAAGCCAGGTGGGAAATGCAAGCAGGAGAAGACAGTTTGTGCCTTTTCTTTTTACATTTATTTTCGCTGTAGCAGTTCTTTGATCGTTGCCATATTCTTACCTTCCTAATCAGGGCAGCTTTTCCCCTTTGAGAAAACACCTTCTTTTTAAAGGGCTGCTGATGGAGCCGAGGGGAGGAGCATGGTGGTAGCCACACCCATCAATGCTGCGACTGTTTTGACCTAGTTCCACCCACTTCATTCCCCACCCCATTTATTCCTATGCTCCTCCCACACACCCTTTAAATGTTTTAAAGCATGTGTGCCTATAGGCACCTGGAATGTAAATCGAGCCCTGTTCCTAATTACATACCTGACTGTGAGCACTTATGTTAATATGTTAATTTATGGTTGTTTACTTGCGAAAATATATAACAAAATAAAGTGGGTCTGTCACCTTCCCAAATACTTACCCTGCTGGGGGCATCCAACTCAACCTGCATAGTGTATTCCCCTCCCGTGATGGCGGCATAGATGGGCATAGAGCAAGGGTGTCCAACCTGCGGCCCTCCAGCTGCTGCAGGACTACATCGCCCATACTCCTCTGCCAGCCATTGAGCTGAAAGAGCATTATGGGAGATGTAGTCATGCAGCAGCTGGAGGGCCGCAGGTGTGACACCCCTGGCATAGAGGATACAGATACATACTGGCGGATGGAGGACTAAAAAAAAGAAGTAGAGAGTAGAGGATAATGCATTAATCCATAATAACTAACTTAATTTCCCTAAATCCAATACGTGTTCATTGAAGTAAAGTATTGTAAGTTTTTTGTCGGTGGTGACACTTCCACTTTATTAGTTTGTTTGGGTGCGTGATAATTGTTATGTTATGAATACACAAAGTGCTGTATATAACTGTATCGCTGATCCTAGACCATGCAATAGTCATATAACAGGCCTCAATGATCAAGTGTTATATCATGGTGCCACCTCTTGCGTTTTTGACCATTTTTGGTAACACGTTCATCTTTTGTGCCTTTTTTTTACCCTGCCTTTTAATTTTACAAACCAAAATCAATGTAAATACAACAGCTACTGCAATGAGCCATGCCGTTATCTGCCTCTTGTTACGTGTGAGTACTATTAAAGTACATTTGAATAATATTACTGATTTAGCAAATGGAGATGTATTAGATTTTATTAAAAAAAAATCAACAACAAAAAAAAACAACAAAGTGGAAAACAGATTCCATTGCAAACTTGTGGCTCATGCCATGTGACATTTAAATAGTTGGAATACACAGTGGCATTTGTGGGGTTAATATTGATATAATTTCTGCCTCTGCAACCCATTATTGTACATCATTTGTTGCCATTGCTAAGGAAACGCGTATTCTTATCAACATTTTGGGCATGAGAATCAAACTGTTTTCTTTCGCCATATGGGGTCAGCGACCCGTTGTGCTGATCAACCCCACTGGCTTTCAATGGGTTAAGATTGCCATGTAGTGTGCAAGAGATACCGAGGTAACAAGTATTACCTTCAGTGAATGTATTAACACTTGGCAAAGAACAATCTTCGGGAATATTTAAGTTTAAGAAGCATAGAAGCAGAATGTGACGGCCGATAAGAACGTTTGGTCCATCCTGTCTGCCCATTTTTTCCTGATGTAAAGACTCGGACTCGGTATTTGGACTTGTCTTAGATTCATCTTTAAGATGCTCCCTGCAGGAATTGTCTCAGTCTTTCAGAAGGCAGTAATGTGTTTGGCAATGCATTGTGGGACACGATCTATAGCATGACATACAGAATATATACGTGCAAGGGGCATGACCCCCTTCTAGAAATGTATCTTCTGTGTTAACTGTAATCATATGATCTAAACATCAGAACGTTGGCACTAATACACTTCTATGGACTTTACAGAGGGATATTAGAGCATGTATTCTTTAGTTACTGGAGTTAGAAAATTAAACTGAAGTCTCCTTTTGTTCCTCCCCTTTGCTGCCTTTACTCAAACCAGGAAGAGTACTTAAGTACGCTCACTGTGTATTGATGATCACGGCTCATACTCCCATTGATTTCAGGTGTACTTCGGTATGCTTCCTACTTTCAGCTGAAGCTGAAGAACTCCAACAGCTAAATAACGATTTCTATGCAGTAAAATGCACCGCAGTCCATGCCAAATAGATATACATTTTCTATAGGTGGCTCCAGGTAAAGGAACTATCGCCTTACGGCAAAGCGGCACGAATGATTTCATGCAGTTTGGCGGTGTTGGTTATAAAGAACTACGTTGGCTTGTGTCTTGCGTATAGAAAGATCAGGGTTTCAATTAATTTAATAGACGCAGATTATATTGGTAATGAGTTCACCATCCGCCTGCCTTGTCTCCATACATGTGCTGCAGATTATTTGGAAATATATATATAAATATATATATAAGCTCTGCCTCCCTAAATACTGTAATATATTATGGGATCCCTCAACATTTTAAATTCATGGTGTTAAAAGATACTTGTAAGGAATTTCCACCCACCTTGGACTTGGGTTTTGTTTTTTCATGGCTTGTAAGTGCATTAGACTTAAGGAGTCCTGAGGCAGGTCATTGGATATATTTTTGAAAAGCTGCAAACAGTATCTAATCCGAAGGTCCACTTGGTGCTCAAAATGTTGGACTCCTTTCCTACAAAAAACGATAATAGGGCCATTTCTACCAAGTGCAATTCTGCTCCGAAGTGCTACGTGTCGAGTGGGGAAACCCAACGGAATGCTCCTGCTGGTTCATTCCTTCTGCAACAAATGTTGATTTTTGAAGAATGCAAATGGTTAAAGATTGCCCAAATCCACTGATTTGAAAAAGCAGTTATTTTTGGATAAGAGGCACATGTATTTTACATCTCTATTCCTTTATGGCAATTAGCTATGTAAATCCGAGAAGTGTTTAACGACTGATGTTTTCTGTGTTTTCTTCTTTTTTTGTAAATATCATCATCAAGAACCATCCTGGATCCCAGTCGCTTATGTTACAGTTTCATTGTCTCACCAGCAGAAATGTGACATACAAGTCTGCCACATGCCGTAATCCGGCCCTAGACGGGCCAAATGGCTCATATGTCCCCGTCTAATTGCCGGGTTTTTGGCGACACTTTTTTTCCTTTAATGTATGTACTTGAAAAGGAAATCCCAAATTGTTGTAATCCCTTGACGTCTAAGGTTTGATTTTGATTACATGAATATGCATAGAAAACCGGACTTGGAATATAACGTAGTATCATTGTACTTGTGACATGGACATCTTTTAAATATTGCATAAAAAAATAAAAAGTATATTTTTGCAAGCTGTATAAACGAAACCGAACCTGAAATGTTTGCTGTGAATGTTTCATTGTTCTTCTTCTTCTGTCTTTTGGGCTTGAACTCTGTAATGGAGTCTTTAGAATAGGCCAAAGTGACAGTTATGTCAGACGCATGATTTATCTGTGATCCAAGTAGATCTTTATGCAAAGGCGTTGGCTTCACATATAAAAGAATACAGAATTTATGTTTGGGTTTTGCCCAGAACCTTGTATCTTTTGGCAGGCCTGGACCGGCCATCAGTAAATGCCTAGTGGCCGATGGCACCTCACTTGTACCTTCGTTGCTCTATGACAGATCATGTCTTTCATTGTACGGCTGGATGCTGGAAAATTGTAAGAGCACAAAAGGCGGCCATTGGCCGTGGTTGGTTTAAATCCCAGTCCAGCCCTGTCTGTGGGTTACTTTCCTGCGGTCCCACTATAGAAGTGTAAGAGCGCAGAAGGCGGCCATTGGCCATGGTTGGTTTAAATCCCCAGCCCTGTCTGTGGGTTACTTTCCTGGTGTCCTCACTATATATGTATGCTGCTTATGGCACAGAAATTTAAGCGGTAATGTAATAACCGGTGAGTCAATTCTGACATTGTTTCAAAGAAATGCTCTTAGTAAATATTTGAATGTATGTGTAGACAGCAATAATAGTTCAATTCACTAGAAACCTACCGTGAATGTGCTTCTGTGAAGAAAAAGCTGTGAATGCCCCCCCCCCAAAAAAAATGAAGCCCAAAAAAAATAATAATAATCGAATGTCTGTTCTAAATGTGTTATGAGTTCTGTGTGGACGGTGCTGTCACCGAAGCCAGATACTGCAATATTTTTACTTACCAAGCCAAACCGAAGTATTTTAGCAGAATAAATGTATATTATTTCTATAGGTAAATCCATGCATGCAACAAATATGGCACCGCCTGTCGTAGCATTGACTGTAAATGCACGTTCCGGCCATTTGTTTATTAGCCACTTGAATGCCGAATGGTAGGCAGGGTGATTGGCCCCCGATTGCTTCTACTCCAGGCCCCTTGAGAGGGTCGATAAACCAATGTCTGTAGTTCTATCAATGAAGTTACCTCGCTATGTTAAACGGTAAGCATTTAAGCAATAATCCTGCGGCAGGGAAACCGATCATTTCTCATAACACCGGCCAACAATCCGCTCTCGGCTTGTCCCTGACTTGTAAATCTCTAATCTGTTGGACATGACGGAATTACACTGGATATTTGCCAGGATTAAAGATGGCGGAAGAATAGGATGAGGATAACAAATCTTTTACAGCGGATATGTGTTATCTTGCAGAGCAGCCTATATGGTGTAAGGGTCAGAGACAGGCTGCCTTCTCTTTATAAGGTCTGAAATAAAGTAGAACGGAAGGATAATAAGCTTTGTATTGCATCACATAAGAGTGACATGAGAAAGTACATTTAAAAACACAGCTACAGAGACATCATGGAAAATATGCATTCCCAAGCCTAAATGTAAATTGCACGTAAGGCTCCTTGCTAATCCCTGGCTTTCTGTTTCGGCCCCTAAAAACCGTGAGAAATACAGAGGTCAGTTAATCGTGCCGACGTCTACCTTTCTCTTTCTTTATTTCTGACATTTCCGTAACATGAGCGGCGGCGGCTGTAACATCTCAGCGTCTCCTTATGAGTAGAATACCAATGGCAGATATGGGCAGTCAACACGCTGTGCGGCGGCACCCCTCGCCGCGCACGCCATGATCGCAGGCAGTAGCACAAAGCCGGGCTAGAGCAATACTGATGGCTAACGGCACGTTGCCTTTCATTCACATTTGCCAGGCAGCAGCGGAATGCAGCGTATCCCCTGGGTATTAAGAATAAGTCCTACACTATACCTCAAGCTAATCGCTGCTCTATACACCGTGATCATCGCATTGTGACTGTCTGCTCTGTAACCCCGTATGACGCAGTGTCCTGTGAGCTGCCAGAGGCTGTACACGGTTTCTGCCTGTTATTGCCGTGTGACGCAGCGCTCAAATGGCCCGTAAAAAAAAAAGATCAAAATAACACAATGAAACAGACAATTATTGCGCTCTTTAATAAGCCATGCAGTGTGTTAGCCTGGCTGCCGAAGTGTTACAAAAAAAACACATTTCCCTTTCTGCTAATCCCGGATTATTGCTTTTGTAAACTGTTGGAAGTGTGTCCGTCCGGGGAGCGGGGGCTTTCTGGGAAAGTTCTGCTCTTATTTAGGGAAAAGTAAACCGCTTGCAATCAGCATCAATGTACAGTTGTGTTCCTCGAAAATTGGATCTTGCTTTAACCCTTTCACCGCCATGGGGATGAAGAACATAGTGTCCCGGCAAAGCGCTGGTTAACCTGTCGGCGTGAAAGGGCCGGTGCATTGGGTTGCTTTCCCGGCTCGTAAATTGTTGTATCGCAGGGCCTAATCTCTGTCGCTGCCGCCTGCAACGCACATCGCTCGGTCTAGCTCTGGCTTGCGAAGGGTTAAAAAAAAACCCGCAATGGCGATGGCCGACCTTACTGTGAATATCTGATTAACTGAGACAATTTAGTTTTGCTGCATAACTTTTCATGATTTTATTTTCTAGAGAAATGAAGTGAAAATAACAAGGAAATGTATTCAGATGATGTAAATACTGTTTGAAATAAAGCATTCCTAAATATCGCTATGTCTCCTCCGTTCGTTATCGCTCGCCTGTATTGCACATACTATATTTCTTCTACTTGTATCTGATCCACATCATAGACCTCAGAGGTCGATAAGATCTCACTGACTTTTTGTTCCTTGTTGATGCCTTTAATTCCCGGCCCCTCGGACCTATATTTGTTCACTGATTCTGTTTTTTTGTCTCTTGCGTCTTATTGCTGTGTCCAAAGTTCACACATCCGAGGCAGCCACCAGCTTCTTTCTCATAGCCCCTTTTTCTTACTTATATTGGCCATTTTCTTGACCCAAAGTCATCATGATTCTATTTTTCTAAAGCTCCTTTCCTGCTATTTCTGTTACCTTCAGGCGGTAAAACCTAATGCAACTAAAGTGTGCTTGTTCTTCTATAGGTTCTTTCTCAAGAGTGTTTTTATTTTATGTTTATTTTATGGGGCGCATTTGCTGCTGTTCTTGTGTTTGTTGTTTTGAGGTGGGATCCAATTCAAAAGGTTTAGTGAGATCCTCAAGACTTTCCGAAGCCCTCTGATCCACGGCTGCTTCTGCCTTTGCTTGTTGCTTACATGAGCCAGAACCCGGGTTGACAAACCGCCCCGGCGGCAGTAACTATATTCCTTCCAAAAATAACCCTGCTCATTGACTGTTTGATACTAAATAATTTTTATGCACCTCAAATTGGTTTTGTGTTATTTTAGTTTGATATTTTTGATTGCAAGAAAACTAGAAAATAAACTAGATAATAAAATTTCTTTTTTTTAAATCATTGTATAACCCTTGTTTATTCTATCGTATTTTATTCAATACAAGGCCGATCTCACGTTTAAATGTCCTATTACAAGCAATGGCTACAATGTATGCTTGAGTTGCGTGGGGTATACGATTGTCTACTGTGTTAATAATATGCTGCCTTATCGTTTCAATAAAATAAACAATACAAGCAGAAAGGGGCAGCGGCTTCTTAGTCACTACTTTATATATTTCTTTGTTTAATGTCCTTTACAGCCTCGCCAAAGAAAGTTACTTTACTAAGCATTCTTAAAACAATAGGACCTTAAGGAGAAGCTGAAGCACCCTGCCTGATGATCTGATGATCTTTGTCATTGACTGAGTACTTGAAGCAACCAAGCAGTGTCCTGCCATTGAAGTAAATGGGAGTACTTTCCATGCATGCATACAGGGGGTCTCGTAAGACCCTCTGCCACATTTTCATAGCCAGTGCTGGAGCTGACTGCTGGCCAGTGGCGTCGCTACAAGGGGGCAAGGGGGGGCAATTGCCCCCCCTAGGTTATTCCTTGCCCCCCCCGCCAAATTTGCAACCACCCAGGACAGTCCCAGTCAGGTGCTAACGATGGCACCATGCCGTCACTAGCACTACCTTACCTTGATGGAGGTCAGTGGACCTCCATCACCACCTACCAAACTGAAGGGCATCACCGGGGCCACCCGATCCGCCCGGTGCCGTCTCGCGCAATGACGCGATGACGTCACCGCGCAACTTTATTAACAACTGACAATTGTCAGTTAAAGAGGTATGGGGGCATGCTGCTTAGATGCCTGTATCTCATATACCATTGTAAAGGTAATCGCCTAACCTTTCCAACGGTATATAGATTGTAAAAGACAATATTAACAAATATTAAGTTAAAAAAAAAAAAAAATGATTTGGGGGTCTCTAAAGGCAGATAAAAAAAAAGATCAAAATTGCCTAGAGACCCCCAAATTAAATTATTTAAACATAAAGTAGTTAAGCTTTAAAAAAAAAAAAAAGTTTAAGTATTCTAGCTAAATGATCACTGTGGTAGCCAATGTTACCACAGTGATCATATAGCTATAAAAAGTTACATTCCCTTTTTAAAAATGGCCGATACTAATTTTAAATCCTATGATCCCTTTGATCATGGGGTTAAATTTAGCCAACGGTAGAGGGAGACAATTTTTGAAATCCTGATGAACTGCAAATATTATTAAAATCAGCCATTTAGCCCGTGCGGTACTTGAGTAACCATCTCATCCCTGGAGTGCCTTGCATTTTTGCTGTAAAAGTGATTTTTTTTTTCTCCCTTTACCATCATTTCTTTGGGATTGTAACGGGAAAGAATGGTGTGTGCTTCTGCGAGTGAATGGTCAGTAATTAGGGTTAAAGCCTTGACGTGGCATTACTGCTCACGTAGGAAGTTAAATTATGGCACAAAAAGTACACATTTGCAAAAACGACATCCCTTGGCGCATCAAATGAGGGGCTGCATGTGTTTCTAGTACAAACCTGGAGTGCGCAAGACAAAAATGAACATGTCGCTATGGTTAGAAAAAACATATTTTCTAGCCAAAGCGACATATTCCATCATTATTTGTGCACTCAACTTTTGTCTTGAAATATATGTAGCCACTCATTTGAAGCTCCAAGGGGTGTAGTTTCTTAAAATGGATGAATTGTCTGAATGAGGGCGAGCATAATGCGTTTGTGTGTATCATAGATGTATAATTGTGTAAGGGCAAAGATGGCACTAGCAGGATGTTTGAGCCTTGGGGACCAAGATGGCACAGGCAGGGTGTATATTAGACTTGCGCATTCGTCTTCGGGCGAACATGAAAACGAGCACGAAGAGGCCGTTTTTTTGTTCGTTCCGAAGACACGCCGAAGAGAATACAGTGCCGGCAAAACGTAGGAGAAGACGAAGACTCACAACCACGAAGATTCGAAGATTCTTCGTGATCGTCTTCGTTTTTGCCGCGCAGCCGCCAAAATTTCAAACAGGAGTGAGCTGATCTCGTCTGTCCAATCAGCTCACTCTTGTGACGTCACGCTAAGGGTCTCGTCCAATGCCTGTGCTGCTGTTTTTTTAATTCTGAAGGCGCCTTTATAAGACCAGAGCTTGCCTGAGAGATCCATTCATTTTTCGCTGTGACTGCTTTGGCAACACTGCTGTGCTGCATCTGAGCGTTACAGAGAGAGATTGTTCTGTTCTGTGTGAGACTGGTAAGCCTTAGCCTGCCATTTCTCACAGTGTACTTCATCCTCACTTCAGTGCTACTTAATATAATTAATAATAATAATTTGATTAATTTAATTTTTTTTATTTAATTTGTCATCAACTGTAGTGTAAGTGCTGTTGAGTTTAATATTTTAATAGAATCTATAATTTAATAGTTCATTATTATATATATATATATTTGTCAGTCATATATATATATATATTCTATAGTATACTAGTGTAGAGTGTACTGTAGACATTCATCTACTAGTGTCTAATTTAAAATCAGTAATATTAATTAATATAATTAATAATTGAATTCATTATAAAATTATATATATATTTGTCAGTTATAGTTAGTAATAGTATACTAGTGTAGAGTGTACTGTAGACATTCAAGACATCTACTAGTGTCTAATCTAAAATCAGTAATATCAATAATTCTATAATTCTTTCTTGTCTTAATAGTTAATTAAATTAGCTATAAATAAAAGTAATATAATTAAATAATTACTACTAGCGTATAGTTCAGCTAATCTTATTAGTACTGGTGCTGCAGCTCTATAGTTTGTGCTTTGTTTTAGCAACAGCAAGAGACCAAGTCAATTTTTCTTAATTAATCTTTCATTTTATTTCATTTGTTTTGCTCACCTCAGTCCATCAGTGAAGTGAACTTGTTGGGCTAGTGAGTGCAGCCGCATAAGTGCTGTGTTTTTTTTTGATCAGCAAGCAGTGACGTTAACTGTTTTGCAAAGATTTTCTCATTTATTTTACATTTTATTTCAATTTTATTAAAAGTACCCTTAGTGTTTTGCTCACCTCAGTCCATCAGTGAAGTGAACTTGTTGGGCTAGTGAGTGCAGCCAGCAGTGAAGCTAACTGTTTTGCTGTGACATTTTATTTTATTTCTAATTCTTTTCAAGAAAAATTGACTGTGACGAGCTGTACTAAGCAAAGCTTCAAGCTACTAGCTGTAGTACTAAAATAATTCTAATCTTCTTTAATCTTAATCTATAATATATTATAAATAATATATAACAATATAAATTCTAATTCATAATCTATAATATAAGTAATTCTAATTCTAAATTCTAATTCATAATCTATATTCTTCTATCTATAATACATAATATATAAGTAAATTATTTCTAATCTATTAATATTATATAACTTAATATTAATTAATAAATCATATACTGAATCTGATTTAACCTCACTTTAGCTTAGTGGGTTTGAGAGCGTCTGCCTAGAGGTAGACTTATAGTAAGGAAATATAGCTTTAGGCTAGCATAGTAGTAGGCTAAGCTCTTAGGCCCGTGTAAATTCAAATTAAAAATAAAATACTGCTAGTTATTAAATAGTTAATCTTGAGTTAATAATTTAAATAACTTTAGCACTTTGGCAGATTGCACACAGCACAGTGCAGTAGTGCATAGTTTTACTTTTTAAGCAGTAGCACTGAAGAGAACTTCCTCTAATTTTTTGTCTTTAATTCGTTTTTCCTTTTTTTTTATTTTTATTTTTTTTTATTTTTTTTATAGTTTTTTAAACACTACACTACACTACACACAGAACACAAAATTTGAAATGGATCCTCCTTTTGGGACTAAGGAGGGACAAGCTCCATCTACCACCGCCACCACCAGCACCACCACCAGCACCACCACCAGTTCTAAGATGCAGCCTTTGCGTCAGTCTAGTCGGCCAAGTAGGCCAAGCTCTCGCTTATCATTTGGGGAAGCATTGCTTGAAGGATCATCAAGTAAAGGAAAGGCACCAAAAGCAGGCAGTAGTAGTGCGGCTAGGCCCACAAGCTCTATGGTTTTTTACGGAAAGCCTAAAGCACCAGAAGCACGTTCAAAGTTAAAGGGTAGCACAAGTAGTACCAGCCCAGTGACTAAAAAGAAGTGCCTTTTGCCCCAAGCAGCATCTTCCCCATCCACCAGCAGCATGCAAGGTACCAAGCAGAGCCAAATTAGCAGCAAGACTCAGAGGGGTCCCAAACCAAAGCGATCTCATTCCTTTGTAGGGAAAACCACCACCACCACCACCCCCACCTCTACCGCCTCTACCACCACTAGTGCTGTGCCTACTGTTCCCACTGGTACCGCCACGCCATGTCCTCCTAGTACCTCTAGCAAGCCACCAAGTCCTTACAAAATTTTTGTAAAGACAGTTAGAGAGAGGGCTACACATAGTGGAACTCCACCTAGCGAGGTAGCAGAGGAGCCTGAGACTGAGAGGCCAAGTGCAGAGTCTATTCTTCCTGCTCGCACTACTACTAGTCACGAGTCTCACGACGATATCAGTCTTAGCTCCAGCCTAGCAGGAATTCCATTCGATCTGGCTAATGAAGAGCTAGACTATGAGCCAGAGGAAGTAGAGGAGATGAGTGGTCAGGAATCAGATTCCTCAGGGAGCAGTGTCCAAATGACTAGTGCACAATTTTCCCCTGAGCCTCCACCTTCTCCGCTACGATCATCACCACCACCACCAGCAGCAGCAGCAGCAGCAAAACCTAGCAAATCTAAAGCAATTAGCAGTCCCACTATGGCCAGTACTGTTACCACCAGTCCCACCACCACTAGTTCTGCCTCTGTTCATCCACCCCGAGCAGTAGGAGCAGCACCCAAGGCACACTCCAAGGCTATGCGCGCCCCAATTTGGGAGCACTTTGAAAATGTTGAAGAAGGGCGCTATGGAAAGTGCAAACATTGTGGGAAGCTAATAAGCAGAGGGAAAGTGTCTGGCCATTTTACCAGTGCTAGCATGAAGCATCACCTCAGCACTCAACACAACGCTGTGCTATTGGGGAAAGATGCAGAGGGAAAACTTAGTGCAGGCAGCATAGCTGGTGGCCGTGGAAAAACCCCAACAGCTTCTTCTTCTGAGCCAATAGCAGCAGCAGCAGCAGCAACTAGTGCTGGCAGCCAGAGACCAAGGCAGGTTGGAGCACTGCATGTCCAGCCCACCCTGGAACAATTTGTGGCATTCCAATCCAAAAGGTCAATGCCCAAACAGCAGGCCAATAAAGTAACGCGACTGATTGGTCAGTTCATTGCTGTTGGAGGGGCATCCTTCTCTATGATCGAAGGGGAGCCTTTCAAACAATTGATGGCGGCTGTGGCTCCACAATATACAGTTCCGTCACGTTCCACTTTCAGCATGAACATTGTCCCCTCATTGTATCGGTCCTGTTGCAGCAGTGAAAGAGGAGCTTTCCAAGGCTGCTGGTCAGTCTGTTCATTTCACTACAGATTTGTGGAGTGCACCTAGCGGCCAGCATGCCTTTCTTTCTTTGACAGCACACTGGTGGCAGCCCGGTGTGTCTAAGGAAGTTGCTGCAGCAGGCTACCGATCTTTCCTTCTCCATGCAGAAGTGATGGATGAAAAGCACACTTCCCAAAATATTCTGCATGCAATGAGGAAAATGTTTAGCCTTTGGGTGGGAGCAGAGGCGGGCACCAATGTTGAAGTTGGTTTTGTGGTAACTGACGGAGGTGCCAATATGGTGAAAGCGCTGCGAGATGGTCATATTGTTGGTGTGCGCTGTGCAGCCCACATCATCCATCTTGTAGTGAAGGCAGCAATGTCAGAAGGAACTAATGTGGCAGCAGTAGTTCTGTCCCGCTGCAGAAAGATCGCTGGGCACTTTCACCATAGTGTTAAGGCTAGCCAACTTTTGAGGGAAGAGCAAGAGAGGTCAGGTCTTCCCGTACACTGCCTACGTCAGGATGTCAGTACACGGTGGAACTCCACGTTAGACATGCTCGAGAGGATTTTGGAGCAGCAGAGGGCAATCCATAATCTTGCCTCAGAGCACAATATTGGGATTACCTCTCCATTGAATAGGGAGGATTGGACAGTGATCGCCCAGCTAGTGGCAGTCCTTAAACCATTCAGGGATGCCACAGAAAATTTAAGCTCAAACACTGCCAGTCTGGCCCAGGTAATCCCAGTGTTCTCCCATCTAGGCAGCAAGATGGATGTGTTCCTTGGAAACCGTGAGGCTGTTCAAGGTGGCACTCTACATCCTGACATAGCAGCCATAGTCAGGAAGCTGAAGGATCTGCTAAAAGTACACCTTCGCAAACGAATGGAAGAGAGTCCCGAAATGATGCTAGCGTGCCTTTGCGATCCAAGAATTAAGGGAAAGCTAGCTTTGAAATTTAATGTTCTCAGTAGCTACCGGGAGCAATTGGTCAACAAGGTGCGTGACTGGCAGCGTAAAATGGGAATGCTGTCCGAGGAGGGAGAGGTGCAGGAGGAGGAAGAGATGATGTGGTCTGCTACTCCTAGCAGCAGCATCAGCAGCAGTGCCACAAGCAGCACAACACAGCTGAGTGGAGCAGCTGCGTTTTGGGAAGAGGCACTTGGGAGTATAGTTGGACCATCTGACAGAGCTAGCAGCAGAAAGGAGAGTAGTGCTGCTGAAATGGTCAAACTTTACCTCTGTGAAGTTCCTTCTGCGCCTAATGTTGATCCTCTTAGCTACTGGGATGAAAAGAAGAGTGTGTGGCCTGCACTCTCATGGGTTGCGCAGCAGCTACTATCATGTCCGCCAACCACTGTTCAAAGTGAGCGCGTGTTTTCTATGACTGGAAACATACTGAGTCCACAGCGCTCACGCATGGCACCTCATCTGATGGAGCAGATTGCCTTCCTTAAATTCAATCTGCCCAAGTTGGGTTACCCAGCTCTTAGCTTGGAAAGTTAATTTTTTTTATCTGTAATGTTTAAGGTAGTTTCTCCCCCTGGTTGCACGTGTTTGCGGTGTGGCAACGTCTGCTACCTCCGCCGGTGTAGCCAATTTACGCTAGGGCCTAGTGTCTGAGTTCTGGAAGTCCGCTCCCAAACGCCATGGACTGACAGACTTTCATGCTTTGCCCTGGGGTGAAACAGGTGAGCGGGTCGTCAGTTGCCCACTCATTCACCTTTTTCCTTTTCCAACGGTGCTGCTGGTGGTGGTGCCAGCATCTTTTGCCAGTTCGCTTCCTGGCTGAAATCATGCCTCAAATGTCCCTAATGGAGAGGGTAGTTTCTCCCCCTGGTTGCACTTGCTGCGGTGTGGCAATGCCTGCTACCTCCGCCGGTGTAGCCAATTTACGCTAGGGCCTAGTGTCTGAGTTCTGGAAGTCTGCTCCCAAACGCCAAGGACTGACAGTCTTTGGATGCTTTGCCCTGGGGTGAAACAGGTGAGCGGGTCGTCAATTGCCCACTCATTCGCCTTTTCCAATGCTGCTGCTGCTGGTGGTGCCAGCGTCTCTTCTCTGCCAGTTCGCTTTCTGGCTAGTGTCATGCCTTAAATGTCCCTAATGGAAAGGGTAGTTTCTCCCCCCCTGGTTGCACTTGCTGCGGTGTGGCAACGCCTGCTACCTCCGCCAATGTAGCCAGCTTACGCTAGGGCGTTGTGTCTGAGTTCTGGAAGTCCGCTCCCAAACGCCAAGGACTGACAGTTTTTGGATGCTTTGCCCTGGGGTGAAACAGGTGAGCGGGTCGTCAATTGCCCACTCATTCGCCTTTTCCAATGCTGCTGCTGCTGCTGCTGGTGGTGGTGCCAGCGTCTCTTCTCTGCCAGTTCGCTTCCTGGCTAGTGTCATGCCTTAAATGTCCCTAATGGAGAGGGTAGTTTCTCCCCCCCTGGTTGCACTTGCTGCGGTGTGGCAACGCCTGCTACCTCCGCCAATGTAGCCAGCTTACGCTAGGGCCTAGTGTCTGAGCTCTGGAAGTCTGCTGCCAAACGTCTAGGACTGACAGTGTTTGGATGCTTTGCTCTGGGGTGGAACAGGTGAGCGGGTCGCCAATTGCCCACTCATTCGCCTTACCCAATTCTGCTGCTGGTGCTGCTGCTGGTGGTGGTGCCAGCGTCTCTTCTCTGCCAGTTCGCTTCCTGGCTAGTGTCATGCCTTAAATGTCCCTAATGGTAAGGGCAGTTTCTCCCCCCTGGCTGCGTCTGTTTGCGGTGTGGCAACGCCTGCTACCTCCGCCGGAGTGGCCAGCTTACGCTAGGGCCTAGTGTCTGAGCTCTGGAAGTCTGCTGCCAAACGTCTAGGACTGACAGTGTTTGGGTGCTTTGCCCTGGGGTGAAACAGGTGAGTGGGTCGCCAATTGCCCACTCATTCGCCTTTCCCAATTCTGCTGCTGCTGCTGCTGGTGGTGGTGCCAGCGTCTCTTCGATGCCAGTTCGCTTCCTGGCTAGTGTCATGCCTCAAATGTCCCTAATGGTAAGGGCAGTTTCTCCCCCCTGGCTGCCTCTGTCTGCGGTGTGGCAACGCCTGCTACCTCCGCCGGAGTGGCCAGCTTACGCTAGGGCCTTGTGTCTGAGCTCTGGAAGTCCGCTGCCAAACGTCTAGGACTGACAGTGTTTGGGTGCTTTGCCCTGGGGTGAAACAGGTGAGTGGGTCGCCAATTGCCCACTCATTCGCCTTTCCCATTTTTCAATGCTGCTGCTGGTGATGGTGGTGGTTGTGGTGGTGCCAGCATCTCTTCTCTGCCAGTTCGCTTCCTGGCTAGAGTCATGCCCAAAATGTCCCTAGTGGTAAGGGCAGTTTCTCCCCTCTGGCTGCGTCTGTTTGCGGTGTGGCAACGCCTGCTACCTCCGCCGGAGTGGCCAGCTTACGCTAGGGCCTTGTGTCTGAGCTCTGGAAGTCCGCTGCCAAACGTCTAGGACTGACAGTGTTTGGGTGCTTTGCCCTGGGGTGAAACAGGTGAGTGGGTCGCCAATTGCCCACTCATTCGCCTTTCCCAATTCTGCTGCTGCTGCTGGTGGTGGTGCCAGCGTCTCTTCGATGCCAGTTCGCTTCCTGGCTAGTGTCATGCCTCAAATGTCCCTAATGGTAAGGGCAGTTTCTCCCCCCTGGCTGCGTCTGTTTGCGGTGTGGCAACGCCTGCTACCTCCGCCGGAGTGGCCAGCTTACGCTAGGGCCTTGTGTCTGAGCTCTGGAAGTCCGCTGCCAAACGTCTAGGACTGACAGTGTTTGGGTGCTTTGCCCTGGGGTGAAACAGGTGAGTGGGTCGCCAATTGCCCACTCATTCACCTTTCCCATTTCCTTTTCCATTTCCATTTCATTATTTTCCTTCTGATACACAACCAACCAAACATAACACACACAATAACACAAATAACACAGTGACATAACACATAACACACATAACACATATAACACAGTGACAAGTGACAACACACATAACACACATAACACATACACGTACAATGCAAAAATCACAAGGACCTTTCCTCTTGTTATTTGTCCTGGCCTTCATTTCTACACTCACTAGCATTAACGCTATAACTCACACTTCATACTATAACATTTTTCCATCCACATACCTGCCAACAGACCCAACTTTTTCAGGGACAGTCCTGCTTTTTTCCAGTCCTGTCCCATCTAATTTAGCTAAACTAGGTATGCAAATACACGTTGGTAGTTATAGCTCGGTAGGTAGCACTAGTATAAACATTAAATAAATATAATAAAGTACTAAATAATAAATCTAACTTTAAAATACATTTAAATAAACCCCTAATTTTTTTTAAAACCCATTAAAATTAAATTATTATTTAGACATAATACATCTTTAACCAAAGCAGTGCACTGCTACTAATCTTAAACATAACCGCACATTAACCCTAAGCTATTTTTTAGTTCTTGTCCAACATTTTTCCATCCGCATACCTGCCAACACACCCAAGATTTTGGTGGACAGTCCTGCTTTTTTCCAGTCCTGTCCAGTAAAAGTTGGGTTGTTGCAAAGTATGCCATTGTAAATAGGTAGCAAATGTTAGGCATGTATTACAAGTGGTCCAAAATCAATTTAAAAATGTAAAATAATCCCTATTCTTTTATTAAACATCTATGGATGTGTGACTGTGTATGATAAACGGAGGCCAAGTTCCTTGGAGCATTTGTCTCTAGGTCATTTTGTGTACAGTACACCTCAGTACGTGTGTGCAACTCTATTGGTCGTTTCGGCAGGGGGCTGGCCTGCCATCAACGAATGAAGTGCGTTCTGCAATTCACTAGTTGATGCCAGACCAGCCCCCTGCCGAAACGACCAATAGAGTTGCACACACGTTCCTTCACGGCAGCTGCTGCTGCTCCGATGTGTTGTTAACCCCGTATTAACCCCTGCAAGGCAACCGGGAAGGAAACGAAGATTAAACGAGCACGAAGAATGTCCGCGAATATTCGCCCGAAGAGAAGACAGGAACGGGCGAATATTCGCGGAATACGAAGGTTTTTCCCCCCCCGAAGACGAGCACGAAGACGAACACGAAGAGCCCCCTGGTGCCCAAGTCTAGTGTATATGGGACAAAGATGGCAAATCTTATGTGTGTTATCTGGGTGCTGGCCAGGTTCTATGTGGGCAGCGTGGTTGGGGTGTGCAACCTGTGATCTATCCCTGTAATTTAGGGGTTTTAAATATACCTTTAATGCCGTGTTTTTAGGAGAATTCCAATTGATCTGTACCTGCAAAGCTGGGTTTGTGTGTTCTTCTGTTTCCATACATTATTTATGTATACCTGCAAATACAGGGTTTGTATGTCTTGTTCAGTTGATTAATACCTGCAATGCTGTTTCCATGTATTTATTTGATCTATACCTGCCATTCTACATTTCATATATTATTATTGTATACCTGCAAATACAGGATTTGTATGTCTGATTCTGTTTATTTGATATATACCTTCAGTGCTGAGATCACAAGTGAATTTCAATTGATCTATACATGCAAAGCTGGGTTTGTGTGTTAATGTGTTGATCTATACCTGCTATCGGCAGCAGGGTCTAATATTTATATATATATTTATATATATATCGGCAGCAGGGACTAATATTAATATATATATATCGTCAACTGGGGCTAATATTAATATATATGGGCAGCAGGGGCTACTATATATATATATATATATATATATATATATATATCAGCAGCAGGATCTAATATTAGGCCCTGAAATCATTTAGT
The DNA here is from genome assembly GCA_029215755.1 of Spea hammondii. Lineage (NCBI taxonomy): Eukaryota > Metazoa > Chordata > Amphibia > Anura > Pelobatidae > Spea > Spea hammondii. The sequence continues at coordinate 11,684,313 of JARDYJ010000001.1, forward strand.
GGAAAAGTTAAGGTATTGTGTTGTTTAAAGGATTTCAAGGATTAGTCTTACTAAATTGTGGCTTCAGGCTTCCCATGTTGAATGATCAAGTATTGTATTGTCCAATAACAAAAGTATCATTCCATAGCACATTACTTTTGGCAATATATATATATGTTTTTTCAGTGGTATGATTTAATGGTGGAAATTATTAATGCCCCCCCAGTTTGACTGTGGTATCTTGTGTGCCCCCCCTATATATTGTTTCTAGAGTCGCCACTGCTGCTGGCCAAACACATCTCCAGCACTGAAAGTACCTGAGGGTTGGGAAAAGGGACCATTCCATATGAGATTCCCTCCGTGCATTTGAAGCCGGAACACAATGTGGATTTAAAGGGACCTCTCAGCTTTCATATGCAATAAAGTGCTTAGAATGGCAGACTTTATTCTGTTAAGTGTCTTCCAGGAATCCTCTTCTCATTCTATGCTTCATTCCCCAAGGAATCCCCACATTCCCATACAAAAGGCTGTTCTCACTGACTTTTTTCCCTTTCATGTGCTCGGTTCCTCTCTTTTTTCATTGTTCGCTGTTTGCCGATATTGGGCGCCAAATCAAGGGAAATAGGGTGGTCCGTTGGTTAATTTGTCCATTTGATTGCTGTCTATTTATGATGTGTCAAGCGTACAGATACAAGTAGGGGGGGCCCCAGTTTCCATCCCACAACCTTCTTTCATTCATTACTTTAATGTGATTTTTCTTTACATGTACTCTGCTATGATCAACAGAAATAAGATGGGGGGGGGGGGGGTCCCATGTTCTTTCCAAAGGCCCCCTAGGAAAGATTGATGGTCCTCAGGCTTCTTTCAATAGAGCTGTCTCTATCATGTGTTTTTTCCTATACAGCCCTAAGTGTCTAAAATCCCTCTTAGTGCTAGTAAGCTGAAGAGCTATAACACATAATGACTGATAAAATAATATATAAGTCCAATAAAGATCTATTAATGCCATATCGCAAAACGGCTTCTCTATCAGTTAGCCTGCCAGACGATCTGGTTACCAAGGGTAGGGTCTTAGCAGCTGCCCACGAAATCTCTTGAGGTGTACAGGTGTAACATAAAAAATGTTTCTTAAAACTCTATTAGATGGTCCTTTAACTCTAGCTCCTACCTAAACATTTCGATCTACCCCAGGTAGCCAAGTTCTATTTACTCAGAGGACTCCTATAATAAATTTCTGGGTATGTTTTTTTTAAACCTTTTAATATCTGGTTTACTCAGAACTCATCAGTAGCAGACGATTTCGTTTCTTGCTGCTTTTGTGGCTACCTGTCTATTTATTACTCACCGAAAGTGGTCTACGGCGACACATATTTATAGAGACGCATTAACTTGTTTCCCAGGAGGCCACGGGTACAAGTAGTAAAGATGGAAATCAAAAGCAGATTATTCCAGAACACCTCCTTGAAAGCCGAGATCAGCAGATTTAGCATTTTATACGAGATGACAGATCGACACCGTGAGAAGTTATTACAGACCATGCGCTTGCAGACTGTTTATTGAACGACGTAAACAGAATATGTGTTAGATCAGCTTAACTTATATGTTCTGAACTGACATTGTTAATGTCTTTTTTTATATAACCTTTGTTTTCAGGAACAAATTAGGACTTCCACAGGGTCCTAATTTCTTTAATTCATTACAGATAACTAACGAATTAAACGCGTAACGGTGTAAATATATTTATCTATTGTAAAAGGAATTTCAGTTCTCCATTATGGCCAACAAAGAAAACAGAAACAATGTAACAATGAATGAGAAGTCTAATGTTATATTAATTAATATGTGTACAACAAACATCGGGGTACTTAGCACATAGGATCTAAGGGGTTTATTCACTAACGCTACAGCTTGCAGCAGAGTTAAGGTTTCCAGTCACTCACACTACTTATTATGAAGGGCCAACCCTGGCAAGGTTCGCCAGCAAGAAGAGTTAATTTTTAAGTAAGGAATATTACTGTTTTTTAATACTACGTATTATACTAATATGACACATTATAACTCACAGCAGAAGCTCGCTGCGGATGGCCCCTATGTAATGCAAAGTGAAAATGCAAGAATCCTGCAAATTACTACAATAATGGTTACTGAATGCAAGCAGAACATCCGTTTATTTGCTTAATTGGGCCAGGTATACATAGATAAAAGTATTTGTGCCATTGTAGACGTCTTAGGTGGTCAGTGTCTTGGCATAGATGTTGTTCGCGATACTGATAACTTAACATCTCTTTAGAAGATGAGAAAGGACCCTTTGGGAGGCAATAAAAAAGAGCACATTATTTCTACTGCAGACAGCTGGAGTTTTATGTCTAGACACCGGTACTAATTAAATGGAAAGAGGTGCCTGAGTCAGAAATATATATATATATACACACACACACCGGTAAAGAGAGAGAGATTATAGCAAATAAACATCTAGACGAAAAGCAATCACAGACAGATAGTTTACACATCCAAAGATGGATGTGGTTTTTCATTCATAATAATTTAGCATTAATGCAGGCAGCTCTCTGCTGGGTGCCATGGCAAAAATAAGTACAATAAACAGGAACGAGCCCGTTGAGTGCCTTTTGCTGTTGCCTGGGGCTACAGACAGAATGATGTAAGACATTTGCATGCGGGGGTATTGGGTGCTGATGAACGCTCAGGCCGAGCCGAGGGAAGAATCTACACAGAGCTGAGAAGGGTGAGGTTGCTGACCAGCCGCTCCCAGGGCCTGTAATCCCGTCATGCATCCCCACGATCTTCCCGCGGTCAGAACTACCTTCAAAGGAACCTAAAAATGAATGAAGAAGGGACTCGAGGTCACACATACACGGCACGGAAGTCTCTTTAGTGTGTGAATGATGTGTGTGCAAACTCTATCAATCTTCAATTAGCAGAAAATAAAAAAGGATGCTGTATTTCTGTCTAATTTATGACATCATCAAGTGGTGCTATTTGCAAATGACTCCAGTTCTATTGCGCTGTGTGTGGTGACTTGTGGCGAAGTCACAAAGTTTATTTTCTGCAGATCAGTTCCGGACAATCTTTAAATCCTTTTAAACTCTCGCTCCCCCCCTCAGTCTCTCCTTCCCTCCCAGGATGTCCCAACCCACACTCTCACCCAGAATATATGGTTGAAATGATTCTGGAATCCAGAGGGGAATGCGGCTGGGATTATTTATATAAAGTTAGTTTTAGAGAGGTAAAGGAAATATTACTTTACAGAAAGGGTAGTGGATGAACGGAAAAGCCTTCCAGCAGAAGTGTAAGCTGTTAATACAGTGAAGGCGTTTAAGCAGGCATGGCATAGGCATACGGCTAAACTAGATGAAAGATAAGGCCAGGGACTAAGGAAAGTACTCAGAGGTTGGCCAGACTGGATGGGCCGTATGGTTCTTATCGGCCGTCACTTTCTATGTTTCTATTCTGGTGTGAAGTGTAAAAACGTATCACCATGGAACGTATATGTTTATTGGAGCATTGCACTGGTTACATTTCAGGACAGCATGGCTCTACACGAAACATTTCTCATTGTACTGTGAAGATCTTTGGGCCCCCGCGATGTTACTGAACTAACATTTAATCATCAGGCTCAGCTGATTAATTATATGTTATAAATACATCCTAATACTATGCCACGTTAGATCATATTGATCTGTCCCAGAGGCCATATATTACAACCTCCTCAATCTGGATGAAAATAATTGTTTCAGTCTAATTATATCATTCGTTATTATATCATACATGTAGATTAAGCATGACCTGGGCTATATTGCCACCTTCTGGTATATATAGTATATACACCACCGTGATGAGCTATACCGGCTATAGATTGTTTTAGCCTAGTGCATGCCCGTTTTTTTTCTGGATTCATTTCCTTTTACTTGTATCCTTCAAATCCAATACTACATTGGCAAAAGAAAACAATTTGGCTTGAGGATGAAAATTAGTGATTGGCCCTAAAAGGATATTTATGGTGTTTATTTCCAGACTAAGGCAATCAATCTGTTCAACATGTCACACATACAAAAGCTTTGTCACTGCGGGAATCTCCGGTCCCTCTGGGCATAAGTGGTGTTGGAGTGATGTGGTACTGGCATGGAGGGAATAGTGATCAGCGGGATTGCGGTCTCAGATTGCGGTATAGATTGGTGGGACGGCGGCATAGAGTGGCCTGTCCCGGGCAGAGCATGGCATGGAAGAGGGTTTGGTAGAGATTGTGGAAAGATGGCGGCTTGCAGAAAGCTTAAAGTGTTATAGATTATCGTTTTATATCTTCATGGATCATGCATAAAAGATTTATCATTAAGCAGTCACGGGCCTGTGGATTACTGGCAAAAGGGCTTTAGTGAAGTCTACTTAGGGCACGTGTGAGTTAACACTAAGTTGAGCTGTTCCCAAATGGCCATCATGCCACCGTACAATCAAGCTTACACTCTTAGACTCGTGACTCTTTAAACTGTGTTCTTTTCTGTATTTTGAACCCCCCCAAAAATAAGATCAGCAAAACCAGAATTCCATTAACTTTAGACATTCTTCTTATATGTGCTACTTTTTATACTCCTTTTTAATCATAATTTTCCTTAACAGATTTTTAAATGTTACCTTTAGTTCAACTCCTTCAGCATGCTGCAAAGATTCCATGATCTCTTTAACTAGAGCTGTCATGGTGGACAAAAACAGTACATATAATAAACTTAGTTCGCTGCACAGCTGCTATATACATATACATAAATAGTATACAGCATATGTATATTGAATTATTTAATTTTAATTGAATTGCTTTACCATCAAGAATATCATTTAAAATATGTCTTGTAGAGCATCTAATTCATCATTTCACCAAAATATAAATCACCACATACACAGTTGCAATTTGATATTCAGCAGACCCATTAAAAAGACATTGGTATATAGTATAATGTGTATATATATATATATATATATATATATATATATATATACACACATTGTAATATATATATATATATTTCAATGTATTGGGTGGTTGAAGGGGAATTGAGACAGTAGGACAGGACCATTTGAGTGAGGATGAGCTGATTGTAGAGAGGGTGATATGGAGATCTCTGTGTTGATCTTGCTGGTGGGCATGGCGGATGGCTTTTTCGGGATGCTGGTTGAGGGAGGAAGGAAGAGGTCAGTTAAGAGTGTATTTGGATAAAGGGATGCAGGGGGCTGAAGAGTTGTTGAGGGGTCTATAGGTTAGGGTCAGGAGTTTAAATGTAGTTATGGAGTGATTAGAAAAGCGGGGTAGCAGTCTGGCAGTAGTGTTCAGGGTGGATTGCAGCAGTGAAATGCAGGAGAGAGAGACCAGTTAGTATTGAGTTGCAACAATCCAGATGGGATATCACAAGGGATCGGATTAGTACTTTGGTGAAGAAAGGATGGATTTGGGCATTTCGGGGGAAGGCGGCAGGATCTGATGAGTAACTGGATATAAGGGATGAAGGACAGAATCAAATGTGACATCAGTTGTGGAATTGTCAGCAGTGATTGAGAAGTTAGTAGATGGTGGAATAACCAGAAGCACCTACCTGCAAATTCATGGATTTGTGCCTCCTCTACTTCAAACAACAATTCATCATGGATCTGTGCAATAAGCCTGAAAGGAATTGACAAAAAATTGGGTTTGTCATCTTGGCCCAGTAACTATTATTTGTTCCAGTCTTTAAATCCACATATGCCAGTTGTACAAAATTCTTATACTATGGCCTTTCTGGTGCAATTCTAAGAAACCCTCAATTTGTACGGCAGCACAGATACATCTTTGCGGCGAGGCTTTTTACTTGCGCCAGTAACCTTCTTTAGAAGGACAGCTCCCGGAAGCCTAGTCCCAGGTATATCGATAATCTGTTTTAATTTGTGTTCAGGAAAGGCAAATAGAAAAAGGAACATCCAAAGATATTAATTTACTTGCTGTATGTTCACATTTACTGGCAAATATTATAAGGTGCCCATCATATTATGTAAGCAATATTTTTCCCTAAATTCACATTTTCCTTATGTGACAAAACCAACACCCTCAAAGTTAACTTTTATTGTAATATTAATTTGTAGATATTACTGTACACGACTGTTACTAAAATAGTTTAACTAAAAAATGAAATCGAATCGGGCTGTGGCAATGGCAATTTGCAGCATAGTAAATATATATGTATATTATCAACTACACATAGTATATACCCTATACAAGTGAAATATGATTGTGGGCTAATCAGCCAGTTGTTTATGCAACTATAATATGATGATTTCAATTTCAAAAACTCGGTGTCTGGTGTTATTTTGCCAATAAGTGACTAATTATAACATTTACACAAGCTGAGCCAAATATTTTGCAGACACACTGAAATATTATGTATGCTATAGCAGCTGTTCAGTTTGTAAACTACGCCTGCGTTGAGAAATCAAGAAGCTCAATGGTGGCCACCATCAGTGAGGTGCGGCTCATATGCAGGGTGTCCGGATACTACTGCGAGGTCAGGACAAGCCGGGTCAGGATGCCAAAGAGCTGCAAGGTCAGAACGGGTCAGGATCACAGACAGCAAAGAAGACGAGCCAGGTCAAAAGCTAGAAGACCCGGACTAAACACTCCTGCAGCACATCTCATGTACTGAACCTCATATACATTCTGTATCTCTGCCCCCACAGTCCGGGGATAGGAGCGGTCTTAGTAAATAGTTTGCAAAATAAGGGCTTGAGTAACAAAACATGCAGCGTTTTCAGAATTCGTAGTGAAGACAACAGTTATCATTCATAGGTTACGGGGTTAAAGAACCACTATAGTGGGGCAATTTTATACAAGGCACATGGAGGGGTATCTGTGGTGTGGAACTCATGATTAAGTCCATTTGAGAGATGACTTGTTCCTTGTGCACTGTGCCACTACATTCTATGCTGCAACAATAAAAGTTACCTTTTATATTTGAAGACTTCCATTCCTGGTCACCTTTATGTGCGAAGAAGCCTGTTTCCGGTTTGTGTTTTATTTTTATATTGCTGTTAGAATAAAAAGGAGTGGCCCTGTGCCTAGGGTCAGCATGAGTCTGTATTTCTTTGTATTTGATATGTATAGTGTAAATTAAAGAATTAAAATCAAATTTTATACATGGTTGTATGAAATATGCACGATAAATGTATCACATAACAATATAAATATATATGAGAGTTAACGATAAAGGCATGACGCATTGTTATAGTCTGCGGGTAGTGAGGTGGTGAATAATTAAGAAAGCTCCCTATTTAAACCAAAATACTGCCGAGTTGGCCATAAAAAGGAAGGTGATGGACAAAAGAAACATTACACCATAAACGGGACAACCCTTCCCATGCCTGGCCCAGATGCGTCATGAAACAAAGCTGAAGAAAAATGTGGAGCGAGACACTGTGATCCTATAACTCACAAGATGTGGATATGGACGTGAATTAGGCTACTGCTGCCTGTATTTGGCATAAAAGGTCATTTAAAATCCTGTGGCCTAGATATTCCACTTTTAGAGCTGGACCTGGGTCCCTAGGGCGGTTCTTCCATTTACGGTTAAATATGTGACCATGATTTTCTTTGTACTATATGATTATCTATATGATAAAGAATAATATTATTTTTGTTGTCTAGTATATGTTTCAGACTTTGCAGTGGGATATATTTCCTAAATTTGCATTTGGTGAAATGCATTATGTAATTGATACACATTTTTGGTCATAATTCCCACTTGGGCACATGCTAATAATACCCAATGAAACATAGTATTGACCTAACTCCAGGAACCATGTGACTATATTTATTATACTTTAACTATCACCAAGGAGCACATACTACATGAGTTCTTTGCCCTGGTACACATTGCAAGGTGGTTAACCCCCAAGATAATAGGACAGGAACTTTGATGACCCCAATAGTGGGGAGGCTCACATATAGGCACAGTTATATGTAGTAATACATAGTGACGCACTAGCAGGAGGAGTTGGATACGTGTATAGGTTATGTCACAGGTAGATGCCCAGGACAGGTGCCACAGCATGCAAGGTCAGGTATGCTGGACGGGTAGTCAGCCAAAGCTGGGTTCAATACACTAAATGAGTAGCCAAGGCCAGTAGATAAAGTGTGAGGTATAGTACACGGATCAGATCAGCAAGGCACTAAATCGCAAGGCAGAGGGTAGACAGACAAGCCAGGAGGCAAAACAGAATATACAGGAACAGAATCGCCAGATATGGATAACAGGACTGCGCTAGGGTGCTTCAGAATAGCAGTTCCTGGTTTTAAATCTGGGACCAAGCTCGCCCCAGCACTCCCTCTCCTAGCCGGCCCGACGGCCGTCAGGTGTGCAGAACATGGACCTTCCTGCCGCTTGGCTCCCAGTAGCAGGTCTCTGCTTTGTGACATTTAACCTACTAAAACATCTGTTCTTCTGTTACTGGAACGTGCTAGATTGCTGCAGATGGAAAAGCTTCCGTTCCGAAATTAGTACTTCTTTCTGCTGTGTGAATATCACTGTTTAGCTCATCAGTAACCATAAGATCCCAGCCAAGGATTCGGGGCTTAAACTCATTTTACTTCTAAGATATAGTCCATGATTTCATAAATAAATCTAATAGTGAATGAATTAGATAAGGCCCCCCATACACATATTCACAGATGCCAGATTTCAATATAATTCGATAGAATTGATACTTTCTGGCTAAATTGTTATAGTTTTAGAACATTTTAAAGCGCTATGATTGTCATTAACAAAGAACTCCTATCTATTTGGAATCATACATAAAAAAATATTTTATTAATACAGAACCCCTTTCTTTTAATTGTATATTAATAACACTAATGTAAAAACCACATTCATAATCTCAGTGGTAAATGACCGCAATTTCCAGTAAGAAGCAAGACGTAGGGTTTTTTCAAGCAAGAAAAACTAAAAAAAACCTCCACAACACATTTAAAAAAGAAATTATAAATAGAATATTAATTATTCAAACAACATAGAAAAGGCATTGTGTTACATTACATACAACTATTCAATGACAAACCGACCTGGCTGTTGACCAGAGAGAGGTTGCCGTTGCAGCAGAAATCTTTATCATGGCCATTTTGCAGAGATCAGCCGCAGAGCCTGTAATTAACGTGATGTATCATTATTATTATTATAATCCCAGTGCCGCAAACAGTAACGGGTCTGGGGGTCTCTCTCCGTGGGGATATGTGAAGCATTAAATGAAGTTTGTTCTAGTCATTTGACCTTCTGATTATGGGGATTATAGGGGATGGAGAGCAGTGTTTAAGGAGGATATCTGGGACCCCTTCTTCTGCTTTCAATATCACCTGTATGCAGATGACGCCCCGATCTACCTATCCTCTCCTGACGTCTCTCTCTCCCCATCTTAGATCATGTTACCATCTGCCTTGTCTCTGTCTCTAACTCAATGTCTGCATGATTCCTAAAACGGAATCTCTCCAAAACTGAACTTCTCATATTGTCTTCCAACGCTAACATTCCCTCAACAGCTTCTCTCAATCCCAATGGAGCAATCATCTCCCCGTCCTCTGACGCTCGCTGCCTTGGTGTCACCCTAGACTCCAACCTCTCATTCATCCCCCACATCCAGGCTCAAAACATTGCCCGCATTCTTCCCTTCCTAAAACAAGATTCTCTCGTCCATGCCCTCATCTCCCACCTTGACTATTGTAACCCTGTCTTAGCTGGTCTCCCTTTTACCCATCTCACCCCTCTACAATCCACCATGAATGCTGCTGCCAGACTTATCTTCCTCTCCCATCGCTTTACTAACGTCTCTCCCCTCTGTCAGTCTCTTCACTGGCTGCCTGTGCGCTTCAGGATTCATTTCAAAATCCTCACTCTTACTTTCAAAGCCCTTCACAGCGGTTCCCCTCCCTACATCTCCTCACTCATCTCTAAATACCCCTCCTAACCGGTCTCTCTGCTCATCCAATGATCCCGTCCTCTGGTTTCTAGTTTTTATGCACAAGATATCTCAAGGGCTGCCCCTATCCTCTGCGCTACCATTTTCCCGGCGATCTGCGCCTTTCCCCTGCTTCTGGTGAAAGAAGTTACCGCCGATAGAGCACAAAAGTTTTGTTCTAGATCCTCTCGATCAAAGGCATATTTACCTTGGACAACAAAATTGACAGCTTGTCTTTCTGCTTGTGCCCTTAAAGCATAGTCGTGCGCATTGATCTGTGGAAGATGCCTTTTGCGACCCATAAGAGACGTCACAAATCCTGCCAACAAAGGCAATACATATTCACCACATTTTCCATGAAAATTATTTTTCACATCTGAATTCTGTATATTTTTTGATTGATACAGATGAGACCTTTATGGTCTACAGTATAATAAAGAGAATGTATAATAGCAGCAGACATATGAGGAATACAGTAGTCATACAGACATCATGGTATGCATACGTTAGGAAAATTGGTCCCTGGCCTCACGATCTAAGTCTAATTACTAATAATGTGTGGTCAACCTTATCAATACATTCATAAAATGCGAAGAAATGGGTAAACGGAAACAAAACAGCTCACCACAAGTGCATCTGAAGTATCTATTGTAGAAGAAATGCCTGATATATATATATATATATATATATATATATATATATATATGGGAATGGAGCCCTTCCTCCAGGGCTGCACACCCTGAATCGTAAACTAAGCAGGAGTCTCTTGTATGGGACTTAAAGGTACACCCCAGCCATCATATGCACTTTGTTTATTGGCGTCCCCTTGCAAATATATGGGGAGATTATGCAAAATCCCCTCCCTCCAATTATATACTTAATGCCAGTTAGCTCCGGCACCAGCTTGGTGAACGCTCAGGCCAAGGGGATACAAATTTGTTTCAAGGAAAGAGAATAGATCCAGCAACATATAAGTGAGACCTTGATTATATCCTACTAGCATGGCATGTGTACATCTCAATAATCTAGAACATTCAGTACTGTCATATGGAAATTAGACCATGATGGACTGAAGGATCTATAAAAAGGTCCTTTTTTTTATTACATCATTGATAGCAGTACCTGACCATTAAGACAGGCAATGCTTCTTACAGCTGATATATAGCAACATTCATAATTACACAACAAATTAGAATACAAAGTGCAAAAGAGAAATGTTTTGACATCACATCCATTCTATAGATCCTTTATTATCCTCTGGTCCAGACCAGTCACACGCAGGGACCTCTTAACCGGTATATATATATATATATATATATATATATATATATATATATATATATATATATATATATATATATTGTGGTAAAGTGTATGGGAGAGTGGTTGATGGGATATATATCTCACCTGGTTTCCTCAGCCAGGCACGGTAGCAAACCCAGGAGCCCTCAGGTGAGGCTTCCTATGCTCATTACTGGGGAGGAAGCCTTAAAAGAGAGGGCTGTTGGGTTTGCAGGGTAAAGGAGGGACTGAGGCAGGGAGCAGCTACAGCCCACCAGGTATGAAGCTTTATCTATGGAAAACCTGTTACTTTGCTTTGTGCCAGACCTTAGGCTTGCAGAGAGGTATCCGGATGTTTAGTTAGAGCCGGACAGGCATAGAGTTTGTTTTCTTTACAAGGTGCTCTGTGCCTACAGCATCCAAATAAACACGCTTTACGTTTGAAACCTGTGTGAATACAGTCATTGCCGCCCCATGCGTGAGCTGTTCCCTACAATATATATATATTAGGTGTGTTTCCCACCCAAAAACTCTGCGCTTCTTACCCTAATATTTGTTGCCAACTTTATTAGGGTAAGAAGCGCAGACAGTTTTTGTTTTTTGTATACATTGTACAGCCAACACACTGTATTTGCAGCATGCTCACACTGTTTGGTAGGCCTCGTATTATACATTTGTATTATTTGAGCCTGTGACTAGCCTAGCGCACCGACATTTTTTCTTTTCCCTGTTTGCACATATTTGAGGTTGTTGGCTCCTCATCAGTCTGGTTGCAGCTTGCTGTCCAGGGGTTAATGGGGAGGAGGTTTAATTGCACCTCCCCCCAACACATTAATAAGGTTTTGGTAGCCGTATAAACTGCTTTGTGTGCCCACTATGTAGGAGGTGAGAGTAGGATCTCACCCTATTGAGAGTGTGCCTTGACGTGGCGGGTGAGCTTAATTATGCTTTGGCCAATTCATATAACCAAAACCTCTCATTTATATTGTGTTTATATTTTGTTTTTTGTTGCCAACTTTATTAGGGTGAGAAGCGCAGACAGTTTTTGTATACATTGTACAGCCAACACACTGTATTTGCAGCATGCTCACACTTGTTTGGTAGGCCTCGTATTACATATTTGTATTATTTGAGCCTGAGACTAGTTTAGCGCACCGACATTTTTTCATTCCACAGAAAAACAGGTTTTGTGAAAGTATTGCTTTTGACAGATTAGTCATGTAGTTAGTAGACATTCTCAGTGTCTCTAGAAATGTTATTGTTATGAATAAAATAAATATCATTATAATCCTATTATATTTGTTATTCACAACAATAACATTTCTAGAGACACAGAGTATCTGTCTGATGATATTTAATACTTTCACAAAACCTGTTTTGAGTCATTTGATTTATTTATTGATCCTGAGGACAAAAATCCACCCAATTAAACTAGTCAGCTGTGATTATGTTATAAAGATAAAAAACAAGAGTTTTGTAGAGATCCTTATTCCTTTTAAATTATCCTAACAATGTCGGCCCAAATAATTTTTTGATAATTAGTGAAACGAAAAGTACAAAGAGAAAAGCTCATGGAATTTGGCATTCTAGTTTCGCCGTGTACTTTACCTTTACTGTGGCAGTGCTGTATGACTCTCTGGATAAAGTCCGACACTTTGTATTTCTGCAAGAATCGTTCTATAAATGTATTAGCCTCTGCTAGTGAGATACCCAGGCATTCAGAAAGGCGTTCTTTACCTTTAAATATTTACAAAACATATCCATATTAAACAAATGATGACTTTACACATCATAAATAGATTTACCATCCTCTATAAGGAGACTGGATTGCTAAAAACTATTACTGAATATACCTATGTATGTATGTATGTATGTATGTATGTATGTATGTACCGATCAGCCATAACATTATGAGCACTGACAGGTGAAGTGAATGACACGGATAATCTTGTTATCATGGCTCCTGTCAGTGGGTGGGATATATTAGGCAGCTCGTCCTCAGAGTTGATGTGTTAGAAGCAGGAAAAATGGCCAAGAGTGAGGATCCGAGCGACTCAGACACGGGCCAGATTGTGATGGCGAGACGACTGGGTCAGAGAATCTCCAAATCTGCAGCTCTGGGGTGGTGTTCCTGATCTGCGGTGGTCGGTACCTGTCAAAAGTGGTCCAAGAAAGGAAAAACGGTAAACCGGCCACAGAGTCATGGGCGGCCAAGGCTCATTGATGCACGTGGGGGGGTGAAGGCTGGCCCATTGGTCTGAATCCTGTTTCCTTTAACATCATGTGGATGGCCGGGTGCATCGCTTACCTGGAGAACACACGACACCAGGATGCATCCATGGAGGCCGCACCTCGCAACCTACAGGACTTAAAGGATCTGCTGATAACGTCTTGGTGCAGATACCACAGCGCACCTTCAGAGGTCTAGTGGAGTCCATGCCTCGATGGGTCAGGGCTGTATTTTGCAACAAAAGGGGGACCTAGACAATTGGCAAGTGGTCATAATGTTATGGCTGATCGGTGTAAATATAGTGTGCCCCACTGTACATACAGTAATAACTCGAAAAAATGTATATTGTCTATTGAGTATATTTAGTATCAGTATAGTTGGCACTTACAGGCTCTGGGGAGATTAGGGGAGATGTGCCTAATCTTTTTGGACTATGAACTATGTCAAAATATGCCGGATCCAAGCTAACAGATATGAATTTAAAAAAAAAACCACAATGTACACGGAGGAGCTTAAACCTTAAAAGAAAATAAAGTTCCTACATTAGGAACTTCATGACTCTAAAACATATATGTGATTCAGCATCTTACATCTTAACTACAATTTTTTTGCACGGACAAACACTGGTCGGATCTGCTACGATAGGACAAATAGGTTTGACAACCGCTTAAAACCTACAGTAATAAGTCTAAATATATTATAATGATGCATTAATACACTCTGTTAGCCTCGTGTTATTGCAGAATGTTGGCAAGTCCACATCACTGTGCACAATAATCTGCATCATAACACCGAAGCGGATATTATTTCTGCGGAAATACCTACAGAGAGCACCATCTGATCGTCATTATATCCAGCTCTACGGATCGCTGCCGGCCAGCACTGCCGAGAGAATAGGAATTCTGGAATTTCTTTAGATTCCGCCATCACGAGCTGCTTTCGAGACCTTATCGCCTACTTAAACAGGTTTAATTGATGTTTAGATTCAACAGGGCTGGCGGTAACCATGCCTGGGTGTGTCTAGTGAAACTGAACTCAATTATTCATTGAATTTGGTTAATTTAGTAACTAAGGGGGCAATTCATTTTTCACATAGGGCCAGGTAAGGTTGGACATGCTGTTTTTTCCTTCTATACATGAAATCATCATTTTAAAAACTGCATTTTGTGTTTACTCTGGTTATCTTTTTCTGATATTGAAAAAATATTGAAAAGTGTGAAAAATATGCAAAAATAGAAGAAATGGGAAAGGCATTGTATGTACGTAATTATAGCAAGCTCTGCTGCACAATGTCAGACGTGCCGGCACGTGCTGCGGAGAGAATGAGAAAACGGAAATGTAACAAGTTTAATGAGGTGTGAGACGGAGCGGCATCTTCTGCTGCAGAGCGATCATCGTTATGCATGCTAATAAACTGACTCTAGATATGCCGCGTTTCCTCGATCTGCCGTTAGAAGCAGCTGTGGCGCAGAGGTAAGAATCCCAACAACTGACCATCACTGGCTCCGAATGACACATTTACCAAGATACACGTAGAGTGAACCGCCGATACAGACTGATCCCCAAACCACTGCTGTCCAGCAGGCCCCTTGGCTAATGTCATGATGGCCTTGTAAAGAATTAACCAATCTTTAAATAAGATTTAAATCTATTACATAAGATGATCAACTAATAAGCCCATTCATTATAGAAGCACTGTCCTAAAGATTTGGGCCAGAAAAAAAGACAGGCTAAGGAAACGACGTAACAAAGTATTCACAAATCTCATATGGAAAAGCCTGCATTAGAGGACTACATAGCTTTCCATGGGAGGCATAAATCATAACCAGATACGTATCATTGTGTATTACGAGAATACTGAGCTACAAGCTGTCCTCTGACATCATCTTCCGATGCCAAACAAGTAGGGCTCCAGTTAAGCATCAAGTATCGATCAATAGATATCTATGGAAATAAGAGTTTACGGTCTGTGTGCTTTCAGCATATTGTATTGAAATGCTGACGAAAACTTGTATGGTGAAATCATGTGCTGCCTGCAAGCAAATCTCTCATAGGTAACTATAAAATCTGTAGCTTTGGATATATCAGAATCTGCAAAATCAAATCAATTAAATATAAAATCATAGTTGCTGGAAATCCTTTAGAAGTTTGGGGTCCATTAAGATAACATGAAATGGATAAGAAATCCAGCACAGACGGTGTTAATGTTGTAAATGACTATCGTAGCTGGAACTTATTTTTAATGGAATATCTCTATAGGCGTACAGAGGCCCTTTATCACCCCCATCACTCCTGTGTTCCAATGGCCCTTTATCACTCCCATCACTCCTGTGTTCCAATGGCCCTTTATCACCCCCATCACTCCTGTGTTCCGATGGCCCTTTATCACTCCCATCACTCCTGTGTTACTGTTTTCTCTGATCCAAGTTTAAGTTTAAAAGGCTAATTGATCGTTAGAACACCTTAATGAAAACAGCTAAGTAACCCCAAACCGATACTAAGATACCATTAATGGTCAATCACAATAACAAATTCTTTTGAAAAATGGTAAAAGTGGAACATTTAACAGGAGCAGTCCACTGGTAGCTATGGCAATTGCTCATTACCTATTGTGTTTTACTCAAGACTACATTCTACGAACATAATAAATCTCTTCCCATGCAGCACGTCAATGAGTTTGCATTAATTATTGCTCTCTCAAAAAGCCAGATGTTATTCTGATAAATATTCTTTTAATAACCATACCTGCCCCATAGATGACCGAGTAGGCTACACGTTTAGCTTGCTCCCTGTCTGAATGCGTTACATCCTTAGCCGATACATCTTTCCTGTGCAAAATCATATAATATATCAGAACATATATATAACATTTTTATTCATTACTTGATATGTTTACCACGACAACACTTTGGGTTGTCTACTTTTCAGAAATGTATACTTTGTAGGGTGTTTTTGTCCCAGTGGCTGCTAATGTTTTCTACAACTCATCTTCATTAATCACTACTTGGGTATGATGTGTGATTTAACATCGTCTTATGATCACAATAATATTTGGTAAGCAGAGATTTGGGAGTCTGACGGCCCTAAAGACAATTTAATCAAATATCACACCTTGAAATTATAAACCTGTTTCTCCTGATTTATTACTATTACATTCTTCCACAATTTTTTGCACAACATATCAAGTTATGTTAAGGTCCTAGATTTTTTTGAGCTATGCCAAATTTAAAACGGGGCGCCCAAAATATTTTTAAGAAACCTCTCAATTATTCTATGCATTAAAATACATATGATGGCTGGAATGCCCCTTTAAGAATTTTTCACTTCTTTTGTTTGAAAAGTACAATTAAATGCCCTTTATATTATACTGGGATGAACATTTTTTCCCCAGATCCCTGGTGACACGATTCGGATGAGACGTACGTTCCTTACATTTCAAGAGCAATTTTGTGACGTTTTAGTCGGCGAGCCTCCACATTTTTGCGTCTCGGCTGGACTGACAGAATTGATTTAACTATTCAGAGTAAATATTTAATAAACAACAAGAAGAGTCTCAGCAGATGATGGATGGAATTAAATTACAAATTGCTAAATTCTTACAGAAATGCAGCGAAGGCTGAATAAATAAAGTCAATATTTAAGCTCAGACAGAACTAAACACCTCTCTCTCTCTCCGTTTGTTCTTAGTAAGCATTGCAGCCTCTTCCCATTCATTACAGTTAATAAGACGCCTCTACATCTCAGTTAGGAGTTTTGTCACGGTGGCGCTTAGAAGGGGTTTCAGAATAATATCAAGACATTAGTCTGAAACCACATACCTTGATTTTAGATGGGTCAGTAAATTGAGCTCATTATAGCAGAAATGTTTTTTGTTGGCATGCTTAACAAATAAGACAGTAGCCCAAATCAAAATGAAATTGTTAACAGATTAACGCTGGATACTAACCTGGTTCTCAAACAGCTAAGTAGCTACTAGAAGGTGGTTTGGATTTTCATAGGCGAATAGGAAAAATGCAAATACGAGAATACGCAATAAAGAATATCTGAGTAAATTTTTATATGGTTATATATGGATGTTATGTGTATTTAATACTACTATATCTGGGGTATATTTGAGACGATATCTACTATTTCATTTTGCTTGATCTGTACCAAAAATATCAGGAAAAGTAAAGGTTTGCTGCCATATTGGGCAATCTCCTGAAGCATTCATAAGTTAATTTCCGAGTAACCCGAGGCGCTGCCAAAAGGTTCTTACGATGAAGTTATCTTGCTGTTCCTTTGCTTCTCAAAAGAAACCGCGAATTGGTCCGTAAGTAATTGCAGAGTCTATTGTTAAAAACATTCTCAGAACATCAAAGAGTTCTCTACGTACCACTGGGAAGCAAGTTTTGTAAACACATCAGTAGAGTCGTCTTCTTGAAACAATCTTAATAGTTCTGGGTCGGATGAAAAGTGTGCGATTATCCGAAGTTCTATTTGTGAAAAATCTAATATAAACAAATATAAATAACATTTAAAGATGCAACAGCTCTTGATCGACTTATAGCAAACATTCGGTAAAACTGTATTAGGTCTATATTGTGCTTTTGTTAACTTAAGTTTGTGCCTTCTCCAAACCTTCTATATATTTGGATGCTGATTGCTTAAATGTGGTTCCGCTTGCATTTACTTGATCATGCTTGTTAACCCCCCCCGCCCCAAGAATACTAGGGAGTCATAGTGTTATTTGTCTGGTCTACATCAATGAACAGTAATACAAAGCTATGTTATGTCATATTTATCCACTGGGATTTATGCAATAAATAACAATGATGTAATAATAATAATAAAAGAACGATCCACTTTGAGGAAATAATATCTCCGAATTGTAAGTGAGAGCGGATGCAGGACCGGGCTCCCTCTTGTGGTCACCAATCACCCATAGTGGCGCTAGGAGCAAAGTGACAGGTTATATCCCTCAATTTAATTTACAAATCTCGTCGCAAGTACCGAGTGAGAAAATGTAATCCATGATAAAACAAATAAAATTCACAGGCACCCTGATAAAATTCAAACATGTCTACATTTAATTAATTTAACAAAGCAACATAGTAAAGAAGTAAGTGATCGGGCTATAAGTTGCACTATTATGAATTTTTGGGATTATATAGCGCCATCATATTCCACAGGGTTGTATAGTGGGTAAACGGGATATAACAACACTGTACAATGTAGCCTCGGAGAACCATATGGTTCGGAGAGAACTTCTCACAGAAACCAACGTAATAAGTTACACAGCCAAAGCTCACAGCCATGGAGGAAAATGTACATGACATTTGCCAGGAGCCTGTAGCCTGTATGATAAACAATGCAGTAAATCCCATTATATGTTCTGAAATTATGGATTTACAGCATGTCGTTATTTTGTTGCAATCAGTGATATTGAATGTGATGACTGATTCCAAAAAGTGCGATAAAACAGGCTGCGTTGACAAATTTGTTTATGTCGCTGCATAAAGTCTAATGTGGGTCATTACGGAAAAAGTGGAATCGAGGGATGGATAATATTTTAAAGAAATCATGCTGGAAGCCAACTCTCTTCTATTTCTGGGAGACCCAAATAACACACTCGATCCAAATGAAGTGTGTTTTGTATCAGGGCAAAGAAAACACAAAATGTGTCGCATTGACGCAAAAATTACTTTTTTTTCCCAAAATCTTAATGGCCTATTTGAATGTGGCTGAACATTATGAAACGGTTCTCATTGTCCATGAAAGAGAGAGCCACAGATATTCAGGAGAAACATCGCTTGGACAACTCCAAGAAGTATTGAAATACATGGAACTTGTTTGAGGATGCTTTAAGGTCATATCCGAACAGAATAAGTGTTCTTTAGAAAACGTGAAATTAATTAAAATTATACGTGAATACAGGATGGTTTCCCAATGAGGACACATTAACAAATGTATTTTTGGTATTGTTTCCCATATATACTAGCTTTCTATTTTATTTTGTAAAAACAAAGCATGTCACTCACCTGCTGCGAGGAACGCACACCCTGTGCCAGATGTAAACATGGACCTTGGGTTTATAGTTATTCTTTCTCTCTCTTTTCCTGGAATTAACATGAATTTTTCAGATCAATTACTTCACCGTTACGCTGTTCTCATATTCTTTTCTAAATGCAGTTATGCACAGAATGTTTTACAAACTACATAATTTTCATTTATAAATTATTTAACCCTTTACTAGACGTGTGAGTTCCAATTCATACAATCATATGAATCGCTAAAAACAAGGAGGGACCCCCAATGAAAAACAACGAGAAGCCTTTGAATATGCCCTTCACTTGCCCATTGTGGGCACTTTTGGCAGTGGAGAGGGGTCAGTATGGGCACCACAAACAACAACAAACTGCGATGTTCTGACACCTTTCTATCAGAACCAGCATTAACTTTTTTAGCAATTTGAGCTACAGGAGCTCGTCTGTTGGATTTGACCACACGGGCCAGCCTTCCTCTCCACGTACGTCAATGAGCCTCGGCCGCCCATGACCCTGTTGCCTGTTCACCGCTTTTTCTTCCTTGGACCACTTTTGATAGATATTAACCACTGCAGACCGGGACCCCCCACAAGAGCTGCAGTTTTGAAGATGCTCTGACCCAGTCGCCTCACCATGACAAATTGGTCCTCGTCAAAGTCGCTCAGATTCATACACTTGCCCATATCTCCTGCTTCTAACACATCAACTTTGAGGATGAAATGTTCACTTGCTGCCTAATATATCAAACCCGCCGACAGTGGTCATAATTTTATGGCTGATCGGCGTACATTATCCATTCAGGAGAAAGAGAGACAAATGCACTAAATTTTGTTTTTTAATTGAAAAAGAAACTTAATGGTCAGGAAACAAAATTTGTTGCCTGAAAACTGACTTACTAAAACAAACATTTGTCCAAATCGATTTTGCTTGCAGTGTGCAAGTCTACCCTTTATATTTTATGACATACTTTCTAAATGTTCATGTAGAATATCATAGTTTTCACCTTGGATAAACTGAGGTTTTAAAATCTGAACTGGAAGCTTTGGCACACCCTGGATATTCTGAAGGAAAAAAGATGTGTTAAATAGAATCTTAGTAAAACTAAAGCCAAACATAATACAAAATAAATGGATTACATTTTACCATTGAGTACTGATAACATAAATTGGAAGTAACCAGAACCTGCCTTTTACTATTCTTACGAGAAATCATATTTGCTATCTAAGGAATAGATATATAGATAATAGACATGCCAGTCTTTCTAAAAGAAAGATTGTGCACCCCGAGGAAAAAAACCCATGATATTATTATTATTTATCGTTTTATATAGCGCCATAAAATTCCGTAGCGCTGTACAATGGGTGATATTGTAACAATAGCAAAAGGAAAATGAAGTGTGTGCTAGCAAATTATTATTATCTTTTATTTATTTTTATTTATAGCGCCAACAATTTACGCAGCGCTTTATACAATACATATACTCAAGGGGTATGACAAGACGAGAATTGACAGACTAAGACAAACCGATACATTAGGTGGAGAGAGCCCGGCTCGCAAGCTTACAATCTTGAGGTGAAGGTATGTCCAGAACACCTAAATGTTATATAAATGATAATAAATGCTGAACTCCAAAATAACGCTCAATAATGTACTTCCCAAGATTTTTTTTAACACAATCATATGTAAAGGAAAATGCATACGAAAACCGTAGTGTACACACATTGGAGGTATGGATTTCTCAAGGGTGCAGATATGGCGTATTCTCCCAAAATGTTGTCTGTATCTCAAACCTGCTGTTGCTTTTTAACACTTTTTGGTATGCTTCATTAACACAAGAACCAGAGACTTAGTAACGGTAGATTGTTATATCTAAAAAAAGAAACAAAATCTTACAGGATGCTTTGCCGACAGTCTGCCGCTAACTGTTCCTGTTTGATTCCAGGTAGAAGACACAAAACCCTAATTAAAAACACAAGCTAATTAATTTCACATAAAGGAAGGTCTATAAAATGGACAAAATATTGACTCATGGTAGGTAGATCAAATAAACAAGTTATTCTGTGTTTTTTGTTGACCATCACACATTAAACAGGAAAAAACCCTGGTAAATAGTGACTTATTTTTACAAAGATGAGGATACTATCTATCTATCTATTATCTTTTCAAAGACCTACAAAACTCCTGCCATTGGTTTACAGCCCCTAAAACTGAAGAGCCAGTCAAAATGTTATTAAATGTTTTCAATAAAACCACTGGACTCTCCATCAATAAAAGTATTACAGTGTGTGCAGCTTCCGGAATATTATTATAACGTGCATTAAACCAATGTACGTTATAATAATATTCCGGAAGCTGCACACACTGTAATACTTTTATTGATGGAGAGTCCAGTGGTTTTATTGAAAACATTTAATGCACATGGCTCTGAAAAAAACAACCACATCCTTTTATTCTCCTCAATGTTCTGTCAAAAAAATAGTCTTTTAGCAAGATCTTCATAATTTAGTAAGAACCCAAGACAAAAACTGGTCTATTTACCATGTATAGGCTGTTTGCTTGTTTTTATTTGGAGAAGGCTATAAATTATATTATTAGACATTCTTAGCTTAAGAACTGTTTTTTAATTACGGTTAAAACCTTTTGTCATTGGTGTCAAATCAGGATTGCCGTAAGAATTCTAGGTTTTTTTTTTTCTAATTAAAGTAAAATCATTCTAAGTAAAATTTAGAATGGTGACTCCTCGATCAGCAAGCTAATTTTTTTACTGGAACTCGCTCATGGACTGGGGCTAAACCCCATTGCTTGTATGCATTTGAATAAATATTCCTACTGGCACTCAAATAGTATTTTATTGACCAAAACTCCAATACAACCTTAGTCATGCAAGATAAAAGTCCATCCAGAAACGTTGATTTTATTTTTTGCATCTAAAATGGAAAAAGACAAACAATTTAGGATAACTAACCTGTCTATGATGTATTACCATTTAAATCTGTGCTAAGTATAAATTCAAAGACACCTTTTCCATACACATTAGAATATGTAGCACTTGTGTGGTTTCCTTTCCATTATTTTACCTATAAATTATTGTATACTTTCTAATCCCACACAAATTGTAGCATTTTAAAAACAGGGAGCAACCGTCACATCCCAGATTATAATGGATGATAATTCTTACAAATATACATAATGTATTATATGGTTTTATCTCAGATGTGATGGTTTCTCAATATATTTTAAATATACATTATGCTAAGATATTTTTTACTGAATTAACACATTTGCTGTTTGGGGTTTCTAAACTTCAGTCCTTTAATGGCAAAAATGTTCCATCTGAATAAAAATAACCGTTGAAATGAGATCTGTTCACATTCCTTAAAGCCGTGTTAAACATGTAGGCTATTTTCAGTCCCAGCCAACTAAATATAACACTTATATTCTCTCATACTCAAAGAGTTACCTGTCTGAATTCTAAAATAATTTTGGGAAGTGGATGCAGTTCCTGAAGCTGGTGCAACTGAAATATTAATAGAAAAATACAACTTCTTTAATCTGGAACATATACTTATTTAGTAACTTACATTTTCAGAAAAAGGAAGGCTTAACTGCTAAAGGTAAGAATGAAGCTAAAACCATTTAGATCCAATAGACCAAATAGATCATTCATTTATATATTGTTTTCGTCAAACTTAATTTCATCCCTCTGATGGAAAACCAGCACGTCATTAGGGCAAACATTTCCCATAAAAACACTGACATTGCACTCTCTTTTAAAACTCTGCTCTAGTGGAAAAAAAAATTGTGAGGGTTATTCACTAAAGCTAGAGTTGGCAGCAGAGTTGAGGTTTCAACCTCACAATAGATTATAAGGTCCATCCCGAATAAGAATCTACTGGAGGAAGTGCTTGGCTGGCCCTGTATAATGTATAATTAATCAGTTAGATGAATCCAAAATCTCTTTATCCATTACATTATATAGGACCAGCACATCCCTTCTAGATGGAGGATCATTCCGGTCTTGGGCCTTCGTAATGAATAGTGAAGTTAGAGAGCTGAAAACACAACTCTCCTGATGACTCTGCCTTTAGTGAATAGACCCCTACTAGCTAATACTAGGAATTAAATTATTACCAAGCATTTCAATTAGCTTGGAGCTTGTTCTCTTTTGTGTCTTGGTTCTTTATAAAATCCTAATTCTTACCACACTTTCTGCTGTTGATGGGAAGTGGCGCAGTTTGGCTTTACATTGTAGATGCAAGCGAAGTTTATCAAAAAGAATCTAAACAAGAAAACAGTTGTTTTTACTTTAAAATGCACACTCCCCTAGCATATAATCAAAACTAGCTATATATATATATATATATATATATATATGTGTGTTCAGATGCAACTTTTCAAACCAAGTCATGTTCTTTTTTTAGAGAGACGAGGCTTTCTACTGTCAACTCTTCCAAACAAACCATGGACTTTAACATTTAACATGCTAACTGAGGCCTGAATTATGTTATCCTTCTGTACATTTTTCACCTTTTTAGGTTTTTCGTTTTTTGTTTTTTTTACTGAATTCTGTAAATTAAATTTAAGGGTCCTGCTTCAGTAAAAACAGATTATGCAGCTACTTTGGAACCACAATTTCAAAGGTGATGAAGTGCCAAAATAAATGTGACACATATTACACATAAAGTAAAGGATTTGTCCTTAAATAAGGAGACGGTAAATAATTGTATTCCTTAGTTTTTTATTACTTAGTTTTGATCCTTTTTATTACTTACATTACATATGAGGTGTAAATAATTCTTTTGACTTAGGGTCCATTAAAAACTAGAACATCTTCCTCTTATACTCTTGTATAAGCATCGTTTTTATTGACCATATTCAATATGGAATAAGTGCTTTGTTATTGGTACTCGTCTCAAAGGGTTTGGGTCTCAGATGTCTCTTTTTCAGATGGAACTCACCTCCCTGAGCTCTTTAGCACTGGTTAATCGGAATCTCTCTCCTGCTGCACGATGTGCTTCTTGCTCTAGCTCTTTAAGATAGGCCTGTAAAAATGGAAATTCGGCATTATGGAAAGAATGTCCAATTCTTAATCCAGTGCGCCCCTGCTGTGCTATTATGTGTACATGATAATAGAAATAAGATTGAAATATGTGTATACAGAACAAGTTTTTCTTTGTTTTTTTTTTTACCAAAAACATTTGTAAGCATTTATTAATATTTTTTTAATTTTGTGGTGTAGACTACTTACAAATAAATGTAAAAAATACCCCTAAAAGTTCTGACGTTTTCTTTAGCTCATCTTGATTGACTTGTATTCTGTGGCTCTCCATTACTGGGAAAACAAATGACAGAACAACATAAATCAGAAATGAATGATGAATTCATGCTCAATAGGTTCCAACCAAGATGTCAATCATAACAGAAGATATTTGCTCATTTTGTGTACAAACACCCAAGTATTAGCTATATTTACTTGATATATTTGTAATAGTAGGTTAGGAATAGAAAGTGACATATTTGATATCCTTATTTTCAGGTCTCGGTCTACTTTCACATTTTGGTTTGCGCCAGGGGCATTCAATATACTAGACATTTGTGCCACAATGCCTCTAATACACCTGTAATATTGTAAATTTAAATGGACATAACAGTCTCCATGAAAAACCAATTAAAAAAGATGTGTTAAAGGCACAGAAAAACCAGACTTACCAGCAAGAATTGAAATAAGTGGTAGTTCTATGGAACAAAAAAGGCTCCATAATCCTTCTTCCTACAGAGTAACAACAATGCACTGTTAGTACCTGATGCTTTGCATAGTAACCATCTTAATGTTCTCAAAGGTCTGCAGTATGATATGAAATGTCCTGTAACTTTGCTGCTTCTAATAAGAGTGGTAACTTGGGCTCTTGGCGCATGGGGTAGCATTTGAGGGCCCCTAGCACCAACCCCCCCCCCCAACATACCACTAGGCCAGTGCTGTGGGGTCACGCATCCTCAGGCGCAACACACTGACTCTGAACATCATATGATGTCATTTCCTGGAGCTCAGAAATAGAGTGAGGAGTAGTGTGTCCCCCACTGGTGTGAGATGGACATAGGGGGGCGCTTATGGAAGGGGAAATGGGGGCCCAGGCGTTGAGCGTGTACTGGGCCCCAAGATTTTTTGATGGTAGCCA
Organism: Spea hammondii; assembly: GCA_029215755.1. Taxonomy (NCBI): domain Eukaryota; kingdom Metazoa; phylum Chordata; class Amphibia; order Anura; family Pelobatidae; genus Spea; species Spea hammondii. The sequence continues at coordinate 11,709,980 of JARDYJ010000001.1, forward strand.
TGATAAAAACAACAGAGAAAGAAGAGTTTTTATTTTCTATGGCAACGGCCAATCAGTGCCTGCTTTTCTGTCAAATGCCGATTATAAATGAGGCAACAGTTTACATGATTAAAGAAGATTTGGAGCATTCAACAGTCTACAAATAATATTTGGAATGCTACATTTTGTCCTAAAAATGTCTGTTTAGCAGAGTATGTGGAACAGCACCATTAAAGGTAAATCAATATTTTACAAGGAAAAAAGAGCATTGTTTACAGTAAAGATATAGTCATCGATGCTCTCACCTGGAGTTTAGATTGCATATTCTTCATTAGAGCAAACAAGACAGTTAATTGGAGGCCAATTTTGTGGTGCTGTAAGACAAGTATAACAACTTGTATCATCAGATCTCATCTCAACAAACAATTCTGCTGTTATGTTTCTAACACAGGAGAGTAAAGACTCATTATTTGGATAAAAAGGGATAACTAGAGGTAAAGTAGCTGAATTTAACTACATAATTGTCGATCTGTTAAGTTATATTGGCCAAATTGGGACTTTGACCAAAGTATTAACCACATTAAATACTTGGAGAACTCCTACTTCATTTATAACTGCATTAAGGCTCATGGTTGTTAAATGGACATAATACATGACTATGACAAAGTGTTGGTAGGATGAAGAATGAAAGTGTTTATTGTTCCATTTCTCCCAATGTATTATGTTCATGTATGTGCTTTTACCGGTAATTAATGATTAATTAATAGAGTTGTGGATTCAATGAAGGCTTCACGTGGCTATGTATATTTTTATCGTGGGCAGAGTGTTGGTTCTCCTCCATGCTTTTAACAAGTGTCTCTTCAGTAGAAACGTTATACCGTATAATTCCTTCTGTGATCTGGCAATTTGTGCTTTTATTGGAAACACCTATTAGTAAAAGCTGTTTAATTACAATATATTAAGCGTACAGTACTCATGTTAGAACAGCCTATTAGATTTTTTTTATGATTCTTTTTTAAATCTGTTTGCTCGTAAATAGCATGAAAAGCAGCAGGCAGCTGTAGGGGAATTACTGTCTTCAGCAAACGAAATGTAAAAAACCACAAGTTGCAACTATAATTGTGATCAACATAAGTGTGTTTGCATATTTTGGTAAATCAGAGACTTGTGATGACTTGTGCATGTTTCATTTGTGATGTTTTATCGCTGGTACACCATCTGGTAGTATCAATAAGAAGTACACTAACAGAGGAACCCGAGGCATTGCTGGCAGAGTTAAGGTTCAGTTCTCCACAATATTTGTTCACTAATTCTTCAAAGGATGGATTGGAGTCTGATTGGTTTAAGAGCCATGCGGCTATCCTTGGATCAAAGACCACGCTCTTTAAAACTGAAAAGACAGAACATTCATCATGACATTGGTGTATTTACTAGACTTGTGCAAACATACCAAAAAACGAACACATTTTTGTTTCGTTTTCGGCCCTGTCCTTTCGGATTGGGCTTTTTACATTCAGAAACAAAGTTTGTTACTAACCCTAATTCCCTCTCTCATGCCCTTTCACATTCTCTTAACGCTCTTATGTTATCATGCCTGCCTTCTGACCTCTGGCTTGTATACACCATTGAAGCCGCTTGTTGTCCACCTTCTGACCTACCGACCGTTACCGACCACGCTCTATCAGGGTCCTCATGCCATCGCTTCTACACAAGTGAATTCTGATCCTACCCAACAGTCTGCACTGATCATTTGGGTCAGTGGTGTCTGCAAGATGGTCTAACCTTCTACTAGCTCCATCCACAAACTTCCAGGGGGTGACCAAAGGAGTTGTGGGTGGCTGCTGGCAAGGAGAGTATGATGGAGAATCTTATCCATGATGCTATCTATTTTATTTTTTAAATAGCTTGCAAGATCTGGGGCAGATAAGTTGGAAGGAGAGGAAGGAGCCGGGGGGTAATGAGCGTGTTAAAAGTGGAAAACTGATGTTTGGGGTTGCAAGAAAGAAGTCCCATGAAAGTGTAGAAAGTGTATAACAGTAAGAGCAACCTCATCTACGACTGTGGCTAGCATTTGTTGTTCTGTGAGAGGAGATCTCTTGGGAAGGAGAGGTAGTAGTGTGTTATGGAGGTGGTAAGCAAGACTGAAAAGGGTGTTTGGAAACTGGAAGACAAGACAGAGACGGGAGAATAATAGGTCAATTACAGTGTATGGGGAAGGCTGTCTGCTGTGAGAGAATATGATGGCAGATAAGAACCATTCAGCCCATCTAGTCTGCTAATTTTCCTTGAGTAAAGATAAAAGGTAGAATTATGCCTATTCCATTACTGTATTAGCCTCTACTACTTCTGATGGGAGGCTGTTCCATTTATCTTCCACCCTTGCAGTAAAGTAAAGTTCCTTTACATGACATCGAAACCTCAAACCCCACTACTCTTAGGCCATGATCTTATTCTAACCTTTCCCTTTGCTATGTTTCTATAACATCTCCTCTGTTTCACATATTAAGATCTCTCACTAATAATTTGTATCCTGCAAACCATTCTCCATTTTTGTCGGCTGATCCAGAGCCTCACCTTGGGATGGGCACTCACACTCACACACTCACACCAACACAACTAGACACTCAGCACTAACACACACAGCTACTTGACACTAGCATACACACCCAGACACCTACACAGACATACCCATATACTCAAACTAACACAACCAGTAACACACATACTAACATACCCAAAGACACGTGTTCACACACTAACACACCCAGACACACACGCATACACATACTGACATACCCAAAGACACGTGTTCACACACTAACACACCCACATACACACACACATCCCCAGACACGTTTACCCAGACACCCATACTAACATACCCAGACACCCAATTTTAGCAAACTCAGGCAGACACACACTAACACGCATACGCAGACACTAACATACATACATAGACACACACATGCATACCCAGACAGACACACAGATACCCAGACACACACACACATTCTCAGGCACACATTAACATGCATACCCAGGCAGACGCAAACTAACATGCATTCATGCAAGGAGGGTGCATTCCTGTGGGCACAGAAGAAGTGGGATTGCAATGAATGGGTGTGAGGATGGTGGCACTGCGGTTCTTAGGGTTTTATAAACACTGTGTGCACAAGAACAGGTAGGAAAGGGGGGACCAGGGATGGGTTCAATGCTGCTGGAACACAGAGGGAGAAGGAACACAGTAATTATCACACTGTATTCTTGTAGACGCCTGCTGAGACGCCATACATACAACTGCCATTAAAAAACTGCAGGGATTTGGCACAAAATAGGGTTACTAGTTATTGTAAAAATGATTTACTTGTTTACCTCTTTTCCAGCTAATATTCCTCTCACAAAGGACTGTTCGCAGAAAGTCTTTGGCATTAAAACAAATCACAGGTTTGCTACTTTGTAAGATGGACAGGAGCAATTTTCTAAAAAACAGGTTTACAAACCTGAAATATTGCATCTTGAATAATACATATAACATATATGTATGTATTCCTTTTACATCTCTTGCTGCAGCTATATTGTATCACTCACTTAATCACTTTTAAAACACGATGCGCCATAGTAATATACCGTATTCGCTCGATTATAAGACGACCCTGATTATAAGACGACCCCCCAAATCTGAATATTAATTTAGGAAAAAAAAAGAAAAAGCCTGAATATAAGACGACCCTATAGGAAAAAAGTTTTACCAGTAAATGTTAATTCATCTAGACTATTTTTTTTTAAATAAAAGCTATGATTGAGAAAAATATTTTGGTTTTATTTCCTTCTATTTTCCAACCTGCCCCCCAGTTATGCACATCTGCCCCAGAAATGCCTTATACCCACTATATGCCACTGTGCCCCATGATATGCCTTTTGACCCCCCTATCTGCCACTCTGCCTCCAGAAATGCCTTATACCCCTATATGCCACTCTGGCATTTAGAGGGTTAAAAGGCATATTATGGGGGGATCCAGGTCCCCTGCAGCTGCGGGGGATCTGGATCTTAGTCGTCTCATAGTCAGACCTATTTGAGGTCTGATTATAAGACGGCCCCGATTATAAGACGAGGGGTATTTTTCAGAGCATTTGCTCTGGAAAAAACCTCGTCTTATAATCGAGCAAATACGGTACTGTAAAAATGTACACACTTGCATGGCAATTTCCAATTATTCTGATATGATATGTAGCATAACCCAAAATAATGTTGGAATTAATTTTAACGTACAGTAACCAATTACAACATGAATTCACCTGTAAAATTTGTGCTGAGCTTCATCCTTTTTCCAAAACAGATTCTCACCTGTAGCCATGTATACATATTTCTCTTCTTCAACATTTTCAAAGTTTTCGATATTATTTGAATTAAAACATGAAAGCTTGCTTTGTCTTTTAATCATCAGAATGATTCCTTTAACTGGCAAAGTTACATCCTGAGTAGAAAGAAAAAAATAATTTACAAATAGGAGTGAAGCGTCAACCTCCCTTCCCTTCTACATCCTTCACAGACATGCCTCACGTAGAAGGGACGTTTCACTGGGTTACACTAATTTGTCCAAGTTCTTTTGAAAAAGCACAAAGAAACTGGCATTGTAGACGCAGTGGTCGGCCAAGTGTAGAAAGACACATCATGCTTACTTCCCTTCACAATCGGAAGATGTCCAGCGGTGCCATGAGCTGAGCATTGGCAGAAAACAGTGGGGGTCCTGGTGCACCCATCTACTGTCCGGAGCAGTCTGGTCAGAAGTGGTCTTCATGTACAACTACGGCCAAAATGCCATTCTTTCCAACTGGAAACAAGACCAAGTGACTCAACTATTTACGGAAACACAGGAACTGGGGGCAGAAAAATGGCAGCGAGTGCTCTGGACTCACGAGTCAGAAATATTTCACTGTTGAAGAAGGCAGTTTGTTTGCCGAATGGGCTGGAGAGCAGTAGAAGAATGAGTGTTTGCCGGCAACATTGAAGTTGGGGACTTAATGCTGAGAAGTATAGGCAGATACTTATCCGTCATGCAATAATATCAAGGAAGCATCTGATTGGCCCCAAATTTATTGTGCAGCATGACAATGACCCCAAACATACAGCCAAGATTATGAAGAACTACCTTCAGCATAAGAAAGAACAAGGAGTCCTGTTCCCCCCGCAGCTCTCAACATTGAGTCTGTCTGAGGTTACATGAAGAGAGAGAAAGCAATGAGGCGCCTAAATCCACAGAAAAACTGTGTTGAGTTCTCCAAGATGTTTGGAACAACCTACCTGCCGGTGTGCAAGTCAACCTAGAAGAATTGATGCTGCGTTAAAGGCAAAGGGCGGTCACAAAAAATATCGATTTGATTTAGATAAAATAAAACTATTTACATCCATATTTTTGAGAGCATTTTTATTTTACTTTTTTCCTCACCTGCCAATTCTGTCCATTAAAATACCTTCAAATGGATCAGAAATACAGCACAGACGTCGTAAATGACTATTGTAGCTGGAAACTGCTCAAATTTTTTTACATAAGCAGCCTGGTATTGACCAATATAATATCTGCTAATTATATAAGTATATATAATTATAATTAGCATATCTACAAGTATGAAAAACAGTGGACTGCATCTTTTTATTGATATCGGCACGAGAAATACTAACCTTGCTGGCACTGAGCTGTGTTGACCCATCTTGAAATACAATTGTTAATATAAAAGCAGAGGCCTGTTTGAAGTCCCCTTGTACTTTGCCTTGTTGCTCTTCATCTACAGACTCGATGTTGTGTATTTCTGGATCAGCGTTTCCAACAATTTCATTGCGAAAGTTACTTTCCGGAAAGCAACTTTTTGGCTTTTGTGGAGCGGGATGCCGCTTTTGTACGTAGTTGTATCCCTTTTCAGAATTATCTGAAGAAAACCAAGTATGTTCCTGGAATTCGCTGGCTGAAATTTTAATGGCTGAACTGATACCAACCACAGGGGCCACTTCTTTTTCCCATCCCCTTTTTTCTGTTAAGGTGAATTCTTTGGGTGCCAAAATATTTGAGGTGATCTTTTTCCCCAGCAATGTATCGATACCCTCCTATAAAAGACACGCATTTATTAATGATAAACTAGTAATACTGTGGCACAATTATGTTGAATTTCAGAAACAGACGTCAATAGAAATAATTATTTTTATGATGCCAGCCTTAGGGCTAGAGCCTAAATGGCACGCTTTTGGTTTTGTTCACTCTTTTGCCTTGACATTTGTACTTTTTTACTTTTATTTTAACACTTTTGAGAGCACATTCACTAACGTCAAAGAGCCACATTGGAGCTGGATACCCAAAGGGGCTTCTCTCGAAGACTTCAGTGGTTCCCTTCTTTGGAGGGGAGCCAAGAAGATTCATGGCCTGGGACGGAAGGAAAGAGCTGTGTGTTTAGGGTGTACGTGCCCCCGTAAGATAAGGATTAAGGTTCCGGTGATCAATTGTGGCCCTTAAAGGATGCTTTTTTGGCACTGCATCTCAGGCTTACAAAACAGAGTAAGAAAGCTGGATAAACATAACATCAGAAAAGTGCTAGCTTTTCTATTCATAGTATATTTTTTCTTAAAAAACAAAAAGATAATTCCTACTGCAAATAAAACAAAATAGGAAAGTATACAATATTTGTATGCCAGTTAGTATGGTGGCTGCCGGCTCTTTTCTTTTACCCTCTAGCCAGGATCCATCGGTACCAAATTGAATAGAGAAGGACCAGGCATTGCTTCCTAGACCTAAGATCATGAACAGTCATATATTTAGTACAGATGGCCCTTTAAAAATGTTATGTTAAATAGTAGTATTGTATAGTAAACAATGCTGTGCTCATAGACCTGGTTTATAAACAGATGCGTCGGCCCCGGGCAAGGAGATAATTAAAAGCCAGGCTGGTGGTTGAAACATTTAAAAAAAAGTAAATATTTCTAAACCAGAGCAAATCCAAAATCTTTCATTCTAGGCACGCATCTCATTATCAAGTGTTTGTAAATTATATTTATTATAATCTCTTAATATTTTATTCATGATAGAACCGTTCAAATACATAAAGGGGTTCAATAAAGCATAGGAGAGAAGCACACTTTTATTTCAAAATAATGGCAGGACAATATGCTAGAGTGTAAAACTTTTGTCATGGTTTCAGACATAGCCTGAGTTAGCTTTGTATGATGTGGAAGAGCCTATCTACAGACGGATATTCACATTGGGAGAGTTCAGACGGTCTACTAACAGTAAACATGTTGCAGAATACATATTAACAGAAAAGACTAAGATCTCAATATGTACGGCTTGGAGGAAAGAAGAGAAAGGGGGAGGTGTGATAGAAACATTTAAATACTTAAAGGGATTTAGTACAGGAGGAAAGCCTATTTCAAAGGAAAGAGAAATGTCATAATCTAAAACTAGAGGCTTAGGTGTAATGTAAGAAGATCTTACTTTATTGGGAAGGTGGTAGATAAATGGATCAGCATCCCAGCAGAAATGGTAGAGGCTAATACAGTCGAAAAATGTAAAAATGCATCGGATAGGCATAAAGTGGCCCTCAATCTAACGCAAGATCAAGGACTTTACATCAGGAAAAATGGGCAGACTAAAAGGGCTGAACGGTTCTTATCTGCCATAAAATTCTTTGTTCTATCAGTATTACTCTTCCGAGAGTATGGAATATCTCTATAGCAGATGGGGTACAGGTCAATAAAGTAAGGGAATGCGACAGATATAATGCTTTTGGGTGCAATCAAATCCACATTTCTGCTGAGTGACAAGCTTTGAATAGTTCATAAGAGGCCATTTGGTTCACTTCAGCAGAAATTGCCATTTAAAAATGCCTAAAAGAAAATCTACATGATCCACGCTGTATAGCCTGACCGACTTAAAATGAATGTTACAGCCGACTATGGTCCAGGAAATTTATTTAAGCAAAATATCAAACTAGGCAGCTGATGAAAGGTTAACTGCATCGTGTTTTACTGACACTAAATGTTAACTATAGCTTCTGCTTCTTTTTTTCAGAAATAAAACTATAACTTGCAGATTTACAAAGCTGCAACAAATTATGTTGTAGTGTTTCAGAAACCTCTTTCGTCCTCAGCAAATATCGTAATGATCGTGAGTTTGGAAGAGTAGGGCTCTCTTCTCCTTCTCTAACGATATGTCATATATATTGATTTTATTGTTAATTTGCTATTTTTTCTTATTGTAATAGTGCAACTGATTCTGTCAACCAGGGGGAATTGGGCAATGCTAGAAGAGGAACAATCACCTTTATTTATAAATCTTGTAACCATGTGCTCAAAAAAGTCCCATTAAGTTTTTGTGACACTTCTGTAAGCCAGCGCTTGTATTTAGCAGCATATTCATCAGAATAATGATTTTATAACATAAGTCAGGAGGACACCAGACTGAAACAGCTCGGCACCACAGGAGCCACCATCTGTTCTGTAATACTGAGGCAACTTCATCTCTGTAGGTAAAGTGTCTTTATTTCACTGCTATTCATGTAAGAGTATAAGGTAAGGGTGTTTTTATTATTTAAATGCTTAACTTTTATTGTGAGAGTGTTAATATATGCTAATATATTCCAGAACTACATGTAATACCAAGCTGTTTCTTTAGTGTGAAATTGTAACTTGCCTTGTTTTTTGAGGTATCTGCAATACTCCACGGATCTGTCACTGTGTCTGGAAAAAACATGAGAATATTAATATCATAACCGTTAAATATCCAAATCATTTCCCCTGCTCATTGAATGGCCAGCATTCTCCTTCACATCCTTACAAATTTCACATTCATATTTTTTATCTTTCCCTTTCAGTTCATAAACCACTTTAATATTTTGAACAAAGTAGAATGCATAATTGTATCGTCTATCAGCATGTGAATAGTTAGGTGCTGAGACGCTGGCAACATGTAAGACCATTAGGGAGCAGGAGAACAAACCAGCCCCTGGACCACAAGGGATGAGCCGTCTCCTGAGCCTGCAATGGGAGGGGGTCTTAAATGTACATGTGTGTATGTGTGTGATGCATGGAGTGAGTTTGTGTATGTGAGTACATGTATAAGTGTCAGTAGTGTGCGTGTATATAGAAATCTGTGCATGTTTTTTCCCTACAAAATTTAGTGTAACGTTATACCTGTGTGTTAACCAAACATTTCACGGTGTACACAACCTAGGGGTACAATGCACAAGAACTCAGGTGCTGTGAGGCTTGTGCAGTTTATAATATTACTGATAACCCAACATGTATTAAACTGCATATAATGACTGTTCAATAAAGTCTTTTTACCCAATATTGCGTTTTTTGTCTGTTGAACATAGGTAGATGTTGATTTCCCTGGCAACACAACACTCAGCACTTGCTCTCGTGAAGAGGATTGCATCTTGTTCTCCCTCAAAATGTTTACATTTGTGCCACCTAACGAGTCTCTGTATTCCTCCTCTTGAAAATTATTTTGATGACGAATATCTCTACGAGAAATGTGTGAAAATAAAAGCTTCTGACAGCAGAAAGAAAAATAAGGATTAGAAGAGCTTCTACGCCGACTAATCCAAGACACTCCTTAGGAAATATGATGAAAAGCAGTGGCGTCGCTACAGGGGGGCAAGGGGGGCAATTGCCCCCCCTAGGTTAATCCTTGCCCCTGTTGCCCCCCTGCCGAATTTGGAAAAAAGTCGCAATGCGACTTTAAATCCCGTCTTTTTTTTTTTTTTATGCGGACGAGAGAGAGGGGCGCCTAGCAACCGCTCGGCGCCCCCCATTCTCCTCCACGAGGCCTCTACCTCTGTCGCGGTGCCGGCATTTCATCCTGAGCGCCGAAACATGACGTCATATTTCGGCACTCAGCAGTAAAGCAGCGGCCACCGCAGCAGAGAACGAAGACAGAAGCCTCGTGCTCCGGTCGCTGGACCTAAAGGTGAGAGACTTACAAAGGGGGTGGGTAGATAGTGAGTAGGGAGAGGGGTTAGAAAGTGATAAGGGAGGGAGAGGGGGTTAGAAAGTAATAAGGCAGGGGCGTCCAACATGCGGCCCGCGAGACCTCGAGGTGCGGCCCGCGTAAGATCGCCAGCCAGTGCAACCGATCTTACGCGGGCCGCACCTCGAGCATGTACTGGCTGACTTGGCATGATAGGAGTGTGATTGCTAACAGCAATCACAGTCCCATCATGCCTAGGTTCCAGCACTTACACATCCGACCAGTAAATGCTGGAACCTAGGCATGATGGGACTGTGATTGCTGTTAGCAATCACACTCCCATCATGTCAAGTCAGCCAGTACATGCTGAAACCTAGCTAGCTGCCCCCCTTGTGTATTGATGCTGCCAGCAGTATGGGGTCTACACATCACTTACAGCCACCCTGTACCAGCATGTACTGGCTGACTTGGCATGATAGGAGTGTGATTGCTAACAGCAAGCACAGTCCCATCATGCCTAGGTACCAGCATTTACTGGTTGCCTGGGTATGATAGGATTGTGATTGCAGTGTGGATGCCAGGGCTGGCTTTGGGGTATGCAACCTGTGATCTATGCGTCTAATTTAGGGGGTTTTAAATATACCTTTTAATGACGTGTTTTTTTTGTGAATTCCAATTGATCTATACCTGCAAAGCTGAGGTTGTATGTTATTCTGTAGATCCATATCTGCTATGCTATGTTTCCATACATTATTTATGTATACCTGCAAATACAGGGTTAATATGTCTTATTCAGTTGATTAATACCTGCAATGCTGTTTCCATGTATTTATTTGATCTATACCTGCAATGCTACGTTTCATATACTAATGTATACCTGCAAATACAGGATTTGTATGTCTGATTCTGTTTATTTGAGATCACAAGTGAATTTCAGTTGATCTATACATGCAAAGCTGGGTTTGTGTGTTAATGTGTTGATCTATACCTGCTATCGGCACCTGGGGCTAATGTTAATATATATGGGCAGCAGGGGCATCAATACACAAGGGGCAAAAACACTAAGGAGGATATAAACGACAATGCAGTGTGAAAAATCCATCCTGATGTAGACGTCTGTGACGTAGATTGTGTCCTGCTGTTTGTGTGTTTTTGGTTATCAGTGTAGCAGAGCCTGTCCTCGGTGTGCGTGTATAGGTGTTGGCCTGTCCTGGTTTGTGTTTGGGTGTTGGTGTGGCAGAGCTTGTCCTGGTGTGTGTGTGTGTTTGGATGTGGGTGTGGCAGAGCCTGTCCTGATGTGTGTGGGTGTCTGTGTGGCAGAGCCTGTCCTGGTGTGTGTGTCTGGGTGTCGGTGTGACAGAGCCTGTCCTGTTGTGTGTGTCTGTGTGGCAGAGCCTGTCCTGGTGTGTGTTTGGTTGTCGGTGTGGCAGAGCCTGTCCTGGTGTGTGTGTCTGTGTCACAGAGCCTGTCCTGGTGTGTGTGTCTGGGTGTCGGTGTGACAGAGCCTGTCCTGGTGTGTGTGTGTGTGTGTCTGTGGCAGAGCCTGTCCTGGTGTGTGTGTTTGGTTGTCGGTGTGGCAGAGCCTGTCCTGGTGTGGGTGTCGGTGTGACAGAGCCTGTCCTGGTGTGTGTGTCTGGGTCTCAGTGTGACAGAGCCTGTGTTGGTGTGTGTGTTTGGTCATCTGTTTCCTGGCACTTAACTTACAGTAGGAATTATTTAATTTATATTTATCCAGAGATAAAATGCCCTCCTGAAGTTGTAGTGACTTCAGGGGACAAAACGTTCAAGGCCCTGAAATCATTTAGTGGAAAAGTTATTTATTGTGTTATAATATTTATTTCAAGGATTAGTCACACTCAATTGTGGCTTCAGGCTTCCCATGTTGAATGATCAAGTATTATTTTAGCCCAATAACAAAAGTATAATTCCATAGCACATTACTTTTGGAAATTATTAATGCCCCCCCCAATTTGACTGTGGTATCTTGTGTGCCCCCCCTATATATTGTTTCTAGAGTCGCCACTGATGAAAAGACACCACAAATGTTAGCTTTTTATATGATTATTTCACAGAGATAAGGCAAAAGCCACAAGAGTGCAATTTTAAATCTTCATCTGTGTTATATAACCTCTATCATATATTTTGTATATACTATATAATACTCCAATAATAGCATTGGAAACTACATTTCAACATTCTGCATACCAAGTTTTCATTCAAAGGTTGTTTTATACGTCCTTACTTTCTTTTCACATCAGCATGATAATCTTCCTGGATCACGCTTCCCTGAAACTTGTCTCCGGTGTGGGTTCCTTCTAGAAGGAAGCATACAAGTAGCTTGTGACTGTTTTCCAATGCAATAAGAATCAGTTCCACCAAAACTTGGCTGTCCCTCGGTGTTGTGCGGGTCACTTTCCCTTTGCCATCTAACTAAACAAAGAGAGATGTCAGTAATGCCCTGTGAGGGTGAAATACGGTATAATACAATTGCCCTGGAACTTTTATCCCTGCATGAGTGTGTCTTAAAGGAATCAACAATGTGATGCGGCTGTGTAGGAAATCAGCATAAAGTACCTATCTGTAAATTATTCAAGGTTTTCAGAACTATATATACCAGTAATTACTTATTTTACAACCTTACTAGTAAATAGTAACTTGTCACTTTAGTTAGGAACCTTGGAAGACCTGTCATTTTATTTATTCTTTTTCAGTTTCTATGGCGGTAAATGATCGGTGTCTGCTTTCATATGACAAGGATTTCCTGGAAGGATTTCTGGGAAGGGTCTAGGCATCCAGCAGTACTAGGAATGACGTATCTAATGCTACATTTAGTTCCGAGTGTTACATTTAGCAAGGTATGCGCTGCACAACGTTGCTTTTCTTCAAAACCCACACAGAGTAAAATGTTTTATAATCCAGAACTTGTTCTTTTAGCACATCCCATGATGCCGGGTGCCTTGGGTGGCAACCGTGGCATTGATTCATTTTTACACACTTTTTTTTATGTTAGGGTACCGAGTGAAATCACAGGCATGGGTTTTATGCACCATATAATACTGTGTAATTAAATAAAAGTGTTAGATCATAAAATAAAATTCATACTCTCCGCGGCTTCACACGCAGCTGGATTCTGAGACTTCAGAGCCGTCATAATTCTTCTAGCTATAAGTGATAAAGGTCTCTCACAATCGTAAAATCCAAACTCTGGTCTGTATTTCTCCATTGTTTCACCTTAACAGAAAAAAACACTACTATCGCCCATGTATAAATTGATATAGCTTTAGAATTACTGGTTTAAAAAAATATATTACAACTATCAACTTCGTAAGTTCAGAATTTATCAGCGGTACAAATTCTAATACATTCTATGGAATAACGCTGAGTTCTGTGTACTTTTGCAGGCATTCTGCTTTTTAAGTAGGTTCCCTATAGAAAGTAGGGTACTGTATACATGGTGAACATAACCATTTTCTAGGAGCCTATAGCCGTGATCAGAAATAATGCAGCAAATGACATTATATGATGCGAGCGCATGGAAAGCACAAGGAGTAATTACTGTGTTGTCAATATAATATATATAATAAAATATATATAATATAAATATCTAATATATATATATCCTGTTACTGTGCCTGGTTATCTGGTCACCATCAATTATGGGTGAAGATGGTGGAAGGTGTTTACAATTAACATTTCATATAACAATATCAATTTTTATATATATTTTCTTTTAAAAGAATAACATGTATTTATGTGTAAACAACTATTCAAAGTATATACACACATCTGTAATTCATATATTATCACCATTTATCAAGGTTGCACCAAATACCGATTTTATTAACACCCACAGGAGAAACGGTGGTAATACGGTTTCTGACGCAAATTTGCCGGGCAAGCTGTCTAAATCATGACAGGCGGAAGCATACATATGCTGAGGTAACTGGCAGAAAGATTTCTGTTTATAAAGCAGATCCATCCGCCGATTGGAACTAAAGACGTTACGGGTGATGCGGTCCTGTCATGTTTGAAAAAACAAGTACCCCTAGTGCATTAACTCTTACAGTGCCGGCGATAAGTGGTGTTTTAGAACTAAAGGAATACAAAAAATAAATATTTTAAAAGTGTGTGATTATACTGCATGTCTGCTGCTCAAATAATATATAACTCCTGAAATATTTTTGTTTACCCGAAATTGCGATATTATTCAGTAGTATGCGGCGTCAAATGCTTTTACACCCTAGAAGGACATTTCTAATGAAATCTATACTCCAGGAGGAAAGAAACATTAACCCCCCCCCCCCCCGTGTTGCGTCCGTCCGATACTTTTTGACCCGCTCGGTTCCCTGTACTTTTATTTCCGAGTCACGTGGCGGAAGTTGTAGTGCTGTCAGAGCAGCGGGAAAACCCAAAACAAATTGCTGCGGAATAACGGTGTCCCGTTGTCGAAGAGCAGGTACATTCATACAATCGTAATGGGGAGAACCAGGAACAGCGGGCTTTACGTCATCACGGTGAATTCGTAGTCATTCGTTTGACTATGGGGGGGGTGATTTTATTTTCTTCGTGAAGTAACTGTCATGGAATTCTGTGTAAACTATAACTTGAACATATGGGCACATATTAATGGTATCTTTTTTTTATCTTAATAAAAGTGTTAGTAAATAGGTAGGTAGAGAGACTTGGCTCCAAATTTTGACGGTTTTGTCCAACCCTGACTTCAGCAAAATTGTATAGAATGATAATGATCTAATTGACTGTAATTCTGCTTTGTTTTAGGCAGGCCCAGAACATTTTAGGAATATGAAGAATCATACATTCTAGCATCACCATTGAAGTTTTTGCAGGAAAAAGTTGGTATGGATGACTTTCTATTTGTTTTGGTTGTAGTCTCCCAAACTATTATTTGTATCATCGAATCCAGTTTTGGGTTATATGCAAATGTTCAACCAAAAAATGTCTAAACGTTCTATACCCTGCTCAAGCTTAACAGTTGTGTAGAAGGTCGGAGCTGGACATCTTGGAGCGAGCTTGAAGTTTTTTAGAAGACGGGATGAGGTACATTCATACACTGCTATAAAAGGGCAGAAGGGGTTAGTCGCCATGGCTACCTTGGGATTTAT
The DNA here is from genome assembly GCA_029215755.1 of Spea hammondii. Taxonomy (NCBI): domain Eukaryota; kingdom Metazoa; phylum Chordata; class Amphibia; order Anura; family Pelobatidae; genus Spea; species Spea hammondii. The sequence goes on from JARDYJ010000001.1 coordinate 11,725,038, forward strand.
CAAGTCCTTCATTATACATCAATTTAGCCTTGAATTGGTAGTGGGGGACTCAATTATTAGGGGGACAGACAGGGCGATCTGTCACAAAGACCGGGATCTCCGAACAGTGTGTTGTCTGCCTGGCGCTCGCGTTCGGCACATCGCGGATCGGGTTGACAGATTACTGGGGGGGGCTGGAGAAGACCCAGCAGTCATGGTGCACATTGGCACCAATGACAAAGTGAGAGGTAGGCGGAGTGTCCTTAAAAATGATTTCAGGGACTTAGGTAGCAAGCTTAAGGCAAGGACCTCCAAGGTAGTATTTTCTGAAATATTACCTGTACCACGTGCCACACCAGAGAGGCAGCAGGAGATTAGGGAGCTAAACAAGTGGCTCAGAAGCTGGTGTAGGAAGGAGGGGTTTGGGTTCATGGAGAACTGGGCCGACTTCTCTGTCGGATACAGGCTCTACGGTAGGGACGGGCTGCACCTCAATGGGGAGGGTGCAGCTGTGCTTGGGGAGAAGATGGTCAGAAGGGTGGAGGAGTGTTTAAACTAGGTAAAGGGGGGGAGGGAAACTACAATATAGAAGGGGAAGATGGTGTAGATAGAAAGCTGGGGCTTATAAATGTACCTGGGGGTGGAGCGGAGGGAGGGGTTAGAATAGTCAATAGGGATAGGCTTCATAGGGAAAAAAACCATACACCTCTAAATTGTATGCTTACTAATGCCAGAAGTCTGACCAATAAAACTGACGAACTGGAGTTAATAATGTCTGAAGAAAACTATGACATAGTGGGTATAACAGAGACATGGTTGGATGATAGCTATGACTGGGCGGTTAACATACAGGGTTATAGTCTATTTAGGAAGGATCGAAAAAAACGAAAAGGGGGAGGAGTTTGCCTTTATGTAAAGGCCACACTGCGGGAGAATATATGTGAGGGAAATGATAATGTGGAGTCATTATGGGTAGAAATATATGGAAAGAAAAATAATAAAATACTGATCGGGGTTTGCTATAAGCCACCAAATATAATGGAAGCAGCAGAAGATCAATTATTAAAGCAAATAAACAAGGCAGCTAATCACAATGAGGTGGTTATTATGGGGGACTTTAACTATCCCGACATAAACTGGGAAACAGAGACCTGTGAATCTCATAAAGGAAACCGGTTTCTGACTATAAGTAAGGATAATTATCTGTCCCAAATGGTACAGGACCCGACCAGAGGGGGCGCCCTACTGGACTTAATATTAACCAACAGACCTGACAGAGTAACTAATGTGCAGGTCAGGGGGCATCTAGGAAATAGTGATCACAATATGATGCATTATAACTTGTCCTTCAATAAGGGAACTCTTAGAGGAGCCACAAGAACCATGAACTTTAGGAAGGCAAAGTTTGATCAACTAAGAGAAGCCCTTAACACTGTAAATTGGGAAAATGTCCTCAAAAACAAGAGTACAGACACTCAATGGGAGATTTTTAAGGATATCTTAAATTCTCACTGTGAAAGGTACATACCGTATGGGAATAAAAGAGTCAGGAACAAGAGAAAACCAATGTGGATAAATAAAAATGTAAAGGGGGTAATAAATGGCAAAACAAAAGGCATTTAAGCTACTAAAACAGGAAGGCAGTGAGGAAGCACTAAAAAGCTATCGGGGAAAAAAATAAAATATGTAAAAATCAGATAAAAGCAGCAAAAGTGGAGACAGAAAGACTCATTGCCAAAGAGAGTAAGACAAACCCCAAAATGTTCTTTAACTACCGTATTGGCTCGGATATAGGCCGCCCCCTAAAAGTTTGGTGCTTTTTTAAAGAAAAAGTTTTTTTCTTTAAAAAAGCACCAAAAAAACATGCTGCCACTCTGCCCCCCCCCCCGAGATATGCTGTCACTGTCCTCCCTCCCCGAGATATGCTGCCACTGTCCCCCCCCGAGATATGCTGCCACTGTCCCCCCCCCCGAGATATGTTGCCACTGTCCTCCCCCCCCCCCCGAGATATGCTGCCACTGTCCTCCTCCCTCCCCGAGATATGCTGCCACTGTCCTCCTCTGCCCCCCGACTTACCGGAGCTGACTCCCGGGTGTCTTGCGAGGCCGGCGGGGGACATCTACGCAATACGCGTATACAACTTCCGGTGCCGGATGTGCCAGAGGTAAAACGCATTGTGCGGTTAGACACCCGCACGATGCGCTTAGACAACCTCCCGTGCCGGCACCCCCCCCCCCCCCCGTGGGAAGTGCTGGCAGGGGAGGCTGTCTGAGCGTATCGGGGAGTAGGATGCAGGTCCCCTGCACCGCTGCGGGGGATCTGTATCCTAACCCCGCTGCCTGCCCGGCGCCCGGGACTGCATGTCCCGGGCGTCGGGCGCTAGACCCCGAATATAGGCCGCACCCCCACTTTAAAGACTTAAAGTGGGGGAAAAAAGTGCGGCCTATATCCGAGCCAATACGGTATATAAATAGTAAAAAGGTTAAAAATGAAAGCGTTGGCCCATTAAAAAGTAATGAGGGAGAAGTTATAGACGGGGATCAGGAAAAAGCTAATCTATTAAATATATTCGTCTCTGCTGTATTCACGGAGGAAATTGAAATGCCAGGTAATATACAGCAGGATGAGATAAATGCCCCAGTACATGTCGCCTGTCTAACCCAGGAAGAAGTGCAGTGCCGCCTAAAAAAAATCAAAATAGACAAATCACCAGGTCCAGATGGCATTCACCCCCGCGTTCTAAGGGAGTTAAGTAATGTAATAGACAGACCCCTATTTCTAATATTCAAGGACTCTATAGTGACAGGGTCTGTTCCCCAGGACTGGCGCATAGCAAATGTTGTGCCAATATTCAAAAAGGGGACAAAAAGTGACCCGGGGAATTATAGGCCTGTTAGTTTAACTTCTGTTGTGTGTAAACTGTTTGAGGGTTTCCTAAGAGATGCTATTTTGGAGTATCTCAATGAAAATAAGTGTATGACTCCATATCAGCATGGGTTTACAAGGGATCGGTCCTGTCAAACTAACCTGATCAGCTTTTATGAGGAGGTGAGCTGGAGGTGAGCTCAAGACTGGATCGGGGTGAATCGCTGGATGTCGTATATCTTGATTTTTCCAAAGCATTTGATACGGTGCCACATAAAAGGCTGGTACATAAAATGAGAATGCTTGGGCTGGGGGAGAATGTGTGTATGTGGGTAAGTAACTGGCTCAGTGATAGGAAACAGAGGGTGGTTATTAATGGTACATACTCTGAGTGGGTTACTGTTGCTAGTGGGGTACCACAGGGGTCAGTTTTGGGTCCTATTCTTTTTAATATATTTATTAATGACCTTGTAGAGGGATTGTATAGTAAAGTATCAATCTTTGCAGACGATACTAAGCTCTGTAACGTGGTTAACACAATAGAGGACAGTGCACGATTACAAATGGATCTGCATAGGTTGGAGGCTTGGGCTGGGATGTGGCAGATGAGGTTCAACACAGATAAATGTAAGGTTATGCACATGGGGAAGAAAAATCCAGGCTGGGAATATGTATTAAATGGGAAAACACTGGGGACGACTGACATGGAAAAGGACTTAGGAGTTTTAGTTAACAGTAAATTTACCTGTAGCGACCAGTGTCAGGCAGCTGCTGCTAAGGCAAATAAAATCATGGGGTGCATCAAAAGGGGCATAGATGCCCACGACAAGGAAATAATTCTACCACTGTACAAGTCACTAGTCAGACCACACATGGAATACTGTGTACAGTACTGGGCACCAGTGTACAAGAAAGATATAGTGGAGCTGGAGAGGGTTCAAAGACGGGCAACCAGAGTAATAAGGGGAATGGGAGGACTACAGTACCCAGAAAGATTATCAGAATTAGGGTTATTTAGTTTGGAAAAAAGACGGTTTAGGGGGGATTTAATAACTATGTATAAATATATAAGGGGACAGTACAGAGATCACTCCCAGGACCTATTTATACCCAGGACTGTATCTATAACAAGGGGACATCCTCTACGGTTGGAGGAAAGAAGGTTTCTACACCAGCACAGACGGGGGTTCTTTACAGTAAGAGCGGTGAGATTATGGAACTCTCTGCCAGAGGAAGTGGTTATGGCAAACTCAATAAAAGAGTTCAAAAGGAGCCTGGACGTGTTTCTTGAAAGCAATAATATTACAAGTTATGGATATTAGATTAATAGGGACAGAACGTTGATCCAGGGATTTATTCCGATTGCCATATTTGGAGTCGGGAAGGAATTTTCCCCCTGGTATGGGGCAATTGGCATCTGCTTCATAAGGGTTTTTTTGCCTTCCTCTGGATCAACACAGTAGGGACACAATATGTATATAGGTTGAACTTGATGGACTTTGGTCTTTTTTCAACCTTATGAACTATGTTACTATGTTACAACCACCTCACTACCTCTCACATTTCTCTGTGTCTTATGTTTGTCCTCACCCCATTCCCTCAAGATTGTAAGCTTGCGAGCCGAGCCGCTCCACCTAATGTATCAGATTGTCTTAGTCTGTCAGTTCTAGTCTTATTGTACTATACTTGTATATAGGGCTGAAACAACTAATCGATAATAATTGATAATGAAAATCGTTGTCAACGATTTTCATTATCGATTAATCGAATCGATTTTTATCGATTATAAAAAGAGGTTTTTTTTCAGAGCAAATGCTCTGAAAAACTCCTCTCCTTATATAATCCGACCTCAGAGATCAGATTATAACACTAGAATCCATATTCCTCGCAACGCTGCAGGGGACCTGGATTCCCCTCACTGTCGGCCGGTCTCTCACTTCCGTCTCTCTCCCCCCTCCCATATACCCCTCTGACTCCTCCCCCCTCCCATACATCACTCTGCCTCTCTCCCGACTCGTTACTGACAGGCACTTTCACTGCAGCCTCAGCGTAAGTGAAGGGCAGTAACGGAGGCTGGCTGTGCGCATCGTGCAGACCCCCACCGGTTGACGGAGAATCATCCTCTCTGTCAGCCGGTGGGGGTCTGCATCGCACAGACAGCCTCCGTTACTCACCTTCACTTACGCTGAGGCTTCTATGAAGCTGCAGTGAAAGTTCCTGTCAGTAACGGAGCCGGGTAGAGAGGCAGAGCGGTGTATGGGAGGGGGGAGGAGTCAGAGGGGTGTATGGGAGCCACCCTCCCACACACCACTCTGGCTCCTCCCCCTCCCATACGCCACTCTGCCTCTATACCCGGCTCCCTGGTGTCTTGTGAACCTCCGTTGCTGACAGGAGGCAGAGTGGAGTATGGGAGGGGGGAGGAGGCAGAGTGGATTATGGGAGGGGGGAGGAGGCAGAGTGGATTATGGGAGGGGGGAGGAGGCAGAGTGGAGTATGGAAGGGGGGAGGAGCCAGAGTGGTGTATGGGTGAGTTATAGTGGTGTATTGGGGGGTATTATGAATTTCAGGGCATATAGGGGGTATAAGGCATATCGATATTAGGCATATCAGGGGGGCATAAAACATATCTGGGGGTAAAAGGTATATCAGGGGGCTCAGTTGCATATCACTAGCGTATAAGGCATATCAGGGGCACAGTGTCATATCAGGGGGCACAGTGGAATCTGGCATATAAGAGGTATAAGGCATATATGGGGGCAGAGTGGCAAGCTGGGGGTCAGATGTGCATAACCGGGGGCAGTTTGGTAAATAAAAAAAAAATTTAAACAAGGCTTTCTTCTCATAGTTTTTATTAAATATGAAAAATAGTTAACATATGAATTAATATTTACTAATAACTTTGCATTAAAACCTAGTTTGAGAAACACTGTGTTTGGGTTCTTGTAGCTTTTATTATTATGTCGGTAAAATAAGGTGAATAGCGAGAGGCCATTGGAAAAAAGGGATGAAAGTGTAAATTGTACGTTTTTTATTACATTATTTTAAATTGGAAAAAAAATTGCATTTTTTTATCCGATTAATCGAAAAAATAATCGGCCAACTAATCGATTATTAAAATACTCGTTAGTTGCAGCCCTACATATATATTTCACAGTCCCTTACAGCGTGTCTGCTTTATCTGTGACGGTAGCTGAGCCATTGCGTTTCATACTTACTCCTCAGGGAGGCATAAATATACACATGACGTGTGCTTGTTATGAGCCTATACTAAACACTGTACTTTTTTGTGAAAATAGTGTTTATAGGGGTTTACAAATTCGTTTTCTGTTTCCCTAACCAGCCTGCTTTTCTAATTGTCTGCTAATGATTTCATTAAAAACTTTTCATTAATTTAAGTGTAAAATGTATGCAAAACCAGCCACCTATTGTTTTATATATGTAGGCGTGGTCATAATTCCGACTTCTGTCTTTTATTCTTTTTAGGTTTTTGCAGCCTGTAATCATGAATGGCGGAGAAAGGTTTGTTCAGACGTTGAGGAAAGCAGGTTATCCCAAAGCTCTGAAATTAGACGGGGAAGACTTTGACTGGCTGTTTGAAACAACTGACGCAAAAACATTTCTGGACTGGTTCTGTGTTAATGTGACAGAGCAGAATGTTTTATCAGAGGAGAAACTGCAAGCGTTTAATGATTTAAAGGAGTCTGGTAAAGCCATTTTGGATGACAAAGCTTTGAACGAGGTATTGAAGACCTGCAAAACGCCCCACTCCGCAGTTACCGCAATGGAACATGTGCCAATAGAAAAACTGGAGCAAGATATCGAAGCTCTAAAGAAGCTCAGAAATCTACACATCCATCGACGCAACAAGCTCCAGATGATGGCTTCTACTAATAGTCACACGATGTTGAAATTCAAATCTCTAGAAGAAGCCGATGCGAAGAAGCTGAAAGAAACGCTAGCTGATTTGAAGATCGCAAACAACAAGTTAAATCATGCGCTCAATAACATTGTGGAAGGCATTCAAAAGCTGATGTCCTTCTTTACGGTTTCTGAAGCAGGCTGTGAGCTACCTTCACCTGTCTTTGTATCCCAAGTCCTTCTGGAGAAGTATCTGTCCAGCGAAGCCCAGAGCACAGCGGCACTAACATCCTTTACAAAGGAACATTTTTTTGAAGGGTTGTCTAAATTGATTGAAGGCTCTGGTGGGAACTTTATGCTCTTACAACTGGACAGCAAGACAGATTGTAATGAGGAGGAACTTGATAAGTGCAAGGAGATGATGAAGCTCCAGCTGGCATATATCTCGGCAAAACACAAGCTAATCCAAGCAAGGGCCAAAAGAGCAAGTTTAAAGGCTGGCCTGCAATGGGCCGAGGATCATGCACCCGCTGCTCAAAGCAAGGTAGTGCTATCGTAATGAATACGCTGTGGGACTTTTTGTACTGAAAGTAGCTTCACTTTATCTTTCAGCACATCAAAAAACACTATACAAAATTGTAATTGTAATAAGCAACCACATAATGAGCCGCTAGTTATTAAATAAGTACACAAAAAAGCAATAATTCAGCAAATACCATTCAAAAAAACACCTGTAAACAGGCTGTACCTGTTGTAGTTGTAAGTACTAGGGCTGAAACAACTAATCGATAATTAAAATCGTTGACAACGATTTTCATTATCGATTAGTCGAATCGATTTTTATCGATTATAAAAAGTTTTTTTCAGAGCAAATGCTCTGAAAAACTCCTCTCCTTTATATAATCCGACCTCAAACAGAGATTGGATTATAACACTAGAATCCAGATCCCCGCAACGCTGCAGGGGACCTGGATTCCCCTCGCTGTCGGCCGGTGGGTGTCCGTGCGATACGCACAGACAACTTCCGTCTCTCCCCTCCACTTCCATACACCCCTCTGACTCCTCCCCCTCCTATACACCACTCTGCCTCTCCCTACTCCCTGGTGTTTTGTGACCCTCCGTTGCTGACAGGCACTCTCACTGCAGCTTCATAGACGCCTCAGCGTTAAGTGAAGGGCAGTAACGGAGGCTGACAGAGAATCGAGGTCTCCTGCAGAGGATCATCCTCTCTGTCAGCTGGTGGGGGTCTGTATCGCACAGACGGCCTCCGTTACTGCCCTTCACTTACGCTGAGGCTTCTATGAACCTGCAGGCTGTACCTGTGAGATCGCACTCAAGTTTCGGCATAGGCGCCTTTATCAAGGATCTCTTTTACCACCCTCTCAGTAAAGGAAAACTTCCTTTACATTACCTCTAAACTTATGGCAAGATCCAGACTTCTTGTTCTAACATCTCCTCTCCTGTACTAAAGCCTTTTTGGTAGCCCTCTTCTTTTGTTGAAGTGTACTGTGTAGATTTATGAAAACATTGAGGTGTCTGCAATTTAATAATGGGGATAGTTTCTATTTCTATAGTTTATAAATATTTTCTAGTGAGGACAGATAGAAGTAGTTCGATCAGTAGGTGCTGAACTTATTCATATTGCCTGCCAATATACACAAGACCACTGATGTAAACACTTATTTCCTGGTGTAGGAACAGGTTTACGATGATTTAAATATCTATACTGATAGAACATTAATATATATATAATTTTATTTGCCTTGGGCCGTCCAGTAATAAACGCTTTTTGCCGCCTCCATCGTGATTGTGTTAATTACTTCTTTGGTGTTGAATTTCATTTTTGAGCTTTTTTTTTTTTTTTTTTTTTTTTTTTTCTGCAGGTCTCACCAGCAGAAATCCTAAAGACCAGAATCTCAAGTTTAAATGATGAGGCAGCTCAAATACAAACTAACATCGATGTTCTTAAGAGAGAGTCTCTTCCAGCCTTGGTGCAGGAAAATGCCCAGCTATTGAACATGCCGATTGTGAAGGGAGACTATGACCTGCAGATTGCCCGTCAGAATCATTATACAAACCAGCAGGACTTGGTGTGCAGCCACTTAATGAAACAAAAAGCTTCCTTTGAACTTCTTCAGCTAGGTTATGAGTTGGAGCTGAGGAAACACCGTGATGTTTACCGGCAGTTAAAGTCAATAATTGAAGAGCTAAGACAAGATTCCAATAAACTGGAGGAGAGAGTAATGATGATGATGGCGGACGCCTGTTTGTTGCCTTCTGATAAACCGAAGAATAACATTGATTCCAGGGACTCTGCTACACACAGGTAAGCCGTGAAACATTTCCTCGGTGTGTAGATGATGAGGTTGTTGGCATTCTGGCTGTAAGTTAGAGCTCAACTCCGATGGGGAATAAGGTTTTCCTGCGTGGATATTTTTTTTCCTCCCAGCTCTACTCTAGACACTATTTGGTATATTTCGTATACCATGCAGCTTCCCCAACAAATAATCTATGTCAAAGTACTTTGTAAGTACTAGGGCTGAAACAACTAATCGATAATTAAAATCGTTGACAACGATTTTCATTATCGATTAGTCGAATCGATTTTTATCGATTATAAAAAGTTTTTTTCAGAGCAAATGCTCTGAAAAACTCCTCTCCTTTATATAATCCGACCTCAAACAGAGATTGGATTATAACACTAGAATCCAGATCCCCGCAACGCTGCAGGGGACCTGGATTCCCCTCGCTGTCGGCCGGTGGGTGTCCGTGCGATACGCACAGACAACTTCCGTCTCTCCCCTCCACTTCCATACACCCCTCTGACTCCTCCCCCTCCCATACACCACTCTGCCTCTCCCTACTCCCTGGTGTTTTGTGAACCTCCGTTGCTGACAGGCACTCTCACTGCAGCTTCATAGACGCCTCAGCGTTAAGTGAAGGGCAGTAACGGAGGCTGACAGAGAATCGAGGTCTCCTGCAGAGGATCATCCTCTCTGTCAGCTGGTGGGGGTCTGCATCGCACAGACGGCCTCCGTTACTGCCCTTCACTTACGCTGAGGCTTCTATGAACCTGCAGTGAAAGTGCCTGTCAGCAACGGAGGGTCACAAAACACCAGGGAGTCAGAGGGGTGTATGGGAGGGGGCAGAGTGGTGTATGGGTGAGTTATAGTGGTGTATGGGGGGTATAATGAATTTCAGGGTAGCAGAGTGGTGTATGGGGGTGTAATGAATTTCAGCGAGGCAGAATGGTATATCTGGGGGAGTTAGAGTGGTGTATGGGGGGTATAATGAATTTCAGAGTGGCATATCTGGGGAAGGCAGAGTGGTGAATCATGGAGTATAATGAATTTCAGGGAGGTGCAGGGCATTTATGGGGGGCGAAGTGCCATATCAGGGTGCACAGTGGCATATAGGGAGGTATAAGGCATAAATTTGGGTGAGTGGCATATTGGAAGCTATAAGGCATATCGATATTAGGCATAAGACATATTTGGGGGTAAAAGGTATATCAGGGGACTCAGTTGCATATCACTGGCATATGAGTATAAGGCATATCGGGGGCACAGTGGCATATCAGGGGCACAGTGGAATCTCTGGCATATATGGGGGCAGAGTGGCAAGCTGGGGGTCAGATATGCATAACTGGGGCAGTTTGGTAAATAAAAGAAAATATAAACAAGGCTTTTTTTCCTCAGTTTTTATTAAATATGAAAAATAGTTAACATATGAATTAATATTTACTAATAACTTTGTATTAAAACCTTGTTTGAGAAACACTGTTTGGGTTCTTGTGGCTTTTATTATTATGTCAGTAAAATAAGAAGGTGAATAGCGAGAGGCCATTGCAATAAAGAGATGAAAGTGTAAATTGTATGTTTTTTTATTACATTATTTTAAATAAATAAAAAATTTAATTAATCGAAAAAAATAATCGGCCAACTAATCGATTATTAAAATAATCGTTAGTTGCAGCCCTAGTAAGTACCTTGATTACCTGTGGAAAAAAAGTACCTTCCCGTCAAGACATTGCCGTGCTCCGTGGTCTCATTTCTGTGCCATTTTTAAAAGGGGGGCACTGAACACATGTCCTGAAAGCTGGGAAACAGGGTGAAGATGCAAAGGAGGGGAAAACAAATGAAAGCGGTCAATCTAGCAGCTATGTTGTATGTCCATAAAATGTCTTGGTATACTGCTGTACTGAATTTGGCAAAATGAACCAAATTATGATTTAAATATTGTTTTATATAGCACCATCAGATTCCACAGCGCCGTACAAAGGTTAGACAGGACATAACAATTAACATATAACGCAACAGTATGGCCTATAGAAACGGGTGAGAGCTCAAATGAGCTTACAATCTAGAGACGGTTAGGATGTATTGTGCCATTGTTGGGGATGGAGCAGCCACACTAGTATAAGTATTGCAGGAGAGGGACTAGGAAAGTTGAGCTAAAGAAATATGGGATGGCGTTAATGTGTAACGTTTTAAGTGTCCTTTAAAGAAGTGGGTCTTAAAGACGTTTAGCCTGTGGAATTGAATTCCGGAGGATAGGGGCAGCCCTTGAGACACTGCAGCAACACCACTTAAGCTTAGGAGGCGATCAACTTCTTTTAAAGCAGGTGGCCGGATCCATATTTAATATGACGCGCATTGACACCCTGGGAGTGATCAGATGGGGCCCCGTCTGCAGTTTTTGGTGTTGCTGAATGTCCTTACATTGAGGCATTACAGCAACACCACTTGGGAAAAGAAAGCATTTTAAACCCGTTTAATCTGATGATGTGCCAGGCACGTCAATTGTCAAGGAATTAAATGCAGCTCACTTAATCAAGCAGAAACACCCCTATCTACAATACAAGAGCAACTTTGCTCTTGTAAATGTGTTAATTCACCTTTTGTGGAGGAATCTCTTCCATCACACAGAGAACAAGGGTTTTTGAAGCATTTTGTGTCCTTACAGAGCAAGATTATAAAATGCAATTTCCCTTCATAAACAGTTTTGGTGTACATTTACTGTGATTTTTATATGTTGCCCTATTTTTGTGCCACGGAAACAAGTTACTGCATATTCCTTACATTGCAGATTATATGATCTTGTGGATGGAGAGCAGACTCAGAAGCTGTTCAGACACTTCAGCGGGTTGGAATCCGTGGCTCAGAAACTAACCCAGGACATCGTTACACTGAAAGACCAGCTGGCTGTCTCGGAGCAGGAACAGGCGCTGCTTCTGTCAAACCTTGAGGCCGATCTAAAGAGCTTCTGTGATATTATGTATCCCGAAGGACGGGACCTCCAGCTAAATACCCCAGTAAGTGAAAAGCATGTCAGCTCTGTAGTCCTAGTCTACACTGGAGCGATTGTGAAAGTAAATTAAATGTTTGCATCTTACAGTGGCAGACATAAAATCGCATCCTGTGAAACCATGTGTCAGCATACTATTCTGAGCAGGGGTAAATGCAGTGAGTTTGGCCAGGTTACTGAAGACATTACTTTTCAGCTTTATCTGTCTATAAATTGTACACAGCTATACAAAATATATACATTTGGCCTTATTTAAAAACTACACTATATGCCCAGGAGTTATATCTAATTTGCTTGTTATTGGGTAAATATTATAAGTTGCACATCACTTTTTTATTTAGTTAGCCTGGTGTGGACATTAACTTCAATAGTGGTCCCAGTTATCTAAACCAACGCAAAAAAGAGAGAATCCGGGGTACAACATGATTTTTTTATATATATATATATATATATATATATATATATATATATATATATATATATATATATATATATATATATATATTTTAAATTGTTTTTTTTATTGGAGATTATGACCCCAGGGATCTCTATTATCGTCAGCTGTAAGGATTCCTCAGAACCACAATCAGGGAGTTCTCCTACGCTGTGTTCTACAGCCATCAGTGGAGTCCTGTGGGGTTGTGACAGTTCATAGGACTGTAGCGTAACCCCCAGGCACGCTGTGAAATGTTGGGGCAGGAGATCCGTTCAGGTTATCTTCAGTCGGTGCCGCATCAAGACGATTTCCTGGTGGTGTCAGTGATGGCGTCGTTGGAAAGAAATGCCCGAGCCTCAGTTTAGCATTTAAATCCCTGTAGAATGTGACTGCGTTTAATTAGACTGCTGTCACTTTCGATTTGACATCTCAGGGCCACAATTTTTTGGCCCCAGCTGTCAGGAGGAGAGCCCAGGCTCTCATTAGATAGCTTAATCTCCCTTTCACTGCCAGTGATTTAACTCTGCCAGTGCCAAAACGTCCTTGGCCCTCAAAGACCAAGTGTTTCATGCCTTTTCCCCCTACATTACTGTGGATGAGTTAAATGGCCTCACTGCACACTCTGTAAAATATACAATTGGGTATCACAAACGTCCCCATTATATTGCTGTTATTGAAGGCTCAGGCTCTTCGTCATTGTTTGAGCTTTTATCTCCGTTTCATTGGGCCGCTTGATATAAATGTGAGAGGACCCTTTGGTGAGAGAAGAACGTACACTTACTCGATGGTGCGCGTTTCATGCAGCTAATGAAAAACTACATTTAAATGCTTGTCATTCCTTTCTCTGGTTTGTTATTCCTCGTTAAATTCTTTAAGTATTTTATGTAGTTGTGCCTGGTGTGTGGCCGGTACATCACATCCTTGGCTCTGCAGCACTTGCCAAACTTATTTGCCTGTTTGTCATTTGTTTGCAGGAGGTGGCAAATCACTTTCACAAGTTGGATACTCAGTTGGAGAAATTAAACCACATCCTACTGGAAGTCCTTGATGATCTCCGAGCAAAGCGAAAAATTTTGGATTGCGATAAACTTCACCAGATTGAGAAACAGCTTTATGTATACTTTTTTCAAAATGAAGGTCATTTAAGGCAAATCGTAGAAAATCTGGAATCCCGGGCAGACATCAGTCCATCTGTATAAAAAACAAAACAAAAAAAAACAAACATTTTTGCCTGTTTTTATAGTTTTTACTAGATTTTTTTAATATTTACTACAACGCAAAAAGGTTACATTAGGAATCTTTGGGTATTTCCCTGGCATCAATGGATGCATTGTGTCATGAAGACGTATAATGTATAGTCATTGCATTCATGTAAAGTGTAACGTGATATTTTTATCATGTAAACTTTTTTAACCCTTATTTTTTCTGTTTTAAATCAGTACATTGTAGTTTCTGATTTTATCAGTTTTTAATGTGCATTCTCACAGTATTTATATGGAATCTCTGTAAATTGTCATACAGAGACAGGTTGCAGTTTTTATACATACAAATGTTGTTTATACTGGTCAATGAACTTTCTGGATCTAATGTTTGTATTTCAGCAGTTTTTTTTTTGTTTTTTTTTTCTTTTGGTTTGTTTAAACAATTGAATTAACTCAGAGAGAAGGTTATATTGCTTGATGGATATATTCCTTGTAAATGATATGTTATCAGGGTGCAGGTCGTTTTGCTAGAAGTTAATTTTAAATATTCCTGTATAACTACTGCTTTGTTACGATCTCCTTCACATTCTGAAGCCAAACTCTCTCTGGTGTGAGAGGTAGCGATACGAGCGTCATCTTGAAAGCTGCTCTTAACCCTGCTTGTTTTGACAATAAAAAATAAAATAAAAAATGCATCTGTACTCTTTTGTTTATTAGGACAGCACCATTCTATATCCACGATTGACAAATGTGAGTAGCAGGCATACAATCATGGTACAGCCCTGTAGGAGGCAGCTGTTGTCTCTTAGCAAATGAAGGTACGAGCTGATGTGCCGGCAAAGGGTTCATAAACATTACATTTACAGTTCAGGGCGCTAAGACATTGTTAATGGTGTTTGTTGATGAAGACAACAGCATAGACTCCGTTTTAACTGTACCATGTGAGCAGGCATCTTAACTTATTGTTTTAGGGATCGTCCCCGTCAAGTAATTTAAGGTTCAAGTAACTTAAAATGCCTTTTGATGACCCCTGCCATTCTGGCTCTGTTCGATGAGTGAGGAGAAGAGACTATACTTCAACACAGGAGTATCCAGCTAACATAAATATGAATGTATTTATTACTCGTATCAGATTAAAAATTACATTTTCAAAAATATAGTTCTGTTTTCTCTTTTTAAAGCATTCCTAGTTGTTGCATAATGTTTTCAGGCAGCTGCATGTTAGCCTTTTGTATGTGTTCTAGCTCTGTTATCTTAGCCAAATCTACTTAACTATCATCCTGACTCCTTACTCTACAGAATGACTAATTGTTATTCACCGAGCCTGACACTCTGACTAATGAAAGTTTATGGAGGAATAAGCTACGCTAGCATTGCCTTACTGCTTGAGTAGGCATAGTCACCCAACCTATTGACAGCTGTGACCTCCAGGTCTGGGGATAAAGGGAGTTTATTGGGACAAAAGAAGGTAGTTTTTGTTCTTCTAGAAGCCTGCCACCTAGCAACGGCTAGTAGGAGATGGCAAGGCTCCCGTGGACAAACATTTGTCTGCAGCGAAACCGGGACGCAAGCCTGTATTATGTGATGCGGCTCACCCTGAGCATACGCACACCCTACTCCTACCAAATTTTTCTTTGGCGCTGCTGGATTGAGGGCAATATTCTATTGCTGCCACTGACTAGTTTTTTTTTTACCAGAGTCATAAAATTCACATGAAAGGAGCGGCTTTACCTCATGGTATGGTGGCTCCAAAGAAAAGGAAGAGGGGGTTTTCCTGTCAGGGATACCTCTTCTTCCTCTTCCCGGTCACCCAGATGGCAAAAGTATGGATAAATTCCCCCAGGTCCCATGGGGCTAGGTCAGACAAGAGACTACTGTTCTGGGGTTCTGTTGTCTCCCTGTTTGGGGGACATATGCCTTAGAGAACAAAGAGAGCACACCTGAGTTTGAGTCACCTGGAGCACTCCCCTTAGTTGATTGTTAGTGGCAGCTCCTAAGAGTATACACAAAATCAATGCTTAATGTCCCCAGGCCACATTTGACTGGGAATCCAAGAGTGTCTCACAATTATGTTCTTCAGGAGACACATGACAAGCCAATAGGTGGTCAGAGTTGGCCTGCTTGGCATTAGCATCCCAGAAAGGCTCTGCCCTGTGAGCTGTGTAGTGGATGCTAATTAGCCTTGCAGTCCCTCCTGGTCAAGGAGGATGATCTAGTACTTAGGCCCTACGTAGGTGTTCCAGACATGGAGGCACTTTCTGTGCTTTCGAGATGCAACTTGCAGTGAAAGCTCTCCGACAGGACAAGTTTACCTTAATTACGGCCTGGATACGAGAGGAATGGGCCTCTTCGTCTCCTCATACTGAACCAAGTTTTTTCTTTATGTCTCCGGAACTTGGTCCTAGGGAGTTTGGAAGATGAGTCCATGTGACGGATAAGGCATTTAACATCCGTAAGCATTTTCTCATTCCCAAGGTCATTCAGGAGGTACAGGAAGACAGTATAGGATATGGACTGTGTTTAGCCTGTCTGGCCATTGAAGGTTTGGTATTGGGCTCTCCACAGTTTAATCAGGCCTGAAGGTTCCACAAAGTTTCACCACGGAATGCTTTCTGGGTCTCCATGTGTATCGCAGCCAAAATAGGGTCATATTGGTCTTTCCACGTCAGCCAGAAATGTAATTGACTCTTCCCTAAGACTTCATACACATCTCCAGTATCAGGTTATTGTGGATGAATTTACTGTCTGGGCAATCTCCCTTGGGTCCTTTTCCCCTAGAATCCTATCTGTCAATACAACCAGCACTAGACATTTTAGCCCAGAAGCTTGACTCTGGTGTGTTTTCATCCACGTGAAGATCTTATGGTTCTGACTTGCATCTTTAGGTCCCTATTAGTCCTCTACTTCAGGATATCAATCCTCTTCTTACTTACCCACTGATTCAAATGTATGATCCATGGCTCATGCAGTCCCCGGGGGTTTCCACCTCATCCTTAAAGGATGGAAGAAAACTTGTAGCTTTAGTGTCAGAAGACCCAAGTCTCTGTCTAGTCTCTTGCATTTCATTATATCCTGAGAAGACTGCTAATCTCTGTCCTGAATTGGGTCGGGTTATTATTACCTCTTACCAACATGCTATAACTAACACCATTAGGAGTTTGATCCTCTTTGCTATGTCCTCAGTTGGTATTAGAGGACATTATTTAAGGGGTGCAGCGGTCACATCAGCCGCTTCTAGAGCTAGGTGGTCCTCAGCTAGAACCTTTGTCAAGCATTATCGGAGGCCTGCCACTAGCTGTTGCCTCCCGAAGAAAAGAATAGAGTTTGCAAGAATTCATGCCCTGCACACGTCGTTTGTTCTATCCTTTGTTTTTCTTCTTCCCTTTTAGTATTGGGACAGACACTTAGGAAAGAGGGTCAGCCTTTTCACAAACCAAGTCTTACGATGACTGTTCTTTAATTATTTCTTTTGCTATTCACATATGAATATGAACTTCTTCCTCTTCTTGACATTATTTCTCCCTTTCTCCAGTTGGCAGTTCCATGTTATTTGTTACCCCCGTGGGTCATTACTTTGCTCCAATCTCAATGTATTTGCATTTATCATTACGTTTGCTGTTTTATTCTAATCCCCTTCATATTCATCCACTCCCTAAGTAAACTTTGGACACATCAGTGTTTTGTCTCCTGTCATTTTTTCTTTCCCTCTCTTGTAGAGGGTACTGTTTCCCCAGTCTGCAGGTTTTTATATTTGTCCTGGTGGCCACCAGCCTTTATGGGCTTCTGAAGGCATGACGTGACTCCAGCTTAGACTTCTTGTTCTAACTGCATGGTAGTTTCTTTATTTACCAGTACGGCGGGCAACCATTCGATAGGACCAGTGGCGTCGCTACAGGGGGGCAAGGGGGGACAATTATTCCTTGCCCCCCCTGTTGCCCCCCCGCCGAATTTGTAGCCACCCAGGACAGTCCCAGTCAGGTGCTAACGATGGCACCTTGCCGTCACTAGCACTACCTTACCTTGATGGAGGTCAGTGGACCTCCATCACCACCTACCCCGGCGATCTGCCCCTCAAACTGAAGGGCATCACTGGGGCCACCCGATCCGCCCGGTGCCGTCTCGCGCAATGACGCGATGACGTCACCGCGCAACTTTATTAACAACTGACAATTGTCAGTTAAAGAGGTATGGGGGCATGCTGCTTAGATGCCTGTATCTCAGGCATCTAAGCAGCTACATACCCCCAACATATACCGTTGGAAAGGTAATCGCCTAACCTTTCCAACGGTATATAGATTGTAAAAGACAATATTAACAAATATTAAGTTAAAAAAATAATAGGCAGATAAAAAAAGATCAAAATTGCGTAGAGACCCCCAAATTAAATTATTTAAACATAAAGTAGTTTAACTTTAAAAAAAAAAAGTTTAAGTATTCTAGCTAAATGATCACTGTGGTAGCCAATGTTACCACAGTGATCATATAGCTATGAAAAGTCACTTTCCCTTTTTAAAAAGGGCCGATACTAATTTTAAATCCTATGATGCCTTTGATCATGGGGTTAAATTTAGCCAACGGTAGAGGGAGGCAATTTTTGAAATCCTGATGAACTGCAAATATTATTAAAATCAGCCACTTAGCCCGTACGGTACTTGAGTAACCATCTCATCCCTGGAGCGCCTTGCGTTTTTGCTGTAAAAGTGATTTTTTCTCTCTCCCTTTACCATCATTTCTTTGGGATTGTAACGGGAAAGAATGGTGTGTGCTTCTGCGAGTGAATGGAGATATGAAAGGCGTGTGAATGATCAGTAATTAGGGTTGAAGCCTTGACGTGGCATTACTGCTCACGTAGGAAGTTAAATTATGGCACAAAAAGTACACTTTTGCAAAAACGACATCCCTTGGCGCATCAAATGAGGGGCTGTATGTGTTTCTAGTACAAACCTGGAGTGTGCAAGACAAAAATGAACATGTCGCTATGGTTAGAAAAAACATATTTTCTAGCCAAAGCGACATATTCCATCATTATTTGTGCACTCAACTTTTGTCCTAGAAATACATGTAGCCACTCATTTGAAGCTCCAAGGGGTGTAGTTTCTTAAAATGGATGAATTGTCTGAATGTGGGCCAGCATGAGTTAATATGTGGATAATTTTTTTTCTGAATGAGGGAGAGCATGAGTTAATGCGTTTGTGTGTATCATAGATGTATAATTGTGGAAGGACAAAGATGGCACTAGCAGGATGTTTGAGCCTTGGGGAAGAGGATGGCACAGGCAGGGTGTATATGGGACAAAGATGGCAAATCTTATGTGTGTTATCTGGGTACTGACCAGATTCTATGTGGGCAGCGTGGTTGGGGTGTGCAACCTGTGATCTATCCCTGTAATTTAGGGGTTTTAAATATACATTTAATGCCGTGTTTTTATGAGAATTCCAATTGATCTGTACCTGCAAAGCTGGGTTTCTGTGTTATTCTGTAGATCCATATCTGCTATGCTATGTTTCCATACATTATTTATGTATACCTGCAAATACAGGGTTTGTATGTCTTGTTCAGTTGATTAATACCTGCAATGCTGTTTCCATGTATTTATTTGATCTATACCTGCAATGCTACATTTCATATATATTATTGTATACCTTCAAATACAGGATTTGTATGTCTGATTCACTTTATTTGATATATACCTTCAGTGCTGAGATCACAAGTGAATTTCAATTGATCTATACATGCAAAGCTGGGTTTGTGTGTTAATGTGTTGATCTATACCTGCTATCGGCAGCAGGGTCTAATATTTATATATATATTTATCTATATATATCGGCAGCAGGGACTAATATTAATATATATATCGGCAACTGGGGCTAATATTAATATATATGGGCAGCAGGGGCTAATATATATATATATATATCAGCAGCAGGATCTAATATTTATATATATCAGCAGCAGGATCTAATATTAGGCCCTGAAATCATTTAGTGCAAAAGTTAAGGTATTGTGTTGTTTAAAGGATTTCAAGGATTAGTCTTACTAAATTGTGGCTTCAGGCTTCCCATGTTGAATGTACAAATATTGTATTGTCCAATAACAAAAGTATCATTCCATAGCACATTACTTTTGGCAATATATATATATATATATATATATATATATATATATATATATATATGTGTGTTTTTTCAGTGGTATAATTTAATGGTGGAAATTATTAATGCCCCCCCAGTTTGACTGTGGTATCTTGTGTGCCCCCCCATATATTGTTTCTAGAGTCGCCACTGGATAGGACGTTCTGGAACGGTCATTATTTTAATCACTCGTTATGGCAGTGAAGCTGGATCTTTGGCAGTAGTGCGATCCTTGAACATAACTCAATAATATAGAAGTCAGGAAACAAATACAACGTATGATCCAAAATAACATAATAGGTTCTTGCAGAGAGTTTTCATTCACCGTTACCTGGTCAGATTTTACTACAGTGCGAATATCAAAGTCCTCTTCAAATCCAAAACCATTTTCCCAGAGGCAAGTATATCATTTACAGAATATCCGAATTTGGGTGGGAGCTTCCAATGACCTGCACAAAAATAGCACTTTATGATGAAACACATAGTTTGGGGGATTACAGCAAATGCCCTTCGTTTTTACAGCTCATTGTAAACAACATATCGATCGTAAAACCAGGTCTGACGGACAAAGTTCTCAATCCGTAGTAAAAGCTCCATACTGTACAGACGTAGAGTTCAAACGGCCAACGGAAAGCACAGTCTTTTCAATTTAATTAGAATGTTTCTAGGCCATTCTATAGCCGACTCGTTATCTCACCAGCCTCCCAATTAAAAAGCATGTTCTTCATACTGTAGATGTTGGTCACGTTGGCCCTGGAATAATCCTTGCATACACCCCGTCATTTAACCTCACTTTAACTGTCCGTACCTACATGGTGTTTTCCTATATACATACTGTGCTTTATTTACTAAATCAGGATTATTATGGTTTCAGCTTCAATTCTTAATTATGCATGATGAACGGCCTTATGCTTTTATTTGCAAGAGGGGCTGACCCTGCATAATGCATAGTTTTAATCAGGTGACTTTCGATTAGAGATATAACCACGCATTACACAGGGCAACAGAAGTCTGCAAGGTAACCGCGTCGAAGCCATTTATACAATTAATGGATCTGTAAGGTACACATCGTGGGACATATACAAATACATTTGAACCGACGGGTCCGCGGAAACGCCTCGGAAACGGCTTTAGCTACAGCCGATAGGTGCGTCTGCTATTCAGAGCTTCTGCAATATTCCTGTTATTTTTGCAAATATTACATCTGGAAAAGTAAGCTACGCTTGGACTTAAGAAATGATGTGGGGCTGTTTATGTTATTTAAAGGGGTTAATACAGAGAATGCAGTAGCAGTTAGTTTCCGCACGTACACCTCGGACAATTCTCCTAAGTTCGTTTGTGTTTCTCTGCCGGAGAATCTGCCGCGAACTTAGACCAAAGCAGATAAGGGGGAATGGGAGATGCAGTCCGGGGCGGCGTGGAAGAGACTTTCAATGCTCTGTGCTGAAGGTCTTCTAGAGTCTGGCAGGATCGCGAAATTGCCAATGAAAAGACTATTTTTATTTGGAAAGGAACTCAAAATTAACCTTATCAAACTAGAGAGCAAAACGTATCGGTGCAGGATTAAGACTCTGTGGGGCCCCTAGGTGCACAAAGCATGAATCACGGCTTTTCTTTGTGCTCAGAGGCACAGTCGTGTTGGAATACAAAAAAGCCTTCCCCAGACCGTTTCCACAAAGTTGTCCAAAATGTCTTGGTATGCTGAAGCATTAACATTTGCCTTTACATGAAGCAAGGGGTCCAGCTCCTGAAAAATAGCCCCAGACCACTATCCCTCCTCCACCAAACATTACCTTTGGCACAATGCAGGCAGGCAACGTTCTCCTGGCATCTGCCAAACCAGATCTGCCCATCAGACTGCCAGAGAAGCGTTATCCCTCACTCCACAGAACAGGTTTCCACCGCTCCAGAGTGCAGCAGCAGAGTGCTTTACACCACTCCATCCAGCACTTGGCATTGTACTTGGTGATGTGAGGCTCGCATGCAGCTTCTTGGCGGTGGAAATCCATTCCATGAAGCTCCCGTCGTGCAGTTTTTGTGCTGATATTAAGGCCAGTGGGAGTTTGGAGCTCTTCAGCTATGGAATCAGAACGTTGGTGACTTTTACGCACCATGCACCTCGGCACTCGGTGACCCCGCTCTGTGACTTTACATGGTCTTATTCCATTTTGCAATAATACCCCTAACAGTGGGCCATGGAATACCTAGCAGGGATGAATTTTCACAAACTGACTTACTGCAGCGGTGGTATCCTATCCCAATACCCCCTATCAAAACAACCCATATTTCCCCACATATCTTTGTAAATGCAGACCACAGGGCTTGGTGCTTGATTTTATACACAGGTGGCAATGGGTCTGATTGAAACACCTGCATTCAACAATTAAGAGGTGTGTGTCCTCGAGGATACCTATTTCCTTATAGTTTCCTTTACAAATCACACTCTTGCTTTTATAGTTTATGACTAACACTTGCACCGGGAATTCAATGAAAGCTTCATGTGGAAGGCACAGTTGGATTCTATTACCTTGAAGGTAACACTCTAAGCAGATTTTTCCGGAACCGGGCAATAGGCTTTGAGGGAATTGGACATAGAATTTGACCGGACATACGAACAATACTTCCCATCTGTCCCTCTTTAGAGATGGCCCCAGTTAGGTCCCCCATGAGTCTCTGTCCATCTTCCCATGTTCTTCTTCTCCTGGAGCTCAAAATTATGTTTGCTGGGAAAGCTCAGAAATACATTTGTGTAAATAAGATACATTTTAATTCTTCTTACCTTACTCACAAAGTCTGTACCTTAAAAGGGAACAGCCTAACATGTCACAGAGCCCCTATAAATGAGGAATGCATATTAAAGTACTTTGTAAGTACTTCAATATGGATTAGTTAAAAAAATAATATATAATAATATTGTAGAACCGTCCTAAAAATAGCAAATAACTAAAACAAAAAAAACTCCCAAAAAGCTATTAAATCGATCCGTGTCTAAATCGGGGTAATATAATGCAAATGATGGAGTAACCGTCCCTTTCATACACCACACATTTACTTTTCTTCCATCGGAACAGGAATTAAAAACGCTGCCGCTGCACATTCTTGATCCAGAAAAAAATGAAATAAGTAAATTAAAAAACAAAAAAAGAATCCTCCAAACAGCTAAAAGAAAAGGAAAAAAAAAAACAAAAAAAAACACACACAACATACACAAACCACAAAAGACAAGCGAATTATAAAAAAAACTGTATTTATATTACAATGAAAAGATGGTACAGCACAATACCTTCAGTGAGCTACGAAATGTAGCAAGCACCATGTACGTGTGTTCGAAATTTTACAATATTATACATCTTAAAAGCTATAAAGCATTTTATTATATATTTTTTTTTTTAATTTTCATTTATTTCTGGCACAGAACCCGCCCAGCACAGTTCTCCTTCTTCACCATTTACGGTTTGACACCTCAGTATAAGTATCTTTTAATGCGAAAAGAGAAATTACACCCAAAAACTAAGTTTTGTTTAAGGATCATGAAAACATACAGGGATTTACTTATATATAATATAAAAAAAAAAAAAATAAATAAAAAAAAAAAAAAAACTTTTCCCCATAAACCTGCAGTTTTTCGTGCTAACGTTATTCTGCAATGGGAATTATTTGTATTGCGTCCTACTAAAAAAGCACAATGGATGAGACCAGCCCCAAGAACACAAAAGTACATACAGAAAGGTTCTATACTGTGCATTATCCACAACTTATATTTTGGGTATAATTTCCCTTTTATGGATACCATACAACACCCACTATTCTTGTATACATTCATTTATTAGCTAAACAATGGTCATCTTTCTGCATTTAAGCTAAATTACGTCTTTTCAGTGGTTGAAAAATAATATTTTCTGTTCTGGTTGCATGTGTTTATATTTTTAGAAATATATATTTTTTCTTCATTACAAAATGTTATATTTTAGATGCTCTGACGATGCCCCGTCCTGCACATTCATCTCAAAGCTAGGTAAGTTGGTTGTGCTCTCCTGCAGTCAGCGGAGGAATGTGTAAACGTAACGTTGCCCAGCAGGTGGTATTAATACTTTCTACGCATGGGGCAGAAAAAAAAAAAAAAAAGATTTCCAAATATTGGAGCAGCAAAAATAATAATAAGTTTACCCAAAGATCATCCTCACGCCACACTCAGTACCCACCAGACCTCTCCATCACGCCACCACCCTCGGTACCCAGATCTCGCCGCCACACTCTGTACTCAGACCTCACCATCACGCCACCACATTCGGTACCCAGACTTCACCATCACGCCGCCACACTCTGTACCCAGATCTCGCCGCCACACTCTGTACTCAGACCTCACCATCACGCTGCCACCCTCGGTACCCAGACCTCACCAGCACTCGGTACCCAGACCTCGCCGCCACCCTCGTCACCCAGACCTCACCAGCACTCGGTACCCAGACCTCACTATCACGCCGCCACACTCAGTACCCAGACCTCACTAGCACTCCGGCACACTCAGTACCCAGACTTCACTATACACACATTCACAATTCACGCACAGCAACACTCGCTCGTATACATACACAATTCCTTTGGTCCCCTTTATCCCCCGGGCCTCTCTCCTTAGACACAGATGTCAGTAATATGTTTAGAGCACCAGGATATGCCTTTACATACTAATGCTATTCACAGACAGCGCAAGAACCAGAAGAGACATCAGTAACAGTCTGAATCAGGCGAAGCACATGATGGATGCTCCCCCCCATCCAAGCTGGCATCAGACGCATATCATATATAAGTCCAAACTTGAGGGTATGCAGAAGCAGCACTTTCTGCATTCTGTCTTGCTTAAAGGCTTATTATGTCAAAATTATGTATTAAAACAAAGCCACGATTATAGTGATTTTTCTAGCTAATCCGGCAGTCTATCACAGCGCAGCACCTTCTAACCCCGAGTGTATTATTATTACTGAAAAATACTACATGAAATTCTGTGAGATTATATTCCACTTAAAGGGCACATAAATTTTCCAAACAAACAAAAAAACATTTACTGCATGGATTCATCATTTCCGTGCGAGAGCGGTGAGAGTTTTATATTTATAGGGTTAAAAAAAATGGATTTGGATTGTAAATGAAAAAAACTTTTATGCAAATCCAATAAGATAAACAATCATCTATTGTGGGGATGTAGAGATGCATGTGAAAAATGTATTTTTGGATATTTAGCTTCTTCATTGTTTGCATAAGGAAGACATATTTAATCTTTACACTAACCAAAAAAAAAAAATGTTGTTTGAATACATTTAAAGAAAGCCGATCTTACTTTGACAATTAAGGAAATTAAGTCACATAGTGTTTGTTGGAAAACATGGACCCATGACCCACACCGCTGCCTGGCCATTAATTAGTTCCTTTCTGGGCAAACCAGTTTAGCAAATGCATGACATTATTATCATTATTGGGAGGGGAGAGTCACACTGGACCCGCGTAGTAACTTTATGGAGTAATGTGAAAATGGCAGGTAAACTGGTCCATGACATGTTCTAGCTCTCAAGAGTCGGTGGAGAGAGAACCTTAAAGCTCTGACCGGCGTCAATAGACTTTTGCTTGACTGTTATCTTGTCAAAGGTGGGAGAGTCTATCAGAGGCCAGGGTCTGCACATCTGGCTTCTACTCAAACATCTACCATGTACAACATGATCTAGACATCTTTAGACGAGCTACAGGTCCATTACTGATTTGCCAAACTAGACTACCTACACTTACAACACACATTCATCAATTAACCATTTTTACCAAATTCTTTTCTACTTCCGGATAGTCCCATAGAGGGGATGCACATAAAAATTATAATCCGCTGGTTGAACGTTTGCTATTTGTTTTATACCTCTGAAGAAAGTGTTTCACATAAGTAAGGTATAGGATTTCAAGTAACTGGATGACATGAAGTGTAAATGCCACTCTTACAAACACACGGATGTGGACCACAATAGACGCCCAATATCGCTGCTTCGAAATACATGAGTAAAAACCCTAAAATTACAACTTGTGCTCAAAATCCCCTCATTTGGCATACATTTCCAACTCTGACCATTGAGCCGGATACCATGTTTTTTTTTTTTTTTAAAGTTGGAAAGTTGGTCTTATCACCATAGATACCTACGGAATGATCTAATCAACAACAATCTACTGGTTGCTATAGATACTAAACCACTTTTCAAACATCACTTTAGAATCACGTGTAGACATAACTCCCACTGTGTAGTAACACGGCCAGCGAGCTTCATTTAGAAGAATAAATTACAGAAAACAACGTTTTGCCCATCGTGGACAAGGCTGGACAAGTTAATACAAATGTTGATGTGTTGATGGCCACCCAGACATGTCTGTTGTTGGCAAGAAAAGATACAGCGATGTAACATCACACACACACACGCACAAAATGTTAGATGCCACCGATGAAATCTCAGAGGCCATGTCTCCTGGCTTTCTTGATTTACCCGGCCCTGGTCGTAACCTGTTGACACAGACACTTGATACATAGAAACTCCATACGTTCTGCGTGACTTGGGTGGGAAGCAGGTGAGTGCCAAAAAAATAAGAAAATCATAACATGGCAACATTATCAGATGTACAGTACATAAAATCCCCAAAATATAGAGCCGCACAAGAAATGGCATTGTATATATCGGTCAAAGAGTACATAGTGAGGTCGGTTTCCTACCGATTACAGTGTTATATGATAAAACATGCTTTTTATGGTGGAAAATAGCCAATACCTGCATAAAAATGTTGGAATGGTGCTATAGTCGCGGGGACGGGCTGCTTTATTTTTAATAACATAAAGTCGCTCTTTGCAATAAAGCATGTCAGTGAATGTACAACCCAAAACACAACATGTTTAAGGATCACCAATTCCTGGAAGATTTTCACAAATGATGCTTTCGCTTGGAGTAGTGCAATAGTTCATTTTATTTATTACATATTTGATCTCCTATGGAATCGAAAGACCATTTTCAGATGGTCCTGTGCAATACATGCTTTTTAAACAACACAATAAAACCACCCAACTCTTTTTTTTACCAGGTCTCTGGATGTCACGCTGAAAAACGACCAAGTTCTCTCCACCCCAAACATGGTCTGGAAAAAAAGAAAAGTAACAATACGCACCAGAGGATCTAGTGATTTATCAGACAATTTGAATATTGCTATAGACGCCGTAACAAAAGGGGTTTTGTGTTTTCTTTCAATAAGCAACATATTCCGGGGACTACCAATCCCTTTAGAACGTTCGCTAAAAAAGATTGCTCAGCTGCCAAATGTAGTGATCTCACAACCTTCTTTTATACCTAGAATGTCAACCTAGAAGGTCATGCGACTAAAAGGGAAAAATGCTAGCATGAAAAAAAAAATAAAAAAATATATATATATATATATATATATTCTCTCCTGTTGGCAAGGTCCACGTACATGCGAGTGCAAACAATGGTCTTAAGCTGCCACGAAATGTATTCATATTCTTATATACACCACGGGGGTTTGTGAGCGAAGAGACAAATATCAGATGTCAAATGTTGACAAGCCCTTGTACCTTTGTTGTTAAGGGCCGAAACTACACTGAGTTATTTTTTTTAATACCAGCTACAGATGGCACAAAAGATAGACGGAAGAAGGGTTCTTAAGCCATCTCAACAAAGCTTTTCAGGTACATACACAACATTCAGGTTTGATACAAATACGGGCTGCGTGTGCTATTTTCTTTAGCCATCCGATCACACATCACCGGACATACTCTTTCTAGTAGGCAGTGTCAATGAATCCCAAGAGTGGACTTCCAGCCGCCGATTTGAGTCGGAAGGCAGGGAATTTACGGACTGGACCTTTAGCTGTCCACCAGAGAGCGAGAGACGTGTTGGACGGCCATCCAATGAAATTCACAATTCAGCTCTTAGAAACAAACGATGGATGGATTTCCACATGGCAGGCGAAACGTAAAGTGTTACATTATAACTGGAAGAACTAAGATTATCCTCTTCTGGTCAGAAGAAGACTTCTCTTCATAGAGACAAAGAAAATATGACTAGGAAAAGGCAACGCCTAGAGCGCCCGGTCTCTCTCTGGCAGTTGACAAAAGGCTGGAAACTCCTGACCTGTGGAACCTAGTGGTGTCAACGTTAAATAGTAACGTCAGCCAACAACGTGTGTGTAGAATGTGGCGTTCTATTCCCTAGTGGAGTGGGTTACGGGATTCTAGGATCACTTTGCTCCTCCACAATCTCCTAACCCACAGCTGGGACTTTGTGATATGACCTGCCAAATAAAAAACGCACCAAAAAAAATAATCGCGAGACAGAATATCCAAAAAAATGGTTGGAGAGGCATATGGAAACTGTTACCAAGGCACAATATGACAAAAAAAATAAAAAGGAGGAAAAAAAAAAAAACGAGTCCCTGAGACTCTGGTTTGGAGCCATTCCATACCCTGCCCATCCCATCGCCCCCCCGATAATATGAGAACATTTAGGAAAATATAATACAAAATCTTTTACCGGAAATATAGACTACGCTTGCTAACATGACGTATCAGAAAAGTGTCCTTGGCTTCTTCTACCCTAATTAACAAATACCTTAACCTTTCTATGCCAGAAAACTGCGCGAGATAAAAAGGCCGTTCTAGCAAAAAAAAAAAAAAAAAAAAGTGTTAGCAGATATTTGCATTCCTCTTCCTGGCAGTCTGTCACCTAAACAATGCCTGGAACATGTATATAGCACGCTAACAGCAACACCATCAGATCTATAGATTTTCAGGAGGAAATGAGTTAGCCCCCCCCCCTTTGTGATGTCACCATGTGGCCCCCACAAGCAAAGAATGAGTCTCCTTTATAGGAGTTCATTTGCCTATGGGGCCTGAGGGGTCATGTCAGAGAGATTTTTTTCTTTTCTTCCCGTCTTTAAAGCTGATTGGTTTCTGCTAACGCGATCTATACGTGATTGGTTCCCTGCTGCGCATTGTTTAGCCTACAAAGCCTTGCCCTGATGCATTTCACAAGAGAAACGAGGCTGTGTACACAAATAAAGCCTATGCTACAACTTCATAGTATTGCTACAATTGTCATAGATACATATTTAAAGTATACAAAATAAACAGTGCCGTTTCACAGCATGAATCCTTTTTTTTTTCATTTTTAGACGTATGCATTTTCTACACAACACAATGAAATACACTGCAGCTGGAAGCCATGCCTTCGGTAAAATGCAGTGGTGGTTAATTAGCTTTAAAAGACTTTAAAAACCGCGTTAAGCGAATCGTGCATTAATGTGGCTTGTGTTCAAGAAGCTAAAAAAATCTTGTGTTATCGGAACGGAGAAGCACATCGATGTTCGTTCCCCTACAGCAGGCCGTCGTAGAGCAGATATTAATTTTTTGGGAGGAGCGTCAGGCCAGAGACAGATGGGGGCTCCATCTGCGGTGGACTACAACTCCCAGAATGCTCAGCGAGACAGCAGCAGCCAGAAAGCTCAGTGTTGCGTGATCTCGGTCCTGGGTAACAGATGCTGATGGACTGTAGCAGCTGTAGGGCAGAGGCTAACAATACCTGGGTTGTATGAGCAGTTTTGGGTAACGAGTTAAATGGTCAAAAGCTGCCCATAGGTTACAAGGCACATACGAACCAACGCGCTACATCACATAATGACGCGGGCTGTCAATACGCACTTCCAACACTCAAGAATACCCTGCTTGTGTAACTGGCTTTATAAATGTGTGTGTGTGTGTGTGTATATATATATATATATATATATATATATATACACACATACACACACATATACATACACACACATATACACAATTAGACAGTGTTCTGCCTTTACATGTATGCAGTATATATACTTTGAGTGCTTATTCTCTTTTACCATGGGTATTTTTTGGTATGATCTGATCAAATTAAACGCTCGCAGATAGTAGTTAATGAGCGAGAAAAGAGAGGTTCTTTGGTTGGAAATGTTTAACGTCAGCTGGCATCAGCATATCATGTAGGAAGCCCTCTTCAACATGAAGAGCCAGTCAATGGATCACGGGGCCCTTCAGCCGGGAAGGGTTCGCAATGAGACTGCTATATGAAGTCATAGTTGGCTCTCGTACAGTACTGACTTTTAAAAATGAAATCTATCGCACGTTACCTTCAAATACCAAATTCATAGAATTTGTCCCTCCTCTCCCAGAAGATTTGAACTTAAAATACTGACACTGCCAAATTAATTCCACTAATCTGTTCCTGAAGAAGCCATAACGCTTTCAACCTCACTACGATTATTCTCCCGCCACGTATTAATTCAACTTCATTCTTAAAAAGCAAAATGTCCTCTGGCGATAAAAAATATCGGACGTGGACTTTTTCTGCGTTTCCGTGAAATACTAATAATGGAATGACGTCAATTTAAAATAGGGGTTTCATTAACTTTAACCTCCTCTTGTTTTTGAACCTCTCTTTAAGATCCTGAAGATGCACCACAACCCAAGTTGGAAACTCTACTGCTGTGGCTTCCACGCACGGAACTCTTTAGCAAACAAAGTTCTTTTTCATGACTGGGAATCGAACGGGCTGAGTAGAAGTTGACTTATCTGTAACGTTCGGTTCTTCTTCTCTTTCTTCCTTCTTTTTTTTTTTTTAAGTTTTTTTTTGTTTTCTTGATATAAGTGCCTTCAGCCGGATGGTCCTGAGTTGGTCCTGTATTTTGGCCACTATGTAAGCCTGGCTGTGAGTCTCAGGGAATGCGTGTAGCCACTTCCGCTGGAGCCGCTCTGCAAACTGTAGTGGTCTTCCACGTCACTGGAGCTGCCAATACTGTCCATTTCTCCCGGTGTAAACTCCATGCCTTCAATGTCCACTTCTACGACACAAAAAACATACAATTTTATTTTCTTTAGGAGACATTAAAATGACCTGCATGTAACTATTCCGCAGTGAACATGCTACGGGTGCTCAAACTTTTAATGTATACGTGTGGTTTTAAGAAGTCCACCCAAGGCCCACCTAAAGAATAGAGAATAGTCTAAGCCAAAGGTATGTTTCCCACTGGACATTACTCCTACCGTGTATATATATATATATATATATATATATATATATATATATATATATATATATTATATACACACACATACATTTATATTATATATATATATATATATATACACACACATACATACACACATACATACACACACATATATATATATATATATATATATATATATATATATATATATATATACACACCCTGCATGGTACCTCCTTGCTTATACGGCTGGTGTCTGCAGCTATAGAAACCTGCAACACCAAACAGCAAGCCTTCAAAGCTGGGGTAAAAGCCCTAGGTACCTTTCTGAGACTGTATGTAGCCCCAGACTGTACAAGAAAGTATCACCCCGACCAGGGGGATGAAAAGGAATTTTGTAAAGACCACCAACTCTTTCCTCCCATCCCCAGCCAGTCCTGGGTGAACAATGAGTAGGTAGCTTGGGGCAGGGGCTGAAATATCTTTGGGGCATGAGGGAGCAGGGCAGATATATTTAACAGAAAAGACTGGTGATCCTTCCACACTTCTGCGTACGACACGCCGGCTCTTTCCTTGGATTTATAGAAGTCTCAGCTCCTTCTCACCTTGCTCGGAGTCAGTGGACATGACAGAGCCCATGCTGTCCGTGCGCATGCGCTCTATCCCATGCACAGAAAGCTGCTCTAAACGGCGCTTGAGGTAGCGATGTTCTCTTTGTAGCTGCTCCTTGATATTGAGTGCTTTTCGGTCCTGTTCTTCTAGTTTCTAGAAACACACGAACAAAGAAGCAGGGTGATCAGCCAACGTGGACAACAGTATTCAACACAATCTAACGTTTACTCTCCACCTAGATTTATATATATATATATATATATATATATATATATATATATATATATATACATACATACACACACACACACATATATATATATATATATATATATATATACACATTAACATATACATACGGTATATTCAGATACAGCCTGGCCACACTCTATTTAAGAACGGACTCACTTGTAGTCACATGTGGGGCTGGAAGAAAGGCTAGTAGGGCAACCCCAGGGTAGATTTCTCAATACACAATCAGTCCGCCCCAATTACCCAGTAGTAGATATGTGTGGCGATTCCCAGAAGGGGTACTTCCAGAGAAAAAATGCTCAGCCCTGCCGGCACAACGTCTTTATATCTCCTATAAAAATCTATCACATAATGACTAAAACAACAATCCACTTCAAAACTGTATCGAAAGGGACAGATCCCCACGACATCCCCTCTAAAGAAGAATGCATGTTAAAGAGCTCTTTAACTATTTAATATACATTCTTCCAAAGGAAATAGAGAAAAAAAACTCAAAACCTATCTGAGGATTCTCGACCAGCTGCAGGAAAGGGTTGCAGCCGAAATCAACGGGAGCGATTTCCACGCATGGTGGTCCGAACAGACCCCTGTACGCAGTGTTCAATCGCACAGCAAATAGCTTGGGGGGGGGGGGTGTTTCACAAAAATGTAAAGGAGCTACACAGGTGCCATATGCATTAGAGCGCATATGATGGCGGCATTGTCCCTTTAAACACAGATATGGGTGCCTTCTGATGTGGGGTTACACACCTGAGTCCTAAAACCCTCTCGGGGTACAGGTCCAAACAAAGTCTGGATTGTACAGTATTTGACGGGAGAGTTAAAGGGGAAGTGACTTCCTTAATAAACGACCTTCAAGAACGCCGCATGGCTTTCTGTTTCAAAAGACTATTCTGCGAAATGCTGCATGACTATCCTTTCTTCATAGCAAAGGGGAACCGCTGCCATCACGGCATCCGACGTAACTAAATCATATTGCTTGCCAATCACTGTATATTTTTGGAGATATATATTTATTTATATATCTATATATATAATATCTTAGTTAGAATGTAGCTTGTAATCTGGGGCACCAAAATATATACATTATGGAAAAAAAACAAACACACAGTGCCTTTAAATCCTGCACAATACTTCATTCTCATAGAACGGGGCTTTCTTCTAATACATAAAATGTACAAAACATTCCATACAAATGGCGATGCGGATGGTTTATGACGCAGACTGCCCACTGTACCTTAATGTGCATTTTTGCTCTTTTTAATAGGCTTAAAGTGGTATGTCTGTTGCTATCTGGCCCGAGCGGCACCAGCTGCTTTAGCTGCTCCAAATATAGTCGGAGTTTTGCTCGTCTGAAAAAAATAAACATAACAATTATTATGTAAAGTGATTGTTTTCAAATAATATTTTGTTGTCTAAATGATGTATGTTGAGTATAGGACTAATGTAACCAGGACAGAACGAATGGGGTTGTGGGCGACTGACCCTCTGGGGTAAGATACCCTGACAATCAGTACCAAAACCCAGCTAGAACACTTAATCTATATGGCTTTTGCATATAGAAATATAGAATTTGACAACAGAACAGCCCCGTTCGGCCATCTAGTCTGCCAATCTATCCTGACGTAAAGATTCAGAGCGTAATCAGTCCTTGGTCACCTCTTAGATTCAGGAGCCACGTCTATCCCCTGCGTGCATTAAATTTCCTCGTTGTACTATCCTCTACCACTTCTGCTAGGAGACTGTTCCACTTATCTACCACCTTCTCAGTAAAGTAAAACATAAGACACTGTTGGATGGACCAGAAAGATTGCGTCAGATTTCCTCCCACGTGTAACACTGGTTACATACTCGCATAAGCAAACAGAGATCATATAAAACCCCGTGACCACAGGGCTCACTCCGTGTCAGCCTCCGGGGCAATTCAACAAACTTCAGCACTAACGGCAACAGCCCCGTACGGTGCAAAAACACAACAGACACGGAATATCGATGGATGGATCGATCAACAGAATTCGCACGGCAATAGAGAGATAAATGTAGAAACGCGCAAGAAAAAAAAATGAATGACAACTGGAAACGCAATACATAAATAACCATTAACTCGAACGGCTTACCTATGCTTCTCTAGTTCATTGTGCGATGACCTGTCAAAAAAAATAAAAAAAATAAAGTTATGATAAACTCTAAGAATTATTACTTTCTTAACCTCTCATTGAGAAGCGATGACTTCAGATTAAAAACCATGAGTTATACAACGTATCCATATTTATCGTAAGCAAGAAGGAAGATGTGTTAAAAGCCTTCTCTCCGCACGCAGGAGCCGCGCTCTATGGAAGCCATCCAGTGGGTCTGCGCGATGGAAACCAACTCCCTACAGTCTAATTAGATCTTCTGGGTATAGTTACAGCTTTGCCACCTATGAAAAAGCCTTGGTGATTTCTTAACACGGGTCACATGTTCTAATTCCAGCTTTGTACAGAACAAACCGTATGATTACCACTCTCACCACTTAATGACAATAAGGCAGCTGCAATGCCAAAATACGCAAAATCAGCACTTTTTTACCAAATCGTATTCTTTACGGATCGATACGTCATACAGGGTAAAACGGGATTTAGCATAAAAACGTCAGC
This sequence comes from Spea hammondii, assembly GCA_029215755.1. Lineage (NCBI taxonomy): Eukaryota > Metazoa > Chordata > Amphibia > Anura > Pelobatidae > Spea > Spea hammondii. Next base: position 11,759,389 of record JARDYJ010000001.1, read on the forward strand.
CACGGTTTGGAATACAGCGGGATATACGCGGTTTTATACGGAACTGCAAGAAAACAGGCAGGGGTCTGGGAGAGAAAGAGGCCGCGGGGATCTCTGGAAGTCGGGCACAAGGCGACATCATTGGCAGTTATATACAAAAAGGTCATTCTGGTGCAAAGCCTGAAAAAAAAGGTCTTATAAACCTAGCAACCGAGTTCATTGGTTGCCAGGGCGATAAGACTGCTTCTCAGCCTTACGACACACAAAGGAGAAACCACCCTACACGGTGAGGAATCCAGGAGGGGCTTCTTGTGTTTAGAAAAACACGTTAAATACATTACATGATAAAAACTGCCCCCGCGGAGGTGAACATTTACATTCAGAGCACACGCCACTTATCGTCATGTATTCCAATAGAGAACCTCATGTTGTTTTAGTAAATTACAAAAAGTACCAAAAGACGAAGCCAGTCCCCTCCGTGTATTTAACGTCCTGGCTGGTCATATAAATAGATTGTGATGGCTTAACAGAGATAAAAGCGGCCAGGAGTTAGATTTCACTACACAAGCCGTGCCCCTCGGAGCAGATTTTGTAGGGAAGCAGCGCACCGCAGGTACACGGGCATTAATTCTTCCGTCCCCCACCATGATTTTTGCTCTACTGGTACCCTATTATTCCATATTACAGCATGAGAGTTTAAATCCACATCCACACATCATTCTAGATTTCCATACAATACCGTCATTATACATTTTTGTATAACTTCTCATGTTCCATTTATCTACCTCCCACTTGGCAAAGTAAAAACAACACACACACACACACACTCTCTGATAAATACACCATGAAATAAAATGCAGAAATAGGATGTAACTGGAAGGTTGTAATCATTTACAGGGGAACTGTTATTGTCACATCTTTCATCATAAATACAGTAATTTACTAAGACTACCTACAGCTTGTTCCTTTTTTTCTGTGTCATTGTGCTGCGGGACTTTGGGGATAGGTGGTAGAAGAAACATATAATCATTCAGCCTGAATCAGTTACCACCGAATAGATTTAATCCGAATTAAATGCGGTAAAAACTATTCAGACACAGGGAACACAAAGTTAAGGTGGCAACTGCTATAGGATATACACCGCTCAACGGCCTCCCTCTTTTCTTCATTCGCTCACCTTTCTAGTTCCTCTCCTTTGAGCAGGGCCCTCCTTACCTCCCTTTCTGTAAGTAAATGTTTATGCTATTTAGCACGTGTAATATCCTCTTTATCGATTGTACAGCATTGCGGAATATGGCGGCGCTTTATAAATAACATGACGTTTTAATCTGATCACTATTACTTACAACACAGAACAGAAACGAACAACAAAAAGGTAAGCCAAAGTGCTGGTTACTCGGCACCTGCGCCACACACCAGCTGCACTAAGTATCGTGAGCTTCCCTCACTCGCACATAAACAATAACACACACACATTATATTATATACACACACATATACATACACACTATATGGACAAAAGTATTGGGACACCTTGACTGACCCACTGTGTGTGCTGTTCATGTTCTTCCACCCCAAACTCAGCAAGCTATGTCTTTATGGAGCTTGCTTTGAGTGCTGGGTCTTTTCACTACCTTCTTATTACAAAAATAATGTAATCGTTGGGAAGGTGGAACGCAGTAAATCCCCAACATTTTCTCACATGACTTAAAAGATGGTCACCATAGCCCTGGCATTGAGGATAAAGTTTTCATGGTCACCGTTACGCCATTTACCTTCTCCATTATAAATACTACTTGTATATAAAATATTACTTTAATCTAGGCCGGAGTTACATGGCATTAAACCCGAAATGAATGAAAGGTTCTGGACACTAAAGCTGGGAGCGTGTATCTGAGGTCCCAGGTACCGGTGTGTAGGACAAGGCATTGGGGATTCCAGAGTCCATTCTTCCAACCCAAGTTCTGGAACGGACACATTCTCACATTTTGTTTTCCCAGCTATGAAAATACACGTCACTGAAATGAACCCAACCGAAGGTGTTACGGTCACCTTTAGAAGAAACAATACCACGAGCAAATAAACACGATTCTGGTCAACCCAGATCCACGCCTCCAGAAGCAACGAGAAAAAAAAATAAAAAAAAATCACCAATACATCGTCACAAGAGTATTTCTCTCTGCAGTCTCCAGAGGGGTAACTCACGAGAAGTTGAATACTAAACTGGAGTAACGTTTCTGCTAACTCTGCACATTCTGGCAGTCCTCACGAGGGAAGATGGATGACACAAACCTGGCAAAATCATTACCATGTGTAAAGTGAGAGCACACGGCCAGTAAAAAGTAACGGGGGAACGGGGGGAGCAGAGACCAAATCATACTAAATTACAACCAAAACAAAATAGAATATCAGTTAAAATTATAAAATGTCCTTTGCAAGTAAAGCCAAATGGCCCCATTCGCCCCTTGCCACCCTCCCCAACATACACACTGACACACATATGTACACACACACACACGCCAACACACGTACACATATGCTTACTAATGCTCGTGAACACACACTCCCTCAAACACCATTTGCATTCATGCTCATACACTTACGTCAACACACAACCACTTACACATAAAACATTTGTGGTAAAACACAAACACACCTAGACGTTCATGCTCACACACACACACACACGCTTACACATAAAACATTCATAGTAAAACACAAACATGCTCCCTCCTCTCACTCAGTCGCTTCGTCCCTCTCTCTCTTACCCCGCCGGCGCCTTTATCTTTGGCTACTCACACACTGTGCAAGCCACTTCGCTTTTAAAGTGCATTTCTGTCAACCAGTGTCGGTCCAAAATTGCCTTTGGACTGGCTTGGGGGCACTTAGCCCTGCCCAGCACACCCCTGGAACCAGAGAATGCATACTGCACATGCGCAGAATACCACAGCACGCGGAGGCACTTAGAGAATTCAGTTTTCTTGTATAGTAGGTGCTGAAGAGCCCTTACCGCTAGTGTCACACAACACCCCGCTTCACTGGAAATCTAATACAGGGGAGACGAGGCTGTCTATTCTCCAATATCTATTTCTATTGGAGGAACGGCCCACGGGAACACCTGCGGAAACGTCAAATACCCACTCGCTGGCGTTACGATGCACGCCGTAAATATTTACGTCATGACTTACCTTCATTGTGACGGGGGACTGCGGGATCCTCCGCACCATGAGTAGGCCCAGATCCATGCCTTCCTTGCCTAGCACGGTCAAGTGCCCTTGCGTGTTCTGCTAGGCTCACACGTCAACATCGTGTCTTAAAGGGACCTGTTTCCGCCGGACTTCTCTATATTATCCAGAGCCTTCGCTTTTTCACTGCCTTTTGTTGGAGTAACTAGGTGAATTGTGTCTGAGTGCTTACTTGGTTCTTGGCTCGGCCTGATCGCGTGACCACAGCTCTCTCTGACGATTTGGCTTGGGGCTGCTCACTTTTAATGGCGACAGTTTTGTCTGGTACTTGGACTACCCGGCATGTTTGGTACATCGTGTTCTGCCTGAAGGCCCTTCGTTCTATCCCAGACGGCTCCCCAGACAGTACCCTTCACTGTTCCTTCGCCTCGCCTGGGTTCCAGATTCCGCGTTACAATTTGGTTTTATCACATCACCAAGAGGGATCCCCATTTTTAACTCCTTCTAGGTCCTGCGCATGCGCCTCATCAGCAGCAGACCTGGCAGTAAAACACTGCATACATTACCGAGAGTCTGGAATTCGAGGGCTTTTAAAAGTCAATTAAAAAATACAACGGCGGAGCGTCTGATCCGGCGTATTAGAGGAGGGTTTCTACGCCGTGAAGGAGTAGGCCATTAAAGTTAGTCCTGCACGGTTATCCCCGTCACTGACCGAGTCCCGGCAACGCGGATTCAGTTTCAAATACCAGCTTCTTCTACAGACATCAGAGGTCTCAGAGGTCTCATGCTTGCTTAAAGACAGTGGGGGATGGGACACGATCCGTCTTAACAGGTAAGAGATCATACACCCTAGCGCAAAATAGATGGACACAAACGCGATGGTTTCCATTAAAGTATACATACACAGTTGCTTAAGCAACGCGGATATGCACGGCACTTTACTCTGCTGCGGTTTTTGCGGTTAGAAGAAAGACTTTATTGGAACAACCCAACTACAGCAACTCAACGTGTTTACTACGACAGTCTGACGTTAGACATCCAGAGCCAACACCGCCTTACTTACTCCAACGGAACTGAAAGGGTGCTTTTGGCTTATAAAAACCCCAAAACCTCCATCACCAGACCAAAGAGTCGTGGTTTGAAAGCCCCAGAATAGGCTTTGATGTGGGTCCACTCAGAGATAGCGCTCAGCCATCGAGTAACAAAGGAGCACTGGAGTCCATGCAGCAAATACAGAGACAGCGTGAAGCATCAACTATCTTTCTTCACTTCAGTATCGAAAAACACAGCCAAGACTAAGACGAAAATGGGCAGCCTTGCGCCCTGGAGCCCGGTACGTGCCGTGCCAATCCGCTCTGGAGGTAGCTTACGTTCCCACACCAAAGTTATTATACAAGAACTGTGAAGAGAGTCAAGATGCTCCATGCCCGCTTTCCTCTTACTCCATTCATCTCCTAGCACAATGCAAAGTTTGCTTGGCTGCAGATACAAGAAGTATTCACCAAGTGCTTACCATGCCTGAAAATAGCCCAAAGGGGGTCTGACAACACGGCCCATTTTACCTGCTAGTCTCCCAGCGATCGATCCATCAATACATCGCATCCTGAAGTGTCCCATAGATGAACTCATCACAAGACATTTTAGTGAGTCTGGATACAAGTGGTAAGCCGAGACCAGACAGGCTAGTCTTAGGTATCCAGGGCTTGAGACAAAAACAAGTGCTATTTTTGTCCAAAGATTAGATGGGTTCGACACTCTAGCCGCTTTTCACAGACTGTCTAATAAGCAATCGCCTTTCATTATGCAGTCAAAGCCGTGCGATGGAAGAGACTCCTCTCCAGACATGAAACAATACCGCTGAGTCTCCCATTCATCAGAGTCCTGAATTACCATCCATGCCTATTTACCAAACTATTAAACAGCTACAACACACAGCCAGCCTGAATGGAGCAAAACTATGAGAAAATGATGGGATCGGTGTAGAAAACACGAGCGGAATCTGTTTATCCGCAGTCTGAAGATTGGAAATGGGGGGGGTGGGGGGGGACACACGACTCTTATCGAGAAAGAAACTAGAAAAATAATTGAGTTACATCTCAGTGTACAAAAATAAAGCTAGACAAGGAGCTGCTCCAACATCCAAGGGGATGGCATTTATGGGGCCAGTGATGTTTTATACACAAGAGTCTTCAATAGAATTTGGGTTTCTTACATCATCATCGCCTGACACCCAACGCAGCGCCAGGATACACAGAGAACGGGGAGAGAACAGTCTGAAACCAGGAGGTATGTTTTTCCATTTGACTCAAAATGTCTGATCAGAAACCAAAACGCAGGAGAGATGTAACAAAACAGGGCTCTGCGACAGGGACGTGTACGGCAGCGGTGCAAACCCCGGTCCTCGAGAACACCAACAGACCAAGATTTGGGGATTACCCCGTTCCATAAAAATCCGGACTGCATGTGTATGGAATGGGATTCCGTTCATTCATCTGTAACATATCGCACATAATGTGACTGGTCTGTGGGCAGAAGCAAACAATGCCACGAAGGCAGCGAAGCCATCACACCTACTTACTCCATTTCATGACATCACCACGATCATGCTCTCTAACTCATTGAGTGCACTCGTTCTGTGTGTGTGTGGGGGGAGGGGGGGGGAAACTCGCTAAGGAAGTAAGACATCTACTGAACTTTTAAAGCACAAGCGGAACTCACACTTAAGATGCTGCAGGCCTTCAATGAAACGCCATTGCAAAACACTCTGTGATCTCAGTCCAATCTATTACACAAACACACTGACCACCTTATCATACTGCCTGCGGTACACAACAGAATGACTCAGTCTTAATCACCGAGCTGGACATTCTGACTTCTGAAAGTCTATGGAGGAACAGACTTCCTCGAAGACAACATAGCAGCCTTTAATTACGTTTATTGGGACAAAATGAGATAAAACCAGGTTTTTTCGTCAATGCTGAGCGGCATTTACTGAATTTTTTTACACAAGGATGTTTTTTTTTCTCACAGGGACTCTAGAGGAGAATTAAAATAATTGGTGCGTGAAACTAGAACAAAAAATCCAGAAACTATTTTAAGATCATAGCAGCCGTTTGCAGACTGCTTTTAAAAAGGAAGCTTCACATACATTATGTTCCCGCTGCAAATGTTTATATTTTTAATGCATTATGCGATTATCATTTAAAACCAAGCTGCTGCAGACATAGGAGCTTCTTTTAAGCAGATTCAGAGAAATATAGCTCTTTATTCTGAAAAGAAAACAAAATAAAAACAGTGCTATTTCATATCAATAGATTGCTGCAGACTTATAAAAGTCTTAAACACGGCGAGCCGGCAGGGCACTTGTTTGTTTGGGACCAAGCTTATTATTAATGTTATTTTTTCATAATTTTGAAGAGATAAAAGGTGCGCGGTGTTCGATGGGTGGTGAGATAACGCACATGTATATCAGAGCAGTCATTGTTAGAATAGTGAAAAAGCCATAAACACAACTTTGTTCAATTTTTTGAAACCGCATGGACAAATACTTTTAACCAATACTTCTTTTTAACGATAAAAAAAGTTCTTGCTGCGACCCGCGCGCGCTATTAGAGTCTTCGATGTTCTTCTAACATTCTGCTTGTGATTTTCTCAATGGTCCCTCCATCGCGTCGGCTCGCTCCGCGGAGCAGGGCTTCATGGTTTTCATGATGTCACTTTTGGTTTCAGAAACTTTGCACGTCTATTAACCCTATGAAGGGCAGCGAGGTACACTTATTATTATTTAATGGCAAAGGGAGGTGCGTAGAATACATATTGTACGTCGAAACCACATGTCTTGTATACAATGGCTTTTGTATTCAAATGACGCTTGTGGATCCGTGGTGAATGAATCCAAGGGGCAATAACCTCTGTCACTGGGGGCAGATCCCTCTACCGGCATGCCCCTACTCCATGAGCCTGTTGGGGATATCTCCCTGGTAATTGACTCATATACACTATGGAGAACCCGTGCCGAGGCAGTTAGTGCCGGAATATGAGGTCATATGTCAGCACTCGGCATTTAATGATGCTAAGGGAGGTCATACCGAATATTCATTTAGATTCTCTTTAGATTTCTCTTCTTTTCACTCACTTCTGTTTTCTTGAATAAAAATAAACTATTAACATGTCTATTTCTGGCAGCATAGGCACCTGCCTACAACTTTTGCACATTACAGTAGGTGGCCGCGGAGGAAAGAGTAGGGGAGTAGATACACCTCGGGTAAAGGTACACGGAATTTCTGGCCTGTTTGCAGCCATCAAGAACCCCGCTCATCATCATCCTGCTGTCTTCAATTCTAGTTCATTCCAAGCCATTTCTTGTTGGAACCAACGTACTATTTGGTATAAACACAGGGTTTTTTTCCCCCGAATTTCTCCGGTTCTTTGATGGCTTCGGAGTGACATCATAAACCCACTTCTTGCTTCCTGTGCTGCTTAGCTATGACGCATCTACACTCCTATAACCGATACTGCATCACGCGAGCGGCCACAGCGACGCATTTACCTTCCGCAATGACCTGGGGCAGCACCCTCAGCCAGCCTTTCCTCATTGGCCTCTGCACCGCGTTAAAAGGCACGCAGTATCTTCTAACGCAGTATATGGAGGCTGCTCTGAGCCGGCACGGCTTCCATACTGTAAATGGCCCGGTTGTGGAGATCAAACATCTTCCCTGTAAGCAGCGGGACACCGAGAGCCTCATCACCTAAGAGGCCAAACTGCCCCCCCGTTTGGCAGGACATGCACCTGGTTATAAGCCTACAGAACCAGACCCACAGGAGCATTTATTCAAATGTACACAACAGAACCAAGAAGCTCAACCACACGCTGGACACCAGAACATGCTCAGCCGGCTCTGTTTGGAGGTGAATGTTTAGATTAAACATAAAAAACATGCAGGTTCTTCTAACCTATAAACTAAAATGAAACGGGCAAAAAAAGCAGAGTATAATTGTTGCCGTATTGACGCTAAACAATATCTAAGAGCGAAGAATGAACGTGACACATTTCACATTAACGCCTATCTAGTAAATGGATATTTTAGTCTCCATCTTCACAAGATTTCTAGAATTGCTAAAGAAGCCGAATCTTCCCCAAAACTCACTGCGTCGATCCAGGGGGCTACACTGAATGTTACCGTCCCTCCCTAACGCACACCATCCATCTATGATCAGCACTACATGTGGGGGAATGGGGTTTTTGTGACATTTCACCAGCAGCCCAGTTATAGATACAGATCTGGCCCAGGGTGGGCTCAGCTTGCAGCCACAATACGCTCGGTGGCATCGAAGGTTAGTAACAATTTGCAGACAACAAAAAAATGGCCAAGTTTGGAGACAACGCTCCAAGGGACAGTCCTTCTGTACCCCCCCCACCAACAATTAATGCCACCTTACATTATCAAATCAGCCAATCAGAGGCAGGAAAATGCTGCCACTAAAATCAATGGTAGCGTTGGGGTTTCATTAGGCCCCCGGAACGCTCGCTGAGCATTATAACCCTTATCACGGCTGGAGTGTATCTTTAAATGGCTTGTCCTGCCCAACGTGGGGGGGCCACAAATATTAATGTGAACACCCTTTACCTCCCAGGGTCCTGTAACGAAGTATTCCGCCCCGCACCGGTCTGGGGTGAGTTAAGGAAGTCATGTGCACACGGGCCATGAGCCGGGACAGCCACACAGCGTGAACAGAGCTTGCTGCTAGGGTCAAGTGACCTCATTGACCAAAACCAAAGAATACCCACAATCCTCCCTGCTGGGACATCACCTTGTACCTTGTCCAGTATGATGTCATAACGCTAGTATGAGCTAATAACTGATGTAATCACCCTTCCCTGAACTTTAACCCCTTCCTGCACCGCATTGTACAAAACATTTAATTTTTAAATGTTAAAAATAAAAAAAGAGCAAATATCTAGAAATTCTAATATTTTTAGCAACACTAGGTTGTTTGTAGATACTTTTGACAATATTTCCATGTACATTTTATTAGTATACATACTATTCACGTGACCAGACGGCAGCCACGTGTTCCCTTTAGAAAAGGGTTGTCTGACATTTCCAGAAGGAATGCTAAAAGGACATAAGTAGCTCTATTATTATTTATTGTGTTGTACGCCGCTATCATATGCCGTAGCGCTGTACAATGGGTAGACAGGACATAACAAGTAGTATATAACAGAAAAACAGGTGGGGAGGGCACAGCGCAAAGATCTTACAACGCATATGGTTTCATAGAGACACAATTTAAGGGATGCCTATGAAAGATTTCCTGCACTGCTGTAATATTATTGTTATAAAATAATAACATATATAATAAAAAATATTAAATGAGATTAGTAACAATATATAACAATAATTCTGTACGGATTAATTTCCAATGATATTTTTGTCAGTGAATTCCAGGGATCCGGCTGAATTTATCACATTCACACAAAGGAGATGTCCATTCTGTCTTTAAGAGACTAAACTATAATCTAGGAGGGTCCATAAAGGGGGCTTCGGGGACGATTTGTTTTCTTATTTAGTTTTTTTTTGTTTTATAGGCCACTTCTTAGGTGCGTTCCTTGCATCTACTTCCAAAATAAATCTAGGATCAGGTTAAGTCGCTCTCGCCAGATCACTGAGTCCCGAGTATACGAAGGTGACAAATAAGCTTTGGGCCTAAATATTCCAATATCCCCCCCCCACAACCACTTTAACCCGTTCAGCCCACTTTGGTGTAAAACACAAAAACAGTCAGGTGGTACACACACATTCCACATCTCACTTCTGTGAGAACACGCCATGAACACGCCATTATCACGCAATGCCATAAGAATCTAAAAACTACCCAACAGGAGAAAACCAATAGAAACAAAGCATATTATATATATATATATATATATATATATATAGGTAAAACAATAATGTCAACACAGCAGGGGCAGTTATCAGAAAGGCGGTGCTTAGAGGAACCGAACAGATTATGGCAGAAATCCTTTACATAATAAATATCTGCTTTCAACTTCCCCCGAAGGATCGCCTGCATTTGTTATAAAGGAAACTTCACACCCCGGGTTCTGGGCGCAAGGGGTTAATGCCCGTGTGTGCCTGCAGCAGCTGATGCTTGCAGGGATTGCCTGCTGTACGCGTGGCAGTGTTTATTTGAGATCAAAACAGAGCCAAGCCCAGCGAGCAAAGATGGCGGCCGCACTCAGCAGCGCCCCCTAGAGCCTCACCGGATCATCTCACCGCTGTCAGTGTGGGGGAGGGGGGGTTATTACCTGTTATTCTGAGACTTTCTAGAGATTGAGGCTGCTTTGGTTTTCTTCATGGAATAGTCGCTGTGGAAAGGCAACACGGACGCATAGCCGTGTTCTGCTTCTGTCAGAGAGACGTGTAACAGGGTGATTATTATGCATGAAATCACAGCCCCCACCCCCTTGTTTACATACACATGGGGCTCTTCCTAAAACAACAACGCATAACGCCCCCCGACATACACGGGAGAGCGAGCGCGATCCCGGCTGTGCATTCGCGTACATGGCATGTGTGTGCACATAAACGTGCAATGTCCGAGCATTTAAATGGCTGCATGTACACGTTAACGGTAGATCGCCGGGCGCCCGAGTCACCGCAAACACACACTGACTATAAACGTATAACGTGTACTAAGCATGTAACATGTTCCCCGCACAGCAGGCAATACGTGTGTTTGTCAGGAACATAGCTTTTGCAGGCTCGCTATTTAACCCCTTCCCTCCTGTCTATATACAGAGCCACCCCCAATTCGTTTACCCCGGTGTTTGTGTGCGCGGGTCTGCTGTCCGTGACAAATACCTCGGTCTCTTCTCTCCAAATATTCAGCTGCCTCCAGGAGGATTAACAGAGAGTTCAACTCCATGCTCGAGTGTATAAATATATAGAATTGTAAATATGAGGCGAACAAATAAAAAAATAGCGCTATGTAACTGCGACCCCTGTGCTGAGGGGAAAATAACAAATAAGATGAAGAAGGGACGAACTACAAGGAGTTCAGACGCTTTGGGGACTTCTTAGTCCATATAAACGGCCTAGATTGACATGGGGAGTGACTGGCAGTTCGCGCGACCAATGAAACTTTAACTTTAGCAGAAGGGTAAGACAAGATTTCCATTCGTAGCCAATCAGCGCGTAGGGTGTCATTAAGAAGGGGCGGTTGCTTAACAGGAGAGGGGGAGAGTCCCAGAGAATGTTGACAGATCCCAATCAACTACTGAGAAGGGAATTGTAACGATTGAGATGCTGAAGCCTAGCAACAGTGTTTTGACCACGCCTCCCGAGCGGCGGATTGGTCATATTTGTGAATGTTAAGCAGCAACCGCGCAATGATTGGTCATGTAAAGTTACCGTGACAAGGGGAATGTGCTCAGACGCAGCGGCCAATGAGTGCAGTTGAACTTGACGTTGCCGTGAGGAAGAGAAAAGTTGAACGACAGAAAAAAACAACTAAGGGGACCGTGGGAAAAGAGCAAGCTCAGCGTTAAACGTTCACCAGAAGTTTATATATATTTATATATATATTTATATATTGAATGCGTTATATATGTATCTATTTACGTATACTTACATTTAGAGAAAATATTACAATTTCTTTATGTATATTTAATATTCTGAGATTTAAAGCTATAGGTAGAATTACTCATTTATATTGCTTCATATGCATATGCATACCTCGGAACATTCTAAATCTGCTGAGCCTGAGATGCTTGAAATATTAACCCTTTACTAGCCCATCATGAAGATTGTAGTAGTTACTGTCAAAACAGCACTAATACCGGTACTCATGGAAACCTTGATTTGTCAATATTAAAAGATACACTTAACTAAATCACCTGCACTCAAGCAGGGATATCAACCATAACACGCTGGGAGCAAAACCACTGAGAGTCTTCTATATGATCAAGGCAGTGTAGTCAGATCCATAATGTGACTGAGAATCTGCCCCTTAACCCTGAGATTGCGGTGAAAAACCAGAGAGTTCCCAGGAATTGTAAAATCGGATAAAGGCTAATTCATTAAAGTATACTATTTAAAAGCCATTTCTAAACCCGGTTATTTGTCTTTTATTATTTTCCCAAAATATTTTTAGTTTGAAAATGTTTATTTTTAGCAGAATGGTGAACTGTATATGAAAATTCATTGTGGTGCAAATTTCTAACACGTGTTATTTTGACAATAACATCCCATGGCCTGTCCCAAACCAAGACAAGCAAAAAGGTTTTTTTTACAGCTGAACCAGCCCAGGAAGACACATCATGATTTTGGAGGTAAAACTACCCTCAAACATCAAATAACCCACCATAACCTATATATTCCCAAAAGGTACAATGTCCGAGGACCTCAAAAACACCCTACTTACCTTTCTAAGTCCACCTCCACAACCACATATCTAATGGGAACACAGGATTTGGAGGAAGAAAATAATTTTTTTCTGCACACATGGCATTTTTTTTCTTCCCTGTGTTTTGAGGCTTTTTAGTGTCTCTCCATTCCTGGGTTTGGGGCTCATTTTTTAAATATGTTTTTGGTGTTAAAACCATCTACCACGCAAAACAACTAAGTGAATATACCTAGCGGTGAGGGTCTACAATAAGTGGTAGCGCCAGGTTCCTGTTAGTGGATCAAACCGAATCTATACATTGTGCTAGCAAATACACATAGTAAAAGTTTATTTTCATCACCATTATGCTTCATCTCGAAGTCAGGCTTGGTTTGGACATTATGAATTATAAATTAGTAATAATACCTATTTCTGGATATCTTTGATGTTAATAGAGCTTCAGGCAGAATGCAGATGAAGGTCCAAAATTATTACAGATATGGGAAGCCTGCCGGGGGGAAAATTCCACCTCTCAAACTTCACATCTGCCCTTAAAGTGATCTTTTTTACGGTACTCTCAATACATCTATGTAATGGCGGAAAGGTGCCTTTTCTCAGGATATGCACAATCACTTCTCTCCATTAAGGTATCACTGTTCTGTTCTGTTAAGTTGCTGATTGTTGTTGATTGGTTCAAAATGTGGAGAGAGCTTCAGGAAAGGTAATCAATTGGATCAAACCAACTTGGTGATCTTTGGACACAACTCATGGAGGTAAAATAATCCCAAAAAGCTATAAATAATTTTAATATACAGGTCAAAGTCCCTCTTTAAGGATGTGGAGTGTTTTGGGTAAAGTAAGACTCTACTTTTGTACTCCAAATCTATATAACTCTTATAGACAGGATAAACAATATCCTAAGCCAGACACTCTGCTATAGGGCCAAAAGAAAGCTGAGAATATCGCAATCAACAGTCAACATAACGGAGCAGTCACAACTGCACATAACGGGTCGGAACAGCACAGATGGATAAATCCACCATGGCAAGTCAAACTAGTCAGACCACACATGGAATACTGTGTACAGTACTGGGCACCAGTGTACAAGAAAGATATAGTGGAGCTGGAGAGGGTTCAAAGACGGGCAACCAGAGTAATAAGGGGAATGGGAGGACTACAGTACCCAGAAAGATTATCAGAATTGGGGTTATTTAGTTTGGAAAAAAGACGGCTTAGGGGGGACTTAATAACTATGTATAAATATATAAGGGGACAGTACAGAGATCACTCCCAGGACCTATTTATACCCAGGACTGTATCTATAACAAGGGGACATCCTCTACGGCTGGAGGAAAGAAGGTTTCTACACCAGCACAGACGGGGGTTCTTTACAGTAAGAGCGGTGAGATTATGGAACTCTCTGCCAGAGGAAGTGGTGATGGTAAACTCAATAAAAGAGTTCAAAAGGAGCCTGGACGTGTTTCTTGAAAGCAATAATATTACAAGTTATGGATATTAGATTAATAGGGACAGAACGTTGATCCAGGGATTTATTCTGATTGCCATATTTGGAGTCGGGAAGGAATTTTCCCCCTGGTATGGGGCAATTGGCATCTGCTTCATAAGGGTTTTTTGCCTTCCTCTGGATCAACACAGTAGGGACACAATATGTATATAGGTTGAACTTGATGGACTTTGGTCTTTTTTCAACCTTATGAACTATGTTACTATGTTACTATGTATTAGTGTCCATAGCATGCAAATCACATTAACCCCAATTAACTCCAACTAAGGGTTCAAATGCCATAAATTGGCCTAGGAAAGTCACAGGTACGTTAGACTTGGCCCTTCCTCGGTTTTGGTATCCTGTAAGTATGGTTTTAGAGTTTGAGAAAACAACAGTAACCCTCTTTGTGTTCTATCTGCGCTACATTGTTTTTCTTTTTCCTAGGACCAGAGATGTTATTACCTTCCACGCTGCCCTAGGCCTGACCTAGGGAAGGGCCACCAGCCGCCCTCTGAGTTGTTGGCATCTTCCCTGCATTAAAAGGTGTATTATGCATAATTATGTATAAGTCATGAAACTCTGGGATATATGCCATCATATTCCACATTTCCTTATAATGCAGCCTAGAGAGGCACAGTGATCATAGTGTAAACAGGCCGATGTGCCCAGGTTTTGCAGCAAGGGGCAGCTGAGCCCCTGGACCCTAGGCCTGGTCCAGGATACATCACTGCTTAGGACACCCCCACGGTACACAAAGCCAAGCTTGCTCTATCAGAGCCGCTGTGTATTCTCAGGATCCAGTTGAAACTTTAGAAAATTAATTACCTCTACCCTATGCTTTCACCTATAGGTTCAGGAAGGGTCATACACCCATTCTCAACCATCCAAGTGCAAGAACTTGTAGCATTACTGGTGAATGTTCTCCAGAAAAAGCACTAAAGAAGATGAGGACCATTGGACACATGAAGGACCTCCAACAACATGGTGGATACCTTCCCTGTGTTGTACCCTTCTTGAAGACCAGCGTTCCGAATGTCCTTATTGGAATTAATGAGACTGTCTTTATTTCCTGGAGACTTGGTGGCCACAATAACCCATTTAAGAACCACTGCTCTTGTGAAAAGCTTTTGTGCAGAAATTCCTCGGCTACTGCAAGAAGTGAGGTATAGCTGGTCACAAGAAACCCATACGACCTAAAGTTTATTTATCACGCATTTCAAGTTTTAACTTTATGCTGGAGTTTTGTTGAAAGGCAAAACAGTAGATGAAAAGGTTTCGCCCTCCTGTTGCTGCAGGTAATTGAGGCATAAACATGGATTATTTCAGTATTCATGAAAGTGAAGTGATATTCCCCAATGGTATTGCTTCCATCTGATAATTAGACATAGTTAGAACCATGTGTTGAAGCAAATTGAGTTGCTTTACTCCCTTGTACCAGGCATGGTTTGATGGGCCTGACATAGTTAAGAAACATCATCCAGACAGGGTTGCTTTATTAGATGCACAGAATAGACATTTGCCCACGGCACTCCACTAAAGTACGCTTTCCCTGCTAAGTTTGTAGGATGAAACATTCAGCTGCCTGTTCTGTCAACTCAAAGTTTGCCATCAAATATATTTAATTAACATTTTGTGCATTATGTGTGTAAAATAATGACAAAGTGTAAGTTAGGTATGTAAAAAGCTATTATGAGTGTCGTCCTTAGAAGATGTTGAGTTCCACCCAGTGTCTCCAGATGAAGTGCGGCTTCTATCTTCAAGCTCTGGGAAGCGGTGCGGTGTTTGGTGAAGCCTACTCCCCACTCCGGTTATGCCCCCTATCCTGCCTAGTCTTTTACCCCTTTTAAGCCAACCTGGGACCAGGGCCGTCTCTAGGTTTGACTAGCCTCACCGATTTTTGCAGCCACATCCCCAAGAGAGGGTGAGCCTCAGACAGCCAACCCCTTGGGTACAGTAAGGATCCATTAGGGTTGAGAGTCTCCAATCTTTCTTAGCTCTGCTTACTTGTGCTGTTGCATAATGGAGAGCAAAGTTCAGATAGTTTACAATTATTACTAAGAGAACAAGGACCCCTTTCTTCAAGAGGCACAAACAATCCTATAGCATTGCACTCTACTACATCTACCCATCTACAGTAATGCAAAGAACCATAACAGGGTCAGAGCAACCACCGAGCCGAGATGGGTGGACACGATAAAAGGGGAACTGGGACATATTTGACACACTTGAGTGCTTCACCGTGATCACTTAATGTAACAAGAGGAAATCTTCATATATCAATAATAAGGTCCTACTATTGGCGTTACATTCATTTTCTGTTTGTGTTTCTGTTTGTTCTGAGGGTGTACCTATTACAAAGGTGAGTTGTAAATTCTCTGTTTGTCTATACTGTAGCGGATACAGCATTTGAGGTCAAAGCTTCCCCTGGTAAAGGATGCGCTTTGGTACCAAGATCACTTTGGACCAAATAAACACAAGTGCCTATTCACGGTACGGGAATTCCTGCAGCTCCATAACGTTCCACCATCTGCCACGGCTTCCTACAAACCGCTGCCAAAACGATGTCGCACAGCTTCCTTTGGAAATATTTATTTCACAGCCATCAGCACAGAGCTGCTTGGGGAATTAAAAAAAATATAGGAAATTATTGCACTTTTAGTGCCGCCGTAGATTAGAGACTAAAATAAGACATTTTCACCATTATTATCTAATCTTATGCAATAAAGAAATGTTGCAGAATTTATCTCCGCCCCGCGCTGTCTCCGTTGCAATATACAGGACCGGTCTCTGTCAATACAGGTGCCGCGCTATTCATGTTATTTCATTAGCTCTATTTATTAGAAATAAAATAGAAAGCAAGACGGGTATGATATCCATACCTCCCAAATGCCCGGACAGTCCTGATTTTTGGGCACCTGTTGGAGGTATGTGATACTTGTAAGTAAGAGTTAGTAACAAACGAATACAATTTCATCTAATATCAATTAAAGAAAATAAGTGCTAATTATTAACACCTTTTCTCTAGTTCTAAAATGTGCTTATTTTGCTTGGAAATTTCGGTGATTTTGGAACCATTTGTTTGCCGATTGTCTCATCTGGTTATTTATATACATTTCTATTTAGAAGCCATCAGTTAATACAGCCGAAGCGGGGAATTCCTTGGAGATTACTATCGGACTCAAATAAACGGTAAGAGTAGGGTTTGCTGTCACCGGCTTCACAATGCGTTATAAAAAGGCCGATTTGCTTGCAGATACGAAGCGAAAAGCCGTTAAAATAGAACTCGGCTTATAGATTTTAGCTATTACTCCTGTTGGCCCAATACATGCTTTTAAATCCCAGTATGATAGCATGCCCCCCCTTCCTCATTTCTGCTATTGGGGGTGTGGCCAGTAGCAGGGAGGGGTGGGGTGAAAGGCAAGAGTGGGTGTGACTGGTACCTACCACCTTTCCCGAGTGGCCAGTTTATGCGCTTAGCTGCGCAAGGTGGCCGCGTGGGAGCTGGAGTGGCGACAGCACAGACTTCCATTGATTTTAAAGCTACTCAGCCTGGTCCGGGTTATCAGAAAGATCTCAGATAAGTGGCCCATGATCCCTGCAAACCAGGGCTCTTGGGAGGTATGTGATTCATATACATAAAAAAGAAAGCATCCCAGAAGGTATAGGGGAATAAAAAAAACTCCAAAAGGAAGTAAGTTTTTTTGTCATGTAAACAAGAAAATGTAAACAATAAATGCCGTTTTTATGGGCTAGAAAACGAAACAATCTAAGATGAATAGTATATTTATTTGTAAATTTGTAAACTACAGGAGCCTTATACCCCAGGACTGCAAGCGAACCAAGCTTTCTGTGTATCCTTCCTTGAAAACAAGTAGTTTATTGAGCTGTTTTTTTTCAAAAAATGTGGCCTCCTTACAGACCTCATGGACTGGGATTGTGCACACCTTGTCTAATCCTCAAAATGGTATTTTTATTTTTGAGGAATGAGTCCATTTGGCATGGACTACAATACACATCACTGCATCAAAATTAGAGTATGAATTTTTAGTTATTGGAGTTAGAAAATAAAATTATAGACACATTTATGTCCTCCCCAAGAGCAAATTGGCAAAGGCTCTGTGAGATCATCTAACACAATGTTACCTGATCCCGAGATAGTGGCTCATGTTGTGCTTACAGTATGGCTCTTACGGCCCTTTAAAATTTTAATCCTGGCCAAAGCCATTAGGCCAAATTGTTCCTAGGTGTGCCTTGCCCTGCCCTTTGCCAGCAGGAGTAAAATATCCGCTCCTCTGAGGCCAAGTTGCTCAGAGCGGTTGCCTGAATCTTAGACAACCGCTCTGAGCAACTTGGCTTTGGAGTAATGGGGATTTGAGCACTCCTGGTAAAGGGCAGGGCAAGATGCATCTCAAAGCAACTTGGCCTGGGGAGACCAATGGCTTCGGCATCAGGAGTTCACAAAGGTCCACAAAAACGAACACGGAGAATGTACACGAATATTTGCCCAAAAGAACATAGGAACGGGCAAATATTCCTGTAATACAAAGGTTTTTTTTTCATTAAGACGAACACGAAGACTTGGCTGGAGCCCAAGTCTAGTCTCTACAAGCAGTTCCCTCAATCCCACTAACCCACAGCAAACAACAAAACCTTGGTTATCCCTCGGTCCCATTAGGCTTCTGGGGGATGATCTCTTCGCTGCTAAAAAAAGACCTGATTATTATCTGTTAAGATAAGAGATTTGTATGGGCTCTGATGTCATGGCAAGGATTTGCTTTATTTCCTCGATTAATAGTCACAAGAGAGTCTCTATACCTGCAGCAGGAGCCCACTGAGGCTTTCCCTTCATTGTGTAATGTAAAGTAAGAGAGATGACACATCAGCTCTCTTCGCAACTCGCTCTTTAGTGAATAAACCCGTTTGTACTTTCTGCCCCTATACTATGGTGAACCACCTCCAAGCTGACCAAACCCAAGCCACACAAAGGGCGTTCAATGCAGAGAATTAGCAGTTGTTACCCTTGTCGTTGTCCCTTTTTGTAACGCACAGATGTGACCGGCCTGTGTAGGAAAACGCTTGTTGAGCCGAGAACCAGACAAAGCTGTTCTGCATCTCTGACTAATCGAACCCCTAACCACGGCTCCAGCACTCAGGTTCATGTGTTTCAGGTCTCCTCTGGTAGTTCGACAGCTTTGGTCTCAGCTCCCAGGCAGCAGAAACAATCAGAATGAAAGTGACTCAAACACAACAGAAAAAAATATTGCTTACGATGCATATGTACATATATACTAGACTTGTGCATTCGTCTTCGGGCGAACATGAAAACGAACACGAAGAGTGCGTTTTCGTGTTCGTTCCGAAGACATGAAGAAGAGAAGACAGTGCAGGTAAAACGTAGGCGAAGACGAAGACTCACACACGAAGAATCTTCGCCTTCGTCTACTAATCTACCCGGTCCCTCCCCCATCTAATTTACCTTATCTTCACAGCATCGCGGGAGTTGACTGAAGTGGAAATCAGAAGGTTCGTCGTCAGGGGTTACAGGGCAGTGTGAGTGAGCCTATTGGTCACCTGCAGGGTCTTCCTCTGGCATCAAACAATTGGTTGATGCCAGAGGAAGACCCTGCAGGTGACCAATAGGCTCACTTGCACAGCCTTTTTAATTCCTGATTTCCGCTCCCGTTAACCCCTGCAATGCTGCGTTGGATAATGGGAGCAGAAATCTGTAGGGTAAAGGGCTGTGCAAGCGACCAATAGGCTCACTCGCACGGCCCCTTACCACTAGTTGCTAGGCAGAAAAAAAAAGCAACCTGGGACCCTGCTGCACCAGTTAACTTAAAAGTCCGTGCCAGTGACCAACAAAGTCACTGGTACGGACATTTAACTGACACAGCAGGGACACCAGTGGTCTCCCCACTGTGTCAGTTAAATGTCAGTGCCAGCGACCAACAAAGTCGCCGGTACGGACATTTAACTTAGTATAAATAGCTTACTATAACTTCGGACAGAATGCTGCCCTCTGTTGGTTTTACATTAAGTAGCATATGCTTGAAATCCAAAGTTATTCTGCTACTCAACGTAAAACCAACAGAGGGCAGCATTCTGTCCGAAGATATATTAGCCATATGTGGCAGTGTGTTCATTTTCATTTATTAATTATTTAAATAAAATATATTTCCATGATCCGCTGGTCTCCCCGCTGCAACAGTTAAATGTCCGCACTCGCGGACATTAATTTTGTCGAACTTCCAAACTCTTTTTTTCTATTTATTTAGGGGTTTTTTTGTATTAAACTGTTAGACTATGGCTAATATATCTTTGGACAGAATGCTGCCCTCTGTTGGTTTTACGTCGAGTAGCAGAATAACTTTGGATTTCAAACATATGCTACTTAATGTAAAACCAACAGAGGGCAGCATTCTGTCCAAAGATATATAAGCCATATGGGGCCGTGTGCTCATTTGCATTTATTCCCATGATCCTTTCGTCTAACAGTTTAATACAAAAAAACCCCAAAATAAATAGAAAAAAAAGAGTTTGGAAGTTCGACAAAATTAATGTCCGCGAGTGCGGACATTTAACTGTTGCAGCGGGGAGACCAGCGGATCATGGAAATATATTTTATTTAAATAATTAATAAATGAAAATGAACACATTGCCACATATGGCTAATATATCTTCGGACAGAATGCTGCCCTCTGTTGGTTTTACGTTGAGTAGCAGAATAACTTTGGATTTCAAACATATGCTACTTAATGTAAAACCAACAGAGGGCAGCATTCTGTCCAAAGATATATAAGCCATATGGGGCCGTGTGCTCATTTGCATTTATTCCCATGATCCTTTCGTCTAACAGTTTAATACAAAAAAACCCAAAATAAATAGAAAAAAAGAGTTTGTAAATTCGACAAAATTAATGTCCGTGAGTGCGGACATTTAACTGTTGCAGTGGGGAGACCAGCGGATCATGGAAATATATTTTATTTAAATAATTAATAAATGAAAATTAACACACTGCCACATATGGCTAATATATCATCGGACAGAATGCTGCCCTCTGTTGGTTTTACACTGAGTAGCAGAATATTCTGCCCGAGAATATATTAGCTATATATGGTACTGTGATCATTGGTCGACAGCAGGAGGCCCCCTGCTGGCGACCAATGGAGTTGCTGATACACACATTTAAAGTACTGGCGCCAGAGCTGCGTTAACCCCGTATTAACCCCTTAACCGGAAAAAACGAAGAAAAAACGAATATTCGCCCGAAGAGAAGACAGGAACGGGCGAATATTCGCGGAATACGAAGATTTTTTTTTCCCCGAAGACGAGCACGAAGACGAACACGAAGAGCCCCCTGGTGCCCAAGTCTAATATATACCCTTTTTCTCATGAAATGAAATTAATAGAGTCAACTATCACACCGTATCCCTGGAGCTCCCATCACTGGAATGTGAGCCGTTATCTCCTTTTAAAGGGAAAAAGTCATGTTAACCATAAGCAAACGTATGTTTTTTTTATTTATTTTTTTATTGATTGTGTTTTTTGTTTTTAAGTCTTTGTTGATTTAGAGAAATTAGAGACTATTTTACCATGAAGAACCTGGTAGGTCTCCAACCTACAATAATGATTGTAATTTACATTTACCTTGTTTTTTTTATATTATCTTCAGATGAATAGTGATAGCGTTGTAAACGGAAACGGCTATTTTGGTGGGTTTTTGCAAATGACAGATAACCGTATAACCTATGTAGGCTTCCTCTTCATTAGTGATGCTGCACATCGCACTGGAGTGTCCCTTTAACATACTGGGGGGGGGTACTATGAGGAGCTTCAACAGGCGAGATACAACCAAAGCAGTTGTGTAATGAAATGATCGCTTTTGGATGTTCTGCTGGAATTGTGAACTCGTTGGAATTATTTGGGACGGCCTTTAGGAGCCAGGACAGAGTTTTCACAAAACTGGGGTTTAAACGAAGGACTCCTTCTCCATCTTCTCCACATTAATAAAAGAGAAATTTCCACCAAAGACCTATAGTATTCGGTTGGTGTGGCAGTAGGATTTTTTTAGTGTATTTTTCCAACCAAACAATAAATTATTTCATCAGTGTAATAGCTGTATTGAATATTAGATATGTAATGTGTGTGTATATATATATATGTGTGTATATATATATATATATATATATATATATATATATAGATATATATAGATATATATTCAGTGACATCTTTATGTAATGTTAAGGTTCAGAAATATGGAAGACTTCAGATAAGTACCCTGGATACATTATTAGTTACATGATTACTCACAAGTTATTGCTGACTTTTTCCACCTCTGTCTATGTGTTATACCCAGAGAGGGCACCCTATCTGTCGATATAATAAGAAGATCTCCAACAGAAGATTATTTTTACCTTTGACGTTACCCAGAGCACGTTCATAACTTTTCATGTATGAAGCCATGGTTAGGGAGCATCAAAACCCATAAAACCATCATGTGATAAGGAACATTGCCTGGGAGTAGATGTGTTTATCCAACATGTCCTCCATGACTAAAGGTTCAAACGTAGTAAGAATGTACCTGGCTGTATCACAGGGCGATACAATGTTTTTCCCTTTAAAGCTCTTTAGGGCAAGTGGAGTTTTTCTTCTGTACAGGATTTCTGAAAAAAATGGCTGGACACCACTTTGCAAGGCAGAAAGTTATCAGAGTTCCAGCAATTAAAGTTATATAAACATCAGCAAAGCAAGATTAGGGACTTGGGCCCCTCTTTTTCCCTTTTCAACACAAATAAAACATCACTTATGTAACGTTTATTGCAGATTCCTTAACATTTCTTCGTGATGTCACAGCCTGTTTATAATAAGAGTTGGCATCACCCACCTGATCTGCTGGCGTAGAATATTGTTGACAATGAATGTAAGGATGTGAGATCTTCAGTCAGTATTCACGCCAACGTCAGTCCTAGAGAACACGGATACATATCCGGAAACAGTCAAGGTCAGGGCTGGCAGCAAATATGATGATCCAAAATAATGTAGGTCTAGATCAGGAAAGCAGAGAGGAAAAGCAGAATATAGATCGGGAATAGAAAGAATCCAAAGGCAATGGTTTCTAAGGAGGAATCACCTAAATATAAGGATGTCACTGGATTATTTTGTGTTTCAGATAATTAATATCTTTTTTGCCTAGGCTGTGTTTGGGTCATAAACACATGCATGAAAAGTAACTATAACAATACGCAAAGGAACATTGTAATGGCATGCGCGTCATCCTTCTGCATTGTAGAAGGGTGAGTAAATGGTTAATGTCCAAAAGAACACTTCAGACGAGCCCAAAGTGAACCAGTCTGGGAACTTCTTGGTAGATTCATTTATATGGTTAGGATTTTCCTTCTTTCTAGGAGCAGGATCTGATCTCTTGTAGTAGTTCAGGAATATTTCCCCTACAAGGCTTGATCTATGCTTAAAAACACATTTTTCTGAGGGTAGGTTAAAACATGACTTTTTAACCCATATTGAGCAACACCGTTTCTCACGTAGCTCCGCGGACACCTCTGGGTCATTTAAAAGCCCCTTCATTGCAATTTTGCACCAAGATTGGGCATTTTCTTTTGCCCGACTGCAAGATTTTTGTAACGGTAAACAAACCTAGGAATTTCATTCTGGCCAGTGATTTAATGTAAGAATCGGTTAGCAGGGAAAAAAAATAAATAAAAGGAAAATATTAGTCATATGCCTAACAAGCACAGATAAATTACATGCAGCTGTGTTCCATGACTATAAATACATGATTGCACACAAAGAAAGGCAATTACCTACAACTTAAATCAAACCAGGGAGGCAAAGCACTTTATATGGTTATTATATATATTACTTTATTATAGTATATCATTTATAGTTATAGTAACTTTAACATATATTTTGAGGTATAATCCCTTCCTTCTACCTGGACTCCATCAGTGCCAACCGATAAGTGCTGAGAGATAAATGAGTAATAGCCCACTCCCCAAAACGATTTTTTTCACCCTATACGTCTATATATGTTTTTTACCCTATAGATCTCAGAGGCTGCTTTATGTCATTGCTCCACATGCACCCGATCTGCCACTTTGCTGCGCCTGTGTATAAACGCCGGCAGTATATGACCGGCCTCATGGTATGTGATGTCATGAAGATCAGCAATCCTTCGGTGATCAGCAGGATCAGTTAAGGATCCAATTTTACCTTACCTCTGGACTATTGGGCTGGTTAATTGGCCTTAATTTTAGAATTGTTTGGCTAAAGGATCCTTGTTTAGCTCTCGCACCTGCAACCTGTTGCCTCATTACGTCTCAACTCCAAATCAGCCTCATGGTCATCTGGAAAAGCCATTGGTCCATACAACCTGCAAAGGTAAGCACCTTATGAGAAACGCGTTAAGCTCTGGCTCTGTGTTTCTTCTCGTTATGTAGGAAGAACAAAGAAGACTTCTCAATGATCACAGCTGCGTTTCTATATTTTTATTTGATGGGCGTTCTGTCATGTGCCGCTTACCTTTTCGGTTTATTTAAATCTTTTCTACCTGACCCTACCTGGCCCAAGTTGCTATCTAGCAGTCTGTGGTTGCGAGCCTTGTCCAATTGCTTGCCCTTGATTGAATGGTGCCGACCTCTGGCTATGTCTGACGCTGATTACGTTCCTGTCTCTGCTGTGCTAGGACTCCTCGTTGCTGCTCTCGAATCCCGGTGGCTACATCATTCTCTACCCAGTCTTGGTGTACAGAGACCATTGTTTCACTCTCATTAGTCTGCGGTGCAAGAGATGGGTAGAGGCCATTCTCAGTGTCTCCTTACACCTGCCTCCAGCCATCAGGTACGTTCGGTGTGACACGTAAGCATAAAAACGTACTATCCAGCTGTCAGCCGTGCTTACGACATCAAGCAGCCACTACACTTAGTGTCAGAGCCACCTCTTTATTTCCCAGGCTGACCCCGATCCCACATGCTGCGGGGGCAGCTCTTTACATGTACTTTCCAGCAACATGCGAAATGTTTATGGACCCTGGAAACAACAATTGAAGTGGTCATGGCTACTCCTGACTCCTACGCCTGACCTTTTATTAGAAAGCCAGAGAATATAAAACCACATGAGATTCTGTGGACTGTAAGTTGAGACAGGCTCAGAGTTCTTGGAATTGTTTTGAATTTCGATGTTTGCTGGAGGGATTTCGTAAGCGATGGTGACAGGGTATGATGGAATTATTATTTTAGAATGTGCACCATGATATTCAAGATGTGTACCCATTACACATGTTTATGATTTATCAATGATTTAATGAGCGACTAAAGTTGATAAGCAAGCCAACCAACGACATTAATGCAATTAGATTAAGATTTTAAAGGAGGAGTGCTATGGAAAGATATTTTCTCATTAAATATAAAATCTAGTGCTGTATACAATATTGTAGGTTAGCATTGACAAAAAAAGTCACTTCCATTGCTCAAACATTTAATTATATGTGCAATAGATAATTATAAAGATAACCAAAAATATTATATTAACTAGACTTGCGCATTCGTCTTCGGGCGAACATGGAAACGAGCACGAAGAGGCCGTTTTTTTGTTCGTTCCGAAGGAACGTAGATCAGAATACAGTGCCGGCAAACCGTAGGCGAAGACGAAGACTCACAACCACGAAGAATCTTCCATGGTCTTCGTTTTTGCCGCGCAGCCGCCAAAATTTCAAACAGGAGTGAGCTGATCCTCGTCTGTCCAATCAGCTCACTCTTGTGACGTAACGCTAAGGGTCTCGTCCAATGCCTGTGCTGCTGTTTTTTGAATTCTGAAGGCGCCTTTATAAGACCAGAGCTTGCCTGAGAGATCCATTCATTTTTCGCTGTGACTGCTTTGGCAACACTGCTGTGCTGCATCCGAGCGTTACAGAGAGATTGTTCTGTTCTGTGTGAGACTGGTAAGCCTCAGCCTGCCATTTCTCACAGTGTACTTCATCCTCACTTCAGTTCTACTGAATTAATAATTTTATTAATTTAGTCATTTTTTTATTTACATTTTTTTCAGTACTTCTGTGATCTGTCTGTCATCAACTGTGTAGTGCTGTTGAGTTGACAGTGCACCCAGTGCCTCACTGGCACTGGGGTGCCCTTACCCTGGGCTGGCACTGCCTATTGCCTGTCCGGTCTTCACTTAGGTAAATTAAATAATAGAATTTATAAATAATAATTTAATAGAATATATAATAATTTAATACATTATAATATTATATATATTTGTCAGCCATATATATACTATAGTATACTAGTGTAGAGTGTACTGTAGACATTCAAGACATCTACTAGTGTCTAATCTAAAATAATTATATTAGTAATATTATATAATTCAGTTTAGCTAGCTTAATAGTTAATTAGCTATAAATAAATTAATAATTACTACTATTTTATAGTTCAGCTAATCTAGTGATCTTATTAGTACTGGTGCTGCAGCTCTTTAGTTAGTGCTTTGTTTTAGCAACAGCAAGAGATCAAGTCAATTTTTCTTAATTAATAATATTTAATTTTATTTCATTTGTTTTGCTCACCTCAGTCCATCAGTGAAGTGAACTTGTTGGGCTAGTGAGTGCAGCCGCATAAGTGCTGTGTGTTTTTGTTCAGCAAGCAGTGAAGCTAACTGTTTTGCTGTGACATTTTCTTTTCTAATTTCTTTTCCAGAAAGATTGACTGTGTGACGACAACAACTGTACTAAGCAAAGCTTCAAGGTACTAGCTGTAGTACTAAAATAATTCTAATCTTTAATCTTAATCTATAATATATTGAATAACATAATATAATATAAATTCTAATTCATAATCTATAATATAAGTAATTCTAAATTCTAATTCATAATCTATATTCTGACAACAAATCCCGGCGCACAGCAGCTGTTGCTGCGCGGATCGCGAATTTTCGGAATTTGCGCTCTGTTGCGGAATTTCCTGATGTTGTTAGGGACAAGTTGCGTAAGGAAGTTGAGTTGGGGCACATGGCGGGCCCTTTCGCCGTGCAGCCTTTGGCGAATTTGCGGGTGTCTCCGCTAGGGGTGGTCCCTAAGAAGGATCCTGGTAAGTTTCGTTTGATTCATCACTTATCGTACCCCCGTGGTAGTTCGGTTAATGACGGCATTTCGGCTGAAATGGTTCGGGTTGTTTACGCATCGTTTGATAGGGCGGTTGACATGGTATGGGCGGCGGGTCGTGGCGCCCTGTTGGCAAAGACGGATATTGGTGCAGCGTTTCGCCTTCTCCCGGTTCACCCGGCTTGCCATCATTTGTTGGGTTGTCAGTTCGAGGGTAGTTTTTACGTTGATATGTGCCTCCCGATGGGTTGTTCTATATCCTGCTCCTATTTCGAATGTTTTAGCACGTTTTTGGAGTGGGTTGTTCGGGAGGAGGTGGGTTTGGCTTCTATCCTGCATTATCTGGACGATTTCTTGTGTATCGGGTCGGGGGATTCGGTGGATTGTCTTCGTCTCCTGCACACTGTGCGTCGTTTTGGAGTTCCTCTTGCGGCCGACAGGGGCCCGGAGGGGCCGTCCACCTGTCTGAGTTTCCTTGGAATCGAGATCGATTCTGTGGCGATGGAGTGCCGCCTGCCTGTTGATAAGCTGGTTGACTTGAAGGGGTTTGTTGCCAGGGTGCGGGGGATGCGGAAGGTTCAGCTTTGTCAGTTGCAATCGCTGTTGGGGAAGTTGAACTTCGCTTGTCGCATTTTGCCGATGGGTCGGGTTTTTAGCCGGTGGCTGGCTGCGGCGACGGCGGGTGTTGTTCGGCCCCGCCATTTTATTTGGCTTACTCACCCGCTGCGGGATGACTTGGCTGTCTGGGGGTCTTTTTTGGATGCCTACAATGGTCGGTCATATTGGCAGGCGCCCCAGGTTTCTAATTCCCAGCTGCATCTTTACACGGATGCGGCAGGGTCGGTGGGTTTCGGGGCTATCCTGGGTGTGCACTGGTGTGCTGAGGAATGGCCGGTCTCGTGGAGGGAGTCGGGGCTCACCCGGAACTTGGCGTTCCTGGAGCTTTTTCCCATTTTGGTGGCGGTGGAAGTATGGGGTGATGTTCTCCGTGATCGGCGGGTGCTGTTTCATTGTGACAACCTGGGGGTTGTTCAGGCTATCAATACTTTGACGGCTTCCTCTCCTCCGGTGGTTCGCCTTTTGCGTTGGCTGGTGTTGCGGTGTTTGGGTCTGAATGTGACCTGTAGGGCAGTGCATATACCCGGTGTCAAAAACGTGACGGCTGATGCTCTTTCTCGCTTTCAGTGGGCAGAGTTTCGAGCTACGGCACCGTTCCCGGACGAAGAAGGGGTCCCGTGTCCAGTGGACCTGTGGTCCCTTGGGTTGGACGAGTGACGGAGTGGATTCGAGGTTCGGTTTCCAGGTCCACCTGGGGGAGGTATGGAAAAGTGTGGGACGAGTGGGCGGTCTTTGAGAGCGACTGTGGGGGTTTCCCGACTCACACTGCTCGGGTTCGTGGCTTGCTTTCCCTCCTGTGTCAGTGGGACTAGACCGGTGTGTCCCCGTCTGCGGCTTCAGCTCGCCTGTCGGGGCTTAGTTTTTTTTTTTTATGTAAGTTGATGGGTATCGCTGATTTTACTAAGGATTTCCTTGTTCGCCAGGCCTTGAGGGGATGGCGAAAAAGGGGTTGTTACGAGGGATACTCGGAGGCCGGTTAGACGCGGCTAATTTGTTTCGGAGTGATGGTGTTCATTTGAATGACGTCGGTTTGGATCTTTTCAATTTGGCTCTGCAGGAGGCTATCGGTCAGGCCATGGCGTGTTCTGGTGGGGGCCCCCGCTGATTTAAGGGGTTTAAACAGCGGGGTTAGTGGCGGTTTGTGTGTCCTTGCCGGTCTGGTTTTGGTAAGTGATGGAGTTTGGATGATGGTGTAATGGAAGGCTCAATCCTCCCCTAACCTCTGGTGTTTTATTGGACGTGCCCACCGAGCTTGTGGACGACTGGTGGTTAGCATTGGTGGTGGGACAGCGAAAGGTAGCTGTCATCTTTGTTTGGACAAGGGGGGAGGTGAGTACCTGTGGTCTGGATTGTGCAGTGTGAGAGGCCGGCAAGGACGGGGTTAATTCGATTCCTGTGTTATCCTGGTTATGTTTGAATATGTTATGGTAATGTGTTATGTATATTTGTATATTTGTATTTATTATTTATCGGTTATTGTATATTCTTGTTATTGGTTTATGGTGTTTTGGGCCAACACAGTGTTTTATGGTTTATAATAAAATTGTGCTGTGGCCTGCTTTATCCAATTTCAGTCTCCGTGTCGTTATTTGGTGGGTTAAATGGTATCGGGTTCACAATGCACGGTACACACTACCTACATACATGATGCTAGCGTGCCTTTGCGATCCAAGAATTAAGGGAAAGCTAGCAATGAAATTCAATGTTCTCAGTAACTACCGGGAGCAATTGGTTAACAAGGTGCGTGACTGGCAGCGTAAAATGGGAATGCTGTCCGAGGAGGGAGAGGTGCAGGAGGAGGAAGAGATGATGTGGTCTGCTACTCCTAGCAGCAGCATCAGCAGCAGTGCCACAAGCAGCACAACACAGCTGAGTGGAGCAGCTGCGTTTTGGGAAGAGGCACTTGGGAGTATAGTTGGACCATCTGACAGAGCTAGCAGCAGAAAGGAGAGTAACATAGTAACATAGTTCATAAGGTTGAAAAAAGACCAAAGTCCATCAAGTTCAACCTATATACATATTGTGTCCCTACTGTGTTGGTGAAATGGTCAAACTTTACCTCTGTGAAGTTCCTTCTGCGCCTAATGTTGGTCCCCTTAGCTACCGGGATGAAAAGAAGAGTGTGTGGCCTGCACTCTCATGGGTTGCGCAGCAGCTTCTATCATGTCCGCCAACCACTGTTCAAAGTGAGCGCGTGTTTTCTATGACTGGAAACATACTGAGTCCACAGCGCTCACGCATGGCACCTCATCTGATGGAGCAGATTGCCTTTCTTAAATTCAATCTGCCCAAGTTGGGTTACCCAGCTCTTAGCTTTGAAAGTTAATTTTCTTTCTCTAATGTTCAAGGTGGTTTCTCCCCCTGGCTGCGTCTGTTTGCGGTGTGGCAACGTCTGCTACCTCCGCCGATGTAGCCAATTTACGCTAGGGCCTTGTGTCTGAGTTCTGTAAGTCCGCTCCCAAATGCCTAGGACTGACAGTCTTTGGATGCTTTGCTCTGGGGTGGAACAGGTGAGCGGGTCGTCAATTGCCTACTCATTCGCCTTTCCCAATGCTGCTGCTGCTGGTGGTGGTGGTGCTAGCGTGTCTTCTCTGCCAGTTCGCTTCCTGGCTAGTGTCATGCCTCAAATGTCCAAAATGTTTAAGGTAGTTTCTCCCCCTGGTTGCACGTGTTTGTGGTGTGGCAACGTCTGCTACCTCCGCCGGTGTAGCTAATTTACGCTAGGGCCTTGTGTCTGAGTTCTGGAAGTCTGCTCCCAAACGCCTAGGACTGACAGTCTTTGGGTGCTTTGCCCTGGGGTGAAACAGGTGAGTGGGTCGCCAATTGCCCACTCATTCACCTTTCCCAATGCTGCTGCTGCTGGGGCCAGCGTCTCTTCTCTGCCAGTTCGCTTCCTGGCTAGAGTCATGCCCAAAATGTCCCTAATGGTAAGGGTAGTTTCTCCCCCCTGGCTGCGTCTGTTTGCGATGTGGCAACGCCTGCTACCTCCGCCGTTGTAGCCAGCTTACGCTAGGGTATTGTGTCTGAGCTCTGGAAGTCCGC
Source organism: Spea hammondii (assembly GCA_029215755.1). Lineage (NCBI taxonomy): Eukaryota > Metazoa > Chordata > Amphibia > Anura > Pelobatidae > Spea > Spea hammondii. The sequence goes on from JARDYJ010000001.1 coordinate 11,790,221, forward strand.
TGCCAAACGTCTAGGACTGACAGTTGTTTGGATGCTTTTTTTCCATTTCATTTTTTTCCGTCTGATACACAACCTACCAAATATAACACACACAATAACACAAATAACACACGTAACACAGTGACATAACACATAACACACAAAACACACATAACACACACACATACAATTCACAAATCACAAGGACCTTTCCTCCTGTTATTTGCCCTAGCCTTCACTTCTACACTTACTAGCATTAACGCTATAACTCACACTTCACTCTATAACATTTTTCCATCCACATACCTGCCAACAGACCCAACTTTTTCAGGGACAGTCCTGCTTTTTTCCTGTCCCATCAAATTTAGCTAAACTAGGTATGCTAGTGCACATAGGTATAGCTGGGTAGGGTAGCACTACAACATTAAATAAATATAATAAAGTAAATAATAAATATAACTTTAAAATAAAATTAAATAAACCCATTAAAATTAAAATTAATTATTTAGACATAATACATCTTTAACCAAAACAGCGCACTGCTAATAATCTTAAAAATAACCGTACATTAACCCTAAGCTATTTTTTAGTTCTTGTCCAACATTTTTCCATTCGCATACCTGCCAACACACCCAACATTTTGGTGGACAGTCCTGCTTTTTTCCAGTCCTGTCCAGTAAAAGTTGGGTTGTTGCAAAGTATGCCATGATAAATAGGTAGCAAATGTTAGGCATGTATTACAAGTGGTCCAAAATCAATTTAAAAATGTAAAATAATCCCTATTCTTTTATTAAACATCTATGGATGTGTGACTGTGTATGATAAAAAGGAGGCCAAGTTCCTTGGAGCATTTGTCTAGGTCTCAGACAAGACAACTGCTCGGAGGAACTTGGCCCTCAGTTTCGGGCAATGTGTATTGTGTACAGTGCACCTCAGTACGTGTGTGCAACTCTATTGGTCGTTTCGGCAGGGGGCTCGCCTGCCATCAACGAATGAGGTGCATTCTGCAGTTCTGCAATTCATTTTTTGATGCCAGACCAGCCCCCTTCTGGCGACCAATAGAGTCGCACACACGTACCTTCACGGCGCGAACGCATCTGCTGCTGCTTCTGCTGCTGCTCTGATGTGTTCTTAACCCCGTATTAACCCCTGCTACACAGCTGGGAGAAAACGAAGATGAAACGAGCACGAAGAATGTCCACGAATATTCGCCCGAAAAGAAGACAGGAACGGGCGAATATTCGCGGAATACGAAGATTTTTTTTTCTCCGAAGACGAGCACGAAGACGAACACGAAGAGCCCCCTGGTGCCCAAGTCCAATATTAACCCGTTTTCGAACCTCTAAGATAAAAAAGGATAATGTTTCACTCACCCCTGCTCATCATTTAGGTTTTTTTATTAGGCATTTTAATAAGATGTCCACTAAATATCTTAATTCCAAAACCTTATCTAACCTTCTGTGACGTCAGCCGCTACGTGTGTTTCCAATCATTCTTTAGTCCCCCAGGCTCACATGGATATAATCACAGGTGCAGGCAATACCTTTCATCTGTGTGCGCCGCACATGCAAGCAACCTCTGGACTGCTTTACTAAAAGGATATTATGATTTTAGTTGCTTGGCCTCCCTAGTGCACTGTAGCTTTTGGCCAGGTTGGGTATCATATGTCACCATGAATGACAAGCAGATGACAAGTAGGTGGTACCCTGGGAGCTTTAGAGGGTAGGCTACCCAGAGCACTTCCTCCTCTCAGGCAGCCCTGGCTGGCATCCTGGCCCACAGGTCGGGTGCCGCAGCATGCGGACAGCGACTGATATACCCAAGCGAGCATCAAAACATAGTGTGCCTCAGGCAGCCTCGACATCGCTAGTCCAGACCTTCTCCCAGGGAGTGACTTTATGAGGGGTGGAGCTAGCACCATATGGGGGCGGGAACAGCTAGCCCCAAATTGCTTTAAGTAGGTGATGAGTAGGAGGAGTAATAGGCGGGAAGAGGGCGTGGTCACTGCCTGAAGAAAGTGGCCTGAAGATCAGGGGGAATGGGAGCATCAGAGTCGAAAGTCAAACCCAGAGTTCCCAGATAGGCAGAGACCCCCAGAAATACGCCACTGAAAACAAAGCAGAGACAAAGACAGCCATCTGTTTTGCAGTATTTAAGAAGGTGTATTTAATGTTCACAGTGTCAGAGGGCTAGCAAGTAGGGTAAAAGCTTTGATGATTTTGGGCCATTTTTTTTTTTTGCATTCTATTTAATTTTCATGTACCTGCTGGGAGTATCTAGAGTTTCAAGGACATTGGGTGGCATTCACACTCTGACTGGATCAATGATGTGCTCCATCTACACAGGTCTTCTTGGTTGACGTGTGACAGGACTGGATGCCGTACACTAAGTTTTGTTGTATATTTTCCGACACTATATTACTGGACCACTTTTCTTGTTCAGCACCCCTCTCAGCTGAAAGTTGCCATCAAATGTATTGCAACCCCCCAAAAATGGTAATATTGTAGTGTAACACTACAGAAACCAGAGCTATACACACCGGTACATACATGTTTATGTGTAAAATCCCTTTACCCCCTGCCCCTGGATCACGCAGAACTGGATGCCTGGATTCCTACAGCTTCTGACGAATGTCTCAATAAACACTTACACATTGTTCCATGATTACGCAATAATTTGTCTCTACATCAGCCACATTCTTTCAAAAAGTGTTAGTTTCATTCCTGCATCTTAATAAACACCTTCCATAAGTTTCACTATATTTGTGATAAAAGTACTTTCACAAGAGCCCAGAAGAAACTGACAATTATCTGATTCTCCGTATGTATATGAGAACGTATATACGTATATACATCTTCTATTGATTCCTTTTCTATCAATATAGCCTTTTGTTCAACGTCCTTCCCGCACGACTGCTTCCATATCAGAGAATAACTGTGATCTCCTGTGTCTTCATAGCTATAAATATTTATATATCTAGCAGGAATTTTAAATGTGATCCTATTTTAGATATTGAACTGCATGTAATCATAATAACGATTATAATTTATTAAAAAAAACCCCATAGCATTTCATGACCGATGAGAACCAGCTGACTCATTGAGTCTATATGTTTCCTATCTAATAGGCACAACATAGTGTTTTGTTTTTCTTCTTTAATCTAATTTGCTAATTTAATTTATGCATTTCTGAAAAATTCTTGAAGGTCCATATCCCGCCAGTAGTCATGATCTAATATTCCCAGTAAACAGTTGCATGGGTCACAGTGACATCTCTGGGGAATGCACATCAATCTAGCACAAACATAGTGCGTCTCCATTGCCCTTTTCCCTGGTAACGAACAACGACATCTCGTGCAGTCTCCATAGGTACACCAAGGATTATCAATCATCTTCCACTACGGTATCAACCATCATAGAGGAGCTGATTTTATTAGAGACCTCTTTACTAAGGTTCATCCATCTGAAAACCTAAGTAGGGATATGCATTCTTTAACTATTTAATCCATTGGATGTAAATGTAAGCGGGTTTACCCAGTCCAAGAAATGATTCAATAGTTTGGCACTAAAGGAGGGGAGGGCGGCCAGCCTTCTGTTCATTGCACATGTCTATGTAGCCAAGTACAATCATAAGACATGGCACAGCAATAAAGCTGAACTAAACATATTAGGTAATAAGGTGCAACATCATAAAGGGAGAAGTGCACATCCAGGAGAAATGGAAGTCAAAAGTGTAAAATAAAATAAAAAGGCGTTTCGCACACCTTTGCTTAATCAAAAGAAGTCTGCTTTGGCTGTGGAACACGGACCCAAGGTGAGTCCGAAGGCATAGCACCCGGAGGAGCGTTATTTAACCAGTTTAGACAGCTAGAGCGTTTCCCGAAATTGATGTACTTTTAGGTAATAAGTTGCAGCCTTACTACTTTACCAACCCCAGTGGCTATATTTAGTACTGCATGTAAAACACCAAAAACTTTCTGTGGTCAAAAATCTACCAGTTACATTTATTTGTCTTCCATCCCTGAAACAATTGTCAAATGAATACAATTAAATCCTACAACCCCAGATATCAACATAGGGTGGTGTTTTACCCTTCCTGCCCTCTGCCCCTCTCGTCTCTGACTCTGGGCACAACTCCAACCTCTTTTTTTGTATGGTGAGAGAAGTACCCAAATCTTATCATGGGCTGAGAAAGAACGATAGACCAAATGAAATGTGTGAATGGAGAAAAAAACAGACATTATGGCCCATACAAACATACTTTGGGTTGTGGAAAGGGACTGTCTAGTGCCCCAGGGTGACCCTAGAGACACTATGGTGACCACATAATGGATGATGGGTCCCCTAAATAGATAGTCTGTCGTTAAAGCTGTTGTTTTACTCTTAATTACAGTAAATGAATAAAAGGCATTGATCAGCAGACGTTTCCTGGAAGTAATATTATCAGGAAAGTAGCGCAAGCATCCTCTGGATATCTAAAGATAGCGTCGGGCCACACAGGCGTATCTGTTATATATTTTACAGAAGACAAATCCTGTTTTCACTCAGATCATGGCAGGCACCCTAGTTTGGGAATTTTGCCAAGCTGAATGTTAATATATAGCTAAATTAACCTGCTCTATGTGTGCTGTGTATATACAACCGAGAAACCAAGGGTGAGTTCCGCCGCAGACAGAGAATGGCTTCTTTGACACTTTGTGGTGGGTGTTGCGTTCGAAGTTGAGAGCAGCCAATGGGGCGATGGAATTCATACCCAGCCGGGGGTAAACCTGACAGAGTTCACATTCAGCCAAATTTATATAAAGTGCAATCCCTGGACAAATGTGGATAGATGTCATGGAGTCACCAAGTTTTTTTTTGTTTTTTTTTATATATAAAAAGAACAGAATACATTAAGGTTTCATTCCACGTAGTTTTTTGATAATCATGTTTTTTAATAAACCTCTACTAGGTTATCATATTTTGTAAACAAGAATTCTGGAGAGGTACTGAGAAGCTGGATCCCGACTATCAGGGGACTGTCATGTCTCCCTCTTTAATACCCAAATCCCTCTTTTCTCAGAATGCTGGGTATTAGTGAATCACGGGGGTTCTACAGACCTAAAACACATAACATTTGTATAAAACACATAAAATCTATTAAGAAAATAAAGCATGAATTTATAATACATTCTTCTTGCTCCATTATATACAAAGTGCAGAGCCGTAGTTAACTTCTTGTGTGCCCCCCACTACATTTTTATAGAGGTTATTTTAAGGAAAATAGATCTATAAATGACAAGGAAATACATTATATTACAACTGTTTATTTCAGTTACATACGATTCATTAAGACATGTAACATATGAGTAACATACATGTAACACACAAAAAACACAATCATCACAACCTGCACACAAAATGTTTTTCACGGTAATTTATCGCTCAGAGATGTAACCATAATTGAATACTTAGAGAAAAATAGAAAAAAAACTAAAGTGCTATAACATTGGCTAAATAAAAATCTGTAACTTTCACTTACATTATAAGAAAGCAATGAGTGTTCATGGAAGGCTGTCTCTTCAGTTGAAAACCGCTGTGTTCCTCAAGATAGCATACAAGTGCCCTCGATGATTATGAGAGTATGTGAACCAATACCACAATAACACAAGAACAAAGTCATTCAATAAATAGATTATATCAGGGAATCCATAAATCCACAAACATGCGTAACCATAAAGCACAAAACGTATCCTCAGATGATGCAGAGTCCATTAAACGTCAATCAACAAATATAATAAATTCCCATGAATGAATGAGCCTGCTAATCATTAAAAGCATATAGTGTAAAAAAATAGCAAAATTACTTAAGCAAGGACAGTGACAGAGTAAGGAGCAAGAGCTGCGAACAAAAGCAGAACAGGCAAATATGGGAAAATATTTCATACATGGCACCTAAAACAAGAAACAGATGTATTTTATGTAAATAATGGGAAATGCAGTAAATACATTTAAATAATGAGAAATGATCAACATGTTAGCTGAGCACTACAGACCCCATGATATTTGGCTGAGCATCACGAGAAGTGCAGTCCATAGCAGCTGCTATATATATAGTCCTTGGGGTGAGGATGGGTCCTTGTGGTCTACACAGGCGCTTCCCCCCGGTGATTGTCGGCTTGCAGCGTAGGAAGCTGCCGTGTGTATGACAAGGGGCAGGACATGGCTTCCGATCCCCGCACTGCTCTGTAATCGGCTAAGCCCGCCACGCGGCTCGTGCTAAGCAGGAGGCAGATCAGTAGGATGCCATACAAAAAGAATATGAAATACTCACCGAGAACACACAGCCACTTTACAGCCTGCCTGTATGGCATTTCAGCTTTTGGTGACCACTTGGGCTTCATCCCAAGTGTAAAGGTGAGTCCAGACATGGACCTCATTGCTCTCTTTTGGCTAGAGGGATACCAACCGTACCCCACTGAGAATGAAGCCCAAAACATACATCTGGGGTTGTTGGTTCCCTCGTGCAGAGGAAATTTGCCTCTAATTTCGGATCTGGACTGCCTTTTTGGGTGGGATCAGACTAATATGTAGATGGAGATTTTTTTCTCTATAATGATACAAGAGAGCAAAAAATTGTGACATGCTCCCAAGCGCGGACGCACTGTAAGGCAGGCTATAAAGTGGCTGTCTGTCCTTGGTGAGTTTCTGTAGATCTCAAGCTACTTCTCAGGGCTTTTGTGGAGGATTATATTATAATGTAGGACAGTTTCTATCGAATGCATTGTGTACAGTATACAGGGTCCCTTCACCGTTTCTCCCTTCTGTCAGTTTCTTCTCTGCAGCTTTATTCTCACATCCACACTGACTACCCCCCCATTCTTCTCTACAGCTGCACCCTCTCCCTCCCCCATTTCTCCCTCCCCTCCCATCTCTCCTGTAAATACCGTATTTGCTCGATTATAAGACGACCCTGATTATAAGACGACCCCCCAAAATCTGAATATTAACTTAGGAAAAAAAGAAAAAGCCTGAATATAAGACGACCCCAAAGGAAAAAAGTTTTACCAGTAAATGTTAATTCATGTAAACTATTTTTTTTAATAAAAGCTATGATTGAGAAAAAGATTTTTTTTGTTTTTATTTCTTGTATTTTCCAACCTGTCCCCCAGTTACGCACATCTGCCCCCAGGCTTGCCACTCCAATATGGCACTGTGGCCCATGATATGCCTTTTAACCCTCTATATGCCACTGTGCCCCATGGTATGCCTTTTGACCCCCTATGTGCCACTCTGCCTCCAGAAATGCCTTATACCCCTATATCCCATTCTGGCATTTAGGGGGTTAAAATGCATATTATGGGGCAGAGTGGCATATAGGGAGGTATAAGGCATTTCAGGAGGCAGAGTGGCATTAAGGGAGTTAAAAGGCATTGTATAGAGCACTCTGCCTCCAGAAATGCCTTATACCACTATATGCCACTCTGCCATTTAGGGGGTTAAAAGGCATATTATGGGGCAGAGTGGCATATAGGGAGGTATAAGGCATTTCAGGAGGCAGAGTGCTCTATTAAATGCCCCCTTAACGCCACTCCAGAAATGCCCTATGCCCCCATTTAACACACACACCCTATACCCCCATTTAACTAACTAACACACACACACACACACACACACACACACACACACACACACACACACACACACACACACACACACACACACACACACACACACACACACACACACACACACACACACACACACACACACACACACACACACACACACACACACACACACACACACACTCTCTCTCTCTCTCTCTCTCTCTCTCTCCCCCCCCTTCCCCCGCTCTCCCCCCTCTCTTACCGGTGCTTCCAGCCGGGGCAGCGGGTTGACGTCGCCTTCTGCTGCAGCCGGAAGGAGGTGTGGCTAGCAGCGGGGGTTTGTATGCGTCCGTCGCGTATACTTTCCCCGGCTGTCAGAGATCAGAGTTCCCCGCACCGGTGCGGGGAACTCTGATCTCTGACAGTCGGGGAAGGTCTATGCGACGGACGCAGACAACCCCCGCTGCTAGCCACACCTCCTTCCGGCTGCAGCGGATGTTGTCTACGCGGATCGCTTAGACGTCAACCCGCTGCCCCGGCAACACAGCAGGAAGCACCGGTAAGTGTGTTTATGATGAGGGGGGGGGTCGGGTGAGACAGGAGGATCCAGGTCCCCTGCAGCGGTGCGGGGGATCTGGATCTTAGTCTCCTAATCAGACCTCTATTTGAAGCTAAAACAGGACAGGAAATTAAATTATTCATGTGACGTAATTAAAAGAAAAAGGGTGAACCGTAATACCATTGATCATTATATCACACACGCAGTATATATGCCCCGATTAACCTTAATGAATCCCATGCAGTGATTGTCAAGCTGTATTCATCCTGTATTTATAAACTTGTGCTCTCCACAGACCTTGTAAATCCGTCATTGTAAAATAATCTCAGTCACCTTAAAGGAAGAGTCAAGTAAGTACTTAGTTTTTAAGTCTAATCCTTTTACATTAAACTGTCCCCTCCCAAGCCTAATGAAGAAACAACAAATAACTGCAAGAAAGCTCTCAATAAATTAAAAGGGAGAAATGAATGGAAAAAAAATTAGGTGGTAGAATTTAAATTTTTTTTAAACATTCTTTTGTTTTTTTAGAATTTCTATTTTTTTATTTCCATCCTTTTTTTTAAATTATTATTATTTCCATCAATTTCTGGGAAATTTACCAGCAACCTGCTTCAATGTATCAATGCAAATTACAAAAAAGTTTCTACCAGTAATCACATGTCTGGGTTTCATGCCAGAATATTTCAATCATCATCGCTGAAACAAGCTTCTACTTATTATTACATAATAATAATACTAATAATTATAATATAGCTCCATCATATTCCACAGTGCTGTACAGTGGGATTGCCATTGATACAGTGTAGCAAGTTGTGCAACTAAATTATTTTGTTGTGGTTAGTTCACATGATACCTTTGTAGCAAGGTGAAGGCAAACATCCCAGAAATCAGTCAAGGAGGGACGAGTTTTAAAAAATGTGCTTGTCTTGTGGGTTATTTTTTCCTTTCTTTACACCGGGCAATATTACTTTTGTCTTGTCTACTAATTTTTAGACCTGCTTTTCTATAGTATACCAACATATCAATTTAGGATGCGCCAACATTTCACAGGTAAAGTTATCTTTCATGCAGGGCCGGCCCGACAATGGAGCCAAGTGGGGCAACCGCTCCAGGCGGCACTTTTGAAGGGGCGGCACTTTGCCGCCCCAAGCCCCCTTTTTTTTTTTTTTTTTTTAAAGCGAAAGAGAGAGAAAGGGGCGCCGAGTGGTTTTCGCTTACCAAGCTGTCAGTACCCGCTCGGCGCCCCTCTCTCCTCTGCGGCGAGTCTCCCTGTTCGGTCTCGGTGCCGGCATGTAATGCTGAGCGCCGGAAGATTTCCGGCGCTCAGCATTACAAGCCGGCACCGAGACCGAACAGGGAGACTCTCCGCAGGACTGCTGAAAGGTAAGCACAAGGGGGGGGGGGCAGGGACGGAGGGAGAGGAAGGGTAGATAATGGGGGGGGGCGGCAGGGACGGAGGGAGAGGAAGGGTAGATAATGGGGGGGGCGGCATTTTAAAATTCGCCCCAGGCGGCATTTTGCCTTGGGCCGGCCCTGCTTTCATGTGACATCATTTTCTAATTATTTATTACCAAACATGCAAAGTGTTTCCAATCTCTGGTTTATTTTTATAAAATTTTGCTTTATTGGCTCCATAATATAACAGAACATAATTGACACAACTGAGACACAGGTATTCAGATTCACAACCGAAAGCTAGAAAAGCCTTTCAATAAAACTTATATTTAACCACTAGATGGCAGTAATTCCTAGCTATGAAAGGTAAGGTCTATGGTAATATATTTAATGCAGTTTGGAATAAGCTTACAATCTCTTAACATCTAATATAACTAGAAAAGTTGGTCCTCTCTCCTGTGAGCTTAGAATCTTTGCTGGGTATGAGTATATCACCATGTTTTACAAACTGACCCGAATACCAGATATACAGACTTATGGAAGGGAACCAATTAGTCAGTTATACATCCCCTATACTGCAGGCAGGGCCGGCCCAAGACAAAATGCCGCCTGGGGCGAAGTTTAAAATGCCACCCCCCCTATTATCTACCCTGCCGCCCCCCCATTATCTACCCTTCCTCTCCCTCCCTCCCTCCCTATTATCTACCCTACCCCCCCCCCCCTCGTACATTTCAGCAGTCCTGCGGCAAGTCTCCCTGCTCGGTCTCGGTGCCAGCTTGTAATGCTGAGCGCCGGAAATGAGGTCATCTTCCGGTGCTCAGCATTACAAGCCGGCACCGAGACCGAGCTAGAGGGCTCGCAGAGGAGAGAGAGAGGGGTGCCGAGCGGGTAAGCAAAAACCACTTGGTGCCCCTCTGTCTCCTCCGCTTTAAAAAAAAAGGGCTTGGGGCGGCAAAGTTGCCCCACTCGGCTCCATTGTCGGGTTGTGTTCCTGGAAAACATGGCCAATGTGGTCACCTTGTTTTGCCAATTAATATGTATACATGTCACATAATTCAGGAGCCCTGTGTTAAGTTCTAGTTTGTCGTTAAAGGGTTATTAGTGAACTCAGGATTCCTTCTGTAACCACTAGTGTAGATAGATACAGGGGAGCACTAAAGTGGGTGCAAATTGCAATGATAGTAGAGCAAGACAGTGAAAGGGTGTCTTAGTGTGTAGTTGTATGCTGTTAGATACAGTGTTTGATAGTGTTAAAGAGCATATGTGTAAGTGAATGGTGTAAATGAATGTTGTAAGCGTGAGGATTAGTGTGAGTGTGTGTTACTGTAGGGAGGAAGAATGCACATTTGTTAGTGTATGATGTCAGTACATGGTGTTAGCATTTGTGTAAGTGAATGTTTAAATGGGTGAGAAAATTCCATTATCACATGTGTGTTTGCATATGGTGTCAGCGTGTTTTTGGGTGATAGTGTATGTTATTAGCCTGTGTGTATGTGTCAGCCTTTGGTGCTAGAGTGTCAGGGGTGAGCCCAAGATTAGTGGTACAAGGGAGAAAACTGAGGGAGATATTGTGTGTGTATGTACATGGTATCTGCTGTATCTACTGGCCCTTATAAATAAAATGTCACAGTTTTACACACAGCCAGTTGTGGATACACTTCAATTATTAGTAGCTATATGACGCCTCTATATAAGAGGCAGGTGGAAGCCTGGTGGCACCTTAAACAAGAGGAAATAGTCATTAAAAATACAGATTTCTTGTTCAATTAAAGTGACAGCACAAAGGGATGCACTTAAAACCCTGTACAAGATGTTCTTGTGCCTCATGTATGGTTTGGTATTTGTTAGGATAATGCCTGGAATTGTAACTAACATGTTATATATTTTAGCCAAGGACAGAGCTCTACGTACATAAGGGAAATCCTCTGTGAATCCTCTGTGAATATAATCCAGATCCCTGACATTCCAAATCCGGCAGGAGGCCACAAAACCGTTTTAGACTCTCTGGAGTAATATATACTTTCCCGAAACACTACTGTCTGTAGGTGAGGTCTAATCAGAGATTTGTAAAGTCACATCCCCACCTCCCTCCTAAAACTAGAAGTGTCTCTCATTATAAAGCACGGCATGGTTAGAGGAATTCTGATGTCTTCAGCCCGTCCGTAGAAGCCTGTGATTCACTAAACCCTGGCATTTTGAGATCCTAGAAAATTGACATAAGGGGAGGAAAGGGGCAGAAGGAACTGGGTCCTAGAAAGGGACTGTTCTTTCTAGGAGGTGGAAATATATATATATATATATAGAATTAAATATATAATTCGCGTTATGCATCGAGGCTCCTGAATTGCTGCCGTTGACCGTCAGATTTCCTCTGTCCGTGGTCCTGATATTGCCGGCATGTAGTAACGCAGACTCAGCACTGAACAGGTAACACGTCCCCCGCGCTGCTGGCGATATTCATGCAGCTTTATCAAAAGCTCCAGGGGTGTTGTTACTAGATGTGGGTTCAGTTAGTCAGGCCCCGATCAGTCAAATTTACTGTATTTAAATATGAAACAGAACATACGGGTAAACGGCTGCTCCCAAATGCAACAGAACTTTTATTGAATTAGGGCGACCAAATTGACCAGGGCTCTGGCCGGTACGTAGAATCTCATCGCCTTGTGAATAGTATTATCTAATTTGTTGTGTTGTGGAGGGGCCACTAACTGCTGAAAATCTTAGTTTGGGCAACATCCATTTATTCATGTATTACAATAGGTCTTACAACAATGGGGTTTACTCACTAAACGGAGAGTTGTAGTTTAAACTCCTTCACTTCACTATTCATAAAAATATCAGGGACTGGAGCATCGCTAACTCCGGGGGTTCATACCTGTTAATGGGGATGTGAAGAAGTATAAATACTTCTATTTACATGATAAATAATTGATAAGTAACCATAAGATGGCGGCAGCAGATCGCACGGGTGGGGATCACGGTCCTATCCTTACAGTTTTAACATGTGAACATGGCAGTGACGGCATCAGGTCACATTGTGCGGAGAGCCATGTGTAAGGGATGCTTTAGCGGCACGTCCTGCAACTATATAGTTTCTCAGAGGGTACAAGTGACCAGGTTGGATGACTTATCTTTAAAGGGGTTTACTAATTCCCCAGCACATGCGCTCTAATGACATGAACAACCCAATTTGTAGGGTTGTTGGGCTACAATTCTCACACTAGTAGCCCAGGCAGCCGTCCAATTGTCTTTAGGCTTTGTCAGGTCAATGGAATATATCAGACTAGAGACATGGGCATTGCAATCACCTTACATGCGTCGTCCCAACTTATAGATAGCAATCTAGTTAATAAGCACAGAAATAATGCTTTCGGAGAATTATATTGCCATGATGATCATTCTGCTGGGGCAAAAGCCATAACTCTTAGGCTAGGTTTCCACTTGGGTTTTTTTAGCTAAAAATGCCCATAAAAATGCCAATAGCGCCACCTGGCGGTTTTTTAGTGAAAAAACGCAGCAGCCAGATGTTAGCTGTTCTTCAATAGGAAATCGCACAATGCCATATCCACTTGGCGTTTTTCTGTTCGGCGTTTTTTCAGTCCTCTTTGGCGTTTTTCTGCTTTTTTGGGCTCTGTGGCAGTTTTTCAGAATCGCAGCATGTTGACACTCAGGCGTTTTTTGCAAGGAAATCTTGGCGTTTTTCTCCAATAGAAGTCTATGGGAGAGAAAAAACGCCATGAAAAAGCCATGTGGGTTTATTGCCTTGGCGTTTTTTATGGCGTTTTTTCCACAGTTACAATGCAGAGGATGGACCCAGTATCTGTGTGTCCTACGAGAAATAGGCTGGAAACAAACAGTTTCACACAAAACAAAGTTCATATTGAATTCTACACCATTTGGAACAAACATGCCATTACAAACAAACATACGCAACGCATCAACTGGATCCTGCGTGCCAAAAGCAACAGCAAACAATTTGCACCATCATTTGGGGCCAATCTTCCTAGAGGAGCAGACATTCGGAATAAAGCATGCCTTACAAACCACAGAAAAGAGACAAAAGGGTCCGCAGGGGCGTTTCAGTAGAACTCTACCAAGTAAATGACATCAGGGGGCAGATACTTGCCATTTATCCTAATCCCTTTTAGCTGGGTGAAACGTCTAACTTGTAAAGGCTGGAAAAACTGCCTAAGGTCAAAAAAAGCAATTTCCACAGAAAGGCTAAAACGCCAGAAAAAACTCCAGAAAAAAACGCCAAAACGCAGGAGAATGCAGTGGCAGTTTTCTTGGCGTTTTTCATCAAGAAAAAAAACGCAGGACAAAAACCCAAGTGGAAACCTAGCCTTACCCTATTCACAAAGGGCAGGAAAACACAGTAGATCACCATGTCCATTCTGCCCAGGGTGTTTGTATCAATCTTCTTGAAGGAGCTGTCATATTCGCCCCTGTCATGATACTTTGGGATATTCATCTGGTGACTGTCGCACCTTAAACAGTAAACATTTTCTTCACCAGTTGAAGGATTTGTGGTGAATGTACAGCCATGACGTGAGATTGCTGCATCAGCAATATATCCTCCATTGGTATAGCAGCTCCTTCCCAGCACTGGGTTTGGGGTCCCAGTTAATTACAGTTTCCGTAGAAAGTGATGTGGACACAGAGGGACACCACATGCCCCCTCCTATGACTTAAAACCACTGACTCCTCGACATGTTGGCAAACCACGATAATACTTGTGTTTGGAGCGGTATTATTTTTTTATTGTATTTTTTTGTATCGGGATAAAATAATTCCCATTTGCCAATGGCCTCCAACAGAAGCCCCCATGTCTCAGGTCTGCGGGGGTCTCTCTTTTCAGCATGCTGTATACCCCGGGCCAGTCCAAGGCAACCTCCTCCATCCTGCATGCACCTTGCTGGCGGAACCCAACACCTGTGGCATGGTATGGCATTCCATTGCATGTCTAGTTCTGGGTGCCTTCTGCATACAGACAGTCTGCTAAATCATACAGATTACAAGGTTTTTACGCTCACCGGGGCTGCATAGTCCTTGTAACATCTCTCTCCCTGATTGATTACAGCAATGTTCTTCTGTCTGGTCTCCCACTTCTCATTTACACGCCATACAAAATACCGCTGGATGAAATTGCTCAGGTTTTTTAATCTATGTCAATTTTGCAGACACTTCTTGGCTTTTTATTCTCTTAGGACAAAAAAACAAAATAACTCCCCCCAGTTTTTGAAAAAACAGATCTGCCAGGCATGACTTTTAATATAAGGGACATAATTAATAAATTATAATAAAGCGCATGTATGTTTTACAAAGATCATTTCCTATTTTATTTTTTTACATTTTGTTTTTAACTGCGGGGGGGCTATGACATCACAACATCTGATCCCTGTATGATAAAAGTCTCCATGATGTCAGATCCGGTTTAAAGACAAACAGTTTGAGTGGGTCGCTAAACAGCGGATCCATTAAGAAACCGAACCAGCTATTCATTTAACTGACAAGCCATAGAAAACTAAAATTAACAAAATTGGAAACAACTCCCCGGTACTCGTCTTTCAGACTGGATTTACCAGCCTCCTTGAATATGCATTTAACTATTAAGTGTCTGGATTGAAGAGGTAACGATTAGAAATGTAAATAGGTTTGCATGATTAAAAAAAGAGTTTAGAGTAAAAAAGCAATTCCCCCGTGTGCCACACCTAATGCACACAATGTATTAGAAAAAAGTACTAGAGCTAATCTAAAACTTAATTACATCTGAGATCATAGCAGTCAACCACACTAATGGAGATTAGTCTCTTAGGGAAACTTCCATTTAATTTATCTTTAAATTTCAGTAAAGAGCTGCTTCCCAGACACAATGCCTCTCTCTAGTCTCTGCGATGGGATGCTTGGAAGCCCGGGGTGGCTGAAGCCTATTTAAAGGCAAGATTTATTTTCCCAGAGTGTTTTAAATGCAGCAAATGGGAAACAAAATATAATGGATAATTACAGTGCATAAAATTGGCAGATTCACTGAGAAGTGAAGAATACAGAGTCAATTGATAAATCTTCTTTAGTCCAGAAATAAGTTATAGAAAACTTTGATACCCTGGGCCTCTGTGGGCTCTTAATACTTCATAGGTACGGTGAATATCGGTTTCGGTAGATGGTAGATGGATGGTCGATATAGTTAACGGACGTTCATATAGAGCATATGAACGTCCGTTAACTATATCGACCATCCATCTACCGAAACCGATATTCCATCGACCGCAAACTGACAAATAAAGGACTAACTGTGAATGACCAGGAACAGATGCAACAGGTGCACCTGAAGTCAAAACACTTAAGAAATGTATTATTTATCAACATAGGAAACAGATGTTCTATAAAACATACAGAGTGCAAGCTCTTTGGCTGCTGCAGACCTAGGACCTCACGGGGTTTCCGCTAACACCTTTGAGCAGAACTCTCCTTACCTTTCGCTTCTGTAAGTTCAAGTTGTTATGTGATGCTCGATGTCCTGTTTGCCCTGTTGTACAGTGCTGCAGAATATGATGGCGCTATAAAAATCAGTTAATAATATAAGGACATGTGCGATTTAAGAGGCCCCCCCCCGTCAGCAGATGTTAATTGGGGAATCGCAAACTTGCATTCATTCATGCAGCTGAATTACACGCCAATGTAAGCAAAAAGGTGTTTAACTGGATGATCTCACATATGATCTTGCATATGGCGCTGCTTGCTGTCATCACAAAGGGGGGCGCAGCCAACACATTTAGGGGTCCTTTTTCTCTTCATCTTAACAGGTGACCAGGGTAAGGAGGATGTTTAATTGGCCTGGGGCTCACCGTGACCTGGGTGTTATGTGCCTGCTGCCCATGAAGGGAACAGTAGATTGTGAGCTCACTCGAGCAGGCTCCACTTTTTCTTCCATACCAGTATTTCTCAATGTGGTGATCTCATTGTCAGTTTTAAATCTTTTCACCAACCCCTATCTGCTGGTGCTATATAAACAAATAGAATAGAACAGTGATCTAATTATCTGTATTACGGATCGCCATACCTGGGAACTTTCAGGCTCCGGCTACCCAGACTGCCCTCAAACTGTGTGATGTGCGCAGGCCGTCTCGCCGATGTTGGTGGTCCATCTCGCTGTGTGGTCTAGCCCCACACGCAGGAAGACACCATTGTTAGGGGAGTGGGACACGCTGCTACGTCACTCTCGCAAGCCAGTTTCCCCGTGGTGACCCGCATTTTTTTTCCCCAGACAGAATGCTCCCTTTGCGTAGCAATATTCAGGATCTTTATCCAAATATATGCTTAGGAAATTACAGAATCCGATAACTGCAAATATATTTACAGAAATGTCTGTTTTTCATAAATTTAGCATTTACAAAATCAGAACAGGCTTTAAACAAACAACGCATAGAACAGAGTCCATTCCGTGGAGTCTGATTCATATCATATACTCTGGTTTATCAGACAAGCGCTGCTCATCCTATATAGAACACGAAACGACTGCAACGTAAAGCCGGAGGTTTAAGTAAGAACACGTCTCGCTGCCCTGTGCACTGCATAACCGCAAACAAACGGGAGGCGATATACTGCTCTGTGCACTGCATAACCGCGACCGTACGGTCGATCGCCTCCCCTTATTATGCAGTGCACAGAGCAGTATATCGCCTCGCGTTCGGTCGCAGTTATGCAGTGCACAGAGCAGTATATCGCCTCCCGTTCGGTCGCGGTTATGCAGTGCACAGAGCAGTATATCGCCTCCCGTTCGGTCGCAGTTATGCAGTGCACAGAGCGGTATATTTCTTTACGTTCGGTCGCGGTTATGCAGTGCACAGAGCAGTATATCGCCTCCCGTTCGGTCGCAGTTATGCAGTGCACAGAGCGGTATATTTCTTTACGTTCGGTCGCGGTTATGCAGTGCACAGAGCAGTATATCGCCTCCCGTTTGGTTGCGGTTATGCAGTGCACAGAGCGGTATATCGCCTCGCGTTCGGTCGCGGTTATGCAGTGCACAGAGCAGTATATCGCCTCCCGTTTGGTCGCGGTTATGCAGTGCACAGAGCAGTATATCGCCTCGCGTTCGGTCGCAGTTATTCAGTGCACAGAGCGGTATATCGCCTCCCGTTTGGTTGCGGTTATGCAGTGCACAGGGCAGTATTTGGCCTCCCGTTCGGTCGCAGTTATGCAGTGCACAGGGCAGTATAGAACGAAAAAGAACCGAACGTAAAGAAATATACCGCTCTGTGCACTGCATAACTGCGACCGAACGGGAGGCGATATACCGCTCTGTGCATAGCTGGGTAGTGGCAGTAGATTTCCATGCATTCAGGGATGCACAGATTTAACGCACAGGATCCTACTCCATAGATAAATATTATGGCAGCAATGAGCAAGTACCAAGGCAGGTGTGAAGCTGAACCCCAACAAAATACAATGAAGACGCAACTGGATTAACGTAACAATGTAACAGATGTAACATGTCGTGTGTGCAGGGAATTTGGACCCTGAAATAACATTTCTGGTCTAATGTCACCCAGAGCTCAGCAACTACATGGGGAGTATTGTTATATGAGGAAGAGGCATAGCCCCGGCCCCCAAAAGAGCAGGGCCCTCTTTTTTCCTTCTGTAACATGTTACTTATGAAATTGTACAGTATCAGTTTGAATGTAATTACTCAATGTCACTCTCCCCCAATTATAGAAGTGCTACAGAATCTGCTGGCGCTCTATAAATTAATGCCATGAAATGTATGTCTGGGCTGCACTCGAGCATCATGAGTCTAGTATTATCTGGCTTTAAAGGGGAAAAGTCCTTCATGTACTAACTGGCCTGCGTACATAGAGGAAGACGTAGCTTTCACAACTTCAGATGGATCAGTGAGAAAACGGGCAAGGAGTAGGTACGGCTTAATGCAGCGCTATGACCTGAGAAAGAAGAAACGGACCCGGGGAAGCAGGTGAAACACAGACTTCCCACGCATGGTAATAACATTCGAGAAAGTGTTACTATTAAAAAAAAACAAAAACATACGTATCTATGTTATATGTCCTGCTTTTATAAAAAAAACAAAAAACATAAATAGATGCGAACAATGCAATAAACAGAAAAGGTGCGCGATAAGTAAACCCAACCAATGCATACAAGTTTCTATTGCCAACCTTTGCAAACGAACATATTCCTCGAATTCATACAATATGGACTATGTTTGTGAGAACTTTATTGACAACCCTCAGGAGTACAAAACCATTTAGTGTATACATATCTTTATATACATTCGTTAAATCTGAAACAGAGAAAATTACATCTTTCCAGTGTTTATACAGAAAGTCACATTGGCAAGTGACTCAATCACCCACAACCCGTACATTCGGAGACTAATTGCTTGAGAGAAAACCAATTGCATTAAAAATCATAAGAATAACATTGCACTTCTAATCACATTCCAGTGCTTATAATTCAGTGTTACCGCGTGCCCACATATAAGAAAACATTTACGGAAAAATGTAAACAAGTCTTTCAGGTAGATAATGGGAAAATATGGAGCCAGGGGTAATCATTGGGTACAAGGGCTGCTCTGAGCAGGGTTTTTTTCTGCTCAGTGTTCAAAATTTTAGTAAAGAAGAAATAAAATATAAGGAACTAGGACTGTAGGTACATGTATATATATATATATATATATATATATATATATATACACACATACATACACACACACACATACATGTCTGCAAACTACTGAAAACTAGTACACAGACACAGATATAGCTGGGCATTATTGGGAGCACATATTCCTATACTTTTTTCCTGTTGTGAAATATGTTCAAATAACATTGGTATTAATAGAAATAGCAAAATGTATATAGCTGCAAAAAAAGCAAAATGTATATAGTTTGGTTATGGTGTAAAAGTGGTGCAATTACAATAGCAACCGATGGAATGTTCCCGGCGATTGCTCCACTTTCAATACGTTGCATTTGAACTACCCTGAATGAATACCCCCCCCCATCGGAGGGACTTTGCATCCAGTTCCCATCCCTGGCACTTTAAAGCCATAACCCAAACACGAGTACCATGGACACTTCCATATTTTGATTCCAGTTTCCAAGAGTCCCTCTCTTTTATAAAAAGTAACGTCTTGATACCTAAACTTTAAATTGTTCCATCAGGACACCTCCTGCCTTGCGTGCATACAATTAGCTTATCTTCAGATTAAAATATATATATATATTTTGTAATTATTTCAAATTTTGTGTTGAAAGCCCTGTTCAAGTTCTGAGACGACAGTTTAACTCTTTACACGCTAATGCATTTTTGCCTCTATAAAGAAAAAACTTCTGTTCATGGATATTTTAAAGTTAAAGTATATTTTAATGTTGCCAATACTGTTATTGACCCTATAGACTTTCAAATGTGTGGTCGCCGGTAGATATGTATATACCTATTACAGAGAAAAACAACAGGCTTGGGGTGATAGACCCGTGCGAGCGTGTGTCAATGATATCAGTACTGTATATTGTCATTCTTAATGTTATCGTTATCATTCGCTATCCTCTTGTGCACTATGGAACGTTCTGGCGCTCTATAACTAAATGTAATGTGATATAAAGTCCGGCCATGAGCCACATGCTAATGCTCCCCGTTTATAACGTAAAATTTCTTTGAATCTTCAGTGTCGACTGTGTCAAAAAATGGTATTTTTTTCCCTTCCATTTGTTTTGACTTTCTTCCCAATTCCAGTTTTCTTCATATTAACCTCTCGAGCACTAATATCTTAAATTATACCTAGTTGATCGTTGATTATGCAGCCTTTGGCTGTACTTATAACGATAAAATATTTTCTTTTAGCAATGCTTCTTGGACCTCTGTGACCCCCCCCCCACTAATATGATGGTTAGTTTACTGCAACATACTCAATCTTCTAGGGCATCACTTGTGGTTTATTGCCCATATGGAGCTACAATAAAAAGGAATATGGCTTAAAAGCAAAGGAAATTAAAATAATACAGTGGAACCCACTTGCTTTGTTTACAATGATCCCTCTTGTGTTTAAGCGCCATAACATGCTTATGAGGTTATTGAGTTCACCCATTTGACCTTCGGCGAACAAGTAGGACTAAGAACCCAAGAGATAGCTCTGTTTCCAATGTGTTCTAAGCTTCTAAATTATTGCTGAGATTAAAACAGACAATAAAAAAATATAAATCCAAAATCTGACTGCATGGTCTCCCACCTTACCATCAAGTTTTACCTTCTGCCAATAACTAATGAATCTTACACAAAGTATCAGAAGTCTGACGTTATACAAACGAAAGTGCGCTGGCTACACAATTCCGAGCAGGTTGGAAGTGCAGACGCCTCGGCTTGGAGATCGGGGTGGTGGGAGATGCTACAATCAATCAGTTTTTAATGCTTTAGGTAAGCAGTGATGCGCTGAAAATAAATTCTGATAGCCCTATTTTCTCCATGAAGTAGGTTGCTTCTGTGTTTTAGTGGAGCCAGGTCTTCTGGAAGACTTTAGTGACGCAGAGACTGAAGACAACTTATCCCTTTAGCAGCTTCGGAAAACGCAATCAAAAAAACTCTCTGTACAAACATTAATGTTTAAATTAAAGCCCACATGCTCCCTGCACGGTGTCACATCATCCAATCTGTTTTTTTTCCATCATTTGTAATACTTGGCCTAGATTGAATGCAATGCATGACCTGGTGGAGGTCCGACAATCGGTGTCAGATGGTAGCTCTGTCACTGTAGAAAGGGGTGACGTGGAACATGTAACAGTGTGTACAAACTCGCACAGGTTTCATCTGTCCGTATCGTGGCAACGGAGCCGAATGGGAAGAGCAACGGGAACAAAAGATCTATAAGAGAGAGAAAAGTGCTATTAGAATGAGGTGGCAGTCGGGTGAAGTGTAGCCATGCGCAGGTGACAAATGAGAGAAATCAATCAGCAGCAAGGCAGACCGCCATAATTATTTAAAGTGTGTCATCAGCCAGGGCAGCCACTGCAAAGGCAAGATAAGACACCAGGGAGGAACGGAGCGGTGGAAGTCGGCCAAGTGCGACAGACTGGAGTCTTCTGAAAACATTTCTCTGGGAGAGGAAACATTGTAACAGAAAGCATGCATCTGCTATACAGTAAAGGAGCTACACGTATCAACCTGCACTATTTAAACTACAAGCATAGGCTTTTGTCTAATATGTTATACAACGAACTAAATGTCACAAGCCCAAAAAACATTAAATGTTTCGACCCTTTAACTTCATGGGTCCTCATCAGGACAATATGTAAAAATCCCCAAAAATTTAACAATAAGAGCCGGTGTCCTAAGTGATCATGTTACCACCTGTGAGCGGGCAAACCCAAGGGTATAACTCACACAATCCCCAAGCACTACAGAGGACAATAAGTCCCATCATATACTACCAATCCCATCAATCAAAGCCCACCAAGTTATGCAGCAAGTGAAAGACGAGATAAAGACGAAGGCTGCTGACAAGGAGAAGCAGGATCATTCGATGCCTGTTATTCTGGT
Organism: Spea hammondii; assembly: GCA_029215755.1. NCBI lineage: Eukaryota > Metazoa > Chordata > Amphibia > Anura > Pelobatidae > Spea > Spea hammondii. The sequence continues at coordinate 11,812,288 of JARDYJ010000001.1, forward strand.
AAACATCATTGTTTTGCAGATGCAGAAATCACAGCAAGATCATGCTGTCAGCTCCTGTATGTGGAAGGTCACGGTACGACTTGTATGTTGTCTCAAAACTTATCATCAGAGAAATCCTCTCAAACACCAAAACCCATGTATTACTTACACAGCTCCTTGCAGTATATTCAGTAATAATTAGTACGGGTATTTTGCTGTATAGGTCAACTAATTTGCTTCTTAATGATGTTGCCCTAGTCCTAGCCCTGTAGAAGGCCGTTCGACAAGGAAAGCCTAAATGAAGCAGCACTCTAAAAATAATTAATACAGTGAGGAGCAAGGATCGCTGTTATATTGCTGCTCCCTTTTAATGCATTTTTAGATTGTCCCACATCAATGTGATAATATGTAGTCACATCCAACGAAGCTACATAGTGACCAGCTCACAAAAAAGTCTGTTGTAATGAATCTTATATTCTGAAACATAAATTGCGTGTACGATTGTTGTCTGGAACGCAACATCACCAGGATAAACGCAGCTTAATAATATTGGATTCTGTGTGTAGATATTAATGTATCGTCTCGGGTTCATGGTATATTTGCCACCCTGTTACAATAAGGAGCGTAAATGATTACCTTGCCACAGCTCCGACAGTGGTGTTTTCTGCGTATGACCGTAAAGGGAGCTTTGCAAGCGGTGCAAAAACTGCAGGCCTCGTCTGGAACCCAGTCAGGGGGATCTGTTCAACAAGAAGGGAAATTATAGGGAATTATTGCCATTCATCATATGCCCCTCTATCGCCCCTTTAATAAGCTTTACTCCAGTCACCTTGGTGTAGGATATATTTGCATATAAGTTCGCTATCTGCCAAGCGGGTACACTTTTTTGCTGAAAGGATCCCTTTTGTCTCTTTTTCTATGCTGTTTGTACTTGCTCTTTTCTGTCCATGCTCCAAGACTGTCTGGTGACGTCAGACCACCCCTGACATTTTTATTCTCTGTATCATATCGGATTTAATTAACGAATTAATGTATGAGCTGCTATGATGTAACATCTATGGTTTAAGGATGTATGTGCCAAACTCTCAGAAACAAGTTTTTGAAACATGTAACGTTTTGTATTGGGGTTCTGGTAAATATCAAAACCCCAACCCTGTCCTCCCGACAAAGGGAATTATCTTATTAAAGTGGATGATATGTCAGTTTTTGCTATACTGCGCCTATACTGAACTTGTCTCTGGACTTTTAAACCCCCCCTTACACCGTTTGCCTCGACCAATCAAAAACAGCCAGCAGCTTAACCATACGGCAGAGAGAAGTTCACGTGCAGGGATGATAATGCTTAGTTTGGGAGAAGGTAGTTAAGATGTGTAGAACAAATGTAAATTGAGTTTTATTTCAAACATATTGCTTATTTTAATCTGTAAACACTGGCAGATGGGCTTGTTTAGTGTACAGAATTAAAATGTAGCATTTGGCAAAAGTTGCAGATCCTCTTTCAGTTATTTTTCTACACTTCTTTCTGTTGTCATCATGTTAGTCAGATTCTAATACCTTCAAATTCTCCATCTCGAGCTTTCGCAGCCAGTTCTGAAGAAGAGATGGTTTCCTGGCAGAGAACGCAATCCTCCAGCGTGGCGTTCCTCAAACCCTGACTGACTGCGGGACAGGGAAGAAAGTTCTCAATCCTCATGTGCATAACAAAGAGTAACTATCACAATAACTTTTCATCAATCAAAAGATCAAGACAAACGATGTTGTGTTAAACGTTTACAGTCATGCATTACAAGGACGGTTTTATTAAATGAGTGGCAGGAAGGTCTCAGAATCCACCTTGGACCTTTAACTCCATGGGGGAGGAGGCTTTAATCAAGAGAATCTCAGCCCTTTCAATTTTCTTAACCCAGAAAGCACCAATATTGCACTAATTCTAGATTTAGGGACATCCCGACATTACCTTTATTTTGCTTCCCTTTGTCATCTGTTTCTTGCTTGGTGGCCATGACTTCAAACAAAGTCTTTAAGATACTTCGTAAGTCACTTGCATAGTTTGTCTGCAGCTGATCAGCCACACCTGTAGATATATGGACATGTTAGTAACATGCAGATCTCCCGGGCTTCCCTGGAAAGTGGGGCTAAAAGTATAAAAAAAAAACAATAGCTATATAAAGGAGCAGCCAACAATAAACCTGCTTTCCTTGCAGCTTTTTAATTATCTCAAGTATTAAGAGATATGTCCAGGGTAAAAGCTAGCCTTTAAGTAATATCAGCCTTTAAGTAATATCATCCTTTCAGCCCTTAACTGCCCTAGGGGCAGATCTGGTGAGTATGGGACGCCGATGGACAGCGTTCCAACAGTCATTTACCAGTTATGGGCCTAGTTATATGTTTTTGTACTTCTGTACTCATCAGTCGGCCATTTTTTTGTCTTTAATCATATCAATTATTTTAGATTTAGAAGTTCGGAACGCTTTTGTCCGACTACCGAATTCATAAAATGACTAAATGTGTAGGAGAGAAGTTTATGGAGGAGGAGGACATCTGCATCCCAGCAGAAGTGGTAGAGACTAATTCAGCGAGGACATTTAAACATGCATGGGATAGGCATAAAACTATCCTCAATCTAAGAAAGGATCAAGGACTGATCGAGGTTTGATGAGAAAAGACAGGCAGACTAGATGGGCTGAATGGTTCTTATCTGCTGTCACATTCTTTGTATCTAACCAGCTTACCCTCCTGCTCTCTGGATCTGCAATGTAATATAAGACAGGCTAAAGGGAGCTTCTATAAATCAATTTATAGTTATGCTAAAACCTGCGATGGTGACAATAACCCCTTTAAAAGCATCCTCAAGATCAACACCAAACATTGATGAATCCTACAGATAAAAAATGCACCTGAGATGCAGACAAAGAGCCTGTGAATGAGGTCATTACTGCTGTGGAAACGAGATCTGATCTTTTGTCTGGAAGCAATTTTTGCAGCCCGAAGAGCCAGCTGAATCTCTTCCTGATCAATGTCATCTGATGAGAAGGAACTGGTCCTCACGCTGCCGTATGAGACAAGAAAAGAAAAAAAAACATAACTCTTTCAGACAGCCACAAGGGTTCCCCGTCAGATATCAAAGGAGCTCCGGATTGAAGGGGCGCCGCACTTACATTCTCAAGGATGAAGCCGATACGCATTTCTTTCAAATCCTAACAACCCTGACAGATAACCTTACCTGAGCTGTGATTACTGCGGACAGGCTATGACAACTTTGAGATAAGATTCTGTTCTGCTGGATTGCTTTACAATAACACATCTCTCTTCCTTGGCCCAGAGACCATCAAAATTACTTGGAGGCTCTCGAACCACCAAAACGTCTTTGGCTGATCATTTTAGACTTAACAGCTTCGGTGCCGGAGAGAGAGATCAGCATCAACTAACCGAGAGAGAGCCAACAGGAACCGCAGCAGTCAACAACCTGACACAGCGGACTAAGACGCAAAATGAAATAAAAACATTCCCATAAATATATAGTTACCCAAACGACTGGGAAAGAATTTTAAAAGTTTGGAAATTTGGTCTTTCACAGGAATGGTCCGGTAGGAACCACTGGTTGTTACGCCGAGATCATCTTCTTCACTTTGCCCCGGTGAAGAAGATAATGTTGTATATTTTATTCATATTTAAGGGGTCAGTTGTGACTCGGGGAGCAGCTACAAGTCCTAAGAGGATCAGGAGATCTCAACCCCTTCCCCCTATGGTCTCGTGGAACAGGCAGAAGGTCGCATCTCTGTTCCCGTCTAACAATCCTGTGCATGTTTCAAAGGTTTCAGACTTTGCGTTATGACATCATACCCCAGGGTGTTTGCAAGAGCTGTCATCTGTCTTCCACTAAACATGCCGTTACTGGCAGGGATCCTAATTTATAACTTCAGATTCACAGTCCAGGGCACTGATTTGGGCACTGTGCATGGAAATGCTACTGGAAAAACAGCTAACGAACAGCTTACAGCCAGGCCATAAGGCCAATTGTCCAGACAATCCAGGTTTTCTGCCTTCAATCTCAGTACAGTAATTAACTTAAAGACTAATAAATGATTTTCCAATATTACTCAAGGCTAGGAAAGATGTATATTTATTCTCGATGGCTAATCCTAAAATCAATGTTACAACAACTAGTGACATTACAAAATCCCAAATCACTTTGACAGCATAAATAAAAAAAAAGATTAGGTACCAGTAAAGGAGTTACTAGATAATTACTTTAAGAACTTGACAGACTTTCCAAGCAACAGCTTAATCTGCCCAGTCTTCCAAAAGAATAAAGGTGATTAAAGCATCTGATTTTCGGCAATTCCTAAAACATCATAAGGCCGGGTCTCACTTCTGTCTCAAAGCAGACTGCCAGAGGGAGCGCGGTTGGGGTGGCCTTTTGGATTTTAGGTATCTATGTGTGTGTATTATATATATATATATATATATATATTATATATACATACATATATACACACATACACATATCCATACATACACATTTACACATATATACATACATAGAAAAAATAGGAGCACCTATAGTTTAGGTCATAGACGTTTCTATGGATTTTTTCTATCTCTTCTATGGATGTCTATTTGTGGTCGAGAATCAGCACCGAGCAAGTAAATTTATAGATTAGAGTGTGTCTTCCATTCTTGGGATATATACACATAATATATATACACACACACATACACTGCTCCAAAAATTAAAGGGAATACTAAGATTACACATCCTAGATCTGAATGAATGAACTAATCGTATGACATACTTCCGTCTTTACATAGTTGAATGTGCTGACAACAAAATCACACAAAAAATCTCAATGGAAATCAAATTTATCAACCCATGGGGGTCTGGATATGGAGTCACACTCAAAATCAAAATGGAAAACCACACTACAGGCTGATCCAACTTTGATGTAATGTCCTTAAAACAAGTCACAATGAGGCTCAGTAGTGAGTGTGGCCTCCACGTGCCCGTATGACCTCCCTACAACGCCTGGGCATGCTCCTGATGAGGTTGCGGATGGTTTCCTGAGGGATGTCCTCCCAGACCTGGACTAAAGCATCCGCCAACTCCTGGACAGTCTGTGGTGCAACGTGGCGATGGTGGATGGAGCGAGACATGATGTCCCAGATCTGCTCAATCGGATTCAGGTCTGGGGAACGGGCGGGCCGGTCCATCGCATCAATGCCTTCCTCTTGCAGGAGCTGCTGACGCACTCCAGCCACATGAGGTCTAGCATTGTCTTGCATTAGGAGGAACCCAGGGCCAGCCGCACCAGCATACGGTCTCACAAGGGGTCTGAGGATCTCATCTTGTTACCTAATGGCAGCCAGGCTACCTCTGGCAAGCAGATGGAGGGCTGTGCGGCCCCCAAAGAAATGCCACCCCACACCATTACTGACCCACCGCCAAACCGGTCATGCTGGAGGATGTTGCAGGCAGCAGAACGTTCTCCACGGCGTCTCCAGACTCTGTCACGTCTGCCACATGTGCTCAGTGTGAACCTGCTTTCATCTGTGAAGAGCACAGGGCGCCAGTGGGGATTATGCCAATCCTGGTGTTCTCTGGAAATGCCAAACGTCCTGCACGGTGTTGGGCTGTAAGCACAACCCCCACCTGTGGACGTCGGGCCCTCATGGAGTCTGTTTCGGACCGTTTGAGTGGACACATGCACATGTGTGGCCTGCTGGAGGTCATTTTGCAGGGCTCTGGCAGTGCTCCTCCTTGCACAAAGGCGGAGGTAGCGGTCCTGCTGCTGGGTTGTTGCCCTCCTACGGCCTCCTCCACATCTCCACTCCTTTATTGGGGGTGTCTTGCTAATTGCCTATAATTTCCACCTGTTGTCTGTTCCATTTGCACAACAGCGTGTGAAATTGATTGTCCATCAGTGTTGCTTCCTGAGTGGACAGTGTGATTTCACAGAAGTGTGATTGACTTCGAGTTACATTGTGTTGTTTAAGTGTTCCCTTTATTATTTTGAGCAGTGTATATATATATATATATATTATATATATGTATAAAGACAACTACTTTCCCTGTATCTACCAGTCTTGACAACTCCACCATCCAACCAACAGACAGACTCCCATGTGATATCTCATCTGGATTTTTACAACTCCCTACTAACTCCCCACCTCAAAAAAACTCTGAAAACCAACCTCTTTCGAGAAGCGTAAATCCTTTCCTCATAACACTCTCAGCCAGCAACCTGTCTAAGCCAACCAAACAACCTCTAAAGATCATTCTGACTCGACCAACTCATTCCCACCCAACTCGTTCCCTCCTACGGTCTCACTTCCCCCTTGACTAGATGGAAAGCTCACAAGTGCAGGGTACTCTTCTCTTTTTGTACCAGTTTGTTACTATACTATTTGTGATGTTTAATTTATCCGTCCCTCTCTGATTGTAGAAGTGCTACGGAATCTGCTGGCGCTATATAAATTAGTGTATGTATTAGATAACCACAAAGACATGAACGCCTCCTTGGCACGAGACAAGTTCATAGAACCTGCTGACATCCACAATTATTGTTTTATATTATAAATAGATATTAATGTCAGTCAACCAAGACAATTAGTATAAAGAAAGAAGGTTAAAATGGCCCAAAATCAGTTCATTAATTTAAGATGCTACAAAACACTAGTAATTCTTGCATCTTAAATACAAGGACAGCAGAGTCTTTGCATTAATAGCATAAGCTGCTTTCCAGGAATTTAATCCACTTGTGAATCTTTTCTTGAAGGAGTAAAATCCTGGAATTAATGTGAATTATCAAATTTTCCAACGTAATCATCACATAACAGCGCAGTGTATGGTTACTGAGGGCGCTACGATAGCAATAACTGCAGGGAAGGAATTAAAGAGAGGGAGAACAACGGTAAAAAAAGATGAAGATGAAGAACAGATGCCTTTTAGTCATTAAAACCAGGAAGGTCATCACTGATAGCTGTCAGCAGTTAATGGGAGGTACGATCAATAATATCAATCAAGGAAGAGAGAGAACGGAGATGGAGAGTAGGCAGCAGAGTGTAAATATTCGAATCGTTTGAAAAGGAGAGAAAGGGTTCTGTGGTATTAGGTTAGGGAAGCTTTGCGAAGATCCCTCTATATCGTCTCCCGATTCTTTACGTATATGGGTGACGATCCTTTGGTCTCCTGGTGCTGCCACAATGTAAAACGTATACATTTAACTTAAAGATTTAACCATGCATCAGTAAAGTGCGGAACATAGAAGAACAAGATGGCCTACAAACAGCATGAGTGATATACATTAATAAAGATACGTTATTAAACAGGCATTACAAGAATCTCTTGGTTCCTGGGTACATACTCTCTGCAAGGTCAATTTTTCTTGGTAATCTTGACTTTTACATAAAAATTGAAGACCCTTTCCCAGTGCTCCACAGAGTGTTTCTACGGGGAATGCTCAGCGGGGCTGTGTGGCTCTGTCCCTTTAAATGATCTGGCCTGGATGCTGTTAAATTTACTGATATGACGCCCCCATGGGATTCAGGCAAGACCTGGGATGCATACAGATAGATCTACTTAGGGCACCAACTTTTAATGCAAGAGGAGTAAAAAAAAATAAAAAAATAGCTAATTTAAAGCAGCCTTCATTTACATCCTACCTTGAACTTGATGACCGCATGTCTTTATTCAGCCTATGTAACTATGTAAAACTTTTCCCCTGAAGGTAGGAGCGAGAAGGAAGAACCAGGAACCATGAGAGAAGCGAGAAGTTGTAGGCTTACATCTGGAGCGCGGGCCTTCAGCTGGACAACAATATTCTAAGAAAAAATTTATTAAGGCTACACTGGCCCTTTAAATGGAAGACGGTACTAAACCGACAAGAAGAATGCCGAGAAACGTGTAAAACAGCAAACAATTTCTCACCACGTCTCCTGCACACCAGAGACGTTAAAACACACGGAAAATATTTCAACACATTTGAGAGCAGAGAAAAGGGTGATTTGTTTGTGAAACATGCACTGGAGGGGGGAGAGTTGTTGCTGTCACATCTCTACCTCTCAATCAGAGTGAGAAGGCTGGAGAAAATGCCATTACTGTGTGTTTTAGAAGGATGCCACGTGTGACAGCGAGACAACATTATTACCTCAATGTACATATGCTGGAGATACTACACGTAGTGACAGAAACACTCTCATAGTCACTGCTGGAGATGGAGTTGAGGGGAGAATCGCGCATGCCGTCCTGAGAACTGAAAACAAGAATATGGAAATACAATGAGTCACGCGGAACAGAAACATGAAAGGCACAGCGGTAACAAATTGACAACAAAATGAGAGTGGGACGCAGCGAGGAATACTTCTCAGCCGATCTGCAAGAATTACCGAGCCGCCGACTGGAAGGACCTTGTGCGCTTAGATTACCTCGGATTTTTATACAACGGAACAGAAGGACTTTACACGGAAACACATCCATTAACAATAAATCAAAATGCCCTATTTAACTTCTACCATCTGCGTCTCTTCCTTTTTAAGACGGATAATAAAGTAGTATACGGCTGCATTAGATTAGTCGAAGTTGATACCTTTTATTGGGCCAACACGCAGAAACAAGAAGGATGAAGTTCCGTGAGCTCAGAGGACGTTTTTTGTAAAAACGAGAGATAAGTCTCTTAAAGAATGCCGGAGCCTATACATCCGCAGTAAAATGCATTGGACTCCAATATGCACCTTGTATTATATACGTTAATATTAACTTATATACCATATTTGCTTGATTATTAGACGTCCCCCAAAATTTCAATATTCATTTAGGAAAAATATGAATTAATGTGTAAACTATTTTAATAAAAACAGTGATTGAGAAACATTAATTTTTTTGTTTTTATTTCCTTTTATTTGCCAACCTTCCCCCCCCCCCCGTTATGCACATCTGCCCCCCAGATATGCCTTATACCCGCCTTATATGCCACTCTGCCCCCCCGGAAATGCCGTATACCACCTATATGCCACTCTGCCTTCCTGATATTCTTTTTAACCCCCTATATGCCACTCTGCCTTCCTGATATTCTTTTCAAACCCCTATATGCCACTCTGCCTCCCAGATATGCCTTATACCCCCCTATATACCACTCTACCTCCCTGATTTTACTTTTAACCCCCTATATGCCACTCTTCCTCCCTGATATTCCTTTTGAAAGATGAAGGTTGGTGGATGTAAGTTTCAGAGGTCCGGGGGCAGCGCGAGTGAAGTCTTGTAAGCGAGAAAAGGAAGAGGTGATAAACGAAGAAGAGAGCCTTACTCCACCAGAGGAAGGTAAAGATCAAGTAGGGGAGTCATTTTTTTTTATGATGGCAGAAATGTATGAAGGAGCACTGTCATGGAGATTGGCTCCAGATCACCGCAAGAATGCAATTTAAGATCTTTCTACTAACATATAAAGCCATATGTTAGTAGAAAGATCTTAAATTGAATTCTTGCAGTGATCTGCAGCCAATGAAGGATTTCACAGAGCGAGGAAGCAGAAAAAGAGCATCATGTAAGGAGGATTACTCGAGACACAGCACTCGGGACAGATTGCAGAGGAGTCGAGGAATGCAAACCAGAAGAATTTGGTTATAGTTGAGAAGGAGATAAGGGAATGAACAGGGGGTTTTATGGGTGAAGAACGGGTGGAAGTCTTGCCAGAGAAAGTGACAAAGAAAGAACGATAAGATAAAAATGAGGAGATCCAAGAGAAAACTGTATCTCTTATACCTATAGTATCAAAAGCAGCAGAGAGACTCAGAAATATTAGCAGGGAGAAGGGACCTTCGCAGACAGCAAGTCATTAGATACTTTTGTTAGGCTTAAATATCTCCAAAGCAATGACACCAATTTAGAAACAGAAAGCTGTTTCACTAATCAATAAAATGATGATAAAAACAACTACAGCAACAGCTCCTCCTTAATGCCGAGGAGCCTAAAAGGAACATTGCTTTCTTATTACAGGCCACTTGGGTAACAGCACACAGCCGTCTACAATAAATACGACATACGCAATACTGTAGCGCAGGGCTTGACAAATTTGTTGTGAATCTAGGCGCCAGGTAAAAATGTAAACTAACAGTTGGTCAGGAGGGATCTGATCATCATCAGCCCACTTACTAAACTCACAGCGTTTGACCTGGAACCACCCTGGACTTTAAGGTCAGTGCTGTTTTAAAAAAAAAATCTTTTGATGCTGATGTTCCATTGGAGCACAGCATTGACTGATATTTAGTTCCCAAATGTTAACCCCTGCAATGCCACGAATGTGTCATGCACAATTGTGACACTGAAGGGGTTAACGCTGCACTGTCGCTCTCAGGGGAGGGTTGGGGCTGCTCTCCACACTCATGGGGAGACCGAAGAACCCTCTCCCCTGTCCCTGAAGCTGCCTCTGGCAGCTGGGACGCAATTACTGGTCTATAGAGCAGCCATTGCAGGGGGGAGTCTCTGATGACTGCTGGAGGCTTCCATGCCTACAGGAGTCATCACAGGGCTTGTGGGGGCTCGTTTTTGCTGTTGCTGGTCTGCCTGGAAGCTTCCAGGCAGACCACCAGCAGCAGAGCCCCGTACAAAACGGGAATTAACCCCTAAATGCCGCTCTCATGGAGCGATCAGGCAGCTGGGGGGTGTTGGGTCAGGTCCCCACACTTGTGTGGGGGTCCAATCAACACACAACCCCCTTCCCTGAAGCTGCCTGTGGCAGCTGAAAACACGATTGCTGGTTTTCCAGCAACCGCGTTTTCAGCCTACAGGATCACTCCGTGGGAGTGATCTCAGGCTCGGGGGCGGGCTCTGAGTGGCTGTACTGTCTGCCCAGACTCCTGGGCAGACAGCAGCAGCAGCGCCCCCGCGTAGTGACTCAGCCTCTTATATCCACAAGTTTTTCTGGATGTAAGAGGCTGACAAAAGCTAGGCGCCAGGCCATGGCGACCGGGATTTGTCGAGCCCTGCTGTAGCGTAAGTAGTCTTCCAGGATTATTATGTACTTACTACTTATTACCTTCTGATGCCATGTGTATGAATGAAAAATCTCTTTTTGCTTCGGCACAGCCTGTGATCACTCACACAAACACAAAACACAAACTAACAGCGTGAAACCCCACTAAACTTTGCCTACTTCAGTTTGCCAGACACTAATGGAGCTTCAAATGCGATAGGGTTCTATGGTGAGATAAACTCAAAATAGAGCCATGGCCATCCTAGTACCCTGAAATGAACCACTGGGGGGGGGGGGGTCCACATCAACTTCGAAATTTGAAGGATCTGGAGTAATTCTGTATGGAGGAGAGGCATTATAGGAGAAGACACAGAGCCGTTATCTTGGCAAGAGAGGTAACACAAAGTAATGACTAAAAGGATGCCAACAACTGTGCCACACTTTAACAATGTTTTATTTAAATCTGTGTTGTGTTTGCAATTAACTATGAAAGCAAACATCCACAATGGAGGGGTTTTTGGTTTTATTTCTCAAGAGGTGGCTCTTAAGTTATAAAGTCCCATAAAACACTGATGCCCATCACAATGCCCACCACATATCACATAATTATTACTATACACAATAACAATATCAAACTTACATTGATGTTGTTAGCGTGTGACATTTCGTAATACGAATGTGTGTTAAAAAGATTTTTTATGTCAATTAAAAAAAACCCCCATAAAAATAAAAAAAATCGATGGCTTCTCCCACAAAAAAGATATTAAATAACATACTAATTTTAAAAGTTTCTGCATTTTTCTCCAATATACAAAGATGTTCTTATAGGATACCTAAAACAGGTTTTCCTCTCCATAGTTATTCTAGCATGTCTCTCTTTAGTGTAGGTGGTTCACTAAAAGATGCTTTCCTACTCAGTGCTCTCCTAATTTCAACATTTCCAAACCTAAACCCCAAAATTAGAAACATCATAGATCCCTGTGACACAAACAAGCAGGCACTAATAAGTTACACTGATAAACAGGCATTGATGAGTGGGAACGGATAGGTTGCTGTCATACAAACTGAAAAATAAATCTTAAATGTTTCTATGTTCAATGTGATTCAGCCGTAAGAGGACAAAATTCAAGTTACCAAGAGTTACCTAGTAGTAGTTTTAATATTCTCCTTTGCGGTTTCATCGGAGGCCTGCTCCTCTCTTCTTTCGGACTGTCTCTCTTTGAATTCGCTTGCAGGCTGTTTGGGTTCTTGCTTCACCAGAGGGGTTGAGACACCCACAGCCTCTACGGACTCGCTGTCTGTTCCTAGTCGTGAACCTGAGTTGTGTGCCAGGCACTTGGATTTGGTCCTTTGCTCCTGTCCAACTGTGTCCTTCTCTAACAACAAAACGGGAGAGCTTTCCAGTTTTAATGCCTCCTTGGCAGACATTGCACAGTCGGGCCTTTCTAAGTGTCCCATTTCTTTGGACTTAATTAAGCTGTAAGAAGTATTTATAACTTTACCCGGAGACTGCATATTTCTCCGGCCTTCTAAGCTGTCCTCTCTGGACTCTTCGCAGCTCCCACAGCACACGCATGAATTAATTAAACAATTTGTGGCAGCCATGCTGATCTTTTGGGACTCATTCTCTGCCGCACTTGTCAACGGATCAGATTCAACAGGAACGCGGGTGCTGGATAGATTTGGTGAGGTCTCTGGTGACAGTGAATTTGCAAGTGATTTTGGGTTAAATATTACAGTGGCAGAGATCTTCATTCCACCAGTCCTATGGGCTATAAGTTCTGCAGCTTCCGCATCTTCCCCATTCACATCCCAGCCATTGACGTATAACTGTGACTCTGTAGCCTCCAAACAGCTACAAGAGTTCTGGAAGGAAGTGCTAGCCATCTGTATTTTACTTCCATCAATGATATTGTTATTGCTTAAATCACTTTCAAAGTCTTTCATGGAATCACTACTTTCAGCCTCCTCATTTGCTACAACACGGTCTTGGGATGGAGGTGACCGTTTAGGGTTATAACAATTGGTGTTGACCCACGTAAGTGTATTTTCGTTGGATCTCTGCCTGGCCAGATGGTCACCTGTTCCATCAAGGTCTTCCATGAAAAATACTCTATCCTCCTCGTCATTGAGGTTATTTATGGGGCGTTTGCATGGGGAGGCCTCTGTGCTAGAATTGCCCCGATGAGCAGGAGACTGGCAGACACTTGGTGGAGACAGTAAAGAAGACATCTCATCTCCTACTCTATGAACCATCATATTGATTTGCTCTAGCTCTTGTTCATCATACTGCATAGAGCAAGCAAGTTCTACCTCTGTGCTTTCAGCCTTTGCCGTCAGTGGCTCTTCGGTTGGTAAGGCAGTCGCTAAGACGGGAGAGATGGCAGAGGGCACTTCAGGGTCTGAGCTGGTTGGGAACTCTTTATCTTGTGATATGCAGAGGTTTCGCTCTAGAGTGTGGAGTTCTTCTTCTGTTAAGGTCTGTAGAAGATCTCTAGGAAAACAAATCAGCAAGGCATGTTAATCTCATTGAAAAATAAAATGAAATAAAACGTGAAAAACACTGAACTTTTTCCAGTGGCACAGGGTTTCAGTAGTACTCATTTTATGCAAGCAGATTTATAGACAGCAAATAATTTTGGTTAATTTGTATAGTACAAAATAATGTAATAACATGATGAACGTTCAATATAATTTAAAAGGCCAACTGAGAAGGGCATTTCCATCCAAGATTATTTTGAAGGCCACTGGAGGACATTAGCTATCTACCAATGTAGGTCTCAGGCAGGCGTGGACATCTGGAAAATGACTGGTAGGCTGCTGAAGACAGCGCCACACAGTGACAAGATTGGGTGGTGCAGCGATATGATTATATATATTATATATACCGGTATATATATATATATATATATATATATATATATATATATATATATATTTATTATAAAAAAAATATATATATCCCATGATCTACATGTTATAACATAAGAGCTCACTTCACATGTGAACTGGTGACTGGTGACAAATTTGGAGAAGTCACAAAGAAAATGTTGTTGTCAGTGACAATGGATATCATAAGAAGAGTTAAAGATCACAGAATAGAACAGATGTGGCACTTATATTAACCCTATACTTAAGGACACTAAACATAATAAAAAAATAAAATGAAATAGATTTTTAGTATTAAAATGACCTAGCAAGTGTGACGGGCTACACGGGGGGAAACAATTAAAAAATACCAGGAGAACGAAGCCATCAAGCGCACCATATAATAAACACACGTTCGTCTGAGCAAGCACATTCTGATATAGATTTCAAGTGTTGAAAGCAGATGTTCTTGTAACAATAACCATAAACTGGCGGAGTTCAAGGTGCTGCAACAGCACAAAGAGCTTCACTTTAAAATGTCTCAGTGGCATTTGGAAATGTCTGACATATGTTAATGAATCATAAAAGCATTTGTTTTCTCCATAAATTGCAATCGTTGAGAAAGCGATAAGTGAAAACAAGCCATATTCTTTTCCGTTCTATTTTCCTCTAATTTTTTTTAGCCGCTATAACCATGGTTCAAACTTAAAGAAAACTTTTTGGCTTTGGTGCAACTTGCAAATATCAGGCGGTTTATTTTTGCATTAGTCGGACAAAGCCAAATAAGATTGCAGGGTTCGTCGCATTGAGGTAACACGATTAATTCTGGTCACATTATCAGATTTGTAGCAATCTTATAAAATTACATTATCTATACCTGCGCCTGGGAAACTATACATTTGGTGCATCCCATAAAAAGTTCATTTTCGTGAAAACCTAATCGTGAAAACCAATTAATGAAACGTGGCCACAGCTATCAAGATTCCAGGGAAGGTTTCTTCAATAAACTGCATTACAACCAATACTCAATCCTTCTCTGAAACCGTATGTGTTACAGCTGATGCAAGCAACACCACTCAATTGCCGCACTGCTGCACCGAGAAGCACGAGCCAGCAAATGCTAATCACCCAACGTAATGAAGGGAACCTTAGAGGAACAATAAAGATGATGATTTAGAAAGAGAATTATATTAGGAAAAAATAAATAAAAGACATAATGCTGAGCTCACAAACTGAATGAGTCACCAAGCATCAAAGGACACCCCAGGGAGATTAAGTAAAGAAACAGAATCCAAACGAAAGGTGCCTACGTCCTACATAAATCACAAGAACAGGCGGCAGAAATTCCCAACGAGAAAATCAAAGTATGCCGCGTGTTCCATTTCAATCATTTATGTTCCAGGGGGATTTTGATTTATTTTTTCCCCATATAATAGAAAAGTCAGCTTTCTAGCTGGCATTAAAGGGCCAGTTTAATGCCCCAGGATGCCTTAAGAATGTATTAAAGCATTTTAGCTTAGGGAGAAGCTGCAGCTCCAGAACAACAGCTGCCCACCTCCTTTATGATTCTCATGGCTTGAAGCAGCCAATCAGTGACATGGAATTTCTCCATTTGAAATCAACGAAACATTTTCCGGGCATGTAGGGCGTCTTGTCAGGTGATGTGTTCGATCAAATGCCCCGCAATGAAAAAAGGCAAACACGCGGAGATTCTGCACAATCCACCCATCCATTTGCAAAGGGGGCACCACGGAAATTTAAAGGGGCTTTTCAGCTATCATATGCAGATAAAACCTCCTGTTAACCTACTACACGTTTAATTGTTTGTAGAGCAGAACGGATCACATTAGCATTACACATAAAGAGTGTTACGTACAAAGAGCAATTCTAGTGAACTGGCTAAAACGTGGTGCAATTAAATGGGATTCCTCTGCTTTGCATGGCACTTCAGACGATTACCCCCCATTGTGCTTTACCTAATATCTATTACACTCTAGAATGGCTTTAGTTTAGTAGTCGAGCTGAAAAGTTAGTATTTTTTCAGATTAAGTCAGATCCTGATTTTATTTGGTTAGTAGCAGAGTTTAACCTGTGCGGTACTTTTTAAAACTTCCAGCATTTCATGTGGCCCCAGACGGACACCTTTGTTTTAGCAAGATTATTGTGTTACATAATGTCACAATTAGAATTTCTGCAGTTTCAAACACATATTTTCGGGGCTGGAGAACACAGCACTGCCTTAAAAGTTTTCCTTTACATTCTATGTAGAGCATTTTGAATGCATGACTATGATCATCAGAAATGGATATAGCGCCAAAAAGCATTGAAATACGATGAACACTTGAACATAAAACTGTGCTCTGTAGCCGTGCTCTGTGGCTACTGCGATCAGAGTGATGGGAAGAGCATGCGCAAACAAGGGGCAACAAGGGCTGTCATTGCAGATCTCCGCTTTAGTGCTCCCTAATCACTATGTGTCGGTTATTGAAGCAGAGGGCTTGTTAGAGGGGGATTGTGATCTCCCCAATCAGCCCTGCATGCTGCGCGCCCCCTCACAGCTGCTCCCGAGGCGAGTGCCTCACTCGCCTCACCCTTCCTATGGCCCTGGTTTTATACTGCCAGTGAACACATTAAACTGACTATGCGCGCGTTACAGTATCATTTCTCCTGGAAATATTTTGTCTTTTATAAAGAACTCCGGGTTTATAAGCGATGATTTATGTTATTCCATTAATCAAGGGACGCACATGAGTAGCATTTAGTAAGCTGTATCATTTAAGATTACATACGCTGTCAATGGCTTTTACCCCATCAACCACATCATTTATTCTTCTTTTATTCTTCTTTTACTAGAAACGTCACTCTAACTGCAATTGATCCTTGAAATATGGGGGAAAGTGTCAGAATATGAACATTCTAATTTATTTTATAAACCATGACATGAATGGCTTGGCATTACATAGAAACGGATCATTTCGTTTGTATGCCTTATTTCACTATGGCTAATGTAAGCAGGGACGTTTTTACATAATATTATTCATTTTAATATTAATTGAAATATACTCTATGAGTACTCTATGCGACCAAAAAGAAAAAAGTATATGGACAGTTGCCCATCACATCTATACGAGCTTGAAAGATGCCCCGTTTAAAACCTAGAGGCATTAATATATAATTTCCCCTACCACCACCCCGCCCTTTGCAGCTATATCAGCTTCCACTCTTCTGGTAAGGTTTTTACATATTTTATTTAAAGACATATTTATCATTTGCGGCTCACATTTGTCCCAGCATTCCATGTGTTACCGGTATTCAGTATGTCCAAGAATAAAATTATTTATATATATGTATGTATATATTCTTAAAATATATAATGCTATTCTAAATATCCGCTCAAGTGATTATTTCCCAGTTACATCAATAATGCAGAAACAGTTCTCCGACAGCAGGTGTCTGAAGCGCTTTACATGCGCAAAACACTGCAGGTCTCTGCTAATTACTCAATCTCAGCTTTAAATCACTGCTGTTAATAAAAGGTAACAAAGCATTGTGGGCTAATTAACCTAGGAATCTTTACATAAATACTAAAACTGAAAACATTTAGATTTTCATTGCATGCCAAATTAAGTATTCCTTATAAAAGTAATAGTATTGTCCTGATTGTCGGCCACTGCCGACTATCCATTCGAGGAACCGAAGTTCTGAAAACTTAAGTAACTTTACATCTTATTTTCTTTTACTAAAGGAAATTAACTAAGGACTCCTGATTAGAGAAGATGAGCAGCCTATAGCCTTGAAATATTGTCTAACTGCTGCAAGAAGCCAGGAAGAGAGCAAGGAAGATCGAGTGAGTAGGAGAGACCCGGCTGCGCTGCCAACGTGGACAAGAACCGTGGCAGCCATGGAGAGGGAAGGAGAGAGACGTGTACAAGCTGAACCCTTGCGTCTGTGTTGTTTTTCATGTTTAAGCTCTATTTATTATTATTATTATTATTATTATTATTATTAAGTGCTATCGGACATGAAAATCCTTAGCAAGGTCTGTCTTCATCCCTCTCAAACAGGGATCATTACATTCTCTTCAGTAATATACCGTGACCTGTTAGAAACTCTTGGCCACAAACAATTGTAGAAGCGCAGGGTGGTGCTGTAAACCGAGAATGATCTGGAATCTATACATTAAGCCACCTAAATAGCAGTAGATGCTTTCCACTTTCCTTAACTACTTGCTATACAAAAGTGACTACCTAGTGTATATATCATATGCAAAGCATGCCGACTCCTCCATAACAGCGTAAAGAATATATTCACAGGGAACAAACCATGATCTATTACATAGTATGCATTAAGATTTACAATATACCGTATTTGGTCGAAAATATCCCTTGTCTTATAAATTAAGGTTGTCTTCTAATCAGACCTCAAATAGAGGTCTGACTATGAGACTAAGATTCATATCCCCTGCAGCGCTGCAGGGGACCTGGAGCCTCCTGTCTGGTAACCTCAGCTGCTGCCGGCACTTCCACCGGGCGTCTATCACCGAGAGTCGGCGCAAGCGTGGCAGCAGCAGAGGTTGTCTGCGCGCGTACCTTTCCTGGCCAAGCGTGTCCTCAGCATGGGGGGGCGCCTCCTCCGCGTCGGGATAGCCCACCCACTGCTGGGGAAGCAGAGCCGGTTGGGGAGATCATTGATCTCTCTGTGAAAGGCGGTGCTCCAGAAGCAAGACCGTCCATGGGACAAAGGCGGGACTGTGCTGTCCCAAAGTCATCGGCGGATCCAGTAGACTTACCTCTTTAATGTTCTGGTGGAGGCCGGGCCTAGAGGGGTCACACAGTGTCATTGCGTAATCCCATGGGAGCGGCAGTAAGGGCCTGCTCAGGCATGCAGTGAGTGAAGTGCCTTAGTAGCCTGAGTGTGTGTCTTGGTTTAGAAGTGTGTCTGAGTGGGTATATAGGGGTATAAGGCATTTCTTTAGGTAGAATGGCCTATAGGGGGTTAAAAGGCATATCATGGGGCAGAGTGGCATATAGGAGGGAATAAGGCATTTTTGGGGCAGAGTGGCAAGCCTGGGGGCAGATGTACATAACTGGGGGGCAGGTTGGCAAATAAAAAAATATATATATTTTTCTCAATCATAGCTTTTATTAAATATGAAAAAATAGTTTACATGAATTAACATTTACTAGTAAAACTTTTTTCCTATAGGGTCGTCTTATAATCAGGCTTTTTCTTTTTTTCCTAAATATTCAGATTTTTGGGGGTCATCTTATAATTGAGCAAATATATAGAGATATATAACAGCTCCATAGGACACTCAGACTTAATGATTCTGCAGGATTACATTCAATGCAGCACTGATTCACAGTTATAAAGGAGCTTCTGAGGTTAATGTACCATGGTGAATCTAATACCTAGCTATTCCTGTACAGAGACCATGCCACAGCTTTAAGTATTAGAGTAAATGCACACTGAGGGCTGTCTTCTTTGTGGTATCAACAGGAAAACCACTTCATTCCAAGACCACAAAGGACAAAGTCAAAGGCAGAACATCTGTCTGCAGTGTGGAGTGGAAGGTTACAGAGCGGGTAGCCAACATTTCAACAATCAAAACTCCTACTCATTCTCAGCTAAGGCTAACCAGTACGAATGCCGGAAAATAACCGATAAGCCACCCCTGTTGTAGCCATGACTTCTAAAGGACATCAATTGCTTAGGGCTGTAACGATTATTTTTTCGTTTAATTAAAATAACTGGATGTTAAAAACAAACAGCAGAATAAAAAAAACAAAAACTGAGAAAAATGCATTTCTTGTTTTTATTTCCCAACCTACTCCTCCCCAGTTATGCACATCTGAGCCCAGGCTTACCAAATTGCCTTCCAGATATGCCTTATACCCCAGATATGCCTTATACCCCAGATATGCCGTATACCCCCCTGATATGTCTTATAATCCCTATATGCCATAGTGCCCTCTGATATGCTTATACTACCCAGATATGCCACTGTGCCCCCTCCAGATATGCCTTCAACCCCCCTGATATGCCTTTTATCCCTCTGATATGCCTTAAACCCCCCGATATGCCTTTTATCCCTCGGATATGCCTTATACCCAACTATATGCCACCTATATGCCCCTAAATATGCCACTGTGCCCCCTGATATGCCACTCTGTCCCCCAAACATGCCTTTTACCCCCACATGCCACTGTTCCCCCAATATGCCTTATACACCAGATATGATCCTCTGCCCCCAAATATGCCTTATACCCCTAATTTGCCACTGTGCCCCCTGATATGTCTTATACCCCAGATATGCCCCTCTGCCCCCAAATATGCCTTATACCCCTTATATGTCACTGCCATCCCCAGATATGCCCCTCTACCCACCCAAATATGCCTTATACCCCTTATATGTCACTATCCCCAGATATGCCCCTCTGCCCCCCAAATATGCCTTATACCCCTTATAAGCCACTCTGCCCCCAAATATGACCTAAACAAACAACAACTCCACAAGAAGATAAAAGCTGTTGACCTTAGCAAGGAAAAGTCGAGCAGCGCTCACATCCCTGACGCAGATCCTTGTACCGAGCGCTCCATGCCCGTACCCGGGATGCTGACCTCAGTCCACCAAATCTTGATAATAAATAAACTTCGACGCCGGAAATAATAATCATGGAGTCTGTTCCTACCACATTTTATTGTACGTCCAGAAAGCTCTGGGCCAAAATTCTATAACAAAAACATTTCTGACATCAACAGATCCCAAAGTTAATTTGTAAAAGAAAACAC
Source organism: Spea hammondii (assembly GCA_029215755.1). NCBI lineage: Eukaryota > Metazoa > Chordata > Amphibia > Anura > Pelobatidae > Spea > Spea hammondii. The sequence continues at coordinate 11,832,894 of JARDYJ010000001.1, forward strand.
AGTGACTTGTGTATTCAGAAGCAACATAACTCACCATTGAGTTCTCTACTAATATAAACAAAGCTCACAAAACCTGAGACAACTAACACAACCATCAGCTTCGATGCCCACCCACCAGACAGACTGACGACATGACCAAACAGACGACATGACCAACTCAATAGCAGTCAAATCTAAACTGAGATAAACTTATTGTTTCATGAAATTAGAGTTTATCTTCAAGTTAAAAGGGTTAAAACATTTTGAATAATTTGAAGTCAAGTCAGCCAGGCCACTTCTATTATTCAATCAACAACCCAACCATTGGTAAATGGACCCTAGAACCGACATGCTTGGCCAACTGATCTGAATATTAACATTTTATGTGACCGAAACCTCATTACAAACGCTTCCAAAAATTACCTGATTTTTCTTAACAATGTGTGGAAAGGCCGAAAAAGTTCAGACATGTCTTCTGGTTTGCGATCGAGGTTAAGTGGTCCTTCAGAGTAAACAACAAGTCCACTGTTAGAAGAAGAAGGAAAAACACAATGCATATTCATTACTGAACACCCAGACAGACATTTACTGACTTATGGACTTTGGTTGCTGAATATTTGAGTTTGTATCCAATAACAATTTGTTGAATTTCCAGATTAATTCTCTTTCCCACTTATTTTTAACATTCACTAATATAGCCCATCGCAATCATCAATAATAATCACGGCATAGAATGAGTATACTTAATTATTTCTTGCTACAGTAAAAGATTTGTATCGTAAATAAAAATCAGACAAAGGAAACAATGCTTACCACACGATGGCTAGCCTGGGGATTGTAAACATTAATGCTGGTTCATAATCGTCTATCATATCTTGCGTGAGGTATCCTTGCTGTAAGGCTCTGTTCGGAATGTATGGAGGAAGCACATTAAGAATACATCAGCATGTGCGGTACCCACAAATCTGATAAACCATATGAATAGAATAGCGCTGAAAAACATGGGCTTTGGTAGCTCAGTAACTCCTTATCCAGATAAGTGTTGCTGTACAAAGTAAAAGAGAACGCCTGCGAGGGAACAAAACCATTCTCTGAATAGCACAACCAACGGTGAGGTCTACAGACGCCACTTACTTTCTACTGACCTTGTTGGATGCGTCTTGGATCAGTGTTTTATGTATCCAGGGCCAGAAAAGAGCTTTCAAGTGTGGTCTAAAGAGCTTGCACTCTTAACATAACATTAACAACTACATAGAATAATGGCCCAAGGGGTCTTGGTGCACAAGGCCAAGTGTGATTATAAACCCCACTGAAATGACGTCTATTAGTAAGGGCTGCCCTCCTTAAACTTCTCATCCGAGACCCCTTTGAATTTAAAACATGGCTCCTTGTGGATTTTAGTAAAACTGTGGATTAATGCGATTAAGATACATTGTAGACAGGAGGACAGGACTTTATATTATTAAGCAAACATGAGAGAGGGTTTGAAACTGTACTGGACTAAAAGACAAAGGACACCTTTCCAGCTACATACTGCATGTCCACCCTTAATAAGACTCCACCACATTGTACTTTATAAAAGACACGATACTTCCATGTAAGTCGTAAAGGAGTGGGCTGTTTAATAAGATTTGATGCTGAATATAATTCAATTACAATGCACACAAAAAAGTTTGCCTTTTCTGAAACCAATTTTATGACCTGTCGGTCAAACTGGTTTTTCGGCAGCTTATGATAATCACTTTACTGCGGGCAGTGATTTCGGTAATTACTTTCATTGTCACAAAGGGAAATTTTAGTTAACAGCTTTAGTTACTGAAAGGAAAGGTTAAACCCCTGGACTGCGTAATGCAGCACAATTCGTTGGCTGAATTTATTATAAGAGGAGTAAGAAGAATCTGGTCCGCTGGATTTCGAGTACCTAACTCAGGAGAGCAGCGCCATGGAAAGGGAGCAGCATACTAGTGTCATTATATAAACCAGAGACTGATACCATATCAATGGTAAAATGTCTTAAGCTGTCTTTGTACAATTTGACCTCATCACACAGAGCTTACTAAATCAGTGATTTTACATGTGAGCTCTGGAGGGCGCAATCAGCTGTGATCCCGTGTCAGAAAACATGGCAATGTATCTCCATCAATGTCCTCACATTGCATCACATACTGTATGAAAGCACTAAAAATGATGCCATATCCAATATACTTATTTAATTTTATGGTCAGGAAAGTGACGGGAAGAACGGATCGCTGCACTGTTACCATCGGGTAAACCAACTGCAGAGCTGTCGAGGAACCGATACTATTACTTTACAGAATCACAGACGAAAGTTCTACAAAATGGCTCAATGAAACGTGTTTACCATTCATTTCTAAATGGTTCAGCGACATGCTTACCTCTCTACAGTTTCACAGAACAGTACAATAACCTCCTGCTGTACATAGTACTCCTTCGGAGATTTTACTGGTACCATGGCTGAAACATAGCTGAGGAAACAAGTACAAACAATCAGACCCGTTGTTGGTTTTCCCTTTTACTGGACACACGAGGAAAAGTTGTCATGTTATGTGCCGCGACGCAAGATCTTTGCTTACAGGATCAAACTGCTTCGTTACATAAAATTAACCATTGTCACTTCAGCTGGAGTAAGACAATCGATAAGAATCATTCAGCCATTTAGTCTGCCCAGCTTTTCCAGTATTAAATCTGTCTTTGGTCTACTCTTAGATTCAGAATAGCCACAAGCCTATCCCATGCATGTCTTCCTGTGTTAACCTCTACCACTTCTGCTGGGAGGCTGTTCTTTATCTAATATCCCCTGAGCGAGAGGTCTGAACTGAAATGGGGTGATAGGGTGGCTGATTTGAAAATGTTTTTTGGAATATGCCAAATAAACACACAAAACGCAAGTTGTAACCGATCAGTGGTCAAGTGCGATGACAGGTCTTTACAAGTAAGGGTGGTAAGCGAGCGGGTTGCGTATTGTTCAGAAGTCCAGCAACAAAATGAGGAATTTAAATTTAAATTCAAAGATGGCTACAAACACGTCTGGCTGCAAAAGCAGATGCCTACACTTTATCCTAGAGTATGGGCTACAGCGCAAACGTTTTAGTTGCATTTCCTTCATATTTAGTGGAATGAGGGTCCAGTGCGGTCACAAATCTGTTCACTAAAAAAAAGAAACTGACTGCAAATAGCGCATCGCGGTGATTTAAGAATGGACATTAATAATCTGACAGCAGCCATCCAGGTTCATCGTTCTCATTAGCATTATTTTTAATGTTATTAATGATTTTTTGTTTTATCATCATCCTTGGCTATGTTAATTATCTGTGTGTAATGCGAATGTTACTGTGGATGATTTACAGTATCTTTTCTTACTATGTTGTATGACCTAGGTGCCTTTCCCTGGCACTACGGCGCCCCTTGGCACTTTTCCTATTTTGTTGGAGGTTTGTGTCAATTGATGTAGACATGTCGACCACTTTGAAGATTCAAAATGTTTTTAATTTTGAAACAAACAAGAAATAAGAAAAAAACGTGCTACGTCCTATGGACAGATACTCCAGTCTCCGCTGTGGAGCTTTGCAGCGAGTTATCTTTGTTGGCTCGCTGATTAATGCCCTCTCTGCCTGGTCCGTGAGTTTTGGTGGGATGCCCTCTCTTAGAAGGTTTGTGGGATTGTTTGGATTTAATGATGCTCCGTGGGATTCTGATATTTTTTATAACCCAACCATGATCTGTACTTCTCCACAACTTTGTCCCTGACCTGTCTAGAAAGCTCCTTGGTCTCCATGGTGCCTCTTGCCTGGTGGTGCCCCAGACTCGGGGCCTTTCAGAACAGGTGTATATATATAATGAGATCATGTGAGAGATCATGTGAGAGATCATGTGAGAGATCATGTGAGAGATCATGTGACACTGTGTTGTGCACAGAGGGACTTTATTTAACTAAGCATGTGAATTATGTGTAATTGGTTCCACCAGATCATATTTAGGGGCATCATAGCAAAGGGGGTGAACACATATGCACGCACTTTTCCAATTTGGAATATTTTGTGTATTTAAACTACAAATAAAAATTCATTTTAATTCCAGGTCGTAATGTAACAAAATAGGAAAAATGCCAAGGGGGTGAACCCTTTCATGTACATAAAAGAACGCCAATTTGTCTGTTTGTTCGGTAGATTTGCAGGGGGGCGCTGAGTATTCTTTTTTTTTTCAAAAAGGGGGGGTAAGCCAAATAAGTTTGGGAACCTCTCTTCTAGATTTAACTCTCTACTTCCTATTGAGAGAGGATAAGTTGCTTTCTAGTAAAGATAAAGGCAGTCCCACAGAGAATTACCTCCCCCAATCTACCCCAACTATATATTGGGTCCAAGTTAAAACCGACAACATATGATTATCTCTATGTCTTTCTCGATGTTTCTCCCACTTCAATTAGTGGGCGCCATTAAATCTACAAATATGGCAACAGAAATTCATAAACATATCTTTTTGACAATGAGGATGTTACCTTAATTCAAACTCTGCAAACAGAACATCGAAATGTCTGAGGGATTCTTTCATTTTCTCTGTGTACATGTTGAGATCCCTGAGGGCCTGGTCACGGATGATATTTCGAACTTCTTCAAGGCTTTTGGTTAAGTCTTTCGCCAGAGGTCTCATGGCCATGCTTTCTATTTCACGATTCATTATAATCGAGCCAGCAGCCAGACACTGCGGGAACAGCCATCGGTTATAAGAGTTTGTTATTAAGTTAGTATCAGCCAGGTGTGTTATATATAAAATGTCTAAAGTTTAATCATTCTAGTTTGTTCCCTTTCTTCTAGGGACCAAAACGTATATATTCTCATTTGCTTGAGAGATACATGTATACAAAGTGCAATAAAAGGGGCATCATGTAAAAAAAAAAAAAAAAAGTCAATTTTGTAAAATTTCTCTCATGTATAGAAAGAAGTAAAGAAAACCAGTTCTAATCATAATAGTGACCCCCTAAGACTTCCTCATGGAAGAACTGATGCAATTCACAGAAATAAAGATAAGTCTTGGAGATTTCATTTTAATGTCACAAGGCTGGTAACATTAAGTGCCCACAAAGAATTTATATCTAAAATCCTAGTTATGGTTACTTTGTCACGCTTATCTATCCTAACGGGTGACAAATCATTTCAGCTGTGAGTAGATTCATAGCATAATCGAGGCTATATTTATGGCTATAAAGTATGACGACTACCGTAGGCTGTCATTGCCTATGAACGGTGTAGAGTTGTTGCAGGAAGGGCATCGCCTGAATGAAAATATCGAGAAATGGGTGTAGGATGCTCATAAAGTGCCACGCATGATCAGACCACACACAGGAACGCACGGGGAAATGTTGCTGTGATGGCTTATGGGAAATAGATCCTTATCTTGTATAAAAATAGAAGTGTTATAAAAATCTACTAGCAGGGCCCTACTGGGGACGACAACGTGACCCTAGCACTTTAAGGCTGGTGGCTAATGATGTTAGTCCGGCTGGATATGGGCAGCTGCAAGTTACGCAGGCATTTCCAGTTGGCGTCCGCACATTGTAGCCCCCGATCTGGTGCTTGGGAGGCAGATCTGGGGAGTATAGGGTGCTGTCGGCGGCAGCCCATCGGGCATTTGCCCAGTGTGCTAGATGGCCAGTCTGGGTCCGATTACTAGCAACAGCAGCAAGCAATTTATAATCACAATTTTAATATGCCCGAGTGCCAAAATGGCTCATATGCTGTGTGAGCCGCTTACCTGGCACTCAACCTGTTAAACAATACTTCAACATTTTAAATAACGAAACAAGACTAAAAAATACTTTCTTCTCCCTATTTTCATTGCTTAGCGGTAAATCCACATTCAAAACTTAAAGTGCTATAATTCTGTGACCCGCATTAGACGTCATTTAAATTTATAAGAACTGTCAGGGAATAAACATTTGCTCCGAAATGAATGGTTTCTGTACTAAATAAAAAAAGAAATATCTATCACTGGTAAATTACATACTAAATTGTTGGGTATATTTTTTTGGAATGAGATGCTGCTTACAAATAATTTATTTCATGTATTAACATTTGGATCATTTTACTGAGGATATCTTTCGTCAACCCAAAGATCTATATGAACAGATACAGTGGCAAGAAAAAGTAAGTGAACCTTTGGAATTACCAGCATTCATGTATAAAATTTGACTTAAAATATAGTCTGACCTTCACCTAAGTTACCATAACGAACAAACACAGTCTGTTTTAACTAAACCACCATATGTGGGTTTAATTCAGATTCACCTTTTCTGTGTTTGATGTACCCACACAAACTACACATCCTTTATTTCAGAACAAAGAAGGCTTTAATTTGAAGACAAAGAAACATGAAAATAATAATAGTGAGTGTTAGTATGTAAAAAAATTAATTAAACAAATTTTCAATTATTAGAATTTTTTTCTACACTTTAGGTTCTCCTGTCGAACAATGATCCAATTGATGTTCGGCAACATTCCCTGATTAGACATACCCCCACATACATATTTTTTTCCGGTTATAGGATGGCCACATCCATCCCTTACATAGTACACTATAGGGTAATATTTTTTAATAGTTGTGGCTTTGGGGGCAGTAAATAGGTTTTTGAGGGTAGTAAACAGGGGGGAAGGGGGATATACTTTTAATGTGTAGAGCTAGGCTTTTTATCTGTGCGATATGGACAGGGATTGTTTTAGGGACCTCTCATACCAATCCAAGTGATGTTACAATGACCCGGCTAAACTTAACAAGAACATATGAGCCAGCTAGCCTGGCCCTGTCACACCTTCACTCCAAAATCCTGGCCCATTTGCCACTTTTGCCAAATCTGATCCCTCCAGTTTGCCTTAGGAAAAAGTTTTTCTTTTGATTGTGAAACAAATAAACTCCATATGGCAATAAGATAATACAGCAACCACAACTTCAATAATTAACACGCAGCCTACAGGTTAGCTAAACATGCATTCTGTTTTCACTATAAAGAAAGGAAATTAGGAAATTATAAATGAATGATTTAACTGGTTTTCATTTGTTTCTCATACAAATTCCTATATTTGTATGCAAACAAATAATGCCACTAAGACAATCCTACAGAATAATATAGATAAAGCTGAAATCAATTTGATGAAAATTATGCAAAACAACCTTCACAGCAGAGATAGAAATTGGGTAAAACCGACAGGAATTGAAAGTGAAATATTCTAATTGCATATCTTACCTCTGCTCCAAACCAAAGCTGCCCTGCCAGGTTATCGTGGCGAATTTCTTCTGGAAACTTAACACAAAAATCTCGGTTTGCCCGCTCATGCTGAATACATTCCTCCATTATCTGGTTTATTATGTTCAAAACATTATCCTAAAGGCAGACAAGATGAAATGCACAACATACATTTAGAATGCACATATGAAGCAATTAAAATGCACATTAAAAAGTGGTGGAATAAAAATAATCCCTCGTTAATTCATGTCTATTTATAAACAAGTAAACTAATACAATTGCCAGAGACAAAGGAATGAGTCATTTTTCTACAGCATGCAGCATTCAGGTGCAGAGTTTAAAAAAAGATATCCCACTGCAGTAGTGATCATTGGTATGGTGATGGTCCAATCACGAAGAACATTCTTAGAAAAAAAATACACGTTGTAAGCTTCCATAAGGGAACTTCCATGGAATTCTGTCTCTGGTCTCCCTGTCTGAACTTTCCACCAAGGAGATGCCTTCCTGTATTTTACTTGTTTTTATTTATTTTTGGCACCCATTGTTGGTTGTCCTCTCCTGATTCATATTAGGTGTTGCCAGTTAATGCCTGAGACTCAAAACTTACTGATTGCCATATCTCACCTAATCCCCTGGGGCTTTACCCTCTGGCCCTACTTTAGTTCAGATGGATCTATACAAGTACAGTGACCACACCAACCAGTACGCTTAAGGCTAGACACATGGAAGCCAGACTAATGTTTATGTGGCAGCCTAAAACTGTACATGTAAAACTCATCACATGTTTGAGGAGGTTGGCAGGACAGCTTGTTCGTGGGGGGCACCATCACTAGGTGGGAAAGACTGACATTAATTTTCGCCCAGATCCTCTATAGTACATCCTATACCATTATTTCTCCTTCTCGCCGATAGACTGGCACACCCTGCGATCAGCCACAATCTCAAAGGTCGCAATCTCAAAGGTCGCATTCTGATTGCATTAATTGTCCACCTTTGTATGTACTTTAACATAATCTTCCACTAACCCAAGTAAAATACTCAATTAGATTCACCTTCACCTGCAACAATTCTGGCCAAGTAAGGTCTGACCAAATGCCAAAAAGCTCACAATGATGGTTTGTAATTATTTCTACAGTTGTCCTGTCCTGTACTGATCTCTATGGATAAATGCCTCAGGGGTAAATCTGAAATACTCTCTGGTAAGATAATGAAAGCTTATTCTTAGGTAGTGGATCACAAACTATCTGGTGCATTTCACACATTTGCTATGAACCCAGATGATGACACTTTTGTATTATTTAAGTTTAAGGGGCTCAGAGAAATTGCCTATTAAACTCAACAGAGAGTCATCAAAACTCAATGATATACCTAGCATTATACAAGGTTCTAGACAAAGAAGTGAGAAAAAAAACCAAACCTAATAGGAGCGCCGGTGCATCGCGTCTTTATAAAGCTCTGGGCAAATAAACCGTTTTAAAACCCAAACCCTGAGCAATGCATCAGTTTTTCTTATGTTCCATGAATTGTAAGTAAGGAGATTATTTCCTACCCGTTCTCTGTCCGTTGGTCAGCGGCATATTGACTCATCGCTCACAGCGACACAGGAAATAATAAAATCATCAAAAATACCATTCTGAATCTAATTGTACTGTCAGCACATAGGAAGAAATATTCCCAATATCTCCGCACGTGAGAGTTGCTGACGAGGCAGCCTCCGAGTGGTGCTTGGGTACAGTACGGATATCGCGCTTGAGGCAGCGTAACTGTGTCACAGTCGATAATGATGTTAAGCATACTAAAGTGTGCCGAGCCTACACCGCAATAACGTCTCTGGTGGAAATTACAAGCTGGCACATAATGAAGACATCAATCAACATGCAACACCGTGCAAGGATCCCACCGAGTTAAGTATTCTAATACATGGTACGGCAGATAAATCACTTCCCTAAATCCTACGGCTTTATAAATCTACGAAACAAGGGCTTCAAATTATATATTTATATATATATACACACACACATATATATATATATATATATACACACACACACACATATATATATATATACACACACACCCTTTAAAAAAAAGTGCACACTCAGGATCTTTTCTCTTGATCTGTATTATAAAGTTGATTGCTTTGAGCAGTCTTTGCAATGGTTTGGGGAAGGAGATAGGAAAGGACTTTAGGATAGGAAGTTGATCAGATAATGCTAGCTCTATCACATCCTGCCACCCAACTCTGCTTCCCTAAGGCAAAACATTTAACAAAACATCTCCAAAAAAAATTACACTCGTTGAACAACAAGAACAAGCTATAGGTCGTTTACAGAAAATAACTAAGGAGAAAAAAAAAACTAAACAAAAAAACTTCAAAGACAATGACAGAGATAAAAAATGATGATTGACATGCTAAAGCCGACATGGACATCCAACCCAACGGGGCAAATAACTGAGAGGCCGCCTTCCACCAAAGTTGTAGTTAAAAGGTCAGACCCATTATTCTAAAGTATGAGGATGATTGCAGTCATTGTAGAAACAAAGGTGACAACCGCCAGGACTAATAAAGGATTGCAGTACTGCGATGTCCTCATGTGCTGTGCTCTCTCAGCATGTCGTATCCTCACCTGGATTAAAGGACTGATAATAGCGTAATATACCAACCTGTGAATAAATCATCATTTTTGAGAAACAACCAAAGAAGCAGCATCAATAATCAAGCGGCGCCAGTGCTCTCCAGCCCGGCGCGTCTGAGAAATATGCATAAAATCACCGCCCGGCTTCCATAAATCGAGTGTTACCAGGAGTTCGCGTTTTGAACTTTCTGTGGAAATTTGTTCTTAGATGGAATTTTAATGGAATAAATCACACAAGACACGTCTTTTTAATGCCTTCGGTGGATAATATAATCATTTATCATGCTTAAGACATGCCAGCCACGTAAGTATTTAGCTGCCGCTTTGGGGAAGAATTTCTGGAGATTTTGGGTAGAATGTCTCAGTCTGTAGCAAACATGACCCCGAATCCTCGAGTTCACTGCAGTGAGTTCCTATTAGATGCTGGAATAGGATTACATTTTTTTTTTTATGAAGGATGCCTTTTGCTTTCTATAAAGCGTAATGTTTCTATAAGGAAGCCTATGCCCCTGTAGGCAATATGTGCTGGACGCGAACCGATCTTGCACTACGCCAACAGCATTGACAGGAGGATACCGGGGTAACTTGTGACAAATACTATACTGTGGTTCCAATAAAAAGCCTTATGAAAACCATCATCCTGAATCCTGAATTAAGTCACTTGAGTTTAAGCAGGGATTTCATCTGTGGTTTACCAGCTAGAAAAGGAGAGGTTGGAGGCTCAGATGTTAAATCCGAGTAGAATAAGAAGGCATTTACACAGCGTGTGCGACCTTAAGAACCTGCCCATTCATCAACTAAGATGGGGCTAAAGACCCTGAGACTTTAGGGATCCTAGGTATGAAAATTAAACCAGGACGCAGTCAGTACGCATGGAAAGTAAGCCGTGTCTGTTAAAACAACATATACTGTAAATACGAAACCTGATGGACACAAATCCATTTGCTGAAATACCATAAGACTGAGAGATGGGACAGAACACTCCAGACCCAGTCATCTAAAACACACATTGGCGTCTCTTTAGCGCGTGCTAACCCATGCGCAGCATTATTTTCCGGTATATTCAAGTACGCCAATTGAACAACATGTACACGGGGAATGTACTTCAGTACGCTGCATGCCTCGACAACTAAAGTCTCATTGTCCTTGCTCTATCTAAAACTAGAAAGGGAAAACATCCATTGATTTGCATATTGAGTAAATGATTTGATTTGAGTAAAGTGCACCAGAGTCCAAGCAAAGTTATCGAGGACACAAAAAGGACTACGACACCCCCCCTTTAACATTATATCTCAGTGTTAAGCTTTATACAGCAAAACATAATGGAGTTATCACCGCTATACACATCATGCTAGATAAAAGCATGATCAACATTCACACAGCTACTGCTTTCTGAGAAAAGGACAATTTCACTAGACTTTAGTAATGGACGGGAAGAACCAGAAATCACCGAAAACCGCCGATAAAGACAGATTAGATAACAGCAACTGCAAGAAGCCATTAGCGTGTGCAGAAAGCCACAGTATGACACAGATAGCAGGGCGCCGTGAACTACGTCAAATGTCTGTCTCCAGCACATATTACTAGTGAAATGTGTCAAATATAGAAAATGATGTCCTGATTTCCTTTTATCAAACTTTAAAGGCATCACGTTAGTTTAAACAAACACTCTTTCTGATCAGGTCAGGTACATCTCTTTAATCAGAATATGACTGCAGGCAAAGTCATCCTTTGGGGAGTGCAGTATATGTGGTTGCGCAGGGTCCACCGTAGTACCCCAGAGCAGCCTGTGTTCAGCGTGACCAAATGGGAATAGTAATGGACTAACGTTTCCTCCAGCTCTACATTCAGTGGCTCTACTCAAAAAAGTCACAACAATGTGGATAGAAATAGCAAACTGTCGTTCTCGCGGTTCCAAGCTAAATTCCCTACTGTTCGAATTCATCCTATTCACTACCTCCAGCTCCGTAACTATGTTAATGCGCTACTTCCCCACCTCTCTGGGGCTAACTCCAACCACCCCTTAGACCAGATCACGATATTATCGTCTGCCCCAATGCTCACAATGTCTACAATCTATAATCTGCTTCGCCCACTTATCGATTGGGAGACCCATACGGCGGGTATTGCCTCCTGGAAAACTGATTTTCCAAATCTGTGTCAAAAACAAGTTCTCCAGGCGTACTCCCGCAATTCCAAACTTTTGGTGTCTAGGGATTATGGTGAAATGTTCCTTAAAATCCTGCATAAAGCGTATGTCACCCCCAAACTCCGGTTCTTAATGGGTTTAGCTGATCATTCCCGATGTCTGAAATGCCGCTCACCTGAGGCGGATCTTCTTCACGGCTTGTGGTCCTGCAGTTCTATTGTCCCGTTCTGGAATGCCCTACAGTTGTACATTACAGATACTCTGGGCATTCGTTTTGTAATTTCTGTTGAATGGGCAATTTTTGGTATGTTCCCTGATCATGTTCCTCCCTCTGCAGCAAGAGCTAAATCTCTCTTGCTCACTATCTCGGCAGTGGCCAAACGGGCAATATTGTCCCAATGGATTGCTCCTCAGCCACCTTTATTACCTATGGTCCTGTCGCGATTACGCCTTCTGTTTCAGATGAATTGGCTTGAAGCCGTTCTCCATAAGGAAAGCAAGGTTAAATTTCTGTTTAACCGTTGGTCCCCATTTATCGCAACGCTGGATAGTGATACCAGGTTATCGTTATACCAAACATTTAATACCACAGAATGGTACTGCCTTCAAGTCCTGAGAGGTACTCTCCCTGTCCCGGGCTTTTGATCTTAATGATGGGCGGGATGGATGCATGTTGTGACCTTAGGTTTTGCGTCGGTGGGGGTACTGACATCTTTGTGAAGGGAAAATTTTGTACCTTGCGTTTGCCTTCATGAGTGTCCTCCAGTTATCCTTACTTTTGGTCTCCTAGATCATTGTTTGTACTGTATGTTATACTGTAACTGTACATCACTTGTCTCTGTAAATGTCAAGTTTTGTCAACATGTCAAAATGTCTGGCTGTAAACTTATTCTCATGTTTTATGCTTTGTCTTCTCCGTGGAATAAAGAAGTTTGAAAAAAAAAAAAAAAAAGAAATAGCAAACTGCCTCTTCTAAATACCTTACCCCGTTACATAAATATCTCACTCCCTTAAAACAAAAGTGTCCTTTTTTGGCCATGGTAAATGTTAGGAGGTATGGTTTACGGTACAACACTGTTTGCTACTTATTAAACTAAACCTAGTGGAACATATGAAAAGTGACTTCCTCATCATGGTGGCTGGACCATTCCTTTTATTAATCTACTAATCTAAGAATCACTTTTTATACATGACCAGAGACCGGCCATCTGGCACATTGGGTAAATGTCCGGTAGACCTGTGGCCAATACGGCCTCATACTTATTTATACTGCCGCTCCGGTAGCAAACCATTTGCAAAGTATAAAAACATAACATAAGGCCTCTCCTATCCAACTTGTGGTGGCACCTTCAGGGCTGCCAGAAATATTAAGGCCCTGTACAGGCTTAATGCCTGGGCCACAATGGCCTTCGCATCAGTCCAACCCATGTCCATCTCACTGTCCCATCCATGCCTTCACAGCCTCCCATAAGCACACCTTATGAAAACAGGAGCAAATGTAGGGTTAGTGGAACCTGGGTGAGGCTCAACCCGGACACCCCAACACCATATGTCAGGGGCGTCCAACATGCGGCCCACGAGCCAGGGCAACCGATCTTACGCGGGCTGCACCTCGAGCCCTGTTACAACAAGAGCCCTGCTTCTTACCTGTGGGAGGGTCTTTTGTACTGCACAGAGGAAGCAGAACCCAGCAGAGTTCACGTGACATCACATGACTCTGCTCCAGTCCTGCTTCCTCTGCTGAAGTCTGTAAGAGGCATCGAGGAGCTGCAGTGCAGGTAAGGGGGCAGGGAGGGTGTTTGAATGAGTATGCGTGATTGAGGGAATGAATCTGTGAATGAATGAGTATATGAATGAATGAGTGTGTGTGTGATAGCATGGATGTGTAAGTGCTGGAACCTAGGAATGATGGGACTGTGATTGCTGTTAGCATTCACACTCCTATCATGCCAAGTCAGCCAGCACATGCTGAAACCTGGCTAGCTGCCCCCCTTGTGTATTGATGCTACCAGCAGTATGGGGTCTGCACATACAGCCACCCTGTACCAGCATGGACTGGCTTACTTGGCATGATAGGAGTGTGATTGCTAACAGCAATCACAGTCTCATCATGCCTAGGTTCCAGCATTTACTGGTTGGATGTGTAAGTTCTGTAACCTAGGCATGATGGGACTGTGATTGCTGTTAGCAATCACACTCCTATCATGCCAAGTCAGCCAGTACATGCTGGTACAGGGTGTCTGTAAGTGATGTGCAATGTGCAATCACAGTCCCATCATGCCTAGGTACCGGCATTTACTGGCTGCCTGGGTATGATAGGAGTGTGATTGCTGTTAGCAATCACACTCCTATCATGCCAAGTCATATTGTTGCTTTTTTTTGTCCAATTGTGGTGTGTTACCTACTTTTATAAAAAATGTGATGTTTTTATTATTTTTAAAGGTGGGGGGTCATTTTCAGTTTGGGCTAAGTGAACCGTGAATGTTTTGGTCCAGAATTTTCATTTCGGTGTATCCCTAGAATAAATAGAACTATTTCATTTTTAATTATCCTGAATTAGTAGTCACAACACTTTCTAGGCCCCTAAGTAAAGGTTTTGTGTCATTTACTTTATTTTAATCTGCATATTTTATTAATGGCCATATTTTCTCACAGTGAAAAATGAGTGCGGCCCGCGCACGTATACAATTCTGATGAAGTGGCCCACTGCAAAAAAAACTTGGACACCCCTGCCATATGTTGACACAAACTCGCGATAACAGCATACACTGAAACCCACACACACAAATAACAATACCATACACTTACACACCTTGCAGTAACACATGCTAACATCATACGCCGACACCCACACATCAAATACTAACATACTGGGCACCTGGAAATTACATCTTGTCCTGCCACGCAGACTTAGCGTGTTGGACATGAGGAAAAGAGGCCCGGAGAACAGGGCCCCATGCCTGGTATACCAATACCGGGCATACCTCCCTATACCGGGTCTGCGCGCACACATAACTTGTCAGTTGCTGGTGTTAGAGTGCCAGGGCCACAGAGTCATCCCTAATCCGTCCCTGTACTATTCTGATTCCTGGGAACTTCTTCACTCTGGCTACCCAGAGCCTTCCCTTGCTGGATGCGGCCAAGACTGCCCACTGACATCAGCGGGAAACACCCCTTTAAAGGGAAAATGGGTGGGGAGCGGGTCGTGTCAAGACCCCGCAACCCAGAGGATTCGGGAGAGTTCCCAGGTATGACTATTCTATGCTTCGCAGTTCACTCAATTCCTTGAAGCTGCAGTTTACGCTTTTGTCGGACGGCGTTCCATTTAGTAACACAAGCAAGCAGCGTCATCTGTAGCCTTTAATTATCCTTTTTAAGAAAACCTCTTGGGAGTTCCTTGGCATCCGACAAACAAAATTTGCATTTAGTGCTGTCTTTGTAACCTCTAAGGCGAAGATATTTACTATAGACCTATGCATAATAACATTACAAATTTGCCAAGCTGGTAAAACTCAATGCAGGGCAGCTGTCTTCAAAACAAACAAAGGACTATGTTCTTCTAGGAGATGTCTTCTCCAAGACTTATGCAGAAAACTTAATCTGCCCGTTAATAAACAAATAATTTTCCATTATGCTTCATTTTTAAAGGTTTTTTTTTCTTCTTCTTTTATTGAAGCCCTGATGTCAGTGGCTCCGCAGTGGAAAAAAAGTGCTTAGTGCAAACGTGCCCTTAAGGTCATAAAGCCTGCAGGAGGGCCGGATCTTCTTGGTCCCTTCCCGCAAGGAACCCTTTAGAGGACCCGACTGCACCTTGGCTTATACACAAAAGTGCTCACCGAGGAAGCCCCAGCACTTAGGCTAGCGTGATAAAAAATTTACCCTTTTTTCGGCCAACTATGTAAAGATTCTAAGCTTAATAAATCCTTAGTTTTGTCTTGGATTCAGGAGCTATATGCGGGTTTAAATTCCTGCACTGTTTTAGCCTCTACCACGTCTACTGGGGGCTGTTCCTCTTATCTACCACCCTATCAGTAAAGTAATTAATATACATATATGCAAAGTAATTATTATTTTAGTAATTTATTTGCATTTGGCCCTCTACAGTGTCAGAATAGTGAATGTAAACATGAATGGGGGTAAGTATGAAGCTATCCTGAATTCTTAACGAGCACAAGGACTATTTAAGGTTTGAGTCTCTACATGAGACAGGATGGGCCGAATGGTTCTTTAGCGGTTTCACAAAGTGAAATTCTGTGTTTCTGACCTGCAAAGAAGGCAATTTCATTGGACCACACACTTATAGGGGCAAAATCCTCTACAGGCGGCAAAATCCTAGAGCTGCTAAACTTGGGATGAAAGAGATTGGCCATAGACTAAAAAAATATGATAACAAAAATTTTTTTATTTCAGAGCAGAAAGATTATTTGCCTTATCAGGTCTTGAACAGAAGCAGAGATATAAAACCTGAAATACTCAGTACACAGAGTCAGGAGTTACCTTAAGAGACAGCGGAAATATATGCAACCAAAAGGAGCGCATGAAGAAATGGATATTAACAGGCAACGTAAAAGCAAGCAGCATCCCTAACCGCACACCTTCCCCCGGAGCACTGGGCTAGATTAACAAAACAAATTAAACTTACTGATCATGGAATTTTAGAAATAGAAATACCATGGAAGAACTATATTTTTTATTTGGGTGAAAAGAACACATTTTATGTATAGTTATTCTAAAAAGCACACCAAAGCCCTGTTCCTGATAACTGTCCTGCAGGATGAAAATACTAGATATTATCAAACATACAAGTGAATTAATGCGAAGTGCGCACCCAGTATAGTATCACCACTACGCCAAAACAGAGACCCATCAGAGGACATCTAGATAGAGAAAAACTCATGACAAAAGAAGGGGTAAGTACTAATATCGCTTCGTGAGAGGAGAGCCCGCTAGAAAGAAGAAAACCCCAGATAGCAACGTGCTATTTCATTGTATTTCATTATATGGCCCTTTGCCATGCCTACGGCACGTTGAAGATCTATACTGCTGAGCTGCTGTCCTGGACGATGCCTCCGTTTAAATGATCAATTAAATACCGTATTTGCTCGATTATAAGACGACCCCCCCCCCCAAATCTGAATATTAACTTAGGAAAAAAAGAAAAAGACTGAATATAAGACGATCCTAAAGGAAAAAAGTTTTACCAGTAAATGTTAATTCATGTAAACTATTTTTTTTTTTAAATAAAAGCTATGATTGAGAAAAATATTTTTTTTTGTTTTTATTTCCTTGTATTTTCCAACCTGTCCCCCAGTTACGCACATCTGCCCCCAGGCTTGCCACACCAATATGGCACTGTGGCCCATGATATGCCTTTTAACCCTCTATATGCCACTGTGCCCCATGGTATGCCTTTTGACCCCCTATGTGCCACTCTGCCTCCAGAAATGCCTTATACCCCTATATCCCATTCTGGCATTTAGGGGGTTAAAATGCATATTATGGGGCAGAGTGGCATATAGGGAGGTATAAGGCATTCCAGGAGGCAGAGTGGCATTAAGGGAGTAAAAGGCATTGTATAGAGCACTCTGCCTCCAGAAATGCCTTATACCCCTATATGCCACTCTGGCATTTAGGGGGTTAAAAGGCATATTATGGGGCAGAGTGGCATATAGGGAGGTATAAGGCATTTCAGGAGGCAAAGTGCTCTATTAAATGCCCCCTTAACGCCACTCTGCCTCCTGAAATGCCCTATGCCCCCATTTAACGCACGCACGCACGCACGCACGCACGCACGCACACACACTTACCGGTGCTTCCAATTTCCTGCTGCATTGCCGGGGCAGCGGGTTGACGTCTCCTTCCGCTGCAGCCGGAAAGAGGTCGAGTTGGCAGCGGGGGTTTGTCTGCGTCCGTCGCGTATACCTTCCCGGCTGTCAGAGAATAAAGGGGAACTCTGATCTCTGACAGTCGGGGAAGGTATGCGCGACGGACGCAGACAACCCCCGCTGCTAGCCACACCTCCTTCCGGCTGCAGCGGACGTTGTCTACCCGGATCGCATAGACGTCAACCCACTGCCCCGGCAATACAGCAGGAAGCACCGGTAAGTGTGTGGGGGGGTGTTAAATGGGGGGGGGGGGGAGACAGGAGGATCCAGGTCCCCTGCAGCGGTGCGGGGGATCTGGATCTTAGTCTCATAATCAGACCTCTATTTGAGGTCTGATTAGAAGACGACCCCGATTAGAAGACGAGGGGTATTTTTCAGAGCATTTGCTCTGAAAAAAACCTCGTCTTATAATCGAGCAAATACGGTAATTAGGAATGGACAAATTCTGGTTGCTGTTAAAGGGACAACCTTGTTCACATGTTCTGCTCAGGGTTCAGTGAAGCAGACAATGTTTGCTTCGCTGTCCAATCTCTCAGCAGGTCCTATCAGCAAGAAACAAATATTTTCATTAACTTATTCATCAGTCAGAACATTTAGTATCTGAACATGTGACCCTCAGTGCTTTTTGCCCTTGTGTCAGGGATGCCAATCCAAGGGAAGAGAGGGACATAGCCACTCAGAGAAATAATTTTAAAATATAATATAAAAAATATAACATATAAAAAAATAATAGAAATCGGGTAGGGGGGCTAGTACCCACAAAGCACCGGCAGTCCAGGCCTGAGATGAGCTTACCTGACACGAGCGAAACTGGTTGACAAGCAGCGTACACCTCTGTGGGTCCTTCCGTCCATCCAAGCTGTCCAGCTCTGCTGCTACCTGGTTGAGCTCTTCATCTGCATAGTAAAACTGAGCAAGCAGCTGCGGGTCGGACCTCTGGAACAAAAATAAATAAATACGAAGGTAGTTACAACATCACGGGGTTTATTAAGCTTACGGATAAACAACCCCCAAAACACATCTAGAGAGACAAAGAGATGGCAGTCAAATAGTTAAATGCCAAGAACTTCTGACATTACGTCTGAGTTACTTTTTCTTGAAGGGTACTACATTTTAAAAGGTGTTGCCAAATTAATATATATTTATTACACACACACACTAGAACTTACTAGACTTTTTTTTTTCTTTTTAAAGTAAAGGACCAAAAAAAAATGAAAAAGGCGGCTTTTAAAATGAATAAGAATAATCTCTTTCCCCAGTTCTGATACTCCTATAATTTGTGAAGCTTGGGAACCCGATCACGTTGCTTCCAGTTGATAGGAATCTGAAAAATGTATCAGGTTTTTCGATTTTCTGTGCTCTCCCAAAAATACTTTCCTCCATGTCTTTTTTAGCACAGATTTATTTAGTTACTGTTCATTCTGCCACATACATAAGGGCTATAAAAATGATTTATATCCAGAGAAAAAACATTCACCCTTCTTTCAGCAACTTTTCACTCGCAGAATAGCATTAAAGATTGTAGTACCGTATTTGCTCGATTATAAGACGAGGTTTTTTCCAGAGCAAATGCTCTGAAAAATACCCCTCGTCTTATAATCAGGGTCGTCTTATAATCAGACCTCTAATAGGTCTGATTATGAGACTAAGATCCAGATCCCCCGCAGCGATGCAGAGGACCTGGATCCTCCTGTGTTAACCCCCCCCAACTTACCGGTGCTTCTGAGTCCCCGGTGCTTAGTCCGGGCTGCGTGTAGAGCTCTACACGATACAATCGCGTAGAGCTCTACACGCTTCCCGGACTAAGCACTGGGGACCCAGATGCAGGGGACCTGGATCCTCCTGTGTTAACCCCCGACCCAACTTACCGGTGCATCTGAGTCCCCGGTGCTTAGTCCGGGCTGCGTGTAGAGCTCTACGCGATATAGTCGCGTAGAGCTCTACACGATACAATCGCGTAGAGCTCTACACGCTGCCCGGACTAAGCACTGGGGACTCAGAAGCACCGGTAAGTTGGAGGGGGGGGGGCATAACACAGGAGGATGCAGGGGACCTGCATCCTCCTGTGTTATTCCCCCTCCAACTTACCGGTGCTTCTGAGTCCCCGGTGCTTAGAGCTCTACGCGATTCGCGTGGAGCTCTACATGCTGCCCGGACTAAGCACCTGGGGCTCAGATGCAGGGGACCTGGACCCTCCTGTGTTATGCGCCCCCCCCCCAACTCAGAAGCACCGGTAAGTTTGGAGGAGGGAGGGGGAGTGTTAAATGGGGGGTGTAAGGCATTTCTGGAGGCAGAGTGCTCTGTGAAATGCCTTTTAACCCCTTTAATGCCACTCTGCCTCCTGAAATGCCTTAAACCTCCCTATATGCCACTCTTCCCCATAATATGCCTTTTAACCCTCTAAGTGCCAGAGTGGCATATAGGGTTAAAAGGCATATCATGGGGCACAGTGGCATATAGGGTTAAAAGGCATATTATGGGGCACTGTGGCATTTAGAGGGTTAAAAGGCATATCATGGGGCACAGTGGCATATAGGGGATATAAGGCACTTCTGGGGCAGATGTGCATAACTGGGGGGCAGGTTGGAAAATAGAAGGAAATAAAACCAAAATATTTTTCTCAAGCATAGCTTTTATTAAAAAAAGTGTTTAAATGAATTAACATTTACTGGTAAAACTTTTTTCCTATAGGGTCGTCTTATATTCAGGCTTTTTCTTTTTTTTCCTAAATTAATATTAAGATTTGGGGGGTCGTCTTATAATCAGGGTCGTCTTATAATCGAGCAAATACGGTATTTCAGGTTTTTCAACAAGGAAATAAATTTAAGTTTGGCACGTATTCACCAAGGACTGGCTGAGTTTGGGGGAGTTTAGATCAGAGATTATAGTTAACTAGCTGACAGATTCTGTCGTACTGTTACAATGGGGGACAGTGACAATATTTAACGAAGAAAGTAAAAATGACAACAAACACACACAATACATACTGGTACTTGCAACTTTAATATGTATTGCAAAATAACCGCCGAATTTGTAGATTTTGGGTAAGTGTCATTAAATCACTCTTTGGTTCATTCTGCAGGTCTTATAAGAATGGGGTGATACCCCCTGTTCTTCCGACCCAGTTCTGTTCTGGTAGCCGAACATACCAGGGTCGCACCACGGCTTCTGTTGCACAGTTGTGTCAAAAAGTTTTTGTTGACAAGCCTGTTGTGACTTTGGCCGGGGAAGGATGGGGGGTATTTCTGAGTGTTTCTATGGCAATTGGCAATGCCTGCTTGGTCATGCGCAGAAGATCCGTCAGACCATCGGACAGTCGGGTGAGCAGGTACAAGGAAAGTGAAATGCTGCATGTCTAACGCTGAGACGGGGATCACTGCAGCAAACACTGTTTTAGGTTAGATTGTCACGGTTCAAAGAACGCTGTGAGCATGGGACAGGCGGGAGTATAATGTTCCAATGGCATCCGACCCCATCCCCAAGCTGTTATACGTCAACGGCCTCTATTCTAGATGAAAATCATCAGAAACTTGATACACGTTGGCTTTTCTCCATTTACAACTGCTCATTTATTAACTATGATTGCTGATCAGCGAGAGGGGAATCATCTGCCCCTACCCCTATCAAATATATTCATACAATAACAATGTTATCACACACAACTGGATCTTTAAACTCCCTATGCTGCCTCTTGGGGAATAAGTTCCAAATGAAAACACAACGCACATGGTATAAACGGCATAAATCCTCCCAAAAAGTTATTTTGAGGGGACAGTAAAGTTACACAGTTATACAGGCTGTACACTCACTGCTTTACATTGTAGCAGAGTCATTTCTTCAGTGTTGTCACATGAAAAGATATAATAAAATATTTATAAAAATGTGAGGGGTGTACTCACTTTTGTGAGATACTGTACATTTTCAGGGGCACTGGCTTAATAGCCTCTCTATAAAATCAGCAGTAGTTTAGGATTTTGTAGTTCCAGAATCATGTTTTATAGACACAAAATTCTAAAACCCTCCTGAACCTTGCTATTAATCTCACGCTTCTTACCTTATCCACCCTCTTCTCAAAGCCTGTTCTGGGGTGGGTCAGGAATACGGCTAAAGCGCCAGTAAGGCTTTCAAATAATGTGAGCTTCTCAGATAAAAGTCACAATTACTTTTTCATCAGCATTTAGAAATTTTCAGAAAAGTAGGTATTTCAAGCAAATTACACCTCTTTTCCAATTTCCCCAGCTCTCTGACATCAGATGGGTCGTAGATGTTTGCTTATAGCATATTTCAGCCAATCAGCTGAGGCCAGGTGCTGATCAAGTGTTTTCTCTGCAGCAAGGATCACTTGTTTTGGTTCAGATTTGGTAGCAAGAATCTACTTAAAGTCCTCATTATCATCACTGTCTGCAAGCAAGCGGTACCCGCCAACCTAAGAAACCTGTAACGCCTCAATACTGCAAGGTTATGGAAAAGAATTAGGTTAGGTTTGACTAACATTAGATAATTTTATTTGCTACTGCCATGTGCGAAGAGCTTTCATCAGCTCGATCCGATGATTACAAAGTTTAGAATTTTCGCAGGAAGTGGCGCGCGAAACATTACAAGAAGCGCCAGGAAATGAATCACAATCAAATGAGTTCTATTCGCATAGCGCCGGCTCCAAAACGTTCTAAACACCCCGCCGCAGAAAACTATAAATCATTCAGAAATTGACACAAGCGAAAACCCTAGAGGCCATCTAGAGCCACACAGAACACAATTACTCTACACATTATCGGAATAATGTATGCCGTGAATACGCTGCTGAATATTTCAAGTTGCAACTTTGGTGCCGAGAAATATGAAAGAAGTAAAGAACACGTTTTAGCGCGACACAGAATTCTCATTATTATGCCAGACAGCTAGAGCCAAGGCTGAGGGATTTAGAACTTAATTCAGCCTAGAGAAATTACGTATAATGGAGCTAATTGCAGCATATGATCTCAGTAACGTAGCACTCTGTAAGCGTACCTTACACAAACCAAAAAACAGCCAGTTATCTACATCGTTCCTGCCGGATTTTTTAATGGCAGTAAGTGATTTATGCCAATTAATAAATCAATTAAACATATTGCTTTCTGCGCATGTGCACAGGGGGTCTCATTACCCAGAATCCTCTTCAAAGCACAGCTAAGGCTGCCATTGAGTATCCCATCCATATAGTATAGTATTTTTTTTTATCTTAAATGTAAGGTACAAGCACAAGGAAAAACTTAAAACAAACTTAAAATGGCAATTCTGGATAGTCCAATATATATGTTGGTTAATTAATATCGATCAATGCAAAACTGCCAACTGATTTATGAAGTTAAAAAAAAAGTCCATCCAGGGTTAATATTCCCTGATCATTGACTGCTTTCTGTATACATGATATCATTCCTAATATAGAACACAATGTTTCAGGCAGAACAAAAAAAAAGGTATTTCAGAGGGCAACCGTGATTTATATTCATTGATAATTCAATTTTAGATCAGGGACAATCACACTGCACTGGAGTGTGACGGAGCTCAGCTAAAACACAATGTAGATTTCTGCACGTGGGGGAAATGTCCTTGGGAGAGTCTAAAATAACCACAAAATACAATCGACAAGAGACAGAGCGTCTGAGACGCCTGATCTCCACTTCTAGAGAGAAAACATTAGGGGGAAGCGTCCCCTGCATGTGGTTTTTATATCATTACATTCACTTATTGCATTAAATTGAAGTTGATTTGAATAGAACTTTCTCATTGTAAATATAATTACATATTGTAGGTTTAGTTGATGTAAAGGACTCTATTCTTACCCAATTCTTTTCACAAGCAACCGAAAAGCAATCCTCACAATGGAAATTGATATATTTTATATCGGTTAACAATATCTATTTTATCGTCCCCCCCCCTCCCCATTTTTTATGTCTGACATTGAATTTATCCAACTGAATCTTCCTGCAGATGACGAGTGAAAGCGACATATTTCTGTGTGGGAGGAATTGATTTGCACATTTCTATTAATGCAGTTAATGCAAAGGGCTCCTCATTTCCTCATTAGAATATTCAAGACTATGTAAAAAATAAATAAATAAATAAAAATAAAAAGAAAATAAATAAAACACATTTGTTTTGATTCTACGTATAATAAACTCTCCGAGACACTGCCCTCTGTGGTCACACGTGGAACTGTAAGCCAAAAATATTTTCCCCAATTAAATATTACTTCCGATGGTAATATTCAGAAGAATTTTATGGATGTCATCCCTCTGCGCAAAACATTTTTCACATCTCTATAGCTTTAAATGAGTTAAGCCAGAATCCCCGTGTTTCACAACAGATCTTGTTGAGACTAA
Source organism: Spea hammondii (assembly GCA_029215755.1). Taxonomy (NCBI): domain Eukaryota; kingdom Metazoa; phylum Chordata; class Amphibia; order Anura; family Pelobatidae; genus Spea; species Spea hammondii. The sequence goes on from JARDYJ010000001.1 coordinate 11,857,160, forward strand.
TTTTGAAAGAGGGCACTTCAAACAATCCTTCAGAACAGACGGTCAGGAGGCTTTCAGTTACGTCGAATGGGGGAACTTTCGACTGATCATTGTTGGAAGGGGTGTATAGATATCCATGCAGATGCCCAAGCATGGTGGGCCTGCCCCAAAGATATAAAGGGTATGGCTGCACATCAAAATTTACTAGCATCAAAAGACTAGCTTGGCGTGACCCAACAATCACCCCACAAGACCTCAATAATCCTCACTAGAGTAAAAAAAAATAAAAGTTGGTATCAATATTAGCTTTGGCCGCTTGTAGGGCTATCATTGAGCCAACAGTCCCGTCTTTTGGCCAGATTAAGGGAAACATAAACGGAGCCTTGTTGATTGAAAAGCTCACCTCTTTATGAAAGGAAACGGGTTTCAGGCACCAAAGTATTTCAGATTCAGGATTGGATGATTGGCCTGTATTGTTCTACCCTCTATGCACAGCTGGAGCCCGGTAAGAGTCCACCACAGTGGTTAATATCATCTATGCAGTTCTGGAATTGCGCTAGGGTTCACTTGTCTTTGCGTTAAGATTCGTTCTTTGTGCTCCCTCTGAACATGCACTTGCTGTCTTGGGAGATTCGACCATCAGCTATTGTCCTTGTGCTGCTTATTATTTCTAAGCTTTCCTGACTGATCAGCTCTAGAACTTTAACATTACAGAACGCCGTATAACGGGGGACGGTCACCCAAAAACATATAAAGCAGAAAAGGTTCTTCACAAATTCCAGCGCCCTTTTTAATTTACGTCTCCGCACTTTGCAAAGAAATCACAAAGTAAGAGATTTATGGAGATTTATGCTAAGCGCTCACTTTAATTTCTCAAGAGCGAGAAGAGCTTGTTCTGGGTAAGCTAAGCGTTAAAATGCTACAATTAACGGTTTGCTTGGTTAAACCGTCTTTCTAATTAACGCTAATAGAAAAGACAAACACAGGGAAGTAAACTTAATGAACTGTTTCCACTCCCAAACGCAATTAGCGCCCTGCATACATCACACGCTGCGGATATAACTTGAACTGTATATTAATGAAGGGTGACCCACTTAGTGGAGTCAAGTATGCAGCGAGCGGGTATTGTGATCAAAGCTTATAAAACATACAAACAATTATTAAAACACAGCTTTTCCTAAAGGGGCACTCCAGCCATCATATGCACTTTAATGCGTTCAATAGCTGAATGGTCGACTTACATTTTAGCGGAGACCCCTTCGCAAAACGCCCCTCCCCCACCCCTAGCTATTTTCTGTGTTAGATGTGTGTTCTGTCGAACACATCTCCTTCCGTGTAACTTAACGCCAGTCAGCTCCAGCACTGGTTCATAGGATAGCTTTCCTGTCAGTGATTGTCTGTGACAAGAATAGTTTGACCACAGAGGACAGCTGCAGCAGCAAAGCTGTAGCTTCTATGTTCGGTAAGGACTTTATTTTTGGTTCTGAAGAATGCATATTAATATACTCATTTTATATGTACTTTAATATGCATTCTCGTATAAAGGGGCTGTAGGGGACAATTTTTCAGAGGGCTAAATGCTGAGGAATAATAACAACTAGAATCACATGAGGCACATTTTCATCTGGTTGGAACGAATACGTATACATCCTCCAAGTTATATAACTTCAGGCTGATTTTTTGTATATGATAATAAGCTCTCACAGATGGAGAGATGAACTGTAAAGGGTTCACCAAGAGAGCTGTAGTAACCCCCAGCAGTCCCCAGAATCACTTCCAGCACCAGCCAGCATGCACACCTTGGAACCCTGCTATGTGTACCCAATAAGTAGACACAACTACCTTGAATTGAGTACTGCAGGAATGAACAGTTTATTGATGTAAAACAGACTGATATAGCCACAGAACTTCATTAACATAAATTAACATTGATGAACAGGTAGACAACCCAACCTTTAGTCCCCTTTAGCTACTGAATATCCCCCTGGTAGCCATCCCGTTAATGGGATCAGTTTACACAATGGAGTTCCTGCCTGTTTGGCAGCCAGGCTGGAGCCATCTTTGAGTACCTTGGGGCCCTGTATGACAGCTCATTCTGTCACATGGACATTTAAGCCACTGATTTTAATTAATGGGAAAATACATAATGCATTGGAAGCACTGGTGTAACTATAGGGGTGCGACCCCTTCGTACCGGTATAACAAAAGTTTAGAAACGGCCCTTCTGACCTGGACCACACCAATCGAGGTCGGAAGGGCCCTTTCTAAACTATTTTGAACCACCATGGGGAGACAGAAGCGAATCGGGGGTCACGTGACCTTGCGGTGAAACCGAGGCTGCAGGAGCGGTGAGAGGTAAGAAGGGGCAGGATATATATGTGCATGTGTACTCCTGTGTTTGTGAGCATGCATGTGTATGTGCGTGTACGTATGTGTGTGAGAGCATGCATGTGTACTGTGTGTGATCGTAAGCATGCATGTATACTCCTGTGTGTGTGAGCATGCATGTGTACTTTGTGTGTGTGTGATTGTGAACATGCACGTGTACTGTATGTGTGTGATTGCGAACATGCATGTGTATTGTGTGTGTGTGGGGGGGGATTGTGAGGATGCATGTGTACGTGTGTGTGGTTGTGAGCATGTGTGTGTGTGTGAGCATGCATGTTTACTAGGCATGTAGCATGGATGTGTAATTGTGTAAGTGGGATAAGATGGAGTGTGTTAGTGAGTATGAGTGAGTGTGTGTAATTTGTGTAAGTGTTTTTACATATGTTGTATGTTGGAAGGGGGGGTAAGAAAGGCACAGACCAGTTGTGTGGGCAATGATGGCACAACCTCGGGGCAATTTTTCGCACCAGGGCCCGGTGGTTTCTAGTTACACCCCTAATTGGGAGTTATTCACTAAAGCAGGAGGTGGGAAGGGAGTTTGCAGGAGGGTTATGGTTTCATCTCCATAATCATTTTTTGATTATAAAAGGGGACTTTCTAGCAAAGGTCTGTAAAGTAAGAGCTAAGCTGTCAATGCATAATTTGAAGATAGATAGAAATGTCACCAAGGTATTCTTGAAACTGAAGGTCACAGGTTTTTGGCTCTTGATAAAGTGAATCAGGGTGATGAAACCACAACTCTCCTGCCAAATGTGTGTCAATGTGAGGCAAGCAATTCATCAAATGGATAGAAGCATACAAAACTAAGGAGTCTATTCAGTAATGGCAGTGGTGCAGCAGAGCTGCATCTTGAACTTTGTTATTTAACTTAATTATGAAGGTCCTTCACCAGTGAGCTTCTGCTGCAGGAAGAGCTTAGCTTGCCCCTACATAATGTATAGTTAAATCAGGGAGATTTAGTTCATTCTCCACATACTAGTCCCTTCGTCAGAGAATGAAGAGAAAGGCTTGGCGTCTCCTCTACCAGCTTTGCCCAAATACAGAACTACTAGTAGTAGTAACAGGCAAAACAGACACACACCTGCTCAGACACATACTGTATGTTAAAGCAATAATGTTCCAAAGAAACTCGGCAAAACAAATAGCTTTCTAATAACAAAAACAACCTGTCCTTCTGCAGTGGCCATTGTGCTGCCGCTGCAACATTACAAATGAGGTGATTGTTCATCACGACTACCTTAGCGAGAAAATTTACCAAAAAATAAATAAAATTACATTTTGGCCAAATGTCAGTGACTTTGGAGGTAACAACTATATAGGCAAGCACAAAAAGTTCATGCAAACAGGAATATAAAAACGGCACAATACGGATTGTTTCTTTTTAAAGGCTGCATTGATTTCTCCATAGCGAAACGCTGACATTTCTATTATTAATACGGGAATACTGCAAGCCGTGTTCAGACAGGAGTAAGCCTAATTGTGTCGTGTTTCCAACAAAGCAGTGGCCGTAAGGTCACATGACTACGGCATTCATGAATAATCACATAATCCGTCCTGCTGCAGGGCCACCACAACGATCACAGCAGAGAGGCTGACCGTTCAAGCCTTGGTTTTTTTCTCCCAATGTTATCGAACTAAAGGTAATGAAGAGCTTTGCTCTTTGTTTCACACTATTAATAACTGCTTGTTTTGCACTAAGATTTATTAAATATTAGGCAAACCTTGAAGACTTAGTCTTTTTCTAGTAAATCAATGCATAGGTTAACTTGCTGCTGGTTATTCATTTAACATTTACTGTATCATCACACATGAAACTATTAAACCTTAAAAAAATAACATGCTAACAAGAAAAGAAAAAAAAAAAAAATATGGGTGGAAAATACACGTTTCCACAAGTATGCCAATCTTTCTCCAACCTTGATTGGGCCACATGTTATCACATAACAAGCAGCCATATTTGACTGCCTGCTCCAAGTACAAAGCACTGTGATCTGGTTTTACGTTGAAGCTGCCGCCGATTGGCCTTGAATCTTTTCTTCTTTAAAGAACTAGAGTGGGTGCATGAGATATGTGCAGGTAATATTTTCTGGATGCAGATATAATCTAGCAGGCATGTGGTCACATGTTTTTGTCACAGGGTGATATTAAACTGTGATAAGTTGAAAACCCAATAGTGGAAGTCTATAATTAATCATTATGAATACGCAAATTAAAGTAATGATCATGTTTTTACTCAGCAAACCAAGAGCAAATTAATGTGGTTTGTATAAAATTAAGATGAGTCTCATCTATCATTTTCCTACTTCTTCACTGCGCTGGGATCATCTGTCGTGGTTGGAGTCCCACTATTATTTGTCATATTAACTTATTTAAAGGTGCTGTTCCACCTACTGAATGTAACTAAAACGTAGAAACATCGATCCTGACACTTCTGAACGCCCAAACCATTACTTACTTAACACACTAAAGAGTACAATTAATGTTTTGTCTAAGGGTTTAAGATTTACATTTTGTTTGTTGGAAGAAAAAAGGAGCGTGAATAAACAGAGATCTTCCTTATAACGGCGTCATTGAGCAGCAGCACACCACAGGTTCTGATCAACAAGGCGATCTGCCCCGCAGTTTTGTAGTAAGGGGACTACTGGGGACAAATGTATCACTTCTTTTACATAACTTATCAAACTCCATTTTTTATAGTGCCATGTAGCACAAGATGTCAGACACAGATGCTTATAAGAGGCATATCGGTTTAAAAGTATACACTCTATAAAAGTATGCCTATACTAATTGTGAATACGGGTATATTGAACAACAAAAAAAAAACCTCAGGCCACCGACTTAAAATACTGTTTTGCATTTTAATTATTTACCATTTGTTTAGGAATAGTTCGAGAACCATGAGTTTATCCCCGACTTGCAGAATGGAAACCCTCTTGAATACTCTTATTGCTATTGTGTAATGCCTCTAGCCTAAATAACATTCTCAATCGTTTTAGCTGGAATTAGGATGGTAATGCACAAACTGTTCAGTTGGGGGTATGTAGCATCTTACTATCCCCCAAAAAGCCTGCTGAACTGATTGCATACAGTCTGTGCAACTGGTCACCAGGTATGAATGAGTATTTGTGAATTATTATGTGTGAATAAGTGAATGAACATCTGAATGAGTGAATGAATGAGTGTGTGATGGCATGGATGTGTAAGTGTGTGTGTGTGTGTGTGGGGGGGGGCAAATATGGCACAGGCAGGCTGTTTGGGGGCACCGACAAGCTGTTTGGGGAATAAGTGTAAATTCTGTGTGTGCAATCTGAGTGCCAGGGCTGTCCTTTGGGGTGTGTAATCCATGATCTATGCTGTGATAGGGCCAGGCTAGCTGGCTCATGTGTCATATGAAGTTTAGCCGGGTCACGGAGCACTTTTGTGTCCGGTTCCGTATAACGTGACCCGGTAATATATTATATTGTGTATTATTGTGTAACCGGCCCAGAGACTGATGTGGCTTCAGCTCCAGCCTTCAAAGAGGCGATCCTATAATCTGGCTGGGGCTCTTAATCAGCCAGCACAGCCCTGTCTGCCCAGACGGCACCCGCACTACAGGGGGGATAACACAGGTGGGGGAACCCATTGTATTCTGTAATCCCCTCACCTGATACATCCCCTGTATACTGATGGGATTTGTGATGGGATGTGGCTGATGGGATTGGGGGTTGGGTTCGGTACACATTGCATTGAGATTGTATATAAATTCTGTGTGTTTGTAATAAAGAGAGTTCTTCTTGGTTTACTACGAATGGTGGTCTGGATGATCCGTGGATAGCTGAGTGCTATCCGTATGAGGGACTGACTGGTGATTCCTCAGCCCTCAAACAGGGGTACCCAGCCTTGGGTACGGTGACCCTGTAACATATGCCTGCAATGTAGGGTTTACATATATACATTTATTTGATCCATACCCTCAATGCTGAGTTTGTTTGTGATTCTTCAGTTGATCTATACCGGCAATGCAAGGTGTGTGTTTTATTTACTTGCTCTGTACTGGCAATGCTATGGTTCATGTATTATTTATGAATAACTGTAAAAGCAAGGTTTGTATGCATTATTCAGTTGGTAAATTCCTGCATGTGTTTCCACGTGTTGTTTATTTGATCTATACCTGAACTACATGACGAAGTAAGAGGAAGGTTTAGCACAGTGAAGGAGGGGAAAAAGGGACTCAAGGGTGATGACAGGGAAGGGGGCACCACAGGGGTGGGACATGATCATGTAAAGCCGGACATGATCACAACTCGCACTCCAAATTTGCTTACTTTCTGATTATGTCCAAGGTGACACTATTATCTGCAAATGTTTGAGACAACCTGGGTCCCTTCTTCACATGTTTTTTTAAATTGTACAATATGCCTGAAGAAGAGACCTTAGTAATCTTAAAAACATAGTCTAGAAAGTATCAACTTAACCTGATTTGTTTACAATGTTAATATATTCTATACATTTTAAAGTACAATGACTTGTTATTGAATTGCTAAAACAATACCTACAAACGAACATTTTATTTTGCACTGATACAATAAACTAATTAATAGAATCCATTTTTGAAATAACCACGAGCCTTTGTATAAATCCACATAATACTGCAGCAGCTCATCATATATAATATAAATATGGAGGATGTGTTAGTTTGGTTTTAATTTTAATGAATCAGACATAGCTTAAAACAGAACGAGGTGACGAAGAAAACAATGTTTGCAAAGTGTGAGAGCTTATTACATGGTTCATCTCATAGCAAAGACTGGAATAATTATGAACAGATATTGTTGGCTGGCGCATAATTAGGTTTGATTGGTTAATAAAATAAACCCCTGTAGAGCATAACCACCATGTATTTAGAAGTCTTTAAAAGAATTTCAGCAATTTTTGCAATTATGATTAGGAGATTATCCACCTTGCCAGCTCAGACTCTGAAGTACCATTTAACCTGCCTTCTGAGGCAGTGAGTAGTTTTATATGCATTGTTCAAAGTTACAAAAATAAAGGATTCTCAACACTGAAAAGTGTCAATTAGAGTGCTTTTTGCGCATAAACATGGGGGTCTCACTAACATTTGTTGAGCCATCACTGGTGCTGCCCAAACATATCTTATGCATAGAAAATAGCTGGGGCAAAGTGGCAAATGCATACGGAGGGAGCTCTTAAAGAGCATATGATGGCTGCAATATCTCTTTAAATCAATAAGCTGGAATGTTTCAACACACTGGTTAGTGAATAAACCCGTTTCATTTTGTCCTCTTTTCAGTTAACTTCAAATCAAAGAAATCCAATCATAAAACGTGGAATTAACACCTATAAAAATAAAAAAAAAAGGCTACAGTGCTCGAAAACCTAGCTAATTGTTATTGGTGAAAAATAAGTGATAATTTAGCAAGAACATTAGATTCCATGGTAAACATTTATCCCAACGATTTAAATCATAAATATACAATCACTTCATGGGGGTGTCAACATTTTAAAGACTAACTGGTTTGGAAGGCATTTTTTGGTTCATTTATTTAAATGGAGTATTATTTTCAGAGTTCTAACCCAAAAACTGAAGAACACATTCAAACCAGGTAAACATGCACAAGTGTATTAACACAAGAGAATCTCTAACCAAAGCAATAATACCGTAAGCCTATGTTTTGTTTGATCTATACATATATTGTATATTCACACCAAGTAGGTATGAGTGAAACAGAAGTGCAAGTATCATGTTCTTTAATCACATGGCAGAACTAGTTCTTCTACAGAGGGTCTCTCTAGAATGACTGCATGATAATATTTATATATATAGATATATATATACGGTATATATATATATATATAGATATACACGGTATATATATATATATACATACATACACACACAAATATATATTCACCCTATCTGATATACCGTATTTGCTCGATTATAAGATCAAATAGAGGTCTGATTATGAGACTAAGATCCAGATCCCCTGCACCACTGCAGGGGACCTGGATCCTCCTGTCTCCCCCCCACACACACTTACCGGTGCTTCCTGCTGTATTGTCGGGGCAGCGGGTTGACGTCTACGTGATCGGCGTAGACAACGTCCGCTGCAGCCGGAAGGAGGTGTGGCTAGCAGCGGGGGTTGTCTGCGTCCGTCGCGGATACCTTCCCCGACTGTCAGAGATCAGAGTTCCCCGCACCGGTGGGGACAGCCGGGGAAGGTATCCGCGACGGACGCAGACAAACCCCCGCTGCCAACTCCACCTCCTTCCGGCTGCAGCGGAAGGAGACGTCAACCCGCTGCCCCGGCAATACAGCAGGAAATTGGAAGCACCGGTAAGTGTGTGTGTTAAATGGGGGCATAAGGCATTTCTGGAATGCCTTATACCCCTATATGCCACTCTGGCACTTATGGGGTTAAAAGGCATATTATGGGGCAGAGTGGCATATAGGGAGGTATAAGGCATTTCAGGAGGCAGAGTGGCGTTAAGGGGGCATTTAATAGCACTCTGCCTCCTGAAATGCCTTATACCTCCTGTGACAGAATACCCCTTCACTTTGGTACTCTGTCCGGGAATCTTTACTTACACACAGTCTTCAAGGCTGCAGAGACGGCTCAGACACGAGGAGGGTAAAATAAAAGGCTGGGCCTGTTTTTATTTTTCGTCACAGGCATAACAGAAAATAAATAAATCAAACAAAAAAGCCTCGCTCTTGTGAGCACTAACTAATACAAGTTACTCCAACCTAACTGCAGTTGGACGGCTTATCCGTTCCAACAAAACAAAATAACACAATATATGCAATAATTGCAGCAGTCAGTGTTTTTGGCAGCTCTCTCTCTCAGGGAGCCAAATGATCTCTCTTTTGCCCTGAGACCAGGAGGCTACTTAACTGCCTCTCCCATTAATTAGTGGAACCAGGTGAGTACTAGGAGAGTATCCGATAATCTCCGGACTGGATTCCCACCTGCTGGTCTTCGGCTGCTCATAAACTGTGGAGTGGAGCACTGGCCCGCCCTACTCTCCAAATGCTCCACCCCAGGGACCCAAAACACACAAATAACAACAGACGTTAATAAGTCCAATATTAACAGTACATCTCCCTGGGGCTAGAAAACCTATTGTGGGTAACCACCCTGCAAAATATAAGGGGATATATACACTCCCTCCATTATCATCCCCTGCTTTCTGTCACACATCCTCCCCCCCAGCTCAGACCTGATGGGGTGAGCGACCATAGACATCAGCGAGTGCATTCTTGAGAGCCCATCAGCATTTCCCTGTTTGCATCCAGCCCTGTGTTCTACTGAAAAGTGATAAGGTTGCAAACTCAGAAACCAGCGCGTTACTCTACTGTTTTTCTCTTTGTTCTGGCACATCCACGTAAGTGGTGCATGGTCAGTTACCAGTCTAAACTGTCTCCCTAGCAGGTAATATTTAAGGTGGTCTACCGCCCACTTTATAGCAAGGCATTCTCTCTCTACAATAGAGTAATTCCTTTCGTGTGGGTTAAGCTTCCTGCTTATGTACAAGATTGGGTGCTCTTCCCCTCGGCTTTCCTGAGAAAGGACTGCACCCAGTCCAACATCAGATGCATCTGTCTGCAAAATGAATTCTTTGGAGAAGTCAGGGGTTACTAACACTGGTTGGGTACAGATGATTTCCTTCAACTTTTTGAATGCTTTCTCAGTTTCTGGGGACCATTTTACCAACACCGGGGCTTTTGCTTTTGTAAGGTCTATTAACGGACTTGCAATTGTAGCAAATTCAGAGATGAACCTCCTGTAGTATCCAATTAAACCTAGGAATGTTCTCACCTGTTTCTTAGTGGCTGGTTGCGGCCAATTGCATATGGCTTCTATTTTTGCCTGCTGAGGTTTCACTAAACCCCTTCCAATTGAATACCCTAAGTATTTGGCTTCCTCTAGGCCAATTGTACATTTACTCGGGTTAGCCGTTAACCCAGCATCTCGGATTGAATTCAACACGGCTTGCACTTTTGGAAGGTGAGATCCCCAGTCTTCACTATGTATGACTACGTCATCCAAATATGCAGCTGCATAACGCATATGTGGTTTCAATAACCTGTCCATCATCCTTTGAAAGGTGGCAGGGGCTCCATGTAACCCAAAAGGTAAAACCTTATATTGAAAAACACCATCGGGGGTAGAAAAAGCAGTTTTTTCTTTCGCTCGCTCTGTTAGCGGAACCTGCCAGTATCCCTTGGTTAAATCAAGTGTAGTAAGGTAACGGGCTTTCCCCAGTCTTTCTACTAGCTCATCAACTCTGGGCATGGGATATGAATCAAATTTTGAGATGGCATTCAATTTACGGTAATCATTACAAAATCTTATTGTACCATCCGGTTTTGGTACAAGTACAATATGGCTACTCCAATCACTGCATGACTCTTCAATTACCCCAAGGTGTAGCATTTTTTTTACTTCTGCCCTAACTGCTTCCCTGCGAGCTTCAGGTATTCTATAAGGTTTGAGGTAGATCCTTTTACCTGGTTCTGTTATAATATCATGTTTTATAACATTTGTTCTGCCTGGGTTTGGAGAAAACACATCTGTATTTAATCTAATAAATTCCTTCACCTCACGTGTCTGGTGTACTGACAGGGTTACTGGTATGTTAACCTCTGGTTCCACATTATCCTTTAGGGGAAAGGTAGTGGCTTCCACTGCAACTAAGACTTCCCTGTCCTTCCATGGCTTAAGCAGATTTACGTGATATATTTGTTCAGGCCTTCTTCTGCCTGGCTGTCTCACCCTGTAGTTTACTTCTCCTACCCTTTCAATAATTTCATATGGTCCATGCCAGGTTGCTAGGAATTTATTTTCTACGGTGGGGACCAGGACTAGGACTCTATCACCAGGCTGAAACACCCGAACCCTGGCGTTCCTGTTATAACTATTCTTCTGATCCTGTTGGGCCTTTTCCATATGCTCTCGTACTATGGGCATAATAGCTTCCATACGTTCCTGCATTTGGCTTATGTGGGAAATGACGCTACGATATGCAGTACCTTCTTGTTCCCAAGTTTCCTTAGCTATGTCAAGTAGCCCCCGGGGATGCCTACCATACAATAATTCAAATGGTGAAAAACCCGTAGAGGCTTGGGGCACTTCCCTAATGGCAAACATTAAATAGGGTAACAGAAAATCCCAATTTTTCCCGTCTTTATCAATTACTCTCCTTAGCATTGCCTTTAAGGTTTTGTTAAACCGCTCTACAAGGCCATCTGTTTGTGGGTGATACACAGATGTTTTCAGGTGCTTTATGTTAAGGAGCTTGCATAACTCTTTAGTGACATTAGACATGAATGGTGTTCCCTGGTCTGTCAAAATTTCTTTTGGGATCCCAACCCTGCTAAACATCATCCACAACTCTTTGGCAATAGACTTTGCAGAGGTTGTACGCATAGGTATCGCCTCGGGATATCGGGTGGCGTAATCCAATATTACTAATATATATTGGTGTCCTCTCGCAGATTTCACCAACGGGCCAACAAAATCCATTGCAATACGTTCAAATGGGGTTTCAATGATGGGCAAGGGCACCAATGGACTACGGAATGCTTTAAATGGGGCGGTGCGCTGACAATCAGGACAGGATGCACAGTAATTTGTTATGTCTGCAATCAGCCCTGGCCAATAAAATCTTCTGAGTATCCTTTCTCTTGTTTTGTCCACTCCTAGATGACCCCCTAAGACATGGCTATGTGCAAGATTTAACACTGTGCGCCTATAACTTTGTGGCACCAACAACTGTTTTGTTGCCTCTTTTTTACCAATTCTATATATTAAGTCATTATCAACTTCAAAATACGGATAGGTAAGTGGTTTTCCTGGGTCAGTAGGCGATCCGTTGCTTACTGCAATAGTGCTTCTAGCCACTGATAAAGTAGGGTCTGCCCACTGTGCACTATGGAAGTTACCTGGGCTAACTTCTAAATCAATTAACCCCATGTCTTGTTCCGGACTATTCAAGGTGTCAGTTTGTTCTGGATTGTCGCCAACTAGTGTTTTAATAGGACATAACAACTTAGCTTCAGGCTTCTCATCATTATTCAGCTCGTCTACCAACATCTCTGCAAAAGGAAAATCATCCGACAACCTAGATGCATTATTCTCAGAGGAATCCCATAACCCTAAAAAATGTGGGAAATCTCTACCGATTATCATGTCGTGTGCTAATTTTGGTACCAGGCCAACTTGACAGTTTACTGTGCCACAATGTGTCTCAACTCGTACTATAGTAGTAGGATAATTGTGTATGTCCCCATGTATGCATGCGATATCTACCTTATTACAATTATCAATACAAATGTCGGGAACCAAAGACTTGTCAAGCAGAGTCACCATACTTCCAGAGTCCAGTAAGGCCTGTACTGTTTTCCCTTCCACAGTCACCGAACACCATGGATGATTTTTTTCACAACCACTTTTGTTTGCAGAACACACGGATCGTGAATATAATGAATAACCATCCCTATTATTACCCAAGTTACACTCCATTGGTTCAATATTATCAGGGCAGTCTTTTGCTATATGTCCAAATGCCCGACATTTAAAACATTTTATCATTCTAGTGTCCCTTGTAGGTTCTTCCTGCATGAAAAAACCTCTCTCTCTTGGCGTTATGTCCCTGGAATTATAAGAGCCTACTTGCTCTTCAAAAGTTCCCCTTTTCCCAGGAGCAGTCTTACCATATTTGCTGGGGCTTTTTAGGTTTCGAGGTCGCTCCGTTGCAGGATGTTGGATTACTTCTTCGGCTGCAATGTACCGCTCTACTAAAGCAACCAACTGGTCAGCTGTCTGGGGTTCGCTCTGACTGACCCACCGGCGGAGAGTAACTGGTAAACCTCTCAAAAATCGGTCCATCACTAGTTGCTCCACTATGTAGCTTGATGAGTTAACCTCCGGCTGTAACCACTTCCTGGCGAGATGTATCAAGTCAAACATCTGTGACCGAACGGCTTTTCCTGGGCTGTACATCCAGGCGTGAAATCTCTGTGCGCGGATAGCGGCTGTGACTCCCAAACGTGCCAGGATCTCCAATTTTAGCTTGTTATAATCCCTTGCTTGGTCTGGTTCCAGATCGTAGTATGCTTTTTGGGGTTCTCCACTTAGAAATGGTGCTATTAAGCTTGCCCATTCAGCCACAGGCCAGACTTCTCTTTCCGCTGTTCGCTCAAATGCCATAAGGTAGGCCTCAACATCATCTGTAGGCACCATCTTTTGCAGATAGTTACTTGCTCTGATTACCTTGGGACCTTGCAGTCCTTCTGCGGTGTCCCTGGTAAGCCTTTCAGATAGGACCTGGCATTTTGCTGCTCCTCTCTGAGCATTTGATGAGCTTCAGCTTGCGCTAATGCGGCTTGCCTGATCATAGCTTCTATGTTTTCTTTTTGGGCTAGCACCAGTTGCTGTAGTGCAGCGATATTCTCTTGCTGTATAGTATTAGTCTCAGCTGCCCTTTTGTTAGTTTCTTGCTGCACTGTGGTGCACTGGATAAGTGCTTTAATGACATCCTCCATTTTCTTTAGTCTCTTTTACACCTTACCGACTTGTTCGTGTGTTACCCGCATTCTCTACCATATGTGACAGAATACCCCTTCACTTTGGTACTCTGTCCGGGAATTTTTACTTACACACAGTCTTCAAGGCTGCAGAGACGGCTCAGACACGAGGAGGGTAAAATAAAAGGCTGGGCCTGTTTTTATTTTTCGTCACAGGCATAACAGAAAATAAATAAATCAAACAAAAAAAGCCTCGCTCTTGTGAGCACTAACTAATACAAGTTACTCCAACCTAACTGCAGTTGGACGGCTTATCCGTTCCAACAAAACAAAATAACACAATATATGCAATAATTGCAGCAGTCAGTGTTTTTGGCAGCTCTCTCTCTCAGGGAGCCAAATGATCTCTCTTTTGCCCTGAGACCAGGAGGCTACTTAACTGCCTCTCCCATTAATTAGTGGAACCAGGTGAGTACTAGGAGAGTATCCGATAATCTCCGGACTGGATTCCCACCTGCTGGTCTTCGGCTGCTCATAAACTGTGGAGTGGAGCACTGGCCCGCCCTACTCTCCAAATGCTCCACCCCAGGGACCCAAAACACACAAATAACAACAGACGTTAATAAGTCCAATATTAACAGTACATCTCCCTGGGGCTAGAAAACCTATTGTGGGTAACCACCCTGCAAAATATAAGGGGATATATACACTCCCTCCATTATCATCCCCTGCTTTCTGTCACACTCCCTATATCCCACTCTGCCCCATAATATGCATTTTAACCCCTAAATGCCAGAATGGGATATAGGGGTATAAGGCATTTCTGGAGGCAGAGTGGCACATAGGGGGTCAAAAGGCATACCATGGGGCACAGTGGCATATAGAGGGTTAAAAGGCATATCATGGGCCACAGTGCCATATTGGTGTGGCAAGCCTGGGGGCAGATGTGCGTAACTGGGGGGACAGGTTGGAAAATACAAGGAAATAAAAACAAAAAAAATATTTTTCTCAATCATAGCTTTTATTTAAAAAAATAGTTTACATGAATTAACATTTACTGGTAAAACTTTTTTCCTTTAGGGTCGTCTTATATTCATTTTTTCCTAAGTTAATATTCAGATTTTGGGGGGTCGTCTTATAATCGAGCAAATACGGTATATAAAGTGGTATACCAAAATATATAGAGGGTTCTTCGTTTTTTCCACTACCATTTTACATCAAAGAACCTATGGCACATGCAGGTTTCATTGTCATGTAATACCACGTATCAGCCATTGACCTTGTAAACAGCTATACGACTGCTGCCTCCTGACACCTGCAAGCCAAATTCACCCAGTAGAGCATTTGTGAGGTTATGCATGTCTTAGTATGTCCCCTTCATCAAGACCTTTTGGACAATGCTATGCTTCCAACTTTGTTGGAACAGTTTGGGTAAGACCTTTTTCTATCCCAGCATGACTGTGCCCCAGCACACAAAGCAAGCTCCATAAAAACATGGCTGGATAAGTTTGAGGTGAAAGAACTTGACCGGTTGCTCAGAGCCCTGACCTCAACCCCATCAAACAACTTTGGGACGAACTCTAATGTTAATTGCGAGCCGGGCGTCTCGTCCAACATCACCGCCTGACCTCACAAATGATCTACTGGATGAATGTACTGCAAAAATTCCGACAGAATCTCCCTTTACTTTTCCATATGGCAGCCAGGATGGCCCAAAGCTGGCCAGGAGAAGTAAAACAAGCTGGCCCATCTGAGCACAGCTAGCTGCAGGTAGAAGGATAAGGGCACAGACTTGGCAGTGAAGAGGTTAAAGGAAAGCAAGTAAGGGTAAAGTTTCCAGTAAGCAACCCGGATAACCCTGTTCCACTATTAGGGCAAATAGATCACGTTCAAAATCAGATATCCAGATAAGCCAGAGTGGACAGTCCTTTACTCCGCTGCCTGCACATTAAGCCATCCTCCCTTCTGTACGATCAGACGTTTTTAGGTGGACAGTCCCTATGCGCTGATGTCATTCCAATAATTCCAATGTTCTTTAATCACAATCATCCAGTCAGCTTACTGTACAAGTTGTGCAAATGTTTGCAAGGAAAGCGGTATCAGAAAATACACAGCATTACGATTTAAAAAAGGCGCACACAAGAGCTGCATACTGGGCGAAAAATAAATTCAGCTCCGCTTCACAGCAGAACATAAATCCCATATACTACAGGTGACAGGCGCTGCAGAGTAATAATGCTTAGCTCAGCAAGAAAAAGTCCAAAGAATGTCTGGCTTAACTTAAATTTAAAAAATTCAAATAAAAAAGGCAATAAATTGTCAATATATATATATCTATATCCTCTACGGCTGGAGGAAAGAAGGTTTCTACACCAGCACAGACGGGGGTTCTTTACAGTAAGAGCGGTGAGATTATGGAACTCTCTGCCAGAGGAAGTGGTTATGGCAAACTCAATAAAAGAGTTCAAAAGGAGCCTGGACGTGTTTCTTGAAAGCAATAATATTACAAGTTATGGATATTAGATTAATAGGGACAGAACGTTGATCCAGGGATTTATTGTGATTGCCATATTTGGAGTCGGGAAGGAATTTTCCCCCTGGTATGGGGCAATTGGCATCTGCTTCATAAGGGTTTTTTGCCTTCCTCTGGATCAACACAGTAGGGACACAATATGTATATAGGTTGAACTTGATGGACTTTGGTCTTTTTTCAACCTTATGAACTATGTTACTATGTTACTATATATACACATGTAATTTGCATGGGTAATTCAAACAGGTATGAGGAAAACAAATGCTAAAAAATTACGTTAAAAAAAGTGGAGTGTACAGCAAGAGACACGTTTTTCTGGCACTCTGTAAACATATGTGATGATTACTGTCATATTACTGACATGGGATGGTCATACCGGGAGATCTACAGGTAAAGCTCTCCTTGCCCAGGGACTCATGGTCTTTTTGTTCTCCAGGTAGGGGCCACGCCTACTCCCCTCTTAGCCTCATCGCACTAATGGCCCCTGTGCAGGTTAACCCCACCCCTTCACTAAGACACACCCCCCAGAAGGCAGGGAGCTCCAGGTACAGAGGACCTACCCCAGGAATTTCCCAGGTACAGAGATGGTTCAGTTCTTACACCGCTCCCAATATATAAATCAGCCCATGTATTGGACATAAACTGAAGCAGTCACAATGGTGCAACAATGAGACTATAATCCCAGAGAGTCCACTGTCCAAGTAATTGATCTGTCTTGGATGAGTTTATATCTGCCACACTGCCGGTAATAAAAACAGAAGAGAGATATAAACTGGTTGATTAACCAGCGCAATTCAATACGTGATTTACATACATGCCGCCATTTTGATAGCACAAAAGCAATGCATGCCCTCCATCAAGACGTGACAGCTTTTCCAGGGACACTATGTAGTAATCTAGTATTCAGAATGTTCAGAACGTACATTGCATTTGACGCCATACATTATTTAAGGCCCTTATGAGACAAGACACAGAGATAATTTGCACAGCGTGCTGAAGGCTGATGTTCTCTGACTCAATGCAGGCACACAGCCGATTAACCCTTGCTCCAGAAAGAGATGTATTTCTGGTACAATTCAAACATCTAAAGTGTTTAACCCTTTAAATGCCAGCGGAACCTGGGCATGGTCCTCAGAGTTTCTCAGAGAATTCTGGGATTCCGAGTGCTCTGTGAGCGGGGGTCAATAGTCCGATAAGAAGCCACATTGCTTCTGTGAATTCATGCAGGGAATGCTTGTCTTTGCTAGACTACCAAATTACTTAACTTCTAAGGAAGTCTGCTCCTAAATTTGACTAACTTTATTAGGTTCTTATTCCACCTTACAGTATTAACTCTCTCGGTTATAGATGGTCAGTGACTACAATGCATTGGTTTGCCCTCTGGCAATCAGAGGGTTAGTGAAACTGAATTACAAAGCTTGCTTCTCTCCACTGAGAGTCTGAGCTCCAGGAAAATAATGAAAATCCCAACGTAAGCATTCCAGGAAACCCTTTGTCAATTTTTTTTACCCTTTGTCTGCATTTGATGCCTTGTATGGGACCAAAAACTTCAACAAACACATATTTTATATTATATTACATCTGAGTCCAATGTAATTATTCATACACATATTCATTCAAAACACATGGCATTGTACACCAAGTATACTATATTACATTAGAGTAAAATGTAATGATTGATACCCAGCACATATACATTTTGAAATACATGCAAGTTGAACATAGAGCAGAAATAGTTTTTAAAAGCCCTATGATTGCTATTGAAGCAGTGGGAAAAGGTAGGTCATCATGACTAATGGGAGCGTTCCCTAGGTATTAATCAGAGTCCGGGCAGGATTCCGAAAACCCTTTTGTCAACATGGAAAGGGTGCATGCCATATATAAGAGCAACGGAGATTTATTCAATATACCTGAAATCATCAGCAGTAACATAATATACCTTAAGACTCCTCCTGTATGTGCCTGCTCTCCTACATACTCTTTCTATCCTTCCTCATAGCTAACAGAGGAAGCAGAAGATACAAAGCAGAGTTCCTCGCACCCTGCCATAGTCTGTTCTAACAATCAGTAAAGGAACATGAATACGTACCAATTTCTGGAATTCGTGGAATGCTTTTACCCCATTTCCAGTGTGCAGTGTCAGATATGGGTCCAGTAAAGGGGCATATACATAGACAGCCTAGGGCTTCGACAGATAAGAGGGACTAGGGATTGTTGGCAGCTACAGTAATCTGACATAGTGCCGACACTCAGAAGTAGGAGAACTGACGGGTGGAAGGCATAGGAAAAGCCAGACATCTGTCTTGGTTTATTGAGCCCCATACAAGCAGGACTTGCTCTAAGAGAAAAAGTTCTTGCAGGCCAGAGAAAGGGTTCTGCTCGACTACAGACTATAATCCAAAAATTTAAAGGCAGATAAGTACAGTTCAGCCTATCTGGCCTGTCGGTGCTCCACTCAGCAGTGTGCAGAGGTCCAGACGCCCCGTCCTCCATAAACAACACTGGGACAGGGGAACTAGAGGAGCCCATCGTGGATGCAATTTAACACAAGACCACATCATCTACTGGACTATCTTTGTTTTATTGGAAGGAATAAAACATTTTGTTTAACCCTTTAAGATTCCAATAGCTATGGAATTTGAAGGATTTCAGTTTTTAGTAAACATTACACTATTTTTGTGAGGGGATGGGGCAAGTGCTTGAGTGCATATGGCGATAAGTTGGGGCAGGGTCTAGGTCACATGTAGTGGGACACACTGTTCTTTTAACTTCCTCCATATCCACAGGTGGATCATCTATGGCAATCCACTGTCATAGTTCTGCGTGTAACTGGCCGGCCTGTTATGATGGAGGAAATCTTCTCAGTGAATATCCTAAATCCGTTAAAAATTATCGAAAAGTTGGTGGGGATATGTACACACGACCGTTCTGAAACATTCAGCAGGGGGTTATTTTGGCACCCTAGCTCTTCGTGGCTGTAAATCCCCCTTGTTCTCATATAGTGCCAGAATTTGTAGTAATTGAGACCAAGATAACTAGCTTTGTTAACTAGCAGTTAAGTAATGATGCACGGATATTACAGACAACCCATCAAGGTGCCAAAGACTAGCTACTCCAGCAGCATGAATTACTGGCATCCTCAAGAATCGGTAGAGTTTAGTGTTTTCCCAAAGATGATACAGAATCACTCTGATGGAATCCTGGGTAACAGGATTAAGGATCTTTACTGGCATAACTGCTGTCATCTTTCATATGACTGAGTTATCAGTTCCAGTGTCTGTGACCGATACCTACTGGACGAGTATAAATTATGCCTCTCTATTGATCGTTGTCTTCCCGGCTGTTGAGAGCTACTTCCTATTGAGCTGAAAGACTTGGATCAATGGGAATCTAGACCTGGTTTACTTTATGGAGTACTGGAACCTATTAATGCGTGTTACTACCATTAAATCAAGGTTTGTTTGTTGCCGTCAGGTAAAAAAAGTCATAAAAAAAGCGGGAAGTGACCAGCGTACAAACAGAACCCTTATCTCACATGATCTTTTAATGTACGCAGTATTGATCTTTGTGTGTCTTTGCACGCTCTGGGATTCCAGAAATATCTGTGCTTTAAAGAATTTGTGGCTTTGGCAGTTGATTGTACGAGCAATCACGTTACTGGCATTACTGCTCTTTTAAGCAGAAATTGAGCCGCTAATAAATTTGTTTAAAGATAAGAGGGATCATCTGTAACTTAGTTGCAATGTATCAGAACTCCTGTATGGGTCTCTAAACCGTCCATATAACCTTAAAAACACCCTGCCTTTCCATTCCCATTCACATATAACTGTATGGCAAAACTGGAAATAATTATTCAATTTGCAGTGTGCAAGGGCATAAGTTTGATAAGTTGATTAGATACTATACTATAATATACTATTAGATACCATAACATGAATAGTACATCCCTGAGGTTTTTGCATTGGCGGAGAATTCGCCACATGGATTCATAAGAGATTGGGCGTCCCCGTTGGTAAACATGCCATTAAAGATGCTAAATTAAGAGGAAGTCAGGAAAGAGGCGCTACTTGTATGCTGGGATAACTCATCACATCAGAAATCTTTTGCAAAATCCTTTATTAAAGCTTTTATCTAAATTTTGGAAATTGTATGACAACATAAGCTAAAAGCATTTAGTTCCGAATATAAACCCCCTCTTATTCCAGCCCATGTTTTAACTTCTCATGCTCTACTTGCAGATGGTAGGAGAAGGATGTCAATTTTATTGTCAATTAATCACCGTTAATAATTGTTGAGTTTGATTCCATGCTCTGTTGCCTCTCTTAATGCTCATCTGAATATAACAATTACACAGACTAATGCTAAATCAACAAAGTGGAATTACCAACAAAAAGCAACAAGTCTCCTACAAAGCGTCTTTCTCTATGCTTTCTGAACACAAAGGGTTCTATTGTAGTGTGGTTATTAAATACATAATGAACCAATCCATCATGCTCTGAGTTCCGATCAAGTGCTGCAAGACAGCCCGCAAACATCTTAAAAAGCAGATCCTACCAGTAAAGGACCCCTCGGGTTAATTGGTTGTTTGACTCAGGGCTACAAAAAAAGAAAATAGAAAAGGTACTTATGTTGGAAGGCCACATTAATCAAGAGAAGTATCTTTCTCAGATGTGGGTTTCTCTGATCTCTTACAGTCACGCGTCTTGGTTTCTTAAAACGTTAAAAATTGTTAACCGTTTAGATTAGGAATTTTGCCCGCGATTTCCATGGTAGTTTTGCAAAAGAAACCCTCAACATTAACCGTACACAGGGGTCAGAGGGTAGGGATAAAGTTGCCTATAAGACCATACACTGAATGATATGAGGGCTCTTTATTGAGCATAGTTTCGACATACTTTGCTTGATACACCTTGTACTTAAACGCATTATTTCACATTAAGTAACAGACCACTTGCTACCTCTTGATAGGTAACCATAATGTATGCTCTACCACGTCTGGACAACGTCTAAAATAGAGTTTCTCAAACAAGGCAACTGACAAGACGTGTACATCAGCCCAAGCTGCCTCGCTCCAGGACCCTTTAGAGAGAAACATCTTTTCACGTTGCGTGGGTCCTTCCTCTTATGTCAACATACAGCTCATGCAGGTGAACCGATGTGTGTTCAAGCATGGACCATCACAAGCTTTACCATATGGTAGCAATAAGTAACAAGAAACATTGGGTGCGTGTGAAAGCGTGTGAGGGAACATGTGTACATGTGTGGGTACGGGAACATGCCTGTGGCTACATCAGTGGCATGGTGAAAATCCCTCTGGGAACCACACAATGAAGCTGCAGAGCTAGAACAGAGATATAATGGCTTCACCTGTGGGCTAGCACTGTGGCATCAAAGACGAAAACACACAATATACCGGTGCAAAGGATGTTCAGTATTCTGAGGACACACAACAGAAATATTGTTAGCGGTGATAATTCAGTTACACAACACTCCTTCACAAACACATTGCGTGGTGTTCTATATGCCTCACCAAATGTGTCACTGGTGCCCCCGGAGTCCTTTCACATTCCATCACAATGTGAATGTTACATTTCATTCAGAGGGACGTTCTTACATGGGAATGTGGCCGTCAACCAATCTGGAGAAGCTAGTCTGTTGAGGGAACTTCTTTCCTAAAAAGGGCTTCTACCGGCATCCATGTGCCAATTAGTATACCCAAAAACCTAAATTTAAAATACAGGGCTAGCCGTTAGTGGTGCTAAGAAACCTTTGGTTTTAAGTGAAAGCCCTACTGGGCTGGAGATATACAGTATTTAGCCCACCAGGGGTAATGTATTACAGCTAGACAAGGAAGTGTGGGTGCAAATCAGATTTCTGTTTTGGCCCAGGTCATAAAAAAAGCAATATTAGCATGGGCCTCCTCCCCTTTGGTATTAATCAGGTGAGCCCTGCTCATGCAGCGTCCACACCATGGTGCCCACCTCTCATGGTCCATAACTCTGCAGACTGACAATTAAAAGGCAACAGTACTTCTCAAATTAAAAAAAGCAAAAAAAACAAAAAAAAAAAAAACAGGTAGGACCCAGATAGCATTATATCTCTGTAATACGTGACTTATTTCAGTACATGGCCAAGCAATATTTCAACCCTGTTTGGTTCTTATCAAACCTGAACACACGAACAAACTTAAAGGGACAGTTTAAGGCCACCGGCAGCCTCACCGAAGAAGAATGCATATTAAAGTACTTTATGAGAACTGTAATATGCAATCTTTACGAGGTTTAAAAACATGAACACGTATTTACCTTTGGTAAGTTACATTACAATGTCTGTATGTCTCCTATAAAAACCACACATTTATTGAGCTAAGATGTCAAAGTCGTACAGCTCACGCATAAATAGGTTACGTTATGACCTTTAAGGCTCTAGAAATGTCCCTCTTTCTCTCAGATAGCAAGGCTTTTTAATTGTAGTATTATTATTAGATCATTTTAGTTTTATGCAAGATATTTCTGCCATTTTCAGTTATTACAAGTGAACATGATAATTGATGGGATATGAT
The DNA here is from genome assembly GCA_029215755.1 of Spea hammondii. Lineage (NCBI taxonomy): Eukaryota > Metazoa > Chordata > Amphibia > Anura > Pelobatidae > Spea > Spea hammondii. Next base: position 11,880,155 of record JARDYJ010000001.1, read on the forward strand.
AATTACATATACCAGGCTGGGTACCTGGAATTTAAATTGAAAAGACTAGTATTAAGTGCTGCTTTAATTGGTGGTGCTATACAAATAAAAGATAATAATGTAGTCAACATGATATATCATTTGGGAGGCATGCAGTAATATGTATTTAGGGTGCTCCACGTCACCCCACAACCCTAAGAAAAATGTGACATGAAGATGTCTTTAACCCAACATCCTATTCTGAGATGCAGGGGAGCAAGTAACAGTTACATGGTGCCCCCAAAAGTCCAAGCCTAAATATACCCCCTTCATAGTAATAATTTACACATTTACATGCATGGTTCAGAGATGTTCCTGTAATAATGATGCAAGAGGTAAGAAGACTGAAGTAGCTGTTGGAACTCTGTAAATGATGCCACTGGCAGTCAGGCTATGTCCTAAAACACAGCATAACGTAGCAGGCATGCGCAAAGAAGGAAGCCCGTGTATCTGAGGGATACAGAACTAAAGCGACATATTTGCTTCGTTATCGGCATGTCTCCGGCTGGAATGCCTCAAGTGCACTGGCAATAATGCAAAGTTAGACTTTTTTTTGGAAGAGCACAGAGTATTTGAAGCTAAGAGCAGATATATTTTTACTGTATAGAGGGCAATAGACTAAGCTGATGCAAATTCAGAAGTGGTTCTGGTGTCATGGGGAACACTGCTTGGACAAAGTGGGTCACTAATGCTGATATTGCTCTTAGCAGTCTGTTTATTAAAGGCTTAGAAATAAAGCTTGGTTCTAGCAGCCAATGAACAAACTTATGCCGGACACGGGGGTCCCACCATCCCTAAATCAAATGCTGCTTTCATCTCAAAAGTCCCATTAACCAGCGTCTAGAACAGGGGTAGGCAACCTTTTGGTAGTTGCGTGCCAAAGTAAAACCTTCAAGTCCCTTGGTGTGCCGGCAATAATTCCCCAGCTTTGCAGACATAGATCAATTGGAATTCACACAAAATCTCCGCATTAAAAAGGTATAGATAAAACTCCCTAAATCTCAGGCATAGATCACAGGTTGCACACCTCAAAGTCAGCCCTGGCATCCATACTGCCCACATAAAACTGACCAGCATGCAGATAAACAGCCCACCCTGTTCCATCTTTGTCCCATAAACAAGCTACCTGTGCCACCTTTTGTGCCATAAACACTGTGCCCGTACCATCTTTGCCTTTCCAAAAATCAATTATTATGACATCTATTTCTCTTAATTCTCTCACGCTAATATAATTTAGTAACACATTTATTAATGCATGCTCACAAATTCATTAATTTTTACTCATTCACACAATTCTTCCACACATTAATTCATTTATTCTCTAACTCATTTACACAATTCATATACAATTTCATTTGTTTATTCTCTCACTCATTCTGACTGACTTTTTTTTCAATATTCTTATTACCCTCTTTTATCTACCCCCATCTCCCCCCCTTTGTAGTTCACTTACCTTCAGACTTCCTGTGATGGGAGTGCGAGGCTTCTCTCTTCAGTGTCTTCATCGCAGTGCGCACTGCTGAGTGACGTCATATTCCGGTGCTCAGCATGAAACGCCGGCACCGCGACGAAGACACTGAAGACAGAAGCCTCGCGGAGGAGAGTGAGGGGCGCTGAGTGGTTGCTGAAAACTTGAGCGACCTCTTGGCGCCCCTCTCTCTCCTCCGCGTCTAGTGCTTTCTCTGGGCTGCCACTCATTTGCACCCCGCGTGCCAGGGGTTGCCGACCGCTAGTCTAGAAGCTATGCTAATCATTTCTCAATCATTTCTCAACAGTTGTACACTTTAAGGTAAAGTATGATGGGGGTCACTTTAAAATATTTGTCTTTAAACAAAAAAAACTAAAGAATTATGAAAGTTTTCAGCACAAATTATCGATGATCTTATTCCAAAGCATAAAATTATATCACAAGCCAAAGTATTACATGAAACTGGCGCAGAGCAATAAGAATAACTTACGGCAGAATGTTCTCTGTAACATGATAAATATGAAGTACACTGCATTTTTCTACCTAGATGAGCATTTGGTTTTGTTTATGGCATAATTAGTTTGGAAATAAAATAGATGTGGCACTGGTAAGGGAATTTTGATCCTCACAAGCATATAATTTGAATATTTGTACACTTTCAATGAATTAGTGCTGCCATAAAGCAGAGGAAACTATGAATATTCAGAGCTTCCAATAATGTGATGCTATTTGCATTCAAAACCAAAGATTTGTGCAATTCCATCCTATGAGGTTAAATGAGCCAGCGGTATCCAAGCGTCAATACAGCCAAGTGAAAATGTACCTGATTTTTAATCAGAACAACATTATTAGTAGCCGCTAAAAAAAAAAGTCGCGGAAAAAAAAAAAAAAAAATTGTGAACAATCTCACATTAGATTTGTAAAATATGTCAGAATATGAGAATGTGAGAATATGCAATAAAGAAGAAATATGTCAATTCTGCAACAAGCATACAGCTGTTCAGAAATGCACATGAAAGCTGAATCCACAACCATATATGCTTTAAATATTTTACTATTCAATATATCTTGGGATGTGCAGTATACTGATCCACAGTAAGGAAGAAACAACATCACACTGACGTCTGCTGGAAACACCCCTAATCCAAGGGAAAATGGGCGGGGAGCAGGATTCGGGGCTTGACCCGGAGAAGCGGTGCTTCACCCGGCAATCTCCGGGTCAAACCCGGAAAGTTCCCAGGTATGGTCACTGGGCAGAAGCCAGAAAGCAACCAGAACGCAAGCCATCACACCAGCTGGGGGTCTCTGCTATATGTAGTATATGTAAATTGGTAAAGTGGGCAGGTACAAAGCAACTCAGTCACCAATGATAAATGTGTATATTTGATATAGGGTGGATCCTAGCTCCTCGATATACCAGGGGGAAAAAAAGCAGCTACTCGGCACGGTGTGATACCAGCTATAGAAAGTTATCTATGTAAATCTGTAATTTGCATGCGGGTCAGCCTCTGCCGAGCCTCTGTAAATGCATTATATTAGTAGGTGGAAAGGAAAGGCAATGTATGAAACAGCTTGGACAAAGAGAAAAAAAAAGAAAAAGTATATTATGGATTTTTTGTGCATTTAAAAAAAAAAAAATCTAAATAAAAAAAAAAAAAAGGATTGTCAATAAAGTAAAAAAATAAAAACATAACATTTAAATAGGTAATTTCCTAACTTTTTCTAGAAGGATTTTATTGTCACCACTGACTTATATTAATTTTACTAACACAGATGAATAAAACTTCATCTGCTTTATAGATGTCCCAAATAAGGGACAGTTACCAGATTTGGAAGAACAATTTAAAATAGTAAAGCGTTAGATGAGGTTTTTATAGATGAGATAAGTAAAAGATTTTTCACGCAAAAGTAAAATCTCAATTTTTCACCATATTTTATATTAAATTATATGATTCAATCAAAATAATGACATCTAGAAAGCCCTTCTTGTCCTGAAAAAAAAAAAAAACAACCAATATATAACTTGTGTGGGTTCAGTAAACGGGAAAGAAGAAAATTACAGCTAAACACGAGCAGCGCAGAAATGTTAAAACGGCCATTGTCACGAATTGCACAAAAAAATTGAATCAGCCATTGTCGTGAAGGGGTTAAACAGGCTTCCAAGCGTTTGGTGCACATCTTTGCGCTGTGTTATACACATACCTGGGAAGTTCTCGGCTACGGCTACCCGGAGCTTTCCCTTGCTGGACGTGGCCAGGACTGCACACCGACGTCAGCGGGCGGGGGAGTTCCCGCTGAAAAAATGGGCGGGGAGTGTCAAGACCCCACTCCCGCGACCCGGAGGATTCAGGGTCTTGACCCGGAGAACCGGAGGAGCAGCACTTACCTGGCAATCTCCGGGTCAAACCCGGAGAGTTCCCAGGTATGGTTATACAGTGCGTGCGCTCCTGTAGGTATGTTAGAAAAAACACTTCTAGTGCGCTAGCTTAAAAACCATTACAACGCACCGACAGATATGCCCCTCCGGCTTAGCGAAGGATCGCTTCATAAATGCCTCTTCTAGCGGAAGCGGACAGCCAAATTTGGTAAATTAATAACAGAATAAATTTAAAGAGGTTTTTTTCTCTTTTTTTTTTTTTTTTTTAAAGACTAACAATATTTGCAAATTAATGAAAAACGTTAACCATATTTTATTATTTTCTTATAGTAAATTAGACTCCATACATAAAAGTAAGGTTACTTATTTATTAAAATGTTGTACCTCCTACATGATGTATATTTGATGTTTAAATTACACTCCAATCAAAATGTGATTGCAAAAATATGAAGGACAGGGGTACTGTTTTGAAAAAGACTACTACACATTTTCCCTTTTTCTCTGTCTCTCTATACCAGCGGTGTCCAAGTTTTTTCTGCAGTGGGCCATTTCATCACTGAGAGAAAATATGGCCTTTTACACACACACCAGGACAGGCTCGGCCACACCGACACCCAAACACACACCTGGACGGGCTCTCCCACCCGGCCCCACCCTGGCGGCTGCTTTGAATGTGGTCTGCCAGCCCCCCGGTGGGCTATGCTCATGCATTTGGCCCGCAGGCCGCACGTTGGACACCCCTGCTCTATATGATTTGAGATATAGGGGGAAACATCGCAAAGACATAAGCTGTCAAGGGTGTACATCTGAACGTATCACAAATATCACCATCACATGTTCTTTCACTGAAAATAACCAATACATACACAAAAGGGGCAACACTGAAACCCCCTTACACACCACATGGAAAATGTAAAAATATTCCCTTAATTTGCAAACCCAGTATTAAATATTGCAGATCAACAGAAGAATAGCCAGACCACAAGATTTCAATATTCCCCGGGTACCTTGCTACTTCACAAAAGAAAGACTACGTCCAATGCCCCTGCTTGATTTTAGGTAATCTATACGAAGTTTTGACTATATCGACAGCGTTTTATAATCATCACAATCAGCGTCTTATTGATGCATTTCTATTTATTAATATCTTAACTTATACAACTAATGCCTAACACTCTATATGGTTTGCAAATCACAAATAGATGGTTCACCATTGATTTAAAGTTCTTTCCCATTCTGGACCATCTAAAATAGACCAATCTTCTTGCCGACGTTGGTGATAATTTTGGCTAATGTTTGCCAGATGTTTTTATCCACGGCTCTCTTTTCAATAATTTTGGAGTCATGGACGTGGTATCCTCCTGGATACTAACTATCCATGGCCAGTTACTGGGTTCTGTAAATTTGGCCCCCATCACACAAGGGCCATTGAAAGCATTCACTAGGGGTCTGTTTCCACAGGCTGCATATTCAAAGTTCTCCAATGCACTGATCAGAGCACATATAAAAACAAAAGTCACATACAGCTTCATGGTTAGACCATCATATCTGCTAATGCATTTGAAAAAAAGAATTTATCAGCCTGCTTTACACACACGTGACTTACTACAGTTCCCCAGAAAGAGGAGAACGCTCGCCCCACACAGCCCCATCAGCAGAGAATGCATATTAAAGTACTTTGCAGCGCACCCTCTCTCTGTCAATGTTTCGTGCCAGGACGGATAGTAATATTTATCTCAGTGACATGGTTTGGGTTTTATTTTTTTATTTATTTACATAGGTTATTGCTTGTTCACCAAAACATCCATATCAGCCATAAATTGTTTTGCAAATCACATTAGTAATATATATATATATATATATATATATATATATATATATATATATATATATATATTATTACTATTAACTGTTATTCTTTCATTGATTGTTCCAGAAATCAGGAAGGGGTAGGGAGGACCAATGTCAGGGTAAGGAGAGGGGACAGTAAAACAGGGGCACACAACAGTCTCCAAGCTCTGATGAGCAGAGAAAATCTAATCAGTAGTACCAAATGAATATGGACATTTTGCGTTTTAAAGAATTGTTCTTTTCAAGCCTTCCTGCAACAGGGTTTAGATTTCAACTGATGGGCCTTTTCATCAACTTTTATAGTTGCTGAGAAACCGGATACTCTCCTACAGAATTCTCCTACAAAAAGCAAAATTCATGGCAAGCTGTCAAAGTCCTAATGAAGAAAGATGTCCCCAAAACATGACACTGCCAACATCATGCTTGGACACTGATACAAGATTTGTAAAGAGACAGTAAACTTTAATAGTTCAATAGCAAGGTATGCCTGGTGTCAGGGTTCCACCCTACCAGCCTGGACCATTCAATAATTATTCTCTCATGTCTACCTGCAACCACTAGTGGCCACCCTTCCCTCTCTGGAGCACCCCTTTTTAATTACTGGGGACAGCTGAGCCATGTTACCTGAGCTTAGCCCTGCCCTTTTATGCCTGCTCTGCCCTTCCGACTGGGCCTTTGCATTTGGCTTGGGTCCCTGATAGTCCGCTTTCAGCTAAACATCTGTTTGTCTTGTTCGGATTTCCTGTGTATGACCTTGGCTACGTTCTTGATCCTGATTCGCGCACCAGACCCCAGCGTGTCCTAGACTTACCTATCTGTCAGAGGGCTTCCAAGCCGTGTGCCCTGCCACTCTGGTTTCCCCTGTCCTCGCTACAGTTCCTCTTTATTCTTTGATTCCAGTCCTGATTTTCTGTCTGTATCTACCTACCCACCATGATGCATCAAGGGGTACAGACAGACTAGCATCCCCTGCAACTTGGCTCCTACCCGATTGCTTGCCCGTGTCCGGACACCTGGGCTCAAGAGTGCCATGTTCTCAAGGGTAGTATCAGCGCCAAGACCAGAAATCAACAAATTTGGTTTGGACCTAAAAGCCAGCCATAAAATGTAGGAGCCAGCCCACCCACCATCATTGTTTTCATTCATATCTCCCCTCTCCCTTCTGTCTTCTAAGGCCCCACCATAATATATGTCCACTTACCTTAAAAACACACGTTGATTAACACTGTACACACACAGACTTCCCTTACTTTTATACATGAAATGAGAAGTCCCAAGGAAAAAAAAGTATTTTTCTCCTTGAACATAAAATACAGTAAGGTAGGTTAGCGTTGCAGAAAACGTGGTTTTATTAGATTTTGTTCCTGAAGCGCACTTGTTTGGCAAAGACTTGTGATTCACACCCAAAACATTTGGCAAACTCCTCCAATACCTTTGTTTTCATTGGATTCGTCACATGCAAGAAATCTAGAGCACCAGGAGTTGTTTTTTCAAGACGCGTGAATCGAAGTTCAGTAAGTCAGTTCTCATACATCGTGTTCAGCACTAAAGACGACTCCGGACAGGCATTTAGTGAGATATTACCCGAAGACAATTTTCAAAGTGGGTACCTTGGGCACGGCGCTCGTGTCCTGCCACACAGCTTGTTATTGCCCTGTAAATCTATTTTCATTATTTATTTTTTATTTTTTTATTTTTTTTAAACGAGTAAACAATTTTGAAAATTAAAGGAAAACGTTGACCAAATTTTATAATTTCCTTATGATAAATTACAAGACGTGATTAAAATAATGGTACCTAAAGAAACTATTTTGTCCTGGAAAAAATATGTATATAATTTGTGTGAGCACAGTAAATGAGAAAGAAGAAAAAGTATAGCTAAATGCAGAAATCTGAGTTTAGTGTTTTTAATTTTATTGCCACCTCTTCAGTATTTGTACTTTTTTGTAGCGCAATAGGTGAGACCTTTAGAGTTTTTATTGTGACGTTCCAAAAAAATGCTTGCATAAAAAACTTTTATACTTTTTGATTTACATTGTATGGATGCTTTAAAGCTTTTTATTTAACCCTGTATATGCCAGGAGAATGATGCAGACTGGTAGCCTGGAAGACTCCACACATAAAAGGTTACTTATTTATTAATGTTGTACATCCTACATGATTTATATTTGTAGATTTTATTACACTCCAACCAATATGTGACTGCAAAATATAAAGGACAGGGGGGACTGTCACCACACATTTTCCCTTTTTTCTGCCTCTCTCTATATGATTTGAGATATTGAGGGAAAACATCGCAAAGACACAAGTTGTCAAGGCTGTACACATATCACAGATATCACCATCACATGTTCTTTTACTTAAAATAACCAATACATACACAAAAAGGGGCAACACTGAAACCCCCTTACACACCACATGGAAAATATAAAATTATCCTCTTAATTTGCAAACCCAGTACTAGATTTTGCAGATCAGCAGAAGAATAGCCAGACCACAAGATTTCAATATTTACCGGGTACCTTGCTACTTCACAAAAGAAAGACTACATCCAATGCCCCTGCTTGATCTTAGGTAATCTATACGAAGTTTTGACTATATCGACAGCGTTTTATAATCATCACAATAACACGTCTTATTGATGCATTTCTATTTATTAATATCTTAACTTATACAACTAATGCCTAACACTCTATATGGTTTGCAAATCACAAATAGATGGTTCACCATTGATTTAAAGTTCTTTCCCATTCTGGACCATCTAAAATAGACCAATCTTCTTGCCGACGTTGGTGATAATTTTGGCTACTTTTTGCCAGATGTTTTTCTCCACGGCTGTCTTTTCAATCTTTTTGGATTTATCGATGTGTCCATAGATCCAGTCGAGATAGTGCTGCGTTGAAGTGTAAATTTGAGGGCTTTGCTTCTTGCTACAGCTGGAGCCCCAGCTGTTTATGCCAACCAGAGTATAGAACTTGGTTTTGCTTCTTTTGCACATCAAAGCTCCTCCATGGTCGCCGTGGCAGCTATCGATGCCTTCCTGTTCATTTCCCGCACACAGGTTGTACTCACTCACAGCACCGTTGTACCAGCTCGGGCGGTTGCAGCGTTCAACAGAAATCAAATTGACCTTGGTTTCCTGAAAGATGTTTGATTGCGCAGTGGATCCTTCTTTGATGACACCCCAGCCTGCAGCGTAGCAGTTATCCATGTTACTGAGAATCGCTGCTTTGGGTGGAAGGCAGGCAGGCTGAGTATTCGTGTCAAAGAAGATTGGCGTATTCAGCTGGAGTAAGGCAATGTCATTGTATTCAATTGCAGGGTTGTAGTCCTCATGTTGAATTATTTCTTTTATGGTTCGGATCTGAGCATCTGTCCCCGGGTCCGATAGTGGGTTGGCACCAACCACAACTCTCCAGAAAGTCAAATCATCACCGCGATGCTTAAAACAATGGGCAGCTGTGAGAACCCACAAATGATTCAGAACCACCCCTCCGCATGAATGAAAATAATCACCATTAATGCCTTCCTGGATACTAACTATCCATGGCCAGTCAGTAGGCTCTCCAAACTTGGCCCCTACCACACGAGGGCCATTGGCTTCATTCACTAGGGGTCTGTTCCCACATTCTGCATATTCAAAGTTCTCCGATGCACTGATCAGAGCACATATAAAAACAAGAATCACATACAGCTTCATGGTTAGACCGTCGCTGTCTACTAATGCAACAGAATGCACAGAATATAGCTGAGAGAATAATGACATCATAAAGGCAGAAGCATCTATCGAGGTCACAATAGAACTGAAGCATGAAACACAGGCAAACCGAGGAAGGGGAAAAATAAAGCAATATTTTATAAATATCTAAAACAAACAGAAAAATCTCATATTAATAACACAAAAATGAATCACGCACTGTAGCATATTTTTATTAAATGTAGTACAGAGAGAAAATGTATTTGATAAAATATATGAACAATTCAATTTGCAACCAGTTAACCAACACAAGAGCAGAGCCCTCTTCTCCTTTTGTACCGGTTTGTTATCGTGTATAACTTTGAATTATCCCCACTAATTGTAGCAGCGCTATGGAACCTGCTGGCGCTATATAAATACATGTAATAACTTATCATAACCTGAACGTAGCAGGTGCTACAGACCAAAGATCTTGTATGCATTTTGGACAACTACTGTTTACCTATACAGTTACTTGCAAAATACCAAACGTTAAACCAAAAGAACGAAGGCGCCACAGATTTACAAAGTTCAGGACATCTCATAAAATTCAAACTCATATTTTCTATCCTACCACGAGTCACTGCCGGCTTTCTATGTCGGACAGCACTGGCCTCATCAGCCTCCATACACACTGTGCTTCCACCAACTACATATCTCTCCTCATATCCAACGTCAACATCAAGCGAGCCAGATCAATGACTTTTTGTACCATTCTGTTTCCCATCTGTATGGGCGTATCACTTTCTGGCAAAGAAATAACCGAGGCCTGCAACAGACACATGAACTGAAACCTAAACGCTTCATTTGCGGACAATAAGCAAAATAAACATTGAATGCTTTTAGAGAGAAAAGATCATCATTTGTAAATATGATAAATTCTAGGAAAGGTCTAGTGTTAGAAAATTGTATTTTTATGCATGCTAAAGTCACAGACTCTGACGCATTTTACTGCATTCTCTATTTACCCAGCAGCCTCTAGTGAAGTATACCTATGTATGCATCTTGCGCATGCTCAGCAGCAGCGAATAGCATACATGTGATTGGCAGCTGCTTCTCCCGAGAATGGGACTTCTACTCAGCATTGGCAATGAATTACTAAATTATTTAGCTATACTCCCTGCTTTCACTGGGCGACTAGGGGAGGAGGAAAACGAGACAGAGGAACTCCAATAACTCAATAATTCAGGAAAATATGCGGGCGTCCAGCAAAATGAACTCCAAGAATAACATAAAAATACCTCTGGAGTGCAGCTTTAAGACTTTCATAGCTCTCAACCTATAGCAGCGGCAGAAAGTCCCATGGTGCTCAGTTTACAAGACAAATGCTCCCGCACACATAATGAATTTACATTTGAAAAAATAATTTATCAACCTGCTGCACACACGTGACTTACTACAGTTTTTCAGAAAGAGGAGAACACTCTTATCCTTGTAAACAAAAACATTTAAACGTTTTCTTTTAACAAACATTAATTAGAAATACGAGCGGTCGCTCATTAACCGCTCGGTGCCCCTCAGTCTCCTCTGTGAGGCCTCTAGCTCGGTGGCGGTGAAGCAGCGCGGTGCGGTGGGAGCAGGACTTCTGCTACGTAAATGAACTACAAAAAAGGGGGGGAGGGGTGTTAAATAGAGAGAGAATTTATTAATAAGTGAGTGGATGAATTGTGCGAATAAGTGAGAGAATGAAAAAGATTTTGTGCATATCATAGATGTATAATTGATTTGTGGAATGGCAAATATGGCACAGGCCGGGCTGTTTGGGCACAAAGACGGCAAGTCCTGTGTGTGTTTTCTGGGTGCTGGTCAGGTTCTATGCGGGCAGTGTGGACGCCAGGGCTGACTTTGGGTTGTGCAACCTGTGATCTATGCCTGTAATTTAGGGGGTTTTGTCTATACCTTTAATGCTGAGTTTTTATGTGAATTCCAATTGATTTATTCCTGCAAAGCTGGGTTTTTGTGTTATTCTGTTGATACCTGAACACAGGTCACAAGTCAAAGGATGCACTGATAAGTCGAGGGGGGGGGTGTTAAGAGTGGCATGGGGGGTTCAATGGTTTTCTGGAGGCAGAGTGGCATATAGAGGGTGTAAGGCATTTCGGGGGGGGCAAAAAGGGGGTTAAAATACAAGTCAGGGAGGGAGAGTGGCACATATATATGGGTGTATAAGGCATATCTGGGAGGCAGAGTAGAGTGGCAAATAGGGGGGTTAAAAGGGAGAGTGGCATATAGCGGGTATAAGGTGTATCTGGGGGTGAGTGGCAAATAGGGGGTTAAAACAAGTCAGAGATGCAGAGTGGCATATACTGTATATGGGTATGTAAGGCATATCTGGGAGGCAGAGTAGAGTGGCAAAGAGGGGGTTAAAAGGCATTTATGGGGGCAGAGTGGCATATAAAGCGTATCTGGGGCAGAGTGGCATATAGGTGGTATAAGGCATTTCGGGGGGGGCAGAGTGGCAAATAAAAGTTAACAAAAACAAAATCATTTTCTCATAGTTTTTATTAAATATGAAAAAATAGTTTACATGTGAATTAATATTTACTAGTAAAACTTTTGTCCCTATAGGGTCGTCTTATAATCAGGCTTTGTTTTTTTTCCTAAATTAATATTCAAATTTTGGGGGGTCATCTTATAATCAGGGTCAAACCGAGCAAATACGGTTCTTCATTAGTAAGGTCTGCCTGGCCTCAGGAGTGTCAGGTTCTCAAGGGCAGTATCAGCATCTATACCATTACACTAGAGATCAACAAACTTGGTTTGGACCTAAAAGTCAGCCCAAAAAATGTAGGAGCCGGCCCACTCACCATCCATCATTATTTTCATATATTTAGATTTTCCTTCAAAAAGATTTAGATCGCCCCTCTCTCTTCTGTCTTCTAAGGCTCCACCATAATATATGTCCACTTACCTTAAAAACACACACTGATTAACACTGTACACACACAGACTCACTTCATGTATAAAAGTATGGGAAGTCCAAAAGGAAAAAAAGTATTTTTCTCCTTGAACATAAAATACAGTAAGGTAGGTTAGCGTTGCAGAAAACGTGGATTTATTAGATTTTGTTCCTGAAGCGCACTTGTTTGGCAAAGACTTGTGATTCACACCCAAAACATTTGGCAAACTCCTCCAATACCTTTGTTTTCATTGGATTCGTCACATGCAAGAAATCTAGAGCACCAGGAGTTGTTTTTGAACTTCGATTCACGTATCTTGAAAAAAGTCAGTTCTCATACATCGTGTTCAGTACTAAAGACGACTCCGGACAGGCATTTAGTGAGATTCTTAAAGCAGATGTGTGATTTTTCCCCAAAAACAATTTTTACAGATCTAGACACCAAGTAAACCCCTGTAAATGGTGTTTAAAACATCAGCAATATATATGTAGGCTCAGACTGGCCCATTGGCACACCGGGAAAATGTCTTGTGGGCCACTTGTCATCAACACTTCATGTTGCCCTGATCCGCCATGTAGCGTGCAGCTGCGCATACCCAGCCATCAGCCGCACCTATGTGATCAGGGCTGCCTCGTCACTGACAGTCTGCTCCTGTATATACGCATTAGATGCCCGATCTGCAAGATTATTCCTCCTCAATTTATTACCTCTCCCGATTTTAAATTGATGACTGACAAACCAAAATCAGAAGCTGAATATCATGACAAAAGATGAAATAATTATCGGTTTTGTCAGCCATGTACTTTACCGATATAGCTTATCAGATAACCCGTTTCCATGGGTTCCATGCTTCCTGTAGTACGGACAGCTCAAGGTCTCATCAAAGCCAATATCCGACAGAAGATACCATAGCGAGGATCATCGATTTACATTACGGCTACAGGGGGGCTACTTATCAATGGAACGTCCAGCATAAGGTATGTCCAGGAATATATACAGAGAATTAAAAGTGAAAAATTATATTAAAAAATGTGTAAAAATAAAGACTTTGATTTGGTATTCGCCATTAAATAGTATTATTAATATTTTTTTCTTTTTCACTTATATGCATTTTCTGTTGCTCCTTCCTATTTTGCACTACTGCGATCGAATCATAGACTCGCTGTTGGTGATTTTGTTAGCCGTATGTTATAGTCGAGATCCCTGCTTAAACAAAAGGTGAGTCAATTAAGTGCTTCCATAAGGACTGGTGTTAGAGCTATGTCCTTCAAGCTATTAAATGGTTAATACTTTAAGAGTCTCTGAGTCCGTTCATTTAGACAGTTCCCAGATATGGTAATATGTTATTTATTTGGTCTCTATTTGGTCAACTGTCTTATGTTTATGACCTTTAAGCTGGAGAGGGCTGGTAAGGTGGGGGTAACTGAGCAAGTGGCTGCTCTGATTTAAAGACTTGGGGTCCTACAGATGCTTTTTGGGTGATTTACCTGCATTTGCCCATACAGCCACTTGTGTCTAGAGAAACAAGGAAATTTACACCCAATGGATGCATTCTGTGCTCCTTACGGGCTTTCTATGAGTTTCCTTTTAGCGATCATACTATGGACAGGTCTGGAGAGTGCTTGCGGAGAGTGTCGCCTGCGCATGAGTTTAGAGATCTCTAATACTGGGTTGCTCTAATGAAATGTACCCAACTGCTGGTGCCGGCACTTCCCAAACCTACAGGCTGCCAAGAAACCGAAGCCACCAATCAGATTGGATTCTCGCGCAGGTAGTCGGCACTACATCAAATACTACTCGCTATCAGTCAATCAAACACAAGTTGGCCCCAATGCTCATTCATTCCGATGGATATTCAGTGGACTGAAGTCCAGGTTTACAAGGGATCCTGTGAGATCATCTTGGTGAGCACACCCATTGTCTCACAAGCCCGAGAGGGAACTGTAACCCAGCCGGTGCCAACCCGTTTTACTGCTCACAGGGCAGGGTTTAGTAATTAACACATTCTATCGCGACTGGGCGCAGTCTATAAAAACACGAGGAATAATATAATAATTCTTTTAGATGTCACATCTTTAAATGTGTTATGAACACGCAGTTTTTATGATAAAGAGACTGCTACCAAGATATTAACAGCACCACAGAAACCTTCTGTAAGTTAACAGCATATAGTTTACCAAGAGGGTGGTAGATAAATGGAACAGACTCTCATCAGAAGTGGTAGAGGCTAATACAGCAAAGGAATGTAAATATGCATTGGATAGGAATATGGATTCTGAATTAAGGTCTGGGTCTTTACATCAGGAATAATGGGTGATCAGATGTGAAGGGTTTTGATAGTATGATAAATAGTTCAATGCTACGTTCAAGAAATCTCACTAATTGAGCTATGCATTATGCAGGGCCAGCTCAGCCCTCCTTCCTGGAGAACCTTACGGTGTTGACCACTCATAATGAATAGTGAAGGGAGTGAGCTCAAAGCGCGTACTGTTTAGTGAACAAATCCCACAGTAAAGCAGCGCTTTATACAGAGCTTCAGGAAAAAGTAAAAGTTACATTTCTTATTAAGACACAACTGTATGTTTTAGGCTATTCTTCACCTACAGTTCTCCGTGTGTTGCCGATTTTCGCTGATCTCAGCGACTACAAGTGACTACTGGCAGAAACTATAAAGTATGTATGGCCTATTTGTGGCTCTCTAATTTAATGAACACATTAAACTCAAATAAGCCAGGAGTATCTGGAGCCGACTCCTTTCTATTCTACGCTGCTGTGATCGTACCCAAGACTCCCAATTGGTGTTTTTGCTCCCAATTTGTTAGGGTTCATACCCCTGCTTGAATGCAGGTGACTCAGTTAAGTGTGTCTTTAAGTAATGATGACAAGTCAAGGTTCATGCGAGGACAGTATTACAGCCATTCGATGGACACGTTTGGCGAGGGGTAATACTTCAGGAGTCTCATAGCTCAGTTTTGTCTACGTAAAACTCAGCTGGAGGCCACGTCATCGCGTATAATCTTTATTATTGCAAAACCTGTTTTCCTTTGATCCTTAGCCAGAAGGTCTCTTAATAGATTTCTTGAGACAGCTGTCCTTTAAAGTCACAATAATTCTGTAGTAATTAAGACAACCAGAATATGGCTCCCACCTATATTAATGCCACGGTGGCCAAAGTCACATATGTTTGTAAGACCACATGATAGATTGTAAGCTCCTTCTGTACCAATTTGTCTAAATGGAGTCATTTTAATTGTATGCGTTAAATATTTTCACTGTCCCCCTATTGCAACGCCGCTATGGAATCTGCTGGCGCTATAGAGGTGTAATGTAACATGGTCATATATCGTGCTTTTTATGTTGCATGTTATTAGACACGCGTGTACACAAAGGTGAGCTGTTCCCTGTATGGAACGTAACCCCCGTGCACACGCTTGTCAACTCAGTGCTTACTCATTTGCTCATAAGATGCCGTTTTATAAGTAAATTATAATGTTACGGGGGGTGGGTATGTATCTACTCATCTCGATGGTGTGGATACAAACATTTACTCGTACAGGGAGAACGTAACTTCCCGCGCTGACAATGACACGCAAAAACACAAAAACAACCCCACACAAAATAAAGATTAAACCGAGGGCAACGTTGCAGGTAGTTACATCTCTTCTGATTTAACTAAACAGTCTACGGCTTGATGGAATTGGTAAACTATACCACAAAAATATCTTCCATGCACACACAGCTTTACCTAGACAGACTCCACATAGCCTGTCTTAAGTTACTGAGAGTGTAGTAAATAAGTTGGTATTACTTTAACTATAATACAGTCTAATACAGTGAGGGAAATTAAAGTATGGGATAGGCATATGGCTCCTGAATCTAAGATACAATCAAAGACTGATTAAGGTCTTAGTCTTTACATCAGGAAAAACGGGCCGACTAGATGAAACAAATGAGTTTTATCTGCTGTCAAATTCTATGTTTCTGTGATTGTTCAGAGAAAGCAAAAAATTTAACTCTGAAACGGTTAATATAGACGTATCTACTAAGTCAGGTGCCAGGCAAAATCACCCAAAGCCTACAGACCGTAAGAGACAAATAAATGATTGCACACAGAGTCACGAGTCACGCGTGTTTCTGGAGAGAACATGGGCAGACCGGATTCAAACGCTTCTGTCTAAACAGAACATGGCCATTCCATATAAACTATAAGGGGTTAACACTTGCCAAAGTATAGGCCATACGGCTCACTCTCTATTATACTATTCACAAAGCCAGGTGTCCACACATGTGAAAGGTGATTCTCTATAAGGACAAGATCTGGGCTGAAAGAGAAAAATAGACATGCGAGAGACCCAGGAGATGGAGAGAGATGAATTATTCATACATCCATCCTATTCTCAAATCACATAACTAGTGCTGACTCAATAATGACATCATGGATGACTCAGAAGCAATGGGTTAAATATATTTATAGGACGGGGGGAGGGGTCTCCACAATCTAAAGATCAGTTTCTTAAATAGAGGACACAACATGTATGCATAGGAAGTGTTAAAACATACGTCATACCAAAGATCCTCCCTCTAAGCATTAATCTGTCTAGTAAATAGATCTGTCAGGAATCACACGGTTACCATCAGCCTGAACACAAACGGTTAAAGAGAACTAGAAACAAAGACGGGATTAACCCCTTCAGAAGGAGAATGGGCAGCTCAAAGAACACAGGCAAAGTGCAGGTAAAATAAGTGACACAAACCAAGGTCAGAAACCAACCCTCAACCAAGGCGTTTGTGGGACTATAACTCCTATCAGTGTCATTGGTTAGCTGAGGATGACATGAGCTGATGTCTCAGTGAAGCGCGTTGCTCTAGATTTTCAGGCACATTAGTATCACAATGAGGTCCAGGGAAAAGGAGTACGATAGGACTTTATCCCACCTGCTAATTCGCACACCAGTTCATGGGAATAAAAACCAGCAACATAACGGCCACCACAGGGGCCACGCTCTGTATGTGGCACTGACACAAGACCAAACAGAACAGGTTAAAGCACAGCATGGATTCTGCAACTAGTAACAATGTATCCTTCAAAAAACCTGTCCCAGGTAAATGATCCGAGAGTCCTGCAGTGCTGCGGTGCCTAATACCCTTTCCTTAACCAGGAAATAATAAATACCCCAATGGCATAAGATCTTACCCTCTGTCACAGCGCGAGAGAGTGAATAAACACATACAATGAACAAACAGAGTGGCCGAGAGTTTTCTAGACATCCAATGCAGCAGCCAGTGCCCTGCGTTAGCAGTGGGTGCAGAGCACATGTACACTGACAGCAGGACTGCAAGACTGGGCAAGTGGGTGATTGGCAGCTTGAGTCTAGGGGAATGCTGCATGCTTGTAATTGCAGGGGGTACGGAGTGAGTGCTGCTGATCACACAAAGCCCATACTACAGATATAATACACCACTGCTGGTTGAGGATGTGAACCCTTACAGCACAGGCAGAGTCTGCCCAGGTACACAGCACAGGCACATGCCCCGCATGGGGTGGGTGGGTAATTCACACAGGCAGGGGGCAGGTAGGACTCACCTTGGGTTTGTACAGCCACTTTCTGAACCTGTTCATCATTCCTGGCGTACAGGCAGCCTCTGGATGTCGGGATCCCCAGGGGACTCTGGTTGAGGTAAGGGAAAAGGGGGGGCACCAATTACGGTTTCAGTCACAGGTTCCGGTTACCCCCGACCCAGCTCCCATCCCCCTTAGCTAGCAGCAGCGAGGGCTCCACTGACAGCCCCAAATCAGCCACCATCCCAAGCAAGCAATACCACTCAGACACATGAGCGCAAGCGCAGTGGCCGCTCCAGATCGGAACCTGCAACTCCGCCCCTCTACTGGCACACAGCCCAATCAAGGGGCAGCGATTACAATGGCTGGTGGAGCTTGTCCACAGCCCTGAAGCTCATCCTGAATAGGCGTGGCTTTGGGTTCGTATCGGCCATCGAGATTTTGGGCAAAATATTAGAGCTGATGTGGCAACCGTGTTAAAACCCCCTTTTATTAATGGAAACAGCAAAATATCAAAAACTATCATATAACATAAAAGTTATTTGGGAGAAATAATATGAAGGTTTATTCACTAAAGTGGCAGACTGCAGGAAAACATAGCTCATAAGTGTCTCTGTTTAGCACAGACGGTTGGACATTAAATCCCACTGCCTCTCTTTCCTCCTCTATTGTGGTACTTGTAGTTTACATTGGGTTAAAATTATAATTGATTGAACTATGCACTATATAGAATGTGCAAATAATTAAAATATTTTACTTGCTTTTTATTACACCATCTGGGAAACGTCCAGTATTAACTTTCATTTTGTTTTCCATAAAGCTGGCGTAAGCAGTATGTGATTATTAAAGTGCAATAATTTCTAAATTATTTTGCCCCAATCAAAGATGGCCACAGGGACGTATGGGAATGTCTGGCAGTTCTTTCCCACCTCCCCCATGGATAAAGCCGGTCACAGAAGATGCGTTGGCTGAATGTAAATGTAGAATTCCTTCTATACACTGGGAGACTGCATTTCATTACAGGGCTCTTTGCTCCACGCTGTGGTGTCAGTAGGTGACCGTAGTGTAGCGTGGCGCCAATAACCAGAGATCTAAAACATCTGTTACAAATTAGTGATTTCCAGAACCAAGGCTATTAGAGGAATCACATTAGAATCATCAGACACAGAAGGTGGTACAGTAGAACTCTCATCACTATATAGCGATCCAGACACGGACGGGGGACAGTATAATTCTTATCATTAAATCTAAAGCCAGACAGCGGTATAGCATAACTCTCATCTACTAAGCCAGGCACTTATAGTGGCACATCATAACTCATCACTATATACTGAGCTAGACGGTGACATTGGTACACTGTAATTCCCCTCGGTATGTACTGACCCAGACATTATCGGTGGTACAGCGTAATCAATGTTTTTGTTTGCATTTTGTATTCAGTCACACTTTCACTCATTTTCTTACGCTCTCATGCTCTGTTCTCTCACTCTCTCACTCATTCTTATTCACGCTTTTTCATACTCTCTCACATTCTCACTTGTATTCATGCTCTCTCACCTTCATGCTCTCTCCCACTCACTCATGTTCTATCTCACTCACTCTTATATATGCGCTCTCATATTCTCACTCACAATTTCTCACTCCGTCATACTCTCACTCTTCACTCCCTCTCTCAGAATTCACAATCTTATTCATGCTGTCTCATGCTCTTAATCTCTCTTATTCACTCACTCTGAATCACAACATCTCAGACACTTGTGCTCACACAGTCACTCACTCTAAATAATGTTTCTCAGACTCTTAATACTCTATAATGCTCTTTCACAATCTCTCACTCACTGTCACTCTTGCACTCTCAGGTCAAAGGTATTTTGAAGGCTACTGACAGCGCATGTGAAGTGCTAACTTGTACTATTTGGAAGGGGAATCCGTTGCTGGGTAATAAATACTTTATACTGCAGGGCAGCATTTTATACAAGCTCATCCGCAATATGTGAAATGTATATGTGGCTTCAGAAACATGGCATCTGTGCTTCAACAACCTAATATTACTTTGCATTATGAAAAGTCGTTTCAACAGAGAGACAAATTGGGTACAGCCCCTTATAACCACACCCGGAAACTTTGTAAATGAGCAGACGCTTTAATAAAATATTTAATAAAATATTAACCTTTTAATAGCCCATTGTGAAGATTCCACGTAGTGACTCACCATACAAGTTATCAAAATGGCTTAAATACGGAAACTGTGACTTGTCATAATTTAAAGATACACTTGAGTCCCCTGCATTAAAGCAGGGATATCAACCATAGTATACTGGAAGTAAAAGCACCATTGGCAGCCTTATATTTGATCACAGCAGAGTGGAATAGGAAGGAGTCAGCTCCAGACTGTGTGACCCCAGGCGCATAACTAAAAGCCACAGGACCCTGGCGAGAAAAGTGCCCCAGGGCCCCCCAACTTCACCAAGCAGCATGACCACAGTGCGATCTTTGCCCCCGAATAGTTTGTAAGTGCCACCTTTGCCCCAGGCACTTATCAGTGTCCTCCTAACCCCCAAACAGCCTGCCTGTGCCATCTTTGCCCCAGCTTGTCAGTGCCCACAAAAAGCTTGTCTGTGTCATCACTGCCCCTTGACCCACCCTCCAACATACACTCTGGCACACATAAATTTACACATGCTAACACATACTCACTAATAAACATGTACACCCTCATCCTAACACACATACTCCTTCTCACACTGCTCACGCTAACACACGCAATCCATCTCACACCACTCATATATTCATGCTCGCACACACCTATAGATACACATTCATGCTCACACACACACACACCTGTACATACACATTCATGCTTACACACACTTATACATAAGACATCCTTGTTCACATACAGTACACTTTTGTTCACCAGCCTGGACAAGGCCGGAAGGGCCCTTTCTGAACAATTTTGAAGGTGCATGAGGAGACAGGAACACCTGGTAATAGAGGTCACCTGGGCCCCCTTAGAGAGTCAGGCTCGTGGCAGTTCCGACCTCTGTATCTTCACCACTTTGTGACCCTAATAATCCGCACCTTCAACCTGAAATGAATGTTCAACCTGAAATGAACCTTGAACCTGAGCTGTAGCTAACCCCCTCAGCTATTTGTTTTTTTACAGAGGATGTTTTATCGACACGGCTCTTACACACACCTGCCCATAAACGCAAACATACACTACCCTTACATGCGACTGCCCTTACACACTGCCTTTACACATACGCTGCTCTTACATGGTGCCTTTACACATACCTGCCCATAAACACACATACATACAGTATACACTTCCCATATATGCTGCCTTTACGCATACCTGCCCATAAACACACATACATACAGTATACACTGCCCATATATGCTGCCTTTACACATACCTGCCCATAATTACATAAATACACACACACAGCCCCTAAACACATGAATACAGATATGCTGCCCTTGCATGCTATCTTTACACATACCTGCCCATATATACATACACTGCCCTTACACATACCTGTGCATAAACACACATATACACATACACTGACCTTACACAAGACTGCCCATACACACTGAATTTTAGAAACACCTGCCCTTGAACAAATACACACATACACTGCCATTACACATGACTGCCCACACACACTGCCTTACACATACCTGCCCATAAACACACATATACACATACACTGCCCTTTCACACAACTGTGCATACACACTGCCTTTACACATACCTGCCCATAAACACATATATACATACATACACTGCCCTTACACACATCTGCCCATAAACACACATATACACATACACCTCCCTTACACTGCCCTCATACACCCCTGCCTTTACACACACATATACACATACATACACCAGCTTATAAAACGACCCCCGCAAAATCTGAATATTAATTTATGAAAAAAAGAAAAAGCCTGAATATAAAAAAAAATTAGAAAAAAGTTTTACCAGTAAATGTTAATTCATGTAAACTATGTGAACAATTTTTTTTAATAAAAGCTATGATTGAGAAAAATATTTTGTTTTTATTTCCTTTTTTTTTTCAACCTACCCCCCCCCCAGTTATGCACATCTGCCCCATGGCTTGCCACTCTGCCCCAGAAATGCCTTATACCCCATATATGCCACTGTGCCCCATAATATGCCTTTTAACCCTCTAAATGCCACTGTGCCCCATGATATGCCTTTTGACCCCCTATGTGCCACTTTGCCTCCAGAATTGCCTTATACCCCTATATGCCACTCTGGCATTTAGGGGGTTAAAAGGCATATTATGGGGCACAGTGGCATATAGGGAGGTATAAGGCATTTCTGGAGGCAGAGTGGCATTAAGGGGGTTAAAAGGCATTTCACAGAGCACTCTGCCTGCAGAAATGCCTTATGCCCCCCATTTAACACTCCCTCCTCCATACTTACCGGAGCCCCCGGTGCGTTGTCTGGGCAGCGTGTAGAGCTCTATGCGATTCACGTAGACAACTTGCTGCAGCCAGGAGGAGGTGCGGCTAGCAGCGGAGGTTGCCTGCGTCCATCGCGCAGACCTTCCCCGGCTGTCAGAGATCACGGGGATCTTTCGGGGGGAGGAAGTTTCGGCGGGAAGAGAGACAGGAGGATCCAGGTCCCCTGCATCGCTGCGGGGGATCTGGATCTTAGTCTCATAGTCAGACCTAGTTGAGGTCTGATTATAAGACGACCCTGATTATAAGACGAGGGGTATTTTTCAGAGCATATACATATATATATACATATATATATAGTCTGCTCTAACACCCCTTTCTCATCTTCCATCCTGTTGTGAGATCGCGAAGTCTGTCACTTCAGACATCTGCTTTAGTACTCCCTCATCACTATGCGACGGCTATTGATGCAGAGCGCCGGGATGACGTCATATTCCAACGCTCGGCATCGATTGCTGGCGCGTAGCAACTAGGAGCACGGAAGCCCAGGTATGAAGACCTCTCGCTCCCAAATTTTGGTCCGGTTAGAGGGAGATTGGGGCCCAAATTCCATAGTGAGGGGGCAAGAAATAATCTAGGGGGGCAATTGCTCAATACTTCTTGCTACACTTCCTGATTTGGATGCTAGAGGGCATGCAATACTGCATGTATGTGAATACCTGCCAACTGTCCTGACTTCCACGGGACAGTACCAATTTTATCATTCTGTCCAGCTGTCCAGCCGTGATCTACCTCTGCCCCCTTTTCGAATCAGAGGTAGAGCTTGGAGGGACAGCTGGATTCGGGATCATCCAGCGGAAGAGATTTCATGTATACCTCCCAATGACGCGTCACGTCCCAGGCTCTGTCTCCAGCATCACGATTCACAGGGAATAGAAGCTGGCAGGAATGGCATGTGTAACGTTGGTGCTAAGTAATGAAGTCATATATTTCAGAGCAAGGGAAGTATTTTGTGCAGATACAAGTGATCTGATATACAGTTTATCATGCGTACATTAATCTATGACAATTATTTATAATTATTACACGAAATGAAACTATTTTCAGAACTTCAGGCTGATTATCCGGCTCGCACAAACACAATCAGGAGTCAGGACACAGCTTTTTCACACAAGATTTTTAGGTATTTAGCCTGTGCAGCCGCCTAAAGAACAGATGAAAGAGTGGAATGCGATGGGGTCCAGTCATACCAATGCAAACTAAAGACACACAATCTAAAAATAAATGTACTTTACTGTCACTAATTTAATATATATTTCCCTATACAAATACGGTAGTATGAAGCTAAAAAGACGAAGAAAGACCAAAATCTTATGCCAGGAATCAGTGACACAAACTGTCTCTACCGCTCTGTGCCAGCGAGTAATGTGTCTGTTACCTGCCCATCCATCATCTCGCTCGGGGGGCTTGTGACTGGGTGACAAACACAATGCCAAGTTCTTGTCAAACGTATCACATTATTAATGATTACTTGTATATCTGTGTAAATTATTCGAAATTAACATATGAGCTCAATGGACTCTCAGGCAAACGGGACACATAGGGTAACAGGGACAAAAGTAGCGGGCGATTTTACAATTTACTGTATATATATATATATACACAAAAATATTTGTAATACATTTATAAACAACCTTTGTGAAATATGCAAACAAGTGTATCAGCTTTACACATCCAATTTTAACTATATATATATATATATATATGTACTCTCCTCTCAGGGTCTCGGGTGTCCTTGCGGGGTCTTGGGTCTGCTCTCAGTCTGGCTCAGGCGTTCCCTTTATTCATTCGATAACCTTTAGGCCCAAAACTGTAACAGCAATAGGTAGACTGTCAGAATACTCAGATACTGCATACTGTCTCATTACCTCATCCTACTAAAGTTGGGGATATACAATGGCCTCCTACAGCTATACATTAAACAGCTTATTTTTAGATGCATAAAGAGGTATAACAGCAATAACGAACTCTGACAGTGTTTCCAAATGTCAGCCTAAAGACACCGTACACTTTTACTGTAAAGAAACTGATCACACTTCCAACCGGGGCCCTCAGGGGGTATAAAGGAGCGCTCGCGCTCCTCACTGCTGGCACAGTCAGGGGTTCCCGCCTCATTTCTGTGGAATGACACCGGGGTGAGGGAACTTTCCTAGCAGTGGCGCCCGGATAATACACATTTCCTGATCTTTTTCTGTGGAGGAGAAAAAGTCTCGAATCCCTACAGCAGCAAAGCAGCAAAGCAGCAAAAAAAAAACTCAATTTATTCGGTAACATAAATGTCAGATATTGAAAAGAAAGCACTAGACGGTCTCTATGTGCACCGTACGTACACCCGCCCATTACTTTAATATTCACGAACACACCGTCAGGGATTTCCTTAAATACGTCACTTCTACAAGGCAAACCACCGATGTTTGCCTGGCTTTGTTGTCATAGTGACCATCAAACCAAGAAAGACCAGCCCCGCCACACTGGTATTATGGGAAATGTAGTACACCTCTGTGTAGTACTCTAAATGAAGCCCTCCACAAAGGACTACAACTCCCAGGAGTCTATGCGCGTCAGCTTCTAAACCTCTGCCGAAGTTTCAGCCGCCGGTCGGTGGAAGAAACCCCGTTAAAAACGGCGACTGTGCGGGTAAAAGAGAAGACACACCAGCTTAACGGTATGTGGATATAATTAATAAAAAGGTAATATATGTCATCAAAAATTAATAGCCTGGAGCGACACTGTGACTATAGAACTGGATATATGTATGTTATATATACATTTTATATGCCTACATATATACAGTTCTTTATGTGCATGCATGTATATAATAATCAGCATAATAATAGTATATATCATATTTCATCATATATATATATATATATATATATATACATATTTAAATGTCTATATATGTATGTATAATATTAATTATGGTATGTATTAAATCACATATATATATATATATATACACACACACACCAGGACAGGCTCTGCCACACAAACACACTAGGGCAGGCTCTGCCACGCTGACTCCCAAACACACACAACAAGACAGGCTCTGCCACAAGGACTCCCCAATATACACACACACAGCAGGACACGTTCCGCCACACCAACACCTAAACACACACACACACCAGGACAGGCTCTGCCACACCGACAACCAAATGTGGTCACCCTAAGGCCCGCACACCCTTGTGTATTGCACGCAGCCAGCCCCACATAGTATATTTATCCCACCACCCAGCCCTCCCATTAGTATTGATTTATGTGATGCCCCCAGACAGCACCCCCTTGTGAATTAATGGCACTTTGCAAATTCACCCTCCCTTTTAGTATCATGTCAGCCCTGGCACCTGGCCTGCCTGTGGCATCCAGCCTCAAACAGCCTGATTTTATCCTGCAAACCATTTGCCATTCTTGTAGCCCTCTGAACTCTCTCAATGTGTCAATATCCTTCTCGCATTTCCCAATGCTTTATTGCATTGTCTGCTTACCTTTAGGTCCTCAGAAATAATTAATCCTAAACCCTTCTCTTCCGTGGCCAACAACAGAACAGCGTCCCCAATAATACAAAAAATAATAAAAGACAGTAAGTAAGCTGGTTGGAGGGGGAAAAAAATTGGTTCTTTCATATACAATTGAACCAACAAAGGCAAGACATATCAATTAATTTTCCTTATCTAAAATATCAATATATTAACATAATACGATCTCCTAACACTTAAGGTTCCTCAGTATCTTACATCATGTTGTGTCACCGCTGCTCACAACCTAGAAATGTTCCCAGACCAGCTCCTCTCCCCTCAAACACTGAATTCCATACAAAGTAGATCAAATGTTTTAATCGGGAACGAATAATAATTCTGAACAATAATTGTGAAAGTTGTGATTTATTCAATGCTCTAAATATCATAAACTGCAGCACACAGGTATGTGCATAAAATAAAGTATTTTAGCTCATAGATCAAAATCCCAAAATAATGACGCATTTTGCACCCAAATTAAAACATCAAGCGAATAATAACATTTAATTTCTCGATGGTGACATCTATTTAATTTAATTAATTTCCGATTACAACTTTTGTAAAATCACCTAAAATATTAATTTATTCTAATGGAGCTGCAGTTTAATTCTTTTTCTTAAAAATCGTAATTCTGCTTTATTACCGTGTTGTTTAATTCACAGGGCTGTGAGGATGATTAATTACAGGAGGTGCATTGAATTGGCTTCACGTCTTCTTAACAAGTATAATCCAGACAATCAGAGTCTTGAGCATTTGCTGGAAGAATCATCAAAGGATCTGGAGGTAAATAACAGACACCTGTAATAAAGCCATACCAGGTTTGTTAAACTGTCCTACATTACAGGCCCTTTCTGGTACTGTGAGATAGGACTCAGGGGTCTTATGGATCAGGAGAAAGACGAAGGAGTGATTATTTGCGCATTGGGTATAACTAAGCTCCCCTAGCCATCAAATGACGTATACATGGCCTCAGATTATGTTTTTATACCCATGCGCCTTGTGGTCTTGTGTATCCCATTGGTGGCCCCAGATAAGTATGTGGTGCAATCAGACCAGTGATCCATTTGCCCCCTAGTCTGTTTTTACTGAAAGGGCATTATTATCATTCATGCTCCCCAGTAAAGTTTACACAAAGTGACCCATGGAAACTGCCTTTGTCCAGCAATGCCTTCATTACATTACGTTGATATCTTGTACCTGTCAGCCCAGTCCGTATCCTTTAGTAGCTCTCCAAGGTACTGACTCCTTTTTTTTTTCAGCTCTCACTTTTTTTGAACCATTTCTTGAGTTACATGTATATGTAGTGTGTATCCGTGACCACATATAAATATATATATATATATATATATATATATATATATATATATATATACATATATATATTCATCATAAATATTTGGAGTAATTTGATTAAAACATTAGACTCCATCTCTGTTGTCCATACACCATAAACAAGGTTTTTAAACAAAATGGGTCCTGTAAATCAGTAAAGGAGCACCCGACCTTATGTACCACACCATTTAGAAACATTTTTTGAGACATGAAACCTTCTGTATTTGTACACGAATGGGTATGCTGTTTTATGTAATTAAATGCATTTTCTACAACAAAAAACCCCCAATACATGAGTATATCTTTACTGTGATCCCTTTAGTCTGATGACAGCAGAGCGTCATTCAATGAGTCATTTAATAAACTACCTGAAAGCTTCTCACATTATCATGTAATATACAGAACTGTGGGAAACGTAAACCTGTCGCTTTCGCGTATAAGAGGATAGATGGAAATTGCGTAAAGTGTCTGAATCATTATCAGACTCATGAATCCTCAGCCCCATGTAATAACAGTGCTGCCCATATCTATAGTTTCTGAAATGAATATGTTTATTGCATCTCTGGTGTACAAATACAATGCAATTGTTCTGTTCTCTATCAGTTTACTGAATACATTCTAGAAAATTGCCTTCTTCTTCCAGTAAATGAGAGATTCATGCCATGTCATTGTAGTCCTACCTCAGAAATGGGAAGAAATTAATGGAGATTCTAAATGTGATGTCCTGACTTTGAAGACACTCCATTCTATGGCTCTTATTTTATTCAGTGTGTTACTATATGTCAAGCTGTCTGTAACCCCGTTCTCTGGAAACCATGTCCTTGGCTTCCTAACCCTTTCTGAATCTCCAGACTACTCATCAAGTAAGCCGGGAAAACTATGGAATAAGCAGATATCTGATGACTGATAGAATGGTGATCCATCTGGTTGACCGTACGCCGTGGGTGGGATTGGTTGATCTATAGACTGTTAAGTTCAGAAGAGCTTCCTTTGGATTCTTCATGAGAAGTTCTGATTCTTTTTATTTACGGTGTCCTTATCTCTCTGCACTTCTCCTTTTCAGAGTTTGAAGAATGCAGAAGAAAGATTTGTTATTGAGATTCTTGCGGAAAGTACTCAGTATAAACACCTCCTGGACATTGTTGTTGATGGTTTCTATGCCAGAGATGGGAAGTGTTTCCTTCTGTCCGAACACTGTTTGTTCGTTGGTAAGTAAATAACACTCCACCTTAGCACCTTAAATATATGTATGGTAATACACGTGGTCCGGCGGCTTCTGTGTGGTTGGGTGTATATTTTTAGCTGGTGTCTTTATTCAGAGATGCATAATGTAAATTACTTGGGAAGTGTTATATTATCAGTCATCATTACACACAGGGTTGAGTTACATTCTAGGATCTCCTAGGTTCAGCTACTTATGGTGCCCACCGTTCTGTAAGTAATTTAATAAAAGGTGACGTAGGAATAGTGTGGGCAGGAACTGGAGCAGCGTGTTCAGAAGTCGGTAGGAATTTGCTTCAAATAGGGTGGATCATATAGAAATATAGAATGTGGCATCAGATAAGAAGCGTTCTTATGCGACTATTTCATCTGATAAACATTGTGCTGCTTGGAGAAGTCACGCAACATTTATACTTTACATCTCATTAGGTTCGTGTACTAATATTTCTTGTCTGTGTCATTTGATTCATAGTGATTGCTTACATAGCCACCTTTAAACTGGACGAATACGGTTTTGAAAACATTACCAAAATTATAAAGTCTCAGGATGTCACCAAAATGCGCAAGGTACAAATAAATATGGATTTAAGAATATGGAAATAATTGGACCAGGCTTTGAGGACAGGTTTGGGTTACTCCATGTAGGACTCCTTAGAGATTCAAATATTTGGGAGATTATTTAAATCTTTCAGTCTGGGGCTGAGAAGCAGTTGTACGCACTTCTACCTGCCTTTTTGCCAGCTCCCAGAGCCGGCCTTAAGTGTTCAGGCACCCTGTGCGGACTACTCCTGTGGCGCCCCCCCATCCCAAAAAAGGAAAGGAAAAAAATCTTGTCACAGAACTCCCCTTTCTCACTATCTACCACCTCTGCCCCTTCTCACTGCCCCCCTCTGCCCCATCCCCCTGCCCCTTCTCACTGCCTCCCCCCTGCCCCTTCTCACTGCCTCCCCCCCTGCCCCTTCTAACTGCCTCCCTCCCTGGCCTTTCTCACTGCCTTCCCCCCCCTCTGCCCCTTCTCACTGCCTTCCCCTCACCCCCTCTCCCTACTTCTCATTATCCTTACTTACCTTGTTGCCCTGCGGTGGGAGCGGGAGGCGTCCGTCTTCTCGCTCTGCCACTCTGGATGTTAAATAAAGTTAAAACAACAAAAAAACAAAAACGATGCTTTAATTTAACCCCTTAAGGACCGGGCTCATTTTTCATTTTGTACCCTGTGGGACCGAGGCTGTTTTGACACTTTTGTGGTGCTTGTGTTCAGCTGTAATTTTCTCCTCACCCATTTAATGTACCCACATAAGTTATATATTGTTTTTTTCAGGACAAGATGGGCTTTCTTCAGATACCATTATTTTGATCGTATCATCTTATTTACTATAAATAAAAATAAAAAAAACATGGTGCATCTCCTGAGTGCAGTGATACCCGACATGCATGGGTTTGTCAGATTGTTTGGCTGGTAAAAGGCTACTTTTGGGGCATGCGTAATTCAGGTGGTCATTTGGTCATTGTGCCTCCCTCTCCTCTTTGGAATATCTTTGAAGCCGGTTAACTCAATTTAACCCATTCAAACCATATATTTTTGAAAACTAGACACCCCAGGGTATTCCAAATGCTGTTATTTTAACCCTTTCCATGCA
Source organism: Spea hammondii (assembly GCA_029215755.1). Classification (NCBI taxonomy): domain Eukaryota; kingdom Metazoa; phylum Chordata; class Amphibia; order Anura; family Pelobatidae; genus Spea; species Spea hammondii. The sequence goes on from JARDYJ010000001.1 coordinate 11,910,270, forward strand.
CCAATTATAGAACTACACTTTGTCAAACTTTGTAATAGTAATTTTTTTTTTTTTTTTTCCACACAAATTGTACTTTAGTTATAGATATACAGGTTCTGGTATATGCCACTGTCAAACAACACGCCAATGTGTGTTCAGGAACATCTCCTGAGTGCAGTGATACCCGACATGCATGGGTTTGTCGGGTTGTTTCAGATTTAAAATGCCACATTTGGGAAGTGCTCTTTTTTTCTCCATTTTGGTCAGTCTGTACCTATGCCCTATCTTTGAGCTAGGCTACTCCAATTTACCCCATCAGCCATTTTTTTTATATATTAGACACCCCTTGGGTATTTGAAGTGCTTTTATTTTAACTCTATTTTAACACTTGCTCAAAATAATAAACTTTATTTTTTAATTTTATTTTATTTTTTTAATACTTTTTTTATATTTTTTTTTACACATTTTGCTGGTACTGGATGGTTCATCTAGTGACATCACTGCATAATTATTTTTAAATGTTAGCACATTTTTTTTAATTTTTTTTTTCCATTTTTTATTTATTTTTATTTTTTTTTAATATTTTACTAATCACATAGTGATTAGAAAGCTGGGCTCCATTGACTTGCATGGTTGAATGCAGTACCTGTATTCAACCAGCAAGTGGAGCCAGTTCTCTAGAGGGTCTGGAGACCCTCTAGCGAACTTTTTCGTCTTTATTGTTTTATTTCCCGGGCCGCCGCCATCTTGCTTGATGGCGAAGATCACCGGCAGCGGCGGCTGTGACCGCTCTCCGGAGCGGTCACAGCCCACCCAGAGGTAAGTGTTTGGTGTCGCTGGATGCCTCCTGATCGAGGCATTCCAGCGACACCATTTAAGTTTAGGAGGCGATCGTTGATCGCCTCCTAAACGCTTTTAAAGCGGGCCCCGGGGAGGGGCCAGACATGGCCCCCGATGCCGATCTCGGCCTTGCTGAATGCCTCGACATCGAGGCATTGCAGCAAGGCCGTTTAAGCGAAGAAAGTGATCCTTGATCACTTTCTAAGCTTATTTAATTTTTTGACGGTTCAGGACCGTCAAAGGTCATTTAGTGACCTTCTTGTTATGACGGTCCTGAACCGGCAAAGGTCGCGAAGGGGTTAAGTCCCGGGCAGGGGCGCGGAGTGTTTACAGCTGAGTGCCGGAATATGATATTTCGGTGAGGCGCCCATGCCCGGGACTTAAATTAAAGCATCTGGGTTTTTTTGTTGTTTTAACTTTATTTAACATCCTCCATGTTAAATAAAGTTAAAAAAAAACTTTATTTAACATGGAGGATTTAAATAAAGTAAAAAAAAACCGATGTTTTAATTTAAGTCCAGGTCGCACACCCCTAAGGCCGGCCCTGCCAGCTCCCAAGTGAAATATACAATGAGAATGTATTTATGGAAAAAAAAAGATATATATACATAAGACACGCTTTTGTCTTATGTGTATATATACCTTTTGGGTTTATGTCTATTTACATTATTGTCTCATAGTTGTGTCAATGAGAGAATTAAAAAACCCGTCCATTACAGAATGTGAACGATTGTGTCATAGAAGCAATAACAATTACCGTATTTGCTCGATTATAAGACGAGGTTTTTTTCAGAGCAAATGCTCTGAAAAATACCCCTCGTCTTATAATCGGGGTCGTCTTATAATCAGACCTCAAAGTCTGTCTATGAGACGACTAAGATCCAGATCCCCCGCAGCTGCAGGGGACCTGGATCCTCCTGTCTCCCCCCCCCCCCGTCCCACTTACCGGTACTTCAGAGTCCCCGGTGTGCAGCTGTCATGTAGCTGGGGCAGCGTGTAGACTCACACTGCAGCCGGAAGGAGGCATGGCTAGCAGCGGGGGGTTGTCTGCGTGCACCGCCGGCGCCGGCACGGGGAACACTGAGTCTACACGCTGCCCCAGCTACATGACAGGAGACTCAGAAGTACCGGTAAGTGGGAGTGGGAGTGGGGGGGGCGGGCATAAGGCATTTCTGGAGGCAGGGTGCTCTGTGAAATGCCTTTTAACCCCCTTAATGCCACTCTGCCTCCAGAAATGCCTTTTTAACCCTCTATACGCCACTCTGCCTACTGAAATGCCTTAAACCTCCCTATATGCCACTCTTCCCCATAATATGCCTTTTAACCCTCTAAGTGCCAGAGTGGCATATAGGGTTAAAAGGCATATCATGGGGCACAGTGGCATATAGGGTTAAAAGGCATATCATGGGGCACAGTGGCATTTAGAGGGTTAAAAGGCATATCATGGGGCACAGTGGCATATAGGGGGTATAAGGCATTTCTGGGGCAGATGTGCATAACTGGGGGGCAGGTTGGAAAATAGAAGGAAATAAAACCAAAATATTTTTCTCAATCATAGCTTTTATTAAAAAAATAGTTTAAATGAATTAACATTTACTGGTAAAACTTTTTTTCCTATAGGGTCGTCTTATATTCAGGCTTTTTCTTTTTTTCCTAAATTAATATTAAGATTTGGGGGGTCGTCTTATAATCAAATACGGTATAAATGTTTCTATATATTTAAAGATCTGTAAATGTATGTGTGTTTTTCTTTTTTGCATTTGCTTTAGTTTCTTAGTTTTTTCTTTGATGATCTGAATTTGAACACTTGGATAAAAGATGAATGGAGCCAGATATACGATTCAAATTATGTCAAGAAAAACTGGATTACGCCTTTACTAAGGTGAGCTAAACTCGGTGGGTGGGAGCTCAGATCGATGATATATCAGGATAAACAGAACCGCGTCCATCAGCAGCCACTAACGCAGAGACACAGGCAACTAGGAGGTCTATATGGGTAGCATACAGGCTTTACCCATGTAACGTGGAGAGATATAGTAGCTGGAACTTTATAATCACATGAATAATAACAATTTATTAGATAGATTTGCCAAAATAAGCAGCTCTTGCCCAAAATTCTTCAATGTCCTTAGCTATTCTGAGTTAGCATTAGGGGTATATTCTCTTATATTCGTAAAGCACAATAATATTCCACAGTGCTGTACTATTAAGTCATAGTCCTGAAAGTGAACATTATTGTTTTGATACCTCCCTTTGCTTTTACTTTATATGCTCAATACATTTTCACTTGCTTTGTATTAGGTGGCAACCAGAAATACAGAATTTGATAGATAATCTGGATAATGAAGCGGTGAACGGAAACAGTGCAGTAAAAAGCACCAAAGTAACTGTAACAAAAGAGTTTAATTTGACTAAACCCAAGCCGAGGGCTTTACTAATGCCACAAAGGATACCCTCTCAGCAGCCACATCAACCGGTAAGTTGTCTTTAGTTGCATGATTAAATGTAAATGTTGGGGGTGCCATGAATCTAAATATTAGGGGGGTCTGGCAACAAATTAAATATTAGTGGATACATCATCAATTTAAATCCCATTGCAAATGTGTAACAGAAACTGTGCATGCGCTGCCCCCTTGTGGAGTTGAGAGAGGGTACAGCAGAGTTAGGGAAGAATGGCAATCAATGATAATATCAAAGGATTTTGGTTGATTTCAGGTTCCAGAGAGTACGTACAAAACCCCAAAGGAGCAGGAATTGCTCCAAGGAAAGAAGGCAAAAAATCGTCAAAAGGCAGAGGTAATTTTTATTGTTAATTACAGGATTTTGAGTAACCAGATTTGTATCAAAACTGTACTGAAATGTAAAATGAAAAACATATAGAGTGAATAAAAATCACCCTGCATGCATGCTGGACTTAGTGCCTATCTTTCCTGATACAAAGATATCAAACATATACATGGATAATACATTTCTAGGAATAAATCGTATAATGATTGTGAGTGTTACATTTTCAGTATAGTCTCCATAATGGATAAGAAGTCCACTAACCATTTCTAGGCTGATAAAAGATGTGGGAAACTGGCTACTAAACAATATGGATCAAAAAATACCTAACCCTGCATCTGCACAAGTACAATGTATGGAAACCAATTGCAAACATCCGGGTCTCAAAATCATTCAGGTTATTCATGAGAAGATGTTCCTTTTTCTCTTTGAATCAAATTTTGGGTCTTTAAATTAAGTTTAAATAGATGTCATATTTATAAAACTTTATGTTCTACAATCACCAAATATTTGCTCTGATTCAACTCTTTTTCCTGCAGTTTACATGCAACCCCTCATACAGCCACCAGGGTCTCTACAGTAACAAGGGGTCCTCCCTGTACTCATTTCTATGCATTCCGATAAGTGCGTTCGGATGGCGCACACTGTGTATAAAATGTCATTTTAGCTTTATACTGGCCCACTTGGCTGAGTTTAACTTCTAGGCTCAGTGGTGCCAACCCTGCCCTGTGTATTCCTTACCGTCCCTTTAAAGTCAGCAGGCATTACTAGAACGTTAAACTACAGCTTGTTAAATAATCAGCGGTTATATCGCGCAGTACACCCCATCCCAAATACCATTTACCATCCCCACTATTAATTGTCTTGTCTGTTCTTCTTTCAAACAATAAAACACCAAATGCTCCAGCCACGGCCGGAGTGCCAAAGGTCAGCACATCGATGGCTGCTTCCCTCAGTCCTACCTTACTATACCACGTCATAAAACACATGCAGCTGAGCAACTACATAGAATGTAACAAAAGTCTCCAATGACTTGCTCTCTGCCAAAGCTAAAGGTCACTACTCTATTCTAATTCTACTGGATCTCTCTGCTGCTTTCGATACTGTTGATCACCACCTTCTTCTTGACTCACTTGCTTCTATGGGCATTCGAGATACAGCTCTCTCCTGGATCTCCTCATATCTGTCTAACCGTTCCTTCTCTGTCAACTTCTCAGGCAACACATCTTCGCCCCTTCCACTTTCGGTTGGTGTCCCCCAAGGTTCAGTCCTTGGCCCTCTGCTGTTCTCTCTTTATACTTCCTCTCTTGGCAAACTAATCAACTCATTTGGCCTCCAGTATCATCTATATGCAGATGATACCCAAATCTACCTGTCTTCTCCTGATCTCTCTCCATCTCTCATGTCCCGGATCACCAGCTGCTTGTCTACTATTTCTTCATGGATGTCACAACACTACCTGAAACTTAATCTTTCTAAAACGGAACTCATTATCTTCCCTCCCTCCATCTCCACTCCACTACCTGAATTCCCTATCACCATTAACAACACAACAATCTCTCCTACTAACCAGGCCCGATGCCTTGGGGTCATCCTTGACTCAAACCTCTCCTTCATCCCTCACATTCAGTCCCTCGCCAGATCCTGCCGCCTGCACCTAAAAAACATCTCTCGTATCCACCCATTCCTCACCCAAGAATCCACAAAAACTCTGGTTCATTCACTTATCATTTCCCGTCTTGACTACTGCAACACTCTTCTGGTTGGCATTCCACTGTCTCGACTCTCTCAACTACAGTCTATCCTTAATGCCGCTGCTAGGCTCATCTTCCTTGCACGTCGCTCCTCTTCTGCTTCCCCCCTCTGTGAAACCCTCCACTGGCTTCCGATTACCTTTAGAATTAAATTTAAGATCCTGGTACTGACATATAAGGCCATCCACAATACCGCTCCTCCTTACATTTCTGACCTCATTAGCAAATACTCTCCTACTCGATCCCTACGTTCCTCCCATGGGCTAAGGCTCTCCTCCTCACTCATCACCTCTTCCTTTTCCCGTCTACAAGATTTCACTCGAGCTGCCCCATATCTCTGGAATCTGCTCCCAAGGAACCTTCAGAATTCACCCTCCCTCCCGACATTCAAGAAACATCTAAAAACCCACTTCTTCAGAGAAGCATACCATCTTAGCTGCTAGAACATCCTTGTCATTGATACAACCCCCACAATACCTCTCACCCTTTCTCTATGCCTTATGTTTATCACCCCATTTTCCCTCTAGATTGTAAGCTTGCGAGCAGGGCTCTCTCCACCAAATGTATCGGTTTGTCTTAGTCTGTCAATTCTTGTCTTGTCATATCCCTTGAATTTATGTATTGTATTAAGCGCTGCGTAAACTGTTGGCGCTATATAAATAAAAGATAATAATAATAATAATAATAATAATAATAAGAACCATTCGCACATCTAGTCTGCCCATTTTTCCTATATTTCCATCAGTCTTTGGTCAGGTCCTATAGTGAGGAAAGCTTTATGTCTATCCCATGGTTATTTAAACTCCTCCACCGTATTAGCCTCCACTACTGCTTCTGGGAGACTGTTCCATTTATCTACTACCATCTAAGCCTCTGTCCTTCAGGTTTTAGTCAAATACATCCCCGACATCCCCTACACCTGTCCATGGTGTACATGAAGAAGTACGTAAAGCCAACGTAGCCGGCACTCTTTAACACACGCAAAGAGAAGTCATCTTGTAATGCAATCAGTGCTTCTGACCCATTCTGAGCAGGAGCTGGAAGATAAATTAATGGAACCTTAATTATGGGGAACAGTCACATGATAGCTTATCTTCAATCACAATTGTCACACATGCATCGAAAGTGTCAACCATGTTTATTTTACCATTTCAAAGATGCGCAGGCATATGATGTCATATGTTGGCGCCCTGTGTGCATAGCACCTTCTAATGCATTCGTGTGCTGGCTCGACACAACCTCCATAGTGTAAATGAGCTGGTTGGGAGATTAGAGATCTCACTTGTAACCAGCCCATTGAGAGGCAGCACAGTGGAGGGGCCTATTGACTAAGAGGGTTACCCATACTCCCGGTTTTGCAGCAGAGGGACCGCCATCCACCAGGACATGCCGCCCTAGGTCTGGTTAGCCTTGGCCAGGGTACAAAGCTCCTTGTTGTCATCTTACGTATTTCATACTGATTCCTCTCCCTAAGATATTTGTGGTCGTTACTTTACAGAGAACCTGCTCATTTGTAGGAAACCTCTGTTTACTAAAACAATACAGATAGAGGCAATGAAGTGTGTTACAGTTTCATTCTATGGCTGACGGTAGGATTCCAAGGACCATGGGAAATTAAATAAAATGTCCCTGAAATGTTGGGCTTTGCTTGAGACGTGAGGTCAGAGCTGGAAATAATAAATCAGGGGAGCTTAAAAACATAAAATGAAATATAATCAGCACTGTATTTAATTAGGATCTTTGCTCAGGTGTTTGTTCGACTTTAAAGGATGTGTCTCATGTTTCCTATTGTGATGCGTCTTGTAAATAATATTTTCATATCTTTATGTTTAACTCTCATAAATCTTCTAATTCTAGAAGCTACTAACGGAAGCAAATACAGAACAGTTTAAATGTGCCAACATGGACAAGTCTAAAAAGACAAAGGTAGGTGAAGCATCAGGAGCCTGTTTATGATGAAAAATGGATTTATACATATATAGTTACTTTTCAAGTGTTATATTGTCAAACAAGATTCTGTGTATTCATTTCATTACCCCTAATATTTAAAGATTTACTTCTCGTTTCTCCCTATCCCATCCCTCTGTGGTCAGAAGTCGTCTAATGGCATGTTGTTCCTGATGGTCTAATTCAGGGGTCCCCAACCACCGGGCCACAGACCGGTACCGGTCCCTGGCCTATAAGCCACTGGGCCGCAGCGCTGCAGGGGACCTGGATCCTCCTTTCCGGTGGACGTCTGTGCGATGCAGACAACCCCGCTGCTTCCGGCACTGGCCCCGGGGCTTCAATGAAGGAGGGCCGGTGTTACATGACCTTCCAGTGCTCCACCATAGAAGCCCCAGCAGCAGTGGAGGTTGTCAGAGCGCATCGCACATACTTCCCCCAGCTGCCAGAGATGGGGATCCCCTGAAGGGGACCTGTATCCTCCTCTCTGGCAGCCGAGGAAGGTCTGAGCTAGATTGTAAGCTCGTTTGAGCAGGGCCCTCCTCACCTGTTGTCTCTGTAAGTCAATTTGTTATGTTATATACTACTTTTTATGTCCTGTCCACCCATTGTACAGCGCTACAGAATTTGATGACGCTATATAAAACAATAAATAATAATAAATATATGTATATGAACAATGTTTATAAAGTGATACAGATGTGTGGCTGTTCCAAGTGTCTACTACCCTTTGCTGCGGATACTTCTCCCAGTTATTACATAGTGCAGTATGGTATACATAATGTGCTTCTGCTTCTTACAGCGTATTTTATCTGAAATAATAAAAGAAGAGGAAAACAAACTGGCATTTAACAAAACAAAGGCCAACCCAACACCTGTACACAAGGTAAGCATTCTCACCGCTCTAGTGATTTATTTCATACATATTAGGGAGGGTTTATTCATTATTGTTTTTTTTAGCTTTATGAATTAAGTTTTATTTTATTATGCCATTTCTCTGGGTTTTGCTCTTGGAACCCTTTCTTTTCTCTTTGGTTTTGGTATTTAGTTGAACGGGTTGTCCCCTTATTTATTATTCTGTCCATTATCTAGCACGTCTTTCTTTTTTATATATATTGAACAGTTTATTTTTTCATCCCATAGAGTGACAATGTACCAGTTAGACTTAATGCTACGGCCATTTTAAGAGAGGGAGCCCTCTACCAGCGCCAAGTGGAGGAAGAGTTACGGAGGTATGTGAAATCATAATTATCCAGGGTTTATCATGTCCACCGGGATGTCCTCTTTAACCCCACTGACATAATGTCCTCTAACTGATGTCAACTGGTTTGGATCTGATCCACATATGGCAGAGAACAGTCTTGCTTTGACCCGGTCACGAGCAGCTAGGATAAGGCCACCCAGAAACTGTGCCGATCTAGCGTCAATTCTCATCACTGCTGGTTAAGTTAGATATTAATAAATTATTATGATAAATTAGAAGAATGGGTAAGAGAATGCCCACTATACTTGGCCATCTAGTCTGCCCTTTTTCCTGATACAAGCACTTAGTTTCTTTGTATAAACACAGATCTATGGTTTTCTTTCTGTGTTGTGTTTGGCAACCATTGGACATGAACTCATGGCATATGGCAACCATTAGACCAACATGAATATTGATACAAAGCTATTATAAACCTGTATGTTTCATGAAGATCCAAGTTCTAGTTAAAGAGAAAATGCCACATTTCAGACTTACAGTTCTAATTCTTCTACCAATAGTAGTAACACATTTAACCCCTTAACGACCAATAACATGACTGGCTAAGATCCGTTTCTTCACTTAAACGGTTTTGCTGTAATGCTTCAATTGTGAGGTATTCAGCAACACTGAAATTTATTGCAGGGGCCCCCGTGTGGCCCCTCTCCAGGGCATCAACCATAGTGGACGCCTGATTTAAAAGCACTTAGGAGGCGATCAATGATTCAATGATCGTTCAGCCTCGACCCAGAGGGATACAAAAAGAAAAAAAACCAGCTTGGTCCTTAAAGGGTAAGATATTGCACTGGACACACGCAACACACATTAACCCTACATGTTTGGGAATTCAAAGCTCCATGAGGTTTTCTGTTTGATTTAAGAGTTGAAAGACTGGTGGATGGAGCCCGGGACCCGAGCGAGTTTCTGGAATGGCAGCGGCAGATGCGGGAGAAGGATCTCGAGAATCAGCTGGCCGAGATTGAGTGCCGGCGCCTGGAGGGGAAGCTGAGTCGCGAGGAAGCACTCTTGGCCCGGCAGAATCTTATCCAGGAAAACAAGAAGAAGGCTGCAATGAAAAAAGAAGAGGTGAAATATTGCAAAATGAAACAGATCTGCTCTCCGTATCAGACGTGAGGGAAAGCACATAGCTAGTTTTATGAAGACATCTAATTAATCAGGAATAATTTATAGGGTTGGAGCAGAAGATATTCAGTTATTAGTGTTCTGCTCATATGCACTCATGTAGCATTAATCCTATGAAATATTATTCTAATTTTGAAGACAAATAATCTAATTCCAGTTATGATTAGAATAAATTCATAAATATGGATAGTCGCAGTGACTGTAAACTATAGTGGGATTGCTTATTCTGTAATCTTCAATTATTAGTGTTCCTTCATAGCAGTTTAATATAAATAAAGGAATTTAGAACTGGTTAAAACAAGAAACTGAAGTGATTTTAAACATGTAACACAGAATAAAATCCCAGCGGTGCGTCCCTGGGCTCAGAGGGTTAATGCTTTGGGTGGCTGAGGGTGAGTAACACATTCTTCATGTCCGTCACAAGGTGTCACTCACCCATCTGGCACTTAAAGGGTTGTTAGATTTGTGCTGGAAAAAGCACATTAGTTATATGTTTATGTAAATATATATTTATATATCAATCCATACCTGGGTGCGTCTTTGAACCCAAATCCAGTAAAAGAGCCCACCGAGGATTTCTGCTGAAGACAGGAGACAATTTATTCACACATAGGGGGTATCACAGATACAAACTTGAGTTACAGCCTTTCTCCGGGGCTCTTGATAAATCTGCAGATGCACCATGTGGGGCATTGTTCTTTTTTCTAAGCTAGGGTGAATGCACTCAGACCCCACACACCTGTTTAACAAGGTTATATATATTATGTGCATTTATTCCTTTAAACCTTGGAGCTTGCAGGAAACAATCATGGTAAGGGCTAAACATGATCTGTGTAGAATAGTCAGCACTGTTCTTCTATATTCTCGCCTTTGCGTGTTTTGTAGACGGAAAAGCTGATGCGTCAGTATGCAGAGAAGCGTCTTCAAGAGGAGAAGGACATGAGAGACCTAGTAGAGCAAGTTGCTGAGGGACACAAACATGCCAAGCAGGCCCGCGTCAAGCTGCAGAAATACAAGCAACAAATAGGTATGTTATGTTAAAAGGGTTAACGGCAAATCTTTTGATAAATCTTCTAGCTCAACAAGGAGATATGCGTATACATATGTACATGTGGCCAGTACTGTAGTCTCGGACAACCCGCAGACATCTGATCTACGTACCAAGTTTTTATATGTAAACCATTTTTAACCCACAAGACAATTATCTAAATCCCAAAGTTGGTTTCTCTGAGAACCGCTCAGCTTCATCAGAGCTCTGCGGGTTTTGTGAATAATAAACTTGAACTTCTTCCTGTTTACTTGAGTTCTGATTCTGCCAGCCAATAAGGCAAAAGGATTATAGTCGTTCAGCATGATGCAGAAAATCTGTGTAATACATAAACTCTCAATCACTGACATTTTCAAGGTCAATAGAAAGAACACTTTGGAGATTTCTTTATAAATCTTACCTTCCAGACAACATGTGGGCATCCCTTAAGCCCTTAATGACCAATGACGGGCCAGGCATGTCATGGCATTAAACAAGCTTAGAAAGGGATCCAGACCCTCTTGAGAACTCTGGCTCCCCTTGCAGGTTGAATACAGGTACTGCATTACACCATGCAAGCCAATGGAGCCCAGTTTTCTAATCACAATGAGATTAGGAAAATATTGGAAAAAATAAATTGGAAAAAAATTAAAATAGCTAAAAAATTTTTTTTAAAAATGTGGTAACATTTAAAAATTTCAAATAATTATTACAAATAATTATGCACTGATGTCAACATCAGGGGAACCATCCAGTTCCAGCAAAATGTAAAATAAAAAGTCCAAAAATAATACAATAAATTAAGTTGCTAAAATGATTGGAAAGTGTTAAAATAAAAGCGTTTCAAATACCCAAGGGTTGTCTACTTTAAAAAAATGTATGGTTTGATGGGGTAAATTGGAGTGGCCGGGTTCAAAGATAGAGCATAGGCTCAGACTGACCAAAATGGAAAAAATGAGCACTTCCCAAATGTGGCCTTTTAGCCCCCAAACACCAGACAAACCAATGCATGGGTGGTATCACTGTAATCAAAAGATGTTGGGATGTTGTGTGACAGTAACATGTACCAGGAGATGTAAATTCACACCTGAAGTACAATTTGTGTGATACATTTAAAAAAAAAAAAAATACCACCAATTTTGACAAAGGCTAGTGGTAAAATTAGTGCATGGAAAGGGTTAAAGTACCGCCATTTGAAATACCCTGGGGTATCTAGTTTTCAAAAATATATGGTTTGATGGGGTAAATTGAATTAGCTGGCTTCAAAGATGGCCCACTTAGGAGATGGGGGCAGTAGGAGCAGATTCCCAAATGTGGCGTTTTACCTCCCAAACAACCTGACAAACCCATGCATGTGGGGTATCACTGTACTCGGGAGACGTTGCTTAATACATATTGGGGTGTTGTTTGACAGCGATATATACCATGAGCTGTAAATCCATACCTGGATTGCAATTTTTGTGGGTACACTAACTTGATAGCGAGAAAATTACAGCTAAACATGAGCACAGCAAAAGTCTTAAACCAGTCTTGGTTAAAAGGGTACAAATAAATAAAAACAGCCTGGTCCTTAAGAAGTTAAGATTGGAAGAAAGAAGCTTTTGTCTTGAACACAGAGACGGTTTACTGTTCGGGAATAGTTACCCCTCTGCCCTCCTTGCCAGTCCTGCCCTGATGGTAACGGATAAAACAACAGATGAACATATATATTAATCGACTAGCAGTCACCAAAAATATAGTGTGTGGGGCAATTGTTGTAAAAAATCTTTTAAAAACTAATAGTTTGGCTTAAATGGGATAATATGTCTGTTCAGACCAAGCATGAATGTACTAATAGAATTATTATATGGCAGAACTACCCTTGCATGTAAATAATAAGCCATATCGCCTTGATATTCCAGTGCAGGAGGTGACTGAGGAGAGTCAGGAGCTCCTTCGCCAAGCTTTAGAGGAAGCAGAGGAGGAACTAAAGCGCAAATTTGAGCTGATTCGAGAGATTCGAGCGATTGAGTCCGCGCCTTGCATTAGACATAAGTTTGTGGACTTTACAGAAGTGAGTATATTATGAGGCAAATGTAAAAACCCGTGATGAAGTTGCCACCCCATGTAGACCAGGCGGAGGTCCACAAAATAGGTGGCATACTTCCTAGTTTCCAAATTTTTTTGCACACACTGAATACAAATATAGATAATTTGGAGAATCAAAATGTTATTCCGTGGCTCTTATTTACCAGATTGCAAACAAACCATTACATTGTTCACCAGAGCATTGATTTTGCATCATTTATCAAATCTATCACCAAGCACCATGCCTCAGTCAGGCGCATCTTGCAGTGTACAGGGGGGCTGAGCATGTGTCCTGCTAGCTGTGTATAGTCCCCCCCTGAGCCTGTGCGCTGTTAGTAATGTATAGTCCCCCCTGAGCCTGTGCGCTGTTAGCAATGTATAGTGACCCCCTAAACCTGTGCCCTGTTAGTAATGTATAGTGACCCCCTAAACCTGTGCCCTGTTAGTAATGTATAGTGACCCCCTGAACCTGTGCCCTGTTAGTAATGTATAGTCCCCCCCTGAGCCTGTGCGCTGTTAGTAATGTATAGTCCCCCCTGAGCCTGTGTGCTGTTAGTAATGTATAGTGACCCCCCTAAACCTGTGCCCTGTTAGCAATGTATAGTGACCCCCTAAACCTGTGCCCTGTTAGTAATGTATAGTGACCCCCTGAACCTGTGCGCTGTTAGTAATGTATATAGTGCCCCCCTGAACCTGTGCACTGTTAGTAATGTATAGTGACCCCCTGAACCTGTGCATTGTTAGTAATGTATAGTGACCACCTAAACCTGTGCGCTGTTAGTAATGTATAGTGACCCCCTGAACCTGTGCGCTGTTAGTAATGTATAGTGACCCCCTAAACCTGTGCGCTGTTAGTAATGTATAGTGACCCCCTGAACCTGTGCGCTGTTAGTAATGTATAGTGACCCCCTAAACCTGTGCGCTGTTAGTAATGTATAGTGACCCCCTGAACCTGTGCGCTGTTAGTAATGTATAGTGACCCCCTAAACCTGTGCGCTGTTAGTAATGTATAGTGACCCCCTGAACATGTGCCCTGTTAGTAATGTATAGTGACCCCCTGAACATGTGCGCTGTTAGTAATGTATAGTGACCCCCTGAACATGTGCGCTGTTAGTAATGTATAGTGACCCCCTGAACATGTGCGCTGTTAGTAATGTATAGTGACCCCCTGAACATGTGCCCTGTTAGTAATGTATAGTGACCCCCTGAACATGTGCCCTGTTAGTAATGTATAGTGACCCCCTGAACCTGTGCGCTGTTAGTAATGTATAGTGACCCCCTGAACATGTGCGCTGTTAGTAATGTATAGTGACACCCTGAACATGTGCGCTGTTAGTAATGTATAGTGACCCCCCTGAATCTGTCCGCTGTTAGTAATGTATAGTGACCCCCTGAACATGTGCGCTGTTAGTAATGTATAGTGACCCCCTGAACATGTGCGCTGTTAGTAATGTATAGTGACCCCCCTGAATCTGTCCGCTGTTAGTAATGTATAGTGACCCCCTGAACATGTGCGCTGTTAGCAATGTAAAGTGGTCCTCTGAGCCCGTGCCCTGTTATCAGTGCAGTATGGCCCCCTGAGCCTGGGTCCCTTTATTTTCTATAGACTGCTGGGCATGGATTGAACTGTGAGATGTCCTTGGTGGAGTTGCATGAGCGTCTGGCATTAGCCAAGGAGGCCCAGAGGAAAGAGGAGGAGGACAGACGGGATCAGATCCTTCAAGAAAAGCAGTCAAAGCAGCAACTCCTCTTGGACACGCTGGAACAAATCTCCCTACACCGAGCCGCCATGGGGAAGGGAGCTGCTCTAAAGTGAGTAATTAGCTACATGGCCTTATTACAGAGAGTATCCACTTTAAATACTGAGAACATGAGACAGAAAAACATATTCATAAATAAATGTATTGTTCAGACACGAAGTGCAACATTAGTCTTGATATCCAGATGACCAGATATCTTCACTTAAACAGACCATGGATTGAGACATCTGTCTCCTGTTACTATATTAGCCAGAACCCTAAAGTTAAAATACATTTTCAATTTGGTTACATGTAGTATGTATGTATACATAGTGAATATCATTACAACTATACCCATTGGGCAAGTAACTGAATTACATATACCTATTTTCAACAAGAAAAAAAGTGGACAGGATTATCGCTCTGCCCAGGGGCCTCTCCCTACCCCCCATTCTCACTATCTACCCTCTCCCTACCCCCCTCTCACACTATCTACCCCCTCTCCCTCCCTTTTCACTATCTACCCTCTCCCTACCCCCCATTCTCACTATCTATCCTCTCCATACCCCCCTTCTCACACTATCTACCCCCTCTCACACTATCTACCCCCTCTCCCTCCCTTCTCACTATCTACCCTCTCCCTACCCCCCCATTCTCACTATCTACCCTCTGCCTACCCCCCCTTTGTAGGTCACTTACCGTGCAGTTCTGTGGTGGGGGCATGAGCCCTCTATCTCGCTGCTCTGCCACAGTGTGCGCGGCTTCACTGCTGAGCGCGGGCATATGACGTCATATGCTGGCGCTCAGCATGAAGCGCCGGCACCCGAGACAGACGCCTCACGCTCCCACCACTGCAGTCGGGGCAGCGCTGAGGCAGGCGGCGGCAGGGAGCAGAGGAGACAGAAGGATGCCGAGCGGTTGCTGAAAACGACCGCTAGGCACCCCTTGGGACCCCCTGACTGGCAGAACTCCAGGTCGCGACCCCTGCGACCCCAGTAGTTCCGCTACTGGCTCTGCCCATACTGCCAATCACGATTATCGCTCTGCCCATACTGCCAATCACGATTATCGCTCTGCCTATACTGCCAATCACGATTATCGGTCTGCCATTACTGCCAATCACGATTATCGCTCTGCCATTACTGCCAATCACCATGATCGCGCCTGCTCACTGTGAGCAGTTTACACGTATTCAGAATTGGTCGAGACTGATGAGAGAAATTACATACTTAGTTTTCTCAAAGACGCAGAATAAGCCTTAAGTGTCATAATGAATGATTTGTGCTCACAATGTGATGTTATCTGTGTCCTTTCTCATGATTAAAACACTCTGGCATTATTAATGTAAAATGTCTATTTTTTCTATTGGTTTGTATGGAAAACATACTTTTTTATTTTTAAAGGCTAGAAGAAAAGAAAACGAAGTCTCAGCTGAGTAAAGCTATTGCTGCAAAAGATGATCGTGTGGCAGAACTGCAACGAAAACTGGAGGAGAAAAAGTCAGAACGTAAAAAGCAGGCAAAGATGTTGGAGTTAACCCCTCAGCGGACTCGGCCGTCCAAGGCAAGCGCAACTGACAGCCCTGAGGAAGCCTTCTAGCCTCTGGGTGGCTGCGGCGCTTTTGTGTGTTAGTGTAAATTCAAGTGTACGTACTGCAGTCCTATGTACAGTAGGTAGCGTTTGATTTTTAATAAAGATTAAAACCTCTACCTGCAAAGCCATGTGATTATGCCCTGGATACTGCATGGTCCATGGGGTCTGTGTGGTGGTGCTGGTCTTTCTATCCTATCTCCAAGGTAGAGGTGGATGAGCCAGCCGGTTCTACGGTACAACTGTTTGTGAACATTGTTATTATCTGAAATAAGTTTGAGCATACTCTGCTCCGGCGCATTCTTCTTGAATTGATGGTCAGAGCCGGTCATTGGACTGGACCCGACACACGCTCACCCAGAGGGAGTTTGCCCCTATGTGCTGGAATTACTTTCACACCTCCAGTAATTCATAGAAATTGTGTAGAATTGACATTTATAAACTTGTCTTTTTAGGCAACAAATAAGCAATTTTTTAAAGTTTTTGATTCAGATGAGTTGTTTTTTTTTAAACTTTTCTTGCTCCAATTTACCTGCAGGTTAAACTTTTGTTCTGTACGCCTCTAAAGAAACATTGTGTTATGTGAGGTGGAGCTGATGCTTGACTTGTATCGGTTTTATTTTCATCTTTCAGAGCTCTTTTGAGGAATGTCATTGGAGAGAACTGGAAGAAACTCACGAGCGCCAGGCTCAGCTCCTTCAACAAGGCGTTCTGGGTAAAGGAGCAGCTCACATGATCACAGCGTATCGGGCGGCAACAAATGGAACATCTAGCACTTGTATGCTGACATCATGAGCATTTATTTCTACATCTGGATCCAGTTAATAATTCTAAAATATAGTTTTCTATTTATGAAACGTGTCTCATGCATTATCGCTTTGCATTAGGGCTTGACAAATCCACTTCACACGAAGCAGGCAGTCCTCAAAATCCACAAACTCGGAGCTGCTGCACTACTACCTTTAGGTGACATGACCCCGTTGAGCTCCGAGCAGCATCTATATAAAGCCAGTAGATCCCAGGACGGACTGTGATCTGGTCAGACTGGTCACAAGCGTCACGGCGAGAGATTTTGTATCTCCAAGAAGTAAAACATTCAACCATGCAAGTCAATGGAGCACAGCTTTCTAATGTGATTAGTAAAATATTTCTTTTAAAAATGGAAAAGATAAAAATAGCCAAATAATTCAAAATTAAAATAATTATGCAGTGATGTCACCATCGGGGGAACCATCCAGTTTCAACAAAATGGAGAAAGTCCATAGTTTAATGTTATGATCAAGTGCTCAAATTAGCTCTGTATCTTCCCAAAAATCCTGACATGGAAAGAGTTAAATACTAGCATTTCAAATACCCAAGAGGTGTCTACTTTTAAAAAAAATTGAATGGTTTGATGAGATAAATTGGAGTGGCCAGGTTCGATGATACCCCACATAAGGCATAGGCCCAGTCAAATAATTAAAAATAAGTGCACTTCCCAAATGTGGCCTTTTACCCCCCAAACAACCAGACAAACCCATGCATGGGGGTATGACTGTACTCAGGAGATGTTGCAGAACACATATATGGTTGTTGTTTGGCAGTAACATATACCAGGAGCTGTAAATTTATACCTGAATTACAATTTGTGTGATAAAAAACATTAAATTAATTACTACCACAAAGTTTGACAAAGGGTGGTAGTAGAATTAGTGCAGAGTTTGTTATTCCCTGGAGTGTCTAGTTTAAAAAAAATACCACCATTTGAAATACCCTGGAGTTTCTAGTTATCGGAAATATACGGTTTGATGGCCTGGTCACGAAGGGAGCAAAAAAAAAAAAGCCTAGTCCTTAAGGGGTTAAAGCACTTGGAGTGTGAAGCCTGAACATTTTGTTATCCTGAGTCTAAGACTGAACTAAAGTTCAAATCAAATTTGAATTCACTGTTAACTTGTGCATAAGTGAATGTGCGAGGTTCCTGCTTCCTTCAAACTTGCAAATGAGCTGGCATGTTTTTGGTTGGCCATCTTAAATGTCAAAGAGACCTCTACCCTACCAAATCCCTCTTCTTCCAGCTGACATGCCTGTCACTGCCTCAAAACCATTTTGAGCAGCAGATCTCTTATCGGTATATAAAGTGCTTCTAGCCCCCTACAAAACTGTGCAAAAGAGACTCAACACTCTAATAATAAATGACTGAAAAAGTATACTTGTTAGTTTAGTACTAGGAGGAGGAGCTGTAGGGACCGAGAGTGATAACCTCTGCGTTTGGTGGAACTGTTCTCTTAAGAAATCCTTCTGGAAAGGGGTCTCTAGAGATGATCCCAACATTCCAATGGTGCTTTACTAGATCTAAATACATTAGTGATACCATATTATCTCTCTCACACTCAATTTGCTGAATCATAAATAAACCATAATAATAGCATACTGTAAATTTAGATAAATTATCTGTTTTATTGAAACAGATTGACAAAGATAATGGGGGAAAGTAAAATAAAGGGGGAAAAAGGAAACATTGACATCATGGTACAAATCAAATATATAAAAAAGGAATCATAAAAGGGGTTCAGATATATCTCTGTACAAAATCATACAACAATTTGAAGGAAAACGCGAATGGCAACCCCGCGAAAGCCCCCGCCACCGTGGCCCGCACCTAGAAAGAGAAGGGAAAAAGGGGGACAGAGATGGGGTAACTGAAGGGGGGGAAGCAAAGAGAGAGGGAGGTAGTCTGCACGCCTTGGGTGAAAGAGAGCCTAGAGCCAGTGGGGTCTGCCTATCATTACTTTAGGAGCTCCGCCAGAACCGTAGAGGATTGGAAGGCTAACCAGCATGTCCAAACCCCTGTATATGCTTCCATCCTATCAGAGGACAAGTGGACCAATTCTTCCATCATCCTCGATGGAAGGAAGGGGCCTCAGGACGTCTCCAGTATAAAGGAATTAGACAACGAGCAGCATTAAGAAGGTGTCGTATAATAGAGCGTTTCATAGACGTTAAAGATTTCTCAGAGTGAAGGAGGCCAACAGTTTGTATGACAACTCCTGATCCCTATTGCTATTCTCCCAATGTTCCTCCGTAAGGTCTATCTGTAGAGCCGTCTCCCACTTACCTACATGAGACGGGAGCGCGGGATATACAAGGAGAAGGAGCAGGCCATATAACAGGGAGATGCCATGGGCAAGACTGAATACTGAATTCTATGATGTTTGTGTAGATATATCAGCAGTTATACATCTCCATTTTTAGTTTATCATGCTGCCGTATTGTACCGTAGACAACAGCACCTTCAGCACACCAAGACATTTTGGTCAATGCTCTGCTTCCAACTTTGTGGGAACAGTTTGTGGAAGATCTTTTTCTTTTCCAGAATTACTGAACCCCGACGCACAAATCAAGCTCCGTAAAGCCATACGTCTCATCCAACATCAGTGCCTGACCTCACAAATGCTCTACTGGATGAATATACTGCAAATATTTACACAGAAACTCTAAAATCACGTGGAAAGCCTTCCCAGAAAAGTGGAAGCTGTTTTAGCTTCAAAGAGGGAACAACTGCATATTCATATGTATTTATAATGTCATAAAAGTTTCTGTAATGGCCAGGTGTGCCAATACTTTTGTCCATATAGTGTATATGCAGCGTAAAAACAGATTGTAGGTTGTAATGAGAGCTTTCAAGAATCTCCCATGCTATATGGTAACATAGTTCATAAGGTTGAAAAAAGACCAAAGTCCATCAAGTTCAACCTATATACCTATTGTGTCCCTACTGTGTTGATCCAGAGGAAGGCAGAAGCAGATGCCAATTGCCCCATACCAGGGGGAAAATTCCTTCCCGACTCCAAATATGGCAATCGGAATAAATCCCTGGATCAACGTTCTGTCCCTATTAATCTGATATCCATGACTTGTAATATTATTGCTTTCAAGAAACACATCCAGGCTCCTTTTGAACTCTTTTATTGAGTTTGCCATTACCACTTCCTCTGGAAGAGAGTTCCATAATCTCACCGCTCTTACTGTAAAGAACCCCCGTCTGTGCTGGTGTAGAAACCTTCTTTCCTCTAGCAGTAGAGGATGTCCCCTTGTTATAGATACAGTCCTGGGTACATGATACAACAAACATCTGAGATAATGGGGAGGAATAACCATACAGATCAAGAGAAAAGGATGTTAGATTGCATTGTTTAGATATAAACTGCTAATGTCCCCCTCCAGAAAAACTCCTCTGGGTGTTATTGCCAATAAATATCAACATACACATAAAGCCAGCAGTGTTACCTTTTTTAATCGAAGATCTAGGCTTGTGGTTCTAAACTGATTGGCAACTGGTTGGGAAACCCTTTGCATGAATTCTAACTCCAAGCTGTATTAGAAGAACCAGCTATTGAGAACGAGAATCTGAATCATTCGTCCTTGCATATGTAACGGGTTTTTGGGTAGACCCACCAATATCTCTGTGGTCATTTATCCCAGTTACCTCTTTGTGCTCTGCAGGCCAATCCTGAGCCTCCGCTACCTGGGAGTTGGGATACATAACTGTGGCAGTGCCTCCACCCAACGGAGCATCCAGGGTATGGATATGAGCTCCCGCTGGGAACATAGCCGAGTGATTAATAAAACTGACACAGGGCTAACTTAAAATTAACTTTGTATTGCACAGCAAAACACTATGCATAAATGCAACAGAAAAAAACATGAAATATAGAAGAATAAAATATACAGAAATTAAATATACAATACAAGGTTCAGCCACCCACAACAATCACTGCGGCCCACCCTAATCTTCACCCTAGTGGCCGCTGGGTACCTTTAGTTGGTGCACATAACACAGTTGGGGCCCATGAGTAACTTACTCCACAGTATGGGTTGAATTGTATTGGAAACTTCAGTATGTCAGTGGGACTGGAGATCAAAAGCTTTTATTGGTGTGTGGCTGAATTCAGGGTGCCCTGTTGTGGAGACAGGGGGAGAGGTTTTAGGCTTACCACTCTACCACCTGCAATCAGGGCAGTTCAGCCTTTAACTTCTTCACTGCCAACTCTGCTGCAAACAGCTCTGTATCTCTGTCTGCTGGAAGATTCTGCCAGGATGCTGCAACTCTCCTCTGAGCATGGATTTCAAGCAGGCCTCTGGTCCTAGGCCTCTCTCACTCTCCTTCTCTCTCTCAGCAAGGGTCCTTCACCTCTGGCATCCAACTCTCAACTCCCCTCTCCAAACTCCAATGGCCCCTTTTGTACCTCACCCATGTGCTTTGCAGTTCGCCATCTGCTGGTCACTCCATAAGAACTGCAGGTGAGTCAGTGACAGCAGCAATCACTAAAACCTCTTGAGGGGTTACACATATTATTCTGACATCTGTATATATGTCTGTGCGTAGTATATATAAACTAGTGATGTCCGGATCATGAACGAATCGTTCATTTGATCCGATTCTTTTTAGTGATCCGGATAAATCGGTTCAGGAGACTGAACGATTCATTTGTAGCGGTGCCAGTTCAGTCTGTGAATCATCCTAGAGTGAGTCATCTGCAGAGCACTCAGACACAGACTCTGGGGTCAGGTTACAGCTCATTAATTCACAGAGGAACGATGACTCATAGAGTCAGAGAGTCGTCCGAAGATTCGAATGATCCGAAGATTCAAATGATTCAAATGATTCAATGATTCAAATGATTCAAATGATTCGAATCTTACAGGGATCCGGATCTTACAGGGATCCGAATCTTACAGAGATTCGAATCATTCAGAGAATATTACTGATACCATACTTTTATAAATAAATACATTAATAATCTTCACTGCCCCCAGGATTTAGATTCCCCTGAGTTTGCCCCCCTTTACCTATAACTGCACCTTCAGTTAACTTTATTAAATTAATTAAATTAACCCTCAGTATAAAATTAACCCTTATACCCCATCAACCATAACTGCCCCTAAATTAACCCTAAAGCCCCCATCAACCATAACTGCCCCTAAATTAACCCTAAACACCCCATCAACCATAACTGCCCCTGAAATTAACCGTAAAGACCCCATCAACCATAACGGCCCCTGAAATTAAACCTAAATACTCCATTAACCATAACTGCCCCTAAATTAATTGCATGTACTCCAGATAAATTACCTAATAAATTGGTATGGTTGATGGGGTCTTTAGTGTTAATTTAGGTGCATTTATGGTTGATGAGGTGTTTAGGGTTAATTTAGCGGCAGTTATGGTTGATGGGGTGTTTAGGGTTAATTTAGGGGCAGTTATGGTTGATGGGGTGTTTAGGGTTAATTTTAGGGGCAGTTATACTTAATGGGGTGTTAAGGGTTAATTTTAGGGGCAGTCATGGTTGATGGGGTGTTAAGGGTTAATTTTAGGGGCAGGCATGGTTGATGGGGTGTTAAGGGTTAATTTTAGGGGCAGTCATGGTTGATGGGGTGTTAAGGGTTAATTTTCGAAGGCACAGTCCTTGGAAATATAAGTCTTTTTATAAAAAATAAAATCAAATAAAAAGTAAAGTCAGTAAGAATCCAAACAGCTGCCCATTGTTTTAAGCATCGCGGTGATGATTTGACTTTCTGGAGAGTTGTGGTTGGTGCCAACCCACTATCGGACCCGGGGACAGATGCTCAGATCCGAACCATAAAAGAAAAAATTCAACATGAGGACTACAACCCTGCAATTGAATACAATGACATTGCTTTGCTCCAGCTGAATAGTTGTTCGCTGTCTGCCAAACCTTGTACTAGTAACACATTGTGAGGGCAGAACACATACCATGGAAACAATCATGTTTTTTCAACTCCATAATTATTCCTCCCCATTAAATTAGTTCTATTCTTTTGTTAAGTCCCTGATTGCTGTTGATTGGTGCAGACAGCCCTGAGCGGGGACAGGAATTTCACTACAGGACTTTGGTTATACTAGTTTTGTCACATTTTCCTACAGACACCAGCTACCCCAGGATGAACTTTTGAATCAAACACTGATTAAAACACAAAAAGTGAATTTAGTAATGATTAATGTCATGGAGACAACCCTCCTTTGTTTTAACACTTTTGCAGTACTTGTGTTTAGCTGTAATTTTCTTCTCTCTCATTATATATATTGTTTTTTTTTCATAGACACCACTGGTTTGATTATATTATCTAATTTACTATAAAAACACTTATTGACTTTATTGACTTTTATTTTTTAAGATACAAAAGTTAATGGAAAAAAAACACTAAATAGATTGTAATATCACCGACAATACCCATTGTTTTTGTCACGGGGTCAGGTAGCGGGGGAGGATCCAACTATGCAGATATATGGACGTAGCGTAGTCCAGTCAAAAGAGCAACGGCAAACAGCGAGGTCAAAACGTATCCGAGGTCGAGGCAGGCAGATAAGAGGCAAAACGGTATAACAGGTCCGAGGTCGAGGCAGGCAGATCAGAATCGTAGTCAAAAGAGCAGGCAAGGGTCGGTACACAAGGCAAGATAATGTCACAAGGAACAGCACACCCCAAAAAGCAATATACTTTGAACGGGTACAGAAGATAAAACAAATGGCCTTTAAATAGGGAATGCCTACTCACAATGAGGCCGCGATCCCGGTGGGGGGAGGTGGTGACGCGCCTGCACGTCCCTGGCGAGCAGGCGCAAGCCCGAGTGACGACGTGGAGGCAGGACCTCCCTGCCGGCGTCCGGTCGCGGCGGCGGTGAAGCCGCGACCTCGCCGCGACCGTACGGCGTCGGCGGCTTCGACGGGCGCGCCACCGGGATCCCCTGGAGCGCGCCCCGAGCGCGACGGAGCCGGACGAGAGGGAAACAGCGCGTGGAAACGGGCGACACAACGGGGAGCGTGCACGAAGCGAGCCGGCACCCAAGTCCGCTCCTCAGGACCGTACCCTTTCCAGGCCACAAGGTACTGTAAGCCGTTGTGAACCCTACGGGAATCAAGGATCCCGTCAACGAGGTACTCCTCATGACTCTGGACGTCGAGGGGAGCAGGAGACTGAACGGGACCGGAGAACTGGTTGGACACAAACGGCTTCAACACGAGACGTGGAAGGACCTAGGTATTCTCATGGTAGGTGGCAGAGCAAGGGACACCGTCACGTCGTTGAGCACGGCATGGATGCGGAAAGGACCGATAAAACTGGGCCCCAGAGTCCTGGACGACTGGCGTAAACGGATGTGTCGCGTAGACAACCAGACACGGTCACCCACTTGGTAAGCTGGAGGAGGCGTCCTCTTGGAGTCAGCACATCGTTTGTGGCGACGAGAGGTCTTTTGGCATGCGCAGGTGTGACAGGCAGCAAGGTACGCTCGAATGTCTTTGGCAAGAGATGGCCACCAGAATGCTTTCCGTATGAGGTAGTCCGTCTTCCGAAAACCAGAGTGACCTGCGAGAAAGGACTTATGTCCCCAGTGAAGGACGTCCGGGCGGAGACTGGGAGGTACGTAAAGACGACCCGGAGGAGGACGTCCGGAAGACGGGACGGCCCCTTGGGACATGCGGATTTTGCTCATAGTGCGGAGGGACAAACCCGGTGGCTGTCATGTTGTCTGGAGAGTGCATCGGCCTTGACGTTTTTGGAGCCCGGTCTGTAAGTAATGTAGAAATGAAACCGGTTAAAAAAAAGCGACCACCGTGCTTGTCGAGGACTTAACCTCTTGGCGCTCTCAATGTACAACAGGTTCTTGTGGTCGGTCATGACGACTACAGGTTGTTCCGTGCCTTCTAACAGGTGGCGCCACTCCTCGAACGCCATTTTGACGGCTAGGAGTTCGCGGTTCCCAACGTCGTAGTTCCGTTCAGCCGTGGAGAAACCTTTAGAAAAGAAGGCACAGGGATGATATTTTGTGGTCTGGTCGTGTCGTTGCGATAACACAGCCCCTGCTCCGGTTTCGGAGGCATCAACCTCTAGGAGATACTGTTTGGAAGGATCCGGCCGCCGTAATATGGGGGCAGAGACGAAGGCTTGTTTAAGACGGTCGAACGCCTGACGGGCGTGTGTGGTCCACAGAGACGGGTCAACTCCTTTTTTAGTCATAGCAGTGATTGGAGCGGCTATGGTAGCGTAATTTCTGATAAAGCGTCTATAATAATTGGCGAAGCCCAGGAAACGTTGGATGGCTTTGAGCGTTTGCGGGAGGGGCCATGTGGTTATGGCCTCGAGTTTAGCAGGGTCCATGTGAAGACCTTCGGAGGAGACGATGTACCCAAGGAAGGGCAAACGGGTCTTCTCGAAGACGCATTTTTCGGCCTTGGCGTACAAACCGTTCTCCCGTAGCCTCTGTAGAACAGCCTTTAGGTGACGCCGGTGTGCGTCGAGTGTAGGGGAATAGACAAGGATGTCGTCCAAATATACAATGACGTGGGACAAAAGCATATCTCTGAAGACGTCGTTAATGAAGGCCTGGAAGACCGCAGGAGCGTTGCACAACCCGAAGGGCATGACTCTATATTCGTAGTGCCCGAAGCGGGTGTTGAAGGCCGTCTTCCACTCGTCCCCGGACTTAACGCGAATCAGATTGTAGGCACCCCTGAGATCCAGTTTGGTGAAATAGGTGGCCCCTTTCAGGAGGTCGTAGATCTCTGTGATGAGGGGAAGCGGATATCGGTTCTTAACCGTGATAAGGTTCAGACCCCTGTAATCGATGCATGGCCTTAGGGACCCTTACTTCTTGGCCACGAAGAAGAATCCAGCCCTGGCAGGCGAAGAGGATGGGCGAATGAAGCCTTTGTCTAGGCTTTCCTTGATGTATGTTTCAAGGGCTTTGTTCTCCGGTTCGGAGAGAGGGAACGTTCGACCCCTTGGTGGGTTGGACCCAGGTAACAGTTCGATGGCACAATCGTAGGGCCGATGTGGTGGTAACTTCTCCGCATCCTTTTTGGAAAACACATCCAAGTAGTCCCAGTAGTGTTTTGGTACCAGGGTTCTGGGGTCTGTGGGTGTGATCTCAAGGACGAGATTGACTCGGCGACAGGGCACGACACAAGACACATGGCACCGGTTGCTCCATGCCAGTATGTCTCCTCTGTCCCAATCGATGTGAGGGTTGTGTTGACGTAGCCAGGGATGTCCCAGGATGAGAGAGGCATGAGGAGACTTGATTATCTCGAACGTGAGCTGTTCCTGGTGGGTTACCCCCACCAGTAGGGTTAGGGGTATGGATTCCTGTGTCACGAGCCCTGATCCCAGAAGGGAGCCATCAACGGACACCACCAGAGAAGGCGTGTCTTTGGTGCGAAGCGGTACGTGATTATCCTTGGCCCACTGGAGATCCATGAACATGCCCGCAGCTCCGGAATCTATGAAGGCGCGGGTGGTCACCACATGATCCTCCCAGCGGATGGAGATAGGCACCGTCATTCGAGTAGCAGGAGGAAAAGTAAGGCGATATGTGCTTAGGGTGCCTTCTCCGGTACAACCTAAGCGTTGTCTTTTACCGGCCTGGTGGGACAGGAAGACAAAAGGTGGTCGGCTTGACCACAGTACATACATAGTCCCTGTGTCCGTCTGTGCTTCTTTTCAGCCTCGGACAGTCGACGAACGTTCCCGATCTCCATGGGTTCATCGGCAACGGACGACGGGGGCGTAGAGGATGAAGCTCTTGCGAGACCGGAGGCAAATAGTCCTGTTTTTCTTCCGCGGCTGTGGTCTTGCAACCTCTCTTGGATACGTTTATCCACTCTTAGACACAGGGCTATGAGATAGATCCTCGAGATCTGTGGGGGTGTCGTGGAAGACGAGAGCGTCTTTGATCTTCTCGTTGAGACCGCGTTTGAAGGCGGCCTTGAGAGCGCCCTCTTCCCAGTTGGTCTCATGGGCTAGGGTGCGGAATTCCACGGTGTATTGAGCCAGGGTTTTGCGGCCTTGGTGAAGATCAAGCAACGAGGACTCTGCAGTCTTTTTACGACCAGGAGCGTCAAAGACGGTTCGAAGAGCTTCCATAAAAGCGGGACAGTCCTCAAGGAGGTATGATTCTTGTTCAACAAGGGGAGATGCCCATAGCAATGCGTCACCTTTCAGAAGTGAAATAATGAACGAGACCCTTTTGGAGGATGTCAGGAACGCTTGGGGATGGTTCCGGAAGTGGAGCATACATTGGTTGAGGAAGCCACGGCACTCCTTCGGATCCCCAGAATATTTATCGGGCAGAGGAAACCTTGCGACGGCCCCCGTGTCCTCGTATGAGGCGTCTCTGCGATGAGGAGAACTCACGGTAGGTAGCGATGTCAAGGAACGTAGCAGGCCTGTCATGGCGTCGACCTTTTGCTCCAGGGATTGGAGTTGAGCAGCCTGGGCGGCGAGACGCTGGTCCTGGAGGTCCTGACGTGCTTGCAGCCGTGCCATATCCGCGGGATCCATATATGACCCGTTCAAAATTGTCACGGGGTCAGGTAGCGGGGGAGGATCCAACTATGCAGATATATGGACGTAGCGTAGTCCAGTCAAAAGAGCAACGGCAAACAGCGAGGTCAAAACGTATCCGAGGTCGAGGCAGACAGATAAGAGGCAAAACGGTATAACAGGTCCGAGGTCGAGGCAGGCAGATCAGAATCGTAGTCAAAAGAGCAGGCAAGGGTCGGTACACAAGGCAAGATAATGTCACAAGGAACAGCACACCCCAAAAAGCAATATACTTTGAACGGGTACAGAAGATAAAACAAATGGCCTTTAAATAGGGAATGCCTACTCACAATGAGGCCGCGGCGTGCCGTGCGCGGCGTGCGTGTCGTGCGCCGCGTGACGTCATCGCGGCAGTCATCCGATCCGCGATCCCGGTGGGGGGAGGTGGTGACGCGCCTGCACGTCCCTGGCGAGCAGGCGCAAGCCCGAGTGACGACATGGAGGCAGGACCTCGCCGCGACCGTACGGCGTCGGCGGCTTCGACGGGCGCGCCGCCGGGATCCCCTGGTGACACTCAGCCAACATCGGGTCGCGGCGGGGGCGGAGCCGCGACCCCGACGTGACCGTGCGGCGTCAGCGGCAGGACGGAGGGAGCTGCCACGAGCACGCGAGGTAAGTGCGGCTCTCGTGACAGTTTTTAGGTTTTGGTTGGGTTTTTTTTGCAAATTAAAAGACAACAGGTAGCGTTTTGATATTTTTCAAAAACAGGTTTTTTTCATACTTGGTCACCCTGTCCTCATGCAACGGTTTGTCAGGTTGTTTTGGGGCTAAGAAGCCACATTTGAGGTGTAAGTTTGTTTTAATTTTAGCATCTGGTCGGTCTGAGCTCAGGTCCTATTTGGGACATCTATGAACCCGGCAAATTCAATTTATACCAAACCATACATTTTTATAAACATCACTGGAGAATTATTTTTACAGGTTATGTCAGGGTCCACTTTTCTCTGCCTGAACCATGGCTTAATTATACATCAGGCATATCCATGTGCTACCACTAGTGGCCGCCCTCCTGCCTCTGGAGTGCACAGAACCAGATTACCAGGCACAGCTGACCCTCATTACCTGAGTGAAGCCCTGCCTTTATAAGACCTGCCCTGCCCTTCAGTCAGGGCCTTGGCATTGATGTTGAAGGACTGTTTTGCTCTGAACCAGTACCTCCACCTCCACCTCCACCTCCACCTGCGCCTGCACCTCCACCTGCACATGAGCCTGCGCCTGCACCGTTACCTGAGCCTGTGCCTGCGCCGTTACCTGAGCCTGTGCCTGCGCCGTTACCTGAGCCTGCGTCGTTACCTGAGCCTGTGCCGTTACCTGAGCCTGTGCCTGCACCGTTACCTGAGCCTGCACCGTTACCTGAGCCTGTGCCTGCACCGTTACCTGTGCCTGTGCCTGCACCGTTACCTGTGTCTGTGCCTGCACCGTTACCTGTGCCTGCACCGTTACCTGTGCCTGCACCGTTACCTGAGCCTGCGCCGTTGCCTGGGCCGTTACCTGAGCCTGCGCCTGGGCCGTTACCTGCGCCTGGGCCGTTACCTGCGCCTGCGCCGTTACCTGCGCCTGCGCCGTTACCTGCGCCGTTACCTGAGCCTGTGCCTGGCCCTGTATTGCTCTGTTGCCGTCCGCCCCGCCAGTGGGCCTCCGTTGCCGTCCGCACCGCCAGTGGGCTTACCTGCCAGTGGGCTTACCTGCCAGTGTGCCAGTACCCGAGCCTGTACCTGCGCCTGTACCTGCCGTTCGTGACGTGACCTGCCCTGCATGTCATTGGTCATTAAAGGGTTAAAATAAGGAGACCATAACCAGAGTGAAGCGTAAAATAAAGATGCAAAAGATTGGAAAAATATAAAAACTGGTCTGGACACTTAATGCAAACATGGTTCTGAAGTGGTCATTGACGACGTGTTGAACGTTTGTTCGTCATAAAATTCTACTCAACCACTTTATAGATTTTTTACAAAAACATGATTCCTTAAAAACTGGTTCCATAATCACATAGATGGGTACAATTCTGCAGTAGAGAGAACATTTCTTTGATAAAATATGTTATGAACAATGCAATTTACAACTAGTTAAGCAATAAGTGCGAACCTGCTGTCCTATTGCTGTTTCATAGATAACTCTGTTTTGGAGCTATTTATTTATTTTTACCTTGAGAGTCTTTTTTTTCTTCCTACTTTACATAATACAGTATATGTTTTTCTTTTTGGTTTTTTTCTCCTTTTTACCATAAGATATTGAAAGCCCATAAACAGCACATGAAAAATGTATTAATTTGCAAACCCAGTATTAGATTTTGCAGATCAGCAGAAGAATAGCCAGACCACAAGATTTCAATATTTACCGGGTACCTTGCTACTTCACAAAAGAAAGACTACGTCCAATGCCCCTGCTTGATCTTAGGTAATCTATACGAAGTTTTGACTATATCGACAGCGTTTTATAATCATCACAATAACACGTCTTATTGATGCATTTCTATTTATTAATATCTTAACTTATACAACTAATGCCTAACACTCTATATGGTTTGCAAATCACAAATAGATGGTTCACCATTGATTTAAAGTTCTTTTCCATTCTGGACCATCTAAAATAGACCAATCTTCTTGCCGACGTTGGTGATAATTTTGGCAAATTTTTGCCAGATGTTTTTCTCCACGGCTCTCTTTTCAATCTTTTTGGATTTATCGATGTGTCCATAGATCCAGTCGAGATAGTGCTGCGTTGAAGTGTAAATTTGAGGGCTTTGCTTCTTGCTACAGCTGGAGCCCCAGCTGTTTATGCCAACCAGAGTATAGAACTTGGTTTTGCTTCTTTTGCACATCAAAGCTCCTCCATGGTCGCCGTGGCAGCTATCGATGCCTTCCTGTTCATTTCCCGCACACAGGTTGTACTCACTCACAGCACCGTTGTACCAGCTCGGGCGGTTGCAGCGTTCAACAGAAATCAAATTTACCTTGGTTTCCTGAAAGATGTTTGATTGCGCAGTGGATCCTTCTTTGATGACACCCCAGCCTGCAGCGTAGCAGTTATCCATGTTACTGAGAATCGCTGCTTTGGGTGGAAGGCAGGCAGGCTGAGTATTCGTGTCAAAGAAGATTGGCGTATTCAGCTGGAGTAAGGCAATGTCATTGTATTCAATTGCAGGGTTGTAGTCCTCATGTTGAATTTTTTCTTTTATGGTTCGGATCTGAGCATCTGTCCCCGGGTCCGATAGTGGGTTGGCACCAACCACAACTCTCCAGAAAGTCAAATCATCACCGCGATGCTTAAAACAATGGGCAGCTGTGAGAACCCACAAATGATTCAGAACCACCCCTCCGCATGAATGAAAATAATCACCATTAATGCCTTCCTGGATACTAACTATCCATGGCCAGTCAGTAGGCTCTCCAAACTTGGCCCCTACCACACGAGGGCCATTGGCTTCATTCACTAGGGGTCTGTTCCCACATTCTGCATATTCAAAGTTCTCCGATGCACTGATCAGAGCACATATAAAAACAAGAATCACATACAGCTTCATGGTTAGACCGTCGCTGTCTACTAATGCAACAGAATGCACAGAATATAGCTGAGAGAATAATGACATCATAAAGGCAGAAGCATCTATCGAGGTCACAATAGAACTGAAGCATGAAACACAGGCAAACCGAGGAAGGGGAAAAACAATTGATTAAATAAATATAATATAAATAACTAAACAAAACATGTAAAAATAAAATACAAATACAAAATTACTGGAAACTTTATTGTAGCTATTTATTAAAAGTCAAAATTAACTATTATTAATATCACCCTAAACCAATCAAAGAAACATATAAAACTGTTGATCATATGCTGCCCAAATTCATATATTCCCAGTTATAATAACTCACAACAGTGTATCCTTTGTAGAATTGATAGTAAAGCTGTTGCCTTTCAGTATAAAACTGTAGGATACATTGTTTGTAAATAAAGGCTGCTGGATCCAAGACCACGGTCTCTGCGAGGAACACCCACAGTATTAGTAAACGGGGTCCAAAACCGATGCAAACGATGTTTCCGATGCAAAAAATGTCTCCGGTTATGATATATGTGAAACCAGTACTAGCTAATCTTTCCCATTCCGTTTGTGCCGTCTTCGACTGTTACGTGGGAAGTCAGCTGACCAACTGCCATTGTCCTTCCTAAACTAATACTGCCTAACACACAGTTAATAATAATAATAATTCTTATTTTTGTAGCAGAATCACGGTTTAATATGACAAACGACATTCCAACAAATCTACACACTTCATTCAAATTGCTTAGGAAATTAACCCAGAAAGGGTTTAATCCAAATGCTACTATATATATATATATATAATTTTGTCCTTTTGTGGACAAATTACCCTCATATGTAAAGGATAAAATCGCGCAATACAAAAGCTTTCTAAAATAAATATAATTTGAAATACAATAAACGTCTAATACTAAATGACAGACTATAGAAGAAAAGGCTGTATAGAAAGAAAGCCCCGTCTGTCTTAAAAAACGGTATATAATATGTGTGGGTACTTTTAATTGGTTAAAAGGGGAATTATGGGTGAACAAAGATATGCTAAAAAATGGCAAAAAAAGCTCCTGTCATTTAGGGGAGTAAACCCCTGTGTCATGAAGGGGTTAAAATTAGTTGGACGATCTGAGACATTTAGGTGTGACAAATATGCAAAAAGAGAAGAAATCCATAATTCATAAATACTTCGTCACAGCACAGCGGTCCATCCTCGCGGATGATTGATCAATGTTATTTTGTTGGAAATGGTCTTCAACATCAACGTCCTATAGATACGCAACTGTTTTAGGGGCTTTGTGGTGATTTCCCGCGGGGCCCCCAGAAAGCAGGGCGCTGGGGCAACTGCCCAGTGTGCCCATAGGTTTAGATTGGAGTTCCAAATTCGGTGGGGGGGGGTAAAAGGGGGGACAAGGAACATTATTGATAAACAAGTGTAAATACCTTATAGGAGTTGCATGTTTTAGAAGTTACATCTTCCATCGTTGCAGATATCCACATGCACTTAGATTCTGATGCTCCCGGTCTTCTGGGTGGAATTTAGAACTTTTTTTTCCTTTTGAGGGTTTTTAATTTTAACATGCAAATGTGATACCATTACAATTTTAGAACTTTTTTGAAGAACAGACGCACCAGAACTTTGGTTCCAGCCAAGAGTTCTCCAAACTCACCTGCAGCATGCGGCTGCCGGCTGGTATGAAAACTTATCTACGTCATAATCATCCAGCCGATTCAAGTGTACGTACTGCAGTCCTATATACAGTAGGTAGCGTTTGATTTTTAATAAAGATTAAAACATCTACCTGCAAAGCCATGTGATTATGCCCTGGATACTGCATGGTCCATGGGGTCTGTGTGGTGGTGCTGGTCTTTCTATCCTATCTCCCAAGTACAGGTGGATGAGCCAGCCGGTTCTACGGTACAACTGTTTGTGAACATTGTTATTATCTGAAATACTAAACAAGAAAAGAAGTTTCTTCTTGAATTGATGGTCAGAGCCGGTCATTGGACTGGACCCGACACACGCTCACCCAGAGGGAGTTTGCCCCTATGTGCTGGAATTACTTTCACACCTCCAGTAATTCATAGAATTTGTGTAGAATCAACATTTACAAACTTGTCAACCTTTTATGTTATGTTGCAAGTCTTTTTAGGCAACAAATAAGCAATTTTTCCAAGTTAATGATTTTGATTCAGATGAGTTTATTAATATTTAAACTTTTCTTGCTCCAATTTTCCTCAGGGTTAAACTTTTGTTCTGTACGCCTCTAAAGAAACATTGTGTTATGTGAGGTGGAGCTGATGCTTCACTTGTCTCGGTTTTATTTTCATCTTTCAGAGCTCTTTTGAGGAATGTCATTGGAGAGAACTGGAAGAAACTCACGAGCGCCAGGCTCAGCTCCTTCAACATGGCGTTCTGGGTAAAGGAGCAGCTCACATGATCACAGCATATCGGGTGGCGACAAATGGAACATCTAGCACTTGTATGCTGACATCATGAGCATTTATTTCTACATTTCTAATATTTCTAATAATTCTAAAATATAGTTTTCTATTTATGAAACGTGTCTCATGCATTATCGCTTTGCATTAGGGC
Source organism: Spea hammondii (assembly GCA_029215755.1). Classification (NCBI taxonomy): domain Eukaryota; kingdom Metazoa; phylum Chordata; class Amphibia; order Anura; family Pelobatidae; genus Spea; species Spea hammondii. The sequence continues at coordinate 11,943,886 of JARDYJ010000001.1, forward strand.
TTGACAAATCCACTTCATACGAAGCAGGCAGTCCTCAAAATCCACAAACTCAGAGCTGCTGCACTACTACCTTTAGGTGAGATGACCCTGTTGAGCTCCAGGCAGTATCTGTATAGAGCCAGTAGATCCCAGGACGCACTGTGATCTGGTCAGACTGGTCACAAGCGTCACGGCGAGAGATTTTGTATCTCACAAGACGGTGGTGTCCTTTAAAAAATAAACAAATTTCCAAGAGGTAAAGCATTCAACCATGCAAGTCAATGGAGCACAGCTTTCTAATGTGATTAGTAAAATATTTATTTTAAACATGGAAAAAATAAAAATAGCTAAATAATTCAAATTCAAAATAATTATGCAGTGATGTCACCATCGGGGGAAAAAGGAAACATTGACATCACGGTACAAAGCAAATACATAAAAAAGGAATCATAAAAGGGGTTCAGATACATCTCTGTACAAAATCATACAAGAATTTGAAGACATGTCCAAGTAAATACAACCAGGTGGAGCATTGTAAAGTATATATATATAAAAATAAAAGATCGACAAGCGCGAATTGCAACCCGCGAAAGCCCCCGCCACCGTGGCCCGCACCTAGAAAGAGAAGGGAAAAAGGGGGACAGAGATGGGGGTAAGTGAAGGGGGGGTAAGCAAAGAGAGAGGAAAGGGAAAAGGGATCAGAATAGAAGGAGGTAGTCTGCACGCCTTTGGTGAAAGAGGGCCTAGAGCCAGTGGGGTCTGCCTATCATTACATTAGGAGCTCCGCCAAAACCGTAGAGGATTGGAAGGCTAACCAGCATGTCCAAACCCCTGTATATGCTTCCATCCTATCAGAGGACAAGTGGACCAATTCTTCCATCATCCTCGATGGAAGGAAGGGGCCTCAGGACGTCTCCAGTATAAAGGAATTAGACAACGAGCAGCATTAAGAAGGTGTCATATAATAGAGCGTTTCATAGACGTTAAAGATTTCTCAGATTGAAGGAGGCCAACAGTTTGTATGACAACTCCTGATCCCTTGTCACGGACCGGGTTATCAGGTCTGATAGGAACCCAGGTGCAGGGGATACGAGGGGCTCTGTCTGTACCCCACGATGCATGATGGCTTGGGGTTGGTACAGACGGGCGCAGGAAATAAATCACAGACAGAAGATGCTGATAATAGTTGTATTGCAGATGATGGTACAACAACATATACACAGGAAAAGTCTCTTGGCTGGAAGCCGTCTGGATTGGGCACACACGGCAGGAAGCCCTCTGGATGGGGCACACACGGCAGGAAGCTCTCTGGATGGGGCACACACGGCAGGAAGCCCTCTGGATGGGGCACACACGGCAGGAAGCCCTCTGGATGGGGCACACACAGCAGGAAGCCCTCTGGATGGGGCACACACGACAGGAAGCCCTCTGGATGGGGCACACACAACTGGAAGCCCTCTGGATGGGGCACACACGACAGGAGCAGATCAGGAACCATACAGGAGCAGATCAGGAACCATACAGGCAGTCCTAAAAGGTCAATGTCAAGGCCCAGACTGAAGGGCTGGGCAGGTTTATATAGGCTGGCTAAATCAGGTAATGGACCTGATAATCAGTCAGAGTTCAAACAATTCCAGACAGCGAAGGGTGAAACGTCACATCCCTATTGCTATTCTCCCAATGTTCCTCCTTAAGGTCTATCTGTAGAGCCGTCTCCCACTTACCTACATGAGACGGGAGGGCAGGATATACAAGGAGAAGGAGCAGGCCATATAACAGGGAGATGCCATGGGCAAGACTGAAGCCACTTTTATGTCATTTGAATTATATGATGTTTGTGTAGATATTTCAGCAGTTATACAATTCCATTTTTAGTTTATCATGCTGCGGTATTGTACCATAGACAACAGCACCTTCAGCACACCAAGACATTTTGGTCAATTCTCTGCTTCCAACTTTGTGGGAACAGTTTGTGGAAGATCTTTTTCTTTTCCAGAATTACTGAACCCCGACGCACAAATCAAGCTCCGTAAAGCCATACGTCTCATCCAACATCAGTGCCTGACCTCACAAATGCTCTATCATGTGGAAAGCCTTCCCAGAAGAGTGGAAGCTGTTTTAGCTTTAAAGAGGGAACAACTGCATATTCATATGTATTTATAATGCAATGTCATAAAAGTTTCTGTAATGGCCAGGTGTGCCAATACTTTTGTCCATATAGTGTATATGCAGTGTAAAAAGAGATTGCAGGTTGTTATGAGGGCTTTCAAGAATCTCCCATGCTATATGGAGAACATGATACAACAAACATCTGAGATAATGGGGAGGAATAACCATACAGATCAAGGGAAAAGGATGTTAATATGGCTGCTCAAGCAATATTCACAGAGATAGATTGCATTATTTAGATATAAACTGCTAATGTCTACCTCCAGAAAAACTCCTCTGGGTGTTATTGGCAATAAATATCACTATACACATAAAGCCAGCAGTGTCACCTTTTTTAATGGAAGATCTAGGCTTGTGGTTCTAAACTGATTGGCAGCTGGTTGGGAAACCCTTTGCATGAATTCTAACTCCAAGCTGTATTTGAAGAAGCAGCTATTGAGAACGAGAATCTGAATCATTCATCCTTGCATACTATTCTGACATCTGTATATATGTCTGTGCGTAGTATATATAAAGTTGGTGCCTTACACTGCCACCTGGTGGTGAACTTTGGCCATGTTTCTGTCAACTTCCTGTTCCAGGTTATTCCACTGTAAGCTAGTCTGAGGAGAAGACAGTTAGAGCAGTGATGAGCTCTCCCTTTTTCTTACACACAGGCCTTGGAAATATAACTCTTTTTACAAAAAATAAAATCAAATAAAAAGTAAAGTCAGTAAGAATCCAAACAGTACCATTGCTTCCTGGGTTTTTATTGAGTAGTTGTTCGCTGTCTGCCAAACCTTGTACTAGTAATACATCGTGGGGGCAGAACACATACCATGGAAACAATCATTTTTTTTCAACTCCATAATTATTCCTCCCCATTAAATTAGTTCTATTCTTTTGTTATGTCCCTGATTGCTGTTGGTTTTGCAGACAGCCCTGAGCGGGGACAGGAATTTCATTACAGGACTTTGGTTATACTAGTTTTGTCACATTTTCCTACAGACACCAGATATCCCAGGATGAACTTTTGAATCAAACACTGATTAAAACACAAAAAGTGAATTTAGTAATGAAGTAATGATTAATGTCATGGAGGCAACCCTCCTTTGTTTTAACACTGTTGCAGTACTTGTGTTTAGCTGTAATTTTCTTCTCTCTCATTATATATATATTGTTATTTTCAGGAGATACCACTGTTTTGATTACATTATCTAATTTACTATACAAACACTTATTGACTTTATTGACTTTTATTTTTTAACCTACAAAAGTTAATGGAAAAAAAACATTAAATAGATTGTAATATCACCGACAATACCCGTTGTTTTTAGTTTTTTAGTGTTTTCATATTTTTCAAAACCTGTTTTTTTCATACTTGGTCACCCTGTCCTAATGCAAAAGGTTGTTTGGGGGCTAAGAAGCCACATTTGAGGTATAATATTTTTTTAATTTTAGCATCTGGTCGGTCTGAGCTCAGGTCCTATTTGGGACATCTATGAACCCTGCAAATTCAATTTATACCAAACCATACATTTTTATAAACATCACCGGAGAATTATTTTTACAGGTTATGTCAGGGTCCACTTTTTGCTGTCTGAAACATGGCTTAATTGTACATCAGGCATATCCATCTGCTTCCACTAGTGGCCGCCCTCCTACCTCTGGAGTGCTCAGAACCAGATTACCAGGTACAGCTAAGCCTCATTACCTGAGCCAGCACCTGCACATGAGCCTGTGCCTGCACCGTTACCTGAGCCTGAGCCTGCGCCTGCACCGTTACCTGAGCCTGCGCCTGCACCGTTACCTGAGCTTGTGCCTGGCCCTGTATTGCTCTGTTCCCGTCCGCCCCGCCAGTGGTCCTCCGTTACCGTTCCGCCCCGCCAGTTGACCTCCGTTCCTGTCTGCCCCGCCAGTGGGCTTACCTGCCAGTGTGCCAGTACCAGAGCCAGTACCTGAGCCTGTACCTGCCGTCCGCCCTACCAGTGGGCTTATCTGCCGTCCGCCCTGCCTCAGCTCCCCTGTCTTTGCCTCAGCTCCCCTGTCTCTACCTCAGCTCCTTTCTATTCCGTTTTCCAGTACTGCTAATCTGTCTGTACCTATCTACCCATCAATATGCATAAAGGGGTACAGACAGACTTCCCCGTATCCCCTGCACATTGGCTCCTACCCGACCTGCTCGCCCGGGTCCTGACAGGTTACCGCTTTCTAACTTAATTTTAAGTCACAATGTGGCAGGCAAGCCATTGTTTTTTTTTTTAATTCTCGTGACGTGCCCTGCATGTCATTGGTCATTAAAGGGTTAAAATAAGGATACCATAACCAGAGTGAAGCGTAAAATACAGATACAAAAGATTGCAAAAATATAAAAACTGGTCTGGACACTTAATGCAAACATGGTCCTGATGGGGTCATTGACGACTTGTTGAACGTTTGTTCGTCATAAAATTCTACTCAACCACTTTATAGATTTTTACAAAAACATGATTCCTTAAAAACTGGTTCCATAATCACATAGATGGGTACAATTCTGCAGTAGAGAGAACATTTTTTTGATAAAATATGTTATGAAGAATGCAATTTACAACTAGTTAAGCAATAAGTGCGAACCTGCTGACCTATTGCTGTTTCATAGATGATATTTTCTTTGTATGGAAAAGGACAGAAATAGAATGATTCCAATAATTGGGGCATTAAACTTCTTACCAATATAAATAAGAGTAAAATACAATTTCTTGATCTTGATATCTTCATATAGAACCAACAAATACATACGACTACATACTTCAAAAAAGTGGACGTAAATATCTTTTATAGATAATTCTAGATGCCGCTTTGCACCTTAAATTAACAATGTCCTCAATGAACAATTCTGCAGGATGAAAAGAAATCATACTCAGGAAGATGTTTTAAGATTAAACCTCTTTCCGTTCTTTGATATTTAAATCCAGACGCATAAATGAATGTGTCAGGACTCGGGCGATCAGGTCGTGCAGGAGCCCATGTGCAGGGGATACTTGGGGTTCGGTCTGTAACCCACGGTGCATGATTATGCAAACAAAGACACCACAAGCTGGAATCCAGGTAATGCAGTGTATTTTATGTATATAACAGGACCAGCAAATAAGGGTAATACAGTCTAAGCAAGAAACCGGACGTATGGCAAAATAAAATACCGGTAATAAGTCTTTTGGCAGGGAGCCCGCTTGGAAGGGCATGTAAGGCAGGGAGCCCGCTTGGAAGGGCGCGAAAGGCACAGAGAACTACGTCCAATGCCCCTGCTTGATCTTATTTAATCTATACGAAGTTTTGACTATATCGACAGCGTTTTATAATCATCACAATAACACGTCTTATTGATGCATTTCTATTTATTAATATCTTAACTTATACAACTAATGCCTAACACTCTATATGGTTTGCAAATCACAAATAGATGGTTCACCGTTGATTTAAAGTTCTTTTCCATTCTGGACCATCTAAAATAGACCAATATTCTTGCCGACGTTGGTGATCATTTTGGCTACTTTTTGCCAGATGTTTTTCTCCACGGCTCTCTTTTCAATCTTTTTGGATTTATCGATGTGTCCATAGATCCAGTCGAGATAGTGCTGCGTTGAAGTGTAAATTTGAGGGCTTTGCTTCTTGCTACAGCTGGAGCCCCAGCTGTTTATGCCAACCAGAGTATAGAACTTGGTTTTGCTTCTTTTGCACATCAAAGCTCCTCCATGGTCGCCGTGGCAGCTATCGATGCCTTCCTGTTCATTTCCCGCACACAGGTTGTACTCACTCACAGCACCGTTGTACCAGCTCGGGCGGTTGCAGCGTTCAACGGAAATCAAATTTACCTTGGTTTCCTGAAAGATGTTTGATTGCGCAGTGGATCCTTCTTTGATGACACCCCAGCCTGCAGCGTAGCAGTTATCCATGTTACTGAGAATCGCTGCTTTGGGTGGAAGGCAGGCAGGCTGAGTATTCGTGTCAAAGAAGATTGGCGTATTCAGCTGGAGTAAGGCAATGTCATTGTATTCAATTGCAGGGTTGTAGTCCTCATGTTGAATTTTTTCTTTTATGGTTCGGATCTGAGCATCTGTGCCCGGGTCCGATAGTGGGTTGGCACCAACCACAACTCTCCAGAAAGTCAAATCATCACCGCGATGCTTAAAACAATGGACAGCTGTGAGAACCCACAAATGATTCAGAACCACCCCTCCGCATGAATGAAAATAATCACCATTAATGCCTTCCTGGATACTAACTATCCATGGCCAGTCAGTAGGCTCTCCAAACTTGGCCCCTACCACACGAGGGCCATTGGCTTCATTCACTAGGGGTCTGTTCCCACATTCTGCATATTCAAAGTTCTCCGATGCACTGATCAGAGCACATATAAAAACAAGAATCACATACAGCTTCATGGTTAGACCGTCGCTGTCTACTAATGCAACAGAATGCACAGAATATAGCTGAGAGAATAATGACATCATAAAGGCAGAAGCATCTATCGAGGTCACAATAGGACTGAAGCATGAAACACAGGCAAACCGAGGAAGGGGAAAAACAATTGATTAAATAAATATAATATAAATAACTAAACAAAACATGTAAAAATAAAATACAAATACAAAATTACTGGAAACTCTATTGTAGCTATTTATTAAAAGTCAAAATTAACTATAATTAATATCACTCTAAACCAATCAAGGAAACATATAAAACTGTTGATCATATGCTGCCCAAATTCATATATTCCCAGTTATAATAACTCACAACAGTGTATCCTTTGTAGAATTGATAGTAAAGCTGTTGCCTTTCAGTATAAAACTGTAGGATACATTGTTTGTAAATAAAGGCTGCTGGATCCAAGACCACGGTCTCTGCGAGGAACACCCACAGTATTAGTAAACGGGGTCCAAAACCGATGCAAACGATGTTTCCGATGCAAAAAATGTCTCCGGTTATGATATATGTGAAACCAGTACTAGCTAATCTTTCCCATTCCGTTTGTGCCGTCTTCGACTGTTACGTGTGAAGTCAGCTGACCAACTGCCATTGTCCTTCCTAAACTAATACTGCCTAACACACAGTTAATAATAATAATAATTCTTAATTTTGTAGCAGAATCACGGTTTAATATGACAAACGACATTCCAACAAATCTACACACTTCATTCAAATTGCTTAGGAAATTAACCCAGAAAGGGTTTAATCCAAATGCTACTCTATATATATATATATATATATATATATATATATATATATATATATATATATATATGATTTTGTCCTTTTGTGGACAAATTACCCTCATATGTAAAGGATAAAATCGCGCAATACAAAAGCTTTCTAAAATAAATATAATTTGAAATACAATAAACGTCTAATACTAAATGACAGACTATAGAAGAAAAGGCTGTATAGAAAGAAAGCCCCGTCTGTCTTAAAAAACGGTATATAATATGTGTGGGTAATTTTAATTGGTTAAAAGGGGAATTATGGGTGAACAAAGATATGCTAAAAAATGGCAAAAAAAGCTCCTGTCATTTAGGGGAGTAAACCCCTGTGTCATGAAGGGGTTAAAATTAGTTGGACGATCTGAGACATTTAGGTGTGACAAATATGCAAAAAGAGAAGAAATCCATAATTCATAAATACTTCGTCACAGCACAGCGGTCCATCCTCGCGGATGATTGATCAATGTTATTTTGTTGGAAATGGTCTTCAACATCAACGTCCTATAGATACGCAACTGTTTTAGGGGCTTTGTGGTGATTTCCCGCGGGGCCCCCAGAAAGCAGGGCGCTGGGGCAACTGCCCAGTGTGCCCATAGGTTTAGATTGGAGTTCCAAATTCGGTGGGGGGGGTAAAAGGGGGGACAAGGAACATTATTGATAAACAAGTGTAAATACCTTATAGGAGTTGCATGTTTTAGAAGTTACATCTTCCATCGTTGCAGATATCCACATGCACTTAGATTCTGATGCTCCCGGTCTTCTGGGTGGAATTTAGAACTTTTTTTTCCTTTTGAGGGTTTTTAATTTTAACATGCAAATGTGATACCATTACAATTTTAGAACTTTTTTTGAAGAACAGATGCACCAGAACTTTGGTTCCAGATCTCCAAACTCACCTGCAGCATGTGGCTGCTGGCTGGTATGAAAACTTATCTACGTCATAATCATCCAGCCGATTCAAGTGTACGTACTGCAGTCCTATATACAGTAGGTAGCGTTTGATTTTTAATAAAGATTAAAACATCTACCTGCAAAGCCATGTGATTATGCCCTGGATACTGCATGGTCCATGGGGTCTGTGTGGTGGTGCTGGTCTTTCTATCCTATCTCCCAAGTAGAGGTGGATGAGCCAGCCGGTTCTACGGTACAACTGTTTGTGAACATTGTTATTATCTGAAATACTAAACAAGAAAAGAAGTTTCTTCTTGAATTGATGGTCAGAGCCGGTCATTGGACTGGACCCGACCCACGCTCACCCAGAGGGAGTTTGCCCCTATGTGCTGGAATTACTTTCACACCTCCAGTAATTCATAGAATTTGTGTAGAATCAACATTTACAAACTTGTCAACCTTTTATGTTATGTTGCAAGTCTTTTTAGGCAACAAATAAGCAATTTTTCCAAGTTAATGATTTTGATTCAGATGAGTTTATTAATATTTAAACTTTTCTTGCTCCAATTTTCCTGCAGGTTAAACTTTTCTTCTGTACGCCTCTAAAGAAACATTGTGTTATGTGAGGTGGAGCTGATGCTTGACTTGTATCGGTTTTATTTTCATCTTTCAGAGCTCTTTTGAGGAATGTCATTGGAGAGAACTGGAAGAAACTCACGAGCGCCAGGCTCAGCTCCTTCAACATGGCGTTCTGGGTAAAGGAGCAGCTCACATGATCACAGCGTATTGGGTGGCGACAAATGGAACATCTAGCACTTGTATGCTGACATCATGAGCATTTATTTCTACATCTGGATAAAGTTAATAATACTAAAATATAGTTTTCTATTTATGAAACGTGTCTCATGCATTATCGCTTTGCATTAGGGCTTGACAAATCCACTTCATACGAAGCAGGCAGTCCTCAAAATCCACAAACTCGGAGCTGCTGCACTACTACCTTTAGGTGACATGACCCTGTTGAGCTCTGAGCAGTATCTGTATAGAGCCAGTAGATCCCAGGACGCACTGTGATCTGGTCAGACTGGTCACAAGCGTCACGGCGAGAGATTTTGTATCTCACAAGACGGTGGTGTCCTTTAAAAAATAAACAAATTTCCAAGAGGTAAAGCATTCAACCATGCAAGTCAATGGAGCACAGCTTTCTAATGTGATTAGTAAAATATTTCTTTTAAAAATGGAAAAAATAAAAATAGCTAAATAATTCAAATTTAAAATAATTATGCAGTGATGTCACCATCGGGGGAAAAAGGAAACATTGACATCATGGTACAAAGCAAATACATAAAAAAGGAATCATAAAAGGGGTTCAGATACATCTCTGTACAAAATCATACAAGAATTTGAAGACATGTCCAAGTAAATACAACCAGGTGGAGCATTGTAAAGTATATATATATAAAAATAAAAGATCGACAAGCGCGAATTGCAACCCGCGAAAGCCCCCGCCACCGTGGCCCGCACCTAGAAAGAGAAGGGAAAAAGGGGGACAGAGATGGGGTAAGTGAAGGGGGGGTAAGCAAAGAGAGAGGAAGGGGAAAAGGGATCAGAATAGAAGGAGGTAGTCTGCACGCCTTGGGTGAAAGAGGGCCTAGAGCCAGTGGGGTCTGCCTATCATTACTTTAGGAGCTTCGCCAGAACCGTAGAGGATTGGAAGGCTAACCAGCATGTTCAAACCGCTGTATATGCTTCCATCCTATCAGAGGACAAGTGGACCAATTCTTCCATCATCCTCGATGGAAGGAAGGGGCCTCAGGACGTCTCCAGTATAAAAGAATTAGACAACGAGCAGCATTAAGAAGGTGTCATATAATAGAGCGTTTCATAGACGTTAAAGATTTCTCAGAGTGAAGGAGGCCAACAGTTTGTATGACAACTCCTGATCCCTTGTCACGGACCGGGTTATCAGGTCTGATAGGAGCCCAGGTGCAGGGGATACGAGGGGCTCTGTCTGTACCCCACGATGCATGATGGCTTGGGGTTGGTACAGATGGGCGCAGGAAATAAATCACAGACAGAAGATGCTGATAATAGTTGTATTGCAGATGATGGTACAACAACATATAAACAGGGAAAGTCTCTTGGCTGGAAGCCGTCTAGATTGGGCACACACGGCAGGAAGCCCTCTGGATGGGGCACACACGGCAGGAAGCCCTCTGGATGGGGCACACACGGCAGGAAGCCCTCCGGATGGGGCACACATGGCAGGAAGCCCTCTGGATGGGGCACACACGACTGGAAGTCCTCTGGATGGGGCACACACAACTGGAAGCCCTCTGGATAGGGCACACACGACTGAAAGCCCTCTGGATGGGGTACACACAACTAGAAGCCCTCTGGATGGGGCACACACGACAGGAGCAGATCAGGAACCATACAGGAGCAGATCAGGAACCATACAGGAGCAGATCGGGAACCATACAGGAGCAGATCGGGAACCATACAGGAGCAGATCAGGAACCATACAGGAGCAGATCAGGAACCATACAGGAGCAGATCAGGAACCATACAGGCAGTCCTAAAACGTCAATGTCAAGGCCCAGACTGAAGGGATGGGCAGGTTGATATAGGCTAGCTAAATCAGGTAATGGACCTGATAATCAGTCAGAGTTCAAACAATTCCAGACAGCGAAGGGTGAAACGTCACATCCCTATTGCTATTCTCCCAATGTTCCTCCGTAAGGTCTATCTGTAGAGCCGTCTCCTACTTACCTATATGAGATGGAAGGGCAGGATATACAAGGAGAAGGAGCAGGCCATTTAACAGGGAGATGCCATGGGCAAGACTGAAGCCACTTTTATGTCATTTGAATTATATGATGTTTGTGTAGATTTATCAGCAGTTATACATCTCCATTTTTAGTTTATCATGCTGCGGTATTGTACCATAGCCAACAGCACCTTCAGCACACCAAGACATTTTGGTCAATGCTCTGCTTCCAACTTTGTGGGAACAGTTTGTGGAAGATCTTTTTCTTTTCCAGAATTACTGAACCCCGACGCACAAATCAAGCTCCGTAAAGCCATACGTCTCATCCAACATCAGTGCCTGACCTCACAAATGCTCTATCATGTGGAAAGCCTTCCCAGAATTGTGGAAGCTGTTTTAGCTTCAAAGAGGGAACAACTGCATATTCATATGTATTTATAATGCAATGTCATAAAAGTTTCTGTAATGGCCAGGTGTGCCAAAACTTTTGTCCATATAGTGTATATGCAGCGTAAAAAGAGATTGCAGGTTGTTATGAGGGCTTTCAAGAATCTCCCATGCTATATGGAGAACATGATACAACAAACATCTGAGATAATGGGGAGCAATAACCATACAGATCAAGGGAAAACCATGTTAATATGGCTGCTCAAGCAATATTCACAGAGATAGATTGCATTATTTAGATATGAACTGCTAATGTCCCCCTCCAGAAAAACTCCTCTGGGTGTTATTGGCAATAAATATCACTATACACATAAAGCCAGCAGTGTCACCTTTTTTAATGGAAGATCTAGGCTTCTGGTTCTAAACTGATTGGCAACTGGTTGGGAAACCCTTTGCATGAATTCTAACTCCAAGCTGTATTTGAAGAACCAGCTATTGAGAACGAGAATCTGAATCATTCATCCTTGCATACTATTCTGACATCTGTATACATGTCTGTGTGTAGTATATATAAAGTTGGTGCCTTACACTGCCACCTGGTGGTGAACTTTGGCCATGTTTCTGTCAACTTCCTGTTCCAGGTTATTCCACTGTAAGCAAGTCTGAGGAGAAGACAGTTAGAGCAGTGATGAGCTCTCCCTTTTTCTTACACACAGGCCTTGGAAATATAAGTCTTTTTACAAAAATAAAATCAAATAAAAAGTAAAGTCAGTAAGAATCCAAACAGTACCATTGCTTCCTGGGTTTTTATTGAGTAGTTGTTCGCTGTCTGCCAAACCTTGTTCTTGTAACACATCATGAGGGCAGAACACATACCATGGAAACAATCATTTTTTTTCAGCTCCATAATTATTCCTCCCCATTAAATTAGTTCTATTCTTTTGTTAAGTCCCTGATTGCTGTTGATTGGTGCAGACAGCCCTGAGCGGGGACAGGACTTTTCACTACAGGACTTTGGTTATACTAGGTTTGTCACATTTTCCTACAGACACCAGCTACCCCAGGATGAACTTTTGAATCAAACACTGATTAAAACACAAAAAGTGAATTTAGTAATGATTAATGTCATGGAAACAACCCTCCTTTGTTTTAACACTTTTGCAGTACTTGTGTTGAGCTGTAATTTTCTTCTCTCTCATTATATATATTGGTTTTTTTTCATAGATACCACTGGTTTGATTATATTATCTAATTTACTATAAAAACACTTATTGACTTTATTGGCTTTTATTTTTTAAGATACAAAAGTTAATGGAAAAAAAACACTTAATAGATTGTAATATCACCGACAATACCCATTGTTTTTAGGTTTTGGTTGGTTTTTTTTTGCAAATTAGCATTTTTTGCAGGTAGCATTTTGATATTTTTCAAAACCATTTTTTTTTCATACTTGGTCACCCTGTCCCCATGCAACGGTTTGTCAGGTTGTTTTGGGGCTAAGAAGCCACATTTGAGGTGTAAGTTTGTTTTAATTTTAGCATCTGGTCGGTCTGAGCTCAGGTCCTTTTTGGGACATATATGAACCCGGCAAATTCAATTTATACCAAACCATACATTTTTATAAACATCACTGGAGAATTATTTTTACAGGTTATGTCAGGGTCCACTTTTCGCTGCCTGAACCATGGCTTAATTATACATCAGGCATATCCATCTGCTACCACTAATGGCCGCCCTCCTGCCTCTGGAGTGCTCAGAACCAGATTACCAGGTACAGCTGACCCTCATTACCTGAGTGAAGCCCTGCCTTTATAAGACCTGCCCTGCCCTTCAGTCAGGGCCTTGGCATTGATGTTGAAGGACTCTGAGCCAGTACCGCCACCTCCACCTCCGCCTCCGCCTCCACCTGCGCCTGCACATGAGCCTGTGCCTGCACCATTACCTGAGCCTGTGCCTGCACCGTTACCTGTGCCTGCACGTTACCTGTGCCTGTTCCTGCAGTGTTGCCTGTGCCTACACCGTTGCCTGTGCCTGTACCGTTACCTGAGCCTGCGCCATTGCCTGGGTCGTTACCTGAGCCTGCACCTAGGCCGTTACCTGCGCCTGCGCCGTTACCTGAGCCTGCGCCGTTACCTGAGCCTGCGCCGTTACCTGAGCCTGTGCCTGACCCTGTACTGCTCTGTTCCCGTCCGCCCCGCCAGTGGGCCTCCGTTGCCGTCCGCACCGCCAGTGGGCTTACCTGCCAGTGTGCCAGTACCCGAGCCTCTACCTGCGCCTGTACCTGCCGTTCGTGACGTGACCTGCCCTGCATGTCATTGGTCATTAAAGGGTTAAAATAAGGAGACCATAACCAGAGTGAAGCGTAAAATAAAGATACAAAATATTGAAAAAATATAAAAACTGGTCTGGACACTTAATGCAAACATGGTTCTGAAGTGGTCATTGACGACGTGTTGAACGTTTGTTCGTCATAAAATTCTACTCAACCACTTTATAGATTTTTTACAAAAACATGATTCCTTAAAAACTGGTTCCATAATCACATAGACGGGTACAATTCTGCAGTAGAGAGAACATTTCTTTGATAAAATATGTTATGAACAATGCAATTTACAACTAGTTAAGCAATAAGTGCGAACCTGCTGTCCTATTGCTGTTTCATAGATAACTCTGTTTTGGAGCTATTTATTTATTTTTACCTTGAGAGTCTTTTTTTTCTTCCTACTTTACATAATACAGTATATGTTTTTCTTTTTGTTTTTTTTCTCCTTTTTACCATAAGATATTGAAAGCCCATAAACAGCACATGAAAAATGTATTAATTTGCAAACCCAGTATTAGATTTTGCAGATCAGCAGAAGAATAGCCAGACCACAAGATTTCAATATTTACCGGGTACCTTGCTACTTCACAAAAGAAAGACTACATCCAATGCCCCTGCTTGATCTTAGGTAATCTATACGAAGTTTTGACTATATCGACAGCGTTTTATAATCATCACAATAACACGTCTTATTGATGCATTTCTATTTATTAATATCTTAACTTATACAACTAATGCCTAACACTCTATATGGTTTGCGAATCACAAATAGATGGTTCACCATTGATTTAAAGTTCTTTCCCATTCTGGACCATCTAAAATAGACCAATCTTCTTGCCGACGTTGGTGATAATTTTGGCTACTTTTTGCCAGAGGTTTTTCTCCACGGCTCTCTTTTCAATATTTTTGGATTTATCGATGTGTCCATAGATCCAGTCGAGATAGTGCTGCGTTGAAGTGTAAATTTGAGGGCTTTGCTTCTTGCTACAGCTGGAGCCCCAGCTGTTTATGCCAACCAGAGTATAGAACTTGGTTTTGCTTCTTTTGCACATCAAAGCTCCTCCATGGTCGCCGTGGCAGCTATCGATGCCTTCCTGTTCATTTCCCGCACACAGGTTGTACTCACTCACAGCACCGTTGTACCAGCTCGGGCGGTTGCAGCGTTCAACAGAAATCAAATTGACCTTGGTTTCCTGAAAGATGTTTGATTGCGCAGTGGATCCTTCTTTGATGACACCCCAGCCTGCAGCGTAGCAGTTATCCATGTTACTGAGAATCGCTGCTTTGGGTGGAAGGCAGGCAGGCTGAGTATTCGTGTCAAAGAAGATTGGCGTATTCAGCTGGAGTAAGGCAATGTCATTGTATTCAATTGCAGGGTTGTAGTCCTCATGTTGAATTATTTCTTTTATGGTTCGGATCTGAGCATCTGTCCCCGGGTCCGATAGTGGGTTGGCACCAACCACAACTCTCCAGAAAGTCAAATCATCACCGCGATGCTTAAAACAATGGGCAGCTGTGAGAACCCACAAATGATTCAGAACCACCCCTCCGCATGAATGAAAATAATCACCATTAATGCCTTCCTGGATACTAACTATCCATGGCCAGTCAGTAGGCTCTCCAAACTTGGCCCCTACCACACGAGGGCCATTGGCTTCATTCACTAGGGGTCTGTTCCCACATTCTGCATATTCAAAGTTCTCCGATGCACTGATCAGAGCACATATAAAAACAAGAATCACATACAGCTTCATGGTTAGACCGTCGCTGTCTACTAATGCAACAGAATGCACAGAATATAGCTGAGAGAATAATGACATCATAAAGGCAGAAGCATCTATCGAGGTCACAATAGAACTGAAGCATGAAACACAGGCAAACCGAGGAAGGGGAAAAACAATTGATTAAATAAATATAATATAAATAACTAAACAAAACATGTAAAAATAAAATACAAATACAAAATTACTGGAAACTTTATTGTAGCTATTTATTAAAAGTCAAAATTAACTATTATTAATATCACCCTAAACCAATCAAAGAAACATATAAAACTGTTGATCATATGCTGCCCAAATTCATATATTCCCAGTTATAATAACTCACAACAGTGTATCCTTTGTAGAATTGATAGTAAAGCTGTTGCCTTTCAGTATAAAACTGTAGGATGCATTGTTTGTAAATAAAGGCTGCTGGATCCAAGACCACGGTCTCTGCGAGGAACACCCACAGTATTAGTAAACGGGGTCCAAAACCGATGCAAACGATGTTTCCGATGCAAAAAATGTCTCCGGTTATGATATATGTGAAACCAGTACTAGCTAATCTTTCCCATTCCGTTTGTGCCGTCTTCGACTGTTACGTGGGAAGTCAGCTGACCAACTGCCATTGTCCTTCCTAAACTAATACTGCCTAACACACAGTTAATAATAATAATAATTCTTAATTTTGTAGCAGAATCACGGTTTAATATGACAAACGACATTCCAACAAATCTACACACTTCATTCAAATTGCTTAGGAAATTAACCCAGAAAGGGTTTAATCCAAATGCTACTATATATATATATATGATTTTGTCCTTTTGTGGACAAATTACCCTCATATGTAAAGGATAAAATCGCGCAATACAAAAGCTTTCTAAAATAAATTTAATTTGAAATACAATAAACGTCTAATACTAAATGACAGACTATAGAAGAAAAGGCTGTATAGAAAGAAAGCCCCGTCTGTCTTAAAAAACGGTATATAATATGCGTGGGTACTCTTAATTGGTTAAAAGGGGAACAAAGATATGCTAAAAAATGGCAAACAAAACTCCTGTCACTTAGGGGAGTAAACCCCTCTGTCATGAAGGGGTTAAATTAGTTGGACGATCTGAGACATTTAGGTGTGACAAATTTGCAAAAAGAGAAGAAATCCATAATTGATAACTACTTCATCACAGCACAGCAGTCCATCCTCGCTGATCATTGATCAATGTTATTTTGTTGGAATTGGTCTTCAACATCAACGTCCTACAGATACGCAACTGTTTTAGGGACTCTGTGGTGATTTGCCACGGGGCCCCCAGAACGCAGGGCGCTTGGGCAACTGCCCAGTGTGCCCATAGGTTTAGATTGGGGGGGTAAAAGGGGGGACAAGGAACATTATTGATAAACAAGTGTAAATACCTTATAGGAGTTGCATGTTTTAGAAGTTACATCTTCCATCGTTGCAGATATCCACATGCACTTAGATTCTGATGCTCCCGGTCTTCTGGGTGGAATTTAGAACTTTTTTTTCCTTTTGAGGGTTTTTAATTTTAACATGCAAATGTGATACCATTACAATTTTAGAACTTTTTTGAAGAACAGACGCACCAGAACTTTGGTTCCAGCCAAGAGTTCTCCAAACTCACCTGCAGCATGCGGCTGCTGGCTGGTATGAAAACTTATCTACGTCATAATCATCCAGCCGATTCAGGTGTACGTACTGCAGTCCTATATACAGTAGGTAGTGTTTGATTTTTAATAAAGATTAAAACATCTACCTGCAAAGCCATGTGATTATGCCCTGGATACTGCATGGTCCATGGGGTCTGTGTGGTGGTGCTGGTCTTTCTATCCTATCTCCCAAGTAGAGGTGGATGAGCCAGCCGGTTCTACGGTACAACTGTTTGTGAACATTGTTATTATCTGAAATACTAAACAAGAAAATAAGTTTCTTCTTGAATTGATGGTCAGAGCCGGTCATTGGACTGGACCCGACACATGCTCACCCAGAGGGAGTTTGCCCCTATGTGCTGGAATTACTTTCACACCTCCAGTAATTCATAGAATTTGTGTAGAATCAACATTTACAAACTTGTCAACCTTTTATGTTATGTTGCAAGTCTTTTTAGGCAACAAATAAGCAATTTTTTCAAGTTAATGATTTTGATTCAGATGAGTTTATTAATATTTAAACTTTTCTTGCTCCAATTTTCCTCAGGGTTAAACTTTTGTTCTGTACGCCTCTAAAGAAACATTGTGTTATGTGAGGTGGAGCTGATGCTTCACTTGTCTCGGTTTTATTTTCATCTTTCAGAGCTCTTTTGAGGAATGTCATTGGAGAGAACTGGAAGAAACTCACGAGCGCCAGGCTCAGCTCCTTCAACATGGCGTTCTGGGTAAAGGAGCAGCTCACATGATCACAGCGTATCGGGTGGCGACAAATGGAACATCTAGCACTTGTATGCTGACATCATGAGCATTTATTTCTACATTTCTAATAATTCTAAAATATAGTTTTCTATTTATGAAACGTGTCTCATGCATTATCGCTTTGCATTAGGGCTTGACAAATCCACTTCATACGAAGCAGGCAGTCCTCAAAATCCACAAACTCAGAGCTGCTGCACTACTACCTTTAGGTGACATGACCCTGTTGAGCTCCGAGCAGTATCTGTATAGAGCCAGTAGATCCCAGGACGCACTGTGATCTGGTCAGACTGGTCACAAGCGTCACGGCGAGAGATTTTGTATCTCACAAGACGGTGGTGTCCTTTAAAAAATAAGCAAATTTCCAAGAGGTAAAGCATTCAACCATGCAAGTCAATGGAGCACAGCTTTCTAATGTGATTAGTAAAATATTTCTTTTAAAAATGGAAAAAATAAAAATAGCTAAATAATTCAAATTTAAAATAATTATGCAGTGATGTCACCATCGGGGGAAAAAGGAAACATTGACATCACGGTACAAAGCAAATACATAAAAAAGGAATCATAAAAGGGGTTCAGATACATCTCTGTACAAAATCATACAAGAATTTGAAGACATGTCGAAGTAAATACAACCAGGTGGAGCATTGTAAAGTATATATATATAAAAATAAAAGATCGACAAGCGTGAATTGCAACCCGCGAAAGCCCCCGCCACCGTGGCCCGCACCTAGAAAGAGAAGGGAAAAAGGGGTACAGAGATGGGGTAAGTGAAGGGGGGGTAAGCAAAGAGAGAGGAAGGGGAAAAGGGATCAGAATAGAAGGAGGTAGTCTGCACGCCTTGGGTGAAAGAGGGCCTAGAGCCAGTGGGGTCTGCCTATCATTACTTTAGGAGCTCCGCCAGAACCGTAGAGGATTGGAAGGCTAACCAGCATGTCCAAACCCCTGTATATGCTTCCATCCTATCAGAGGACAAGTGGACCAATTCTTCCATCATCCTCGATGGAAGGAAGGGGCCTCAGGACGTCTCCAGTATAAAGGAATTAGACAACGAGCAGCATTAAGAAGGTGTCATATAATAGAGCGTTTCATAGACGTTAAAGATTTCTCAGAGTGAAGGAGGCCAACAGTTTGTATGACAACTCCTGATCCCTTGTCACGGACCGGGATATCAGGTCTGATAGGAGCCCAGGTGCAGGGGATACGAGGGGCTCTGTCTGTACCCCACGATGCATGATGGCTTGGGGTTGGCACAGATGGGCACAGGAAATAAATCACAGACAGAAGATGCTGATAATAGTTGTATTGCAGATGATGGTACAACAACATATAAACAGGGAAAGTCTCTTGGCTGGAAGCCGTCTGGATTGGGCACACACGGCAGGAAGCCCTCTGGATGGGGCACACACGGCAGGAAGCCCTCTGGATGGGGCACACACGGCAGGAAGCCCTCTGGATGGGGCACACACGGCAGGAAGCCCTCTGGATGGGGCACACACGACTGGAAATCCTCTGGATGGGGCACACACAACTGGAAGCCCTCTGGATAGGGCACACACGACTGGAAGCCCTCTGGATGGGATACACACAACTAGAAGCCCTCTGGATGGGGCACACACGACTAGAAGCCTTCTGGATGGGGCACACAGGACAGGAGCAGATCAGGAACCATACCGGAGCAGATCAGGAACCATACAGGAGCAGATCGGGAACCATACAGGCAGTCCTAAAACGTCAATGTCAAGGCCCAGACTGAAGGGATGGGCAGGTTTATATAGGCTGGCTAAATCAGGTAATGGACCTGATAATCAGTCAGAGTTCAAACAATTCCAGACAGCGAAGGGTGAAACGTCACATCCCTATTGCTATTCTCCCAATGTTCCTCCGTAAGGTCTATCTGTAGAGCCGTCTCCCACTTACCTATATGAGATGGAAGGGCAGGATATACAAGAAGAAGGAGCAGGCCATTTAACAGGGAGATGCCATGGGCAAGACTGAAGCCACTTTTATGTCATTTTAATTATATGATGTTTGTGTAGATTTATCAGCAGTTATACATCTCCATTTTTAGTTTATCATGCTGCGGTATTGTACCATAGACAACAGCACCTTCAGCACACCAAGACATTTTGGTCAATGCTCTGCTTCCAACTTTGTGGGAACAGTTTGTGTAAGATCTTTTTCTTTTCCAGAATTACTGAACCCCGACGCACAAATCAAGCTCCGTAAAGCCATACGTCTCATCCAACATCAGTTCCTGACCTCACAAATGCTCTATCATGTGGAAAGCCTTCCCAGAATTGTGGAAGCTGTTTTAGCTTCAAAGAGGGAACAACTGCATATTCATATGTATTTATAATGCAATGTCATAAAAGTTTCTGTAATGGCCAGGTGTGCCAAAACTTTTGTCCATATAGTGTATATGCAGCGTAAAAAGAGATTGCAGGTTGTTATGAGGGCTTTCAAGAATCTCCCATGCTATATGGAGAACATGATACAACAAACATCTGAGATAATGGGGAGGAATAACCATGCAGATCAAGGGAAAACCATGTTAATATGGCTGCTCAAGCAATATTCACAGAGATAGATTGCATTATTTAGATATAAACTGCTAATGTCCCCCTCCAGAAAAACTCCTCTGGGTGTTATTGGCAATAAATATCACTATACACATAAAGCCAGCAGTGTCACCTTTTTTAATGGAAGATCTAGGCTTGTGGTTCTAAACTGATTGGCAACTGGTTGGGAAACCCTTTGCATGAATTCTAACTCCAAGCTGTATTTGAAGAACCAGCTATTGAGAACGAGAATCTGAATCATTCATCCTTGCATACTATTCTGACATCTGTATATATGTCTGTGTGTAGTATATATAAAGTTGGTGCCTTACACTGCCACCTGGTGGTGAACTTTGGCCATGTTTCTGTCAACTTCCTGTTCCAGGTTATTCCACTGTAAGCAAGTCTGAGGAGAAGACAGTTAGAGCAGTGATGAGCTCTCCCTTTTTCTTACACACAGGCCTTGGAAATATAAGTCTTTTTACAAAAATAAAATCAAATAAAAAGTAAAGTCAGTAAGAATCCAAACAGTACCATTGCTTCCTGGGTTTTTATTGAGTAGTTGTTCGCTGTCTGCCAAACCTTATTCTAGTAAGACATCATGAGGGCAGAACACATACCATGGAAACAATCATGTTTTTTCAACTCCATAATTATTCCTCCCCATTAAATTAGTTCTATTCTTTTGTTAAGTCCCTGATTGCTGTTGATTGGTGCAGACAGCCCTGAGCGGGGACAGGACTTTTCACTACAGGACTTTGGTTATACTAGTTTTGTCACATTTTCCTACAGACACCAGCTACCCCAGGATGAACTTTTGAATCAAACACTGATTAAAACACAAAAAGTGAATTTAGTAATGATTAATGTCATGGAAACAACCCTCCTTTGTTTTAACACTTTTGCAGTACTTGTGTTTAGCTGTAATTTTCTTCTCTCTCATTATATATATTGGTTTTTTTTCATAGATACCACTGGCTAAGAAGCCACATTTGAAGTATAAATTTGTTTTAATTTTAGCATCTGGTCGGTCTTAGCTCAGGTCCTTTTTGGGACATCTATGAACCCGGCAAATTCAATTTATACCAAACCGTACATTTTTATAAACATCACTGGAGAATTATTTTTACAGGTTATGTCAGGGTCCACTTTTCGCTGCCTGAACCATGGCTTAATTATACATCAGGCATATCCATCTGCTACTAGTGGCCGCCCTCCTGCCTCTGGAGTGCTCAGAACCAGATTACCAGGTACAGCTGACCCTCATTACCTGAGTGAAGCCCTGCCTTTATAAGACCTGCCCTGCCCTTCAGTCAGGGCCTTGGCATTGATGTTGAAGGACTGCTTTGCTCTGAGCCAGTACCTCCACCTCCACCTCCACCTCCACCTCCACCTCCACCTCCTCCGCCTGCACATGAGCCTGTGCCTGCGCCATTACCTGAGCCTGTGCCTGCGCCGTTACCTGAGCCTGTGCCTGCGCCGTTACCTGAGCCTGTGCCTGCGCCGTTACCTGTGCCTGCACCGTTACCTGTGCCTGTGCCTGCACCGTTGCCTGTGCCTGCTCCGTTGCCTGTGCCTGCGCCTGTACCGTTACCTGAGCCTGCGCCATTGCCTGGGCCGTTGCCTGGGTCGTTACCTGAGCCTGCGCCTGGGCCGTTACCTGAGCCTGCGCCTGGGCCGTTACCTGAGCCTGCGCCTGGCCCCTTACCGGAGCCTGCGCCGTTACCTGAGCCTGTGCCTGGCCCTGTATTGCTCTGTTCCCGTCCGCCCCGCCAGTGGGCCTCCGTTGTCGTCTGCACCGCCAGTGGGTTTACCTGCTAGTGTGCCAGTACCCGAGCCTGTACCTGCCGTTCGTGACGTGACCTGCCCTGCATGTCATTGGTCATTAAACGGTTAAAATAAGGAGACCATAACCAGAGTGAAGCGTCAAATAAAGATACAAAAGATTGCAAAAATATAAAAACTGGTCTGGACACTTAATGCAAACATGGTCCTGAAGTGGTCATTGACGACTTGTTGAACGTTTGTTCGTCATAAAATTCTACTCAAAAACATGATTCCTTAAAAACTGGTTCCATAATCACATAGATGGGTACAATTCTGCAGTAGAGAGAACATTTCTTTGATAAAATATGTTATGAACAATGCAATTTACAACTAGTTAAGCAATAAGTGCGAACCTGCTGTCCTATTGCATCTATTTCATAGATGATATTTTCTTTGTATGGAAAAGGGCAGAAATAGAATGATTCCAATAATTGGGGCATTAAACTTCTTGATATCTTCATATAGAACCAACAAATACATACGACTACATACTTCAAAAAAGTGGACGTAAATAGCTTTTATAGATAATTCTAGCTGCTGCTTTGCACCTTAAATTAACAATGTCCTCAATGAACAATTCTGTAGGATGAAAAGAAATCATACTCAGCAAGATGTTTTAAGATTAAACCTCTTTCCGTTCTTTGATATTTAAATCCAGACGCATAAATGAATGTGTCAGGACTCGGGCGATCAGGTCGTGCAGGAGACCATGTGCAGGGGATACTTGGGGTTCGGTCTGTAACCCACGGTGCATGATTATGCAAACAAAGACACCACAAGCAGAAATCCAGGTAATGCAGTGTATTTTATGTATATAACAGGACCAGCAAATAAGGGTAATATAGTCTAAACAAGAAACCGGACGTATGGCAAAATAAAATACCGGTAATAAGTCTTTTGGCAGGGAGCCCGCTTGGAAGGGCACGTAAGGCAGGGAGCCCGCTTGGAAGGGCACGAAAGGCAGAGAGCCCGCTTGGAAGGGCACGAAAGGCAGAGAGCCCGCTTGGAAGGGCACGAAAGGCAGAGAGCCCGCTTGGAAGGACACAAAGCAGGGAATCCACTTGATCAGGACACGAAGAAGGGAATCCACTTGATCAGGACACAAAGCAGTGAACCAGGAACAGTACAGGTGCAGCGCCACAGCAGAAAGGTCCATAGACTTCAATACAAAGGCCCTGACTGAAGGGCAGGGCAGGTTCATAAAGGCAGGGCAATCCAGGTAACAAGGCCTACCTGAGTTCTGAGTACTCCAGAGGGCGGAGGGTGGCCACTAGTTGAAGCAGATTTAAACGCCACAGGTATAAAAAAGCCATGGTTCAGGCAGCAAAAAAGTTGTTCCTGACAGAATGTATATTATTTTACATGTTGTTTTATCTGTATTTTAACATTATATTTTCACTATACATGTTTATAATTTGAGATTATATATTTAATGTGTCATTTGACTATATTAAAACTTTTTTTTTTGTTTTTAGTCCTTGCCAGTTGCGTACATATATATAGATATATACACATTTTAGTCTTTATCCGTAGCACTCTCACCTGTATCCTATTTTTATTTGTATTTCTATGTGCAGAGGAACCACATATTTGGTGTTTTTTTGGAGCTGCTTATTTATTTTTACCTTGAGAGTCTTTTTTCTTTCTATTTTACATAATACAGTATATGTTTTTCTTTTTGTTTTTCCTTTTTACGATATGATATTAAAAGCCCATAAACAGCACATGAAAAATTAATTAATTAGCAAACCCAGTACTAGATATTGCAGATCAACAGAAGAATAGCCAGACCACAAGATTTCAATATTCACCAGGTACCTTGCTACTTCACAAAAGAAAGACTACGTCCAATGCTCCTGCTTGATCTTATTTCATCTATACGAAGTATGGACTATATCGACAGCGTTTTATAATCATCACAATAACACGTCTTATTGATGCATTTCTATTTATTAATATCTTAACTTATACAACTAATGCCTAACACTCTATATGGTTTGCAAATCACAAATAGATGGTTCACCATTGATTTAAAGTTCTTTCCCATTCTGGACCATCTAAAATAGACCAATCTTCTTGCCGACGTTGGTGATAATTTTGGCTACTTTTTGCCAGATGTTTTTCTCCACGGCTGTCTTTTCAATCTTTTTGGATTTATCGATGTGTCCATAGATCCAGTCGAGATAGTGCTGCGTTGAAGTGTAAATTTGAGGGCTTTGCTTCTTGCTACAGCTGGAGCCCCAGCTGTTTATGCCAACCAGAGTATAGAACTTGGTTTTGCTTCTTTTGCACATCAAAGCTCCTCCATGGTCGCCGTGGCAGCTATCGATGCCTTCCTGTTCATTTCCCGCACACAGGTTGTACTCACTCACAGCACCGTTGTACCAGCTCGGGCGGTTGCAGCGTTCAACAGAAATCAAATTGACCTTGGTTTCCTGAAAGATGTTTGATTGCGCAGTGGATCCTTCTTTGATGACACCCCAGCCTGCAGCGTAGCAGTTATCCATGTTACTGAGAATCGCTGCTTTGGGTGGAAGGCAGGCAGGCTGAGTATTCGTGTCAAAGAAGATTGGCGTATTCAGCTGGAGTAAGGCAATGTCATTGTATTCAATTGCAGGGTTGTAGTCCTCATGTTGAATTATTTCTTTTATGGTTCGGATCTGAGCATCTGTCCCCGGGTCCGATAGTGGGTTGGCACCAACCACAACTCTCCAGAAAGTCAAATCATCACCGCGATGCTTAAAACAATGGGCAGCTGTGAGAACCCACAAATGATTCAGAACCACCCCTCCGCATGAATGAAAATAATCACCATTAATGCCTTCCTGGATACTAACTATCCATGGCCAGTCAGTAGGCTCTCCAAACTTGGCCCCTACCACACGAGGGCCATTGGCTTCATTCACTAGGGGTCTGTTCCCACATTCTGCATATTCAAAGTTCTCCGATGCACTGATCAGAGCACATATAAAAACAAGAATCACATACAGCTTCATGGTTAGACCGTCGCTGTCTACTAATGCAACAGAATGCACAGAATATAGCTGAGAGAATAATGACATCATAAAGGCAGAAGCATCTATCGAGGTCACAATAGAACTGAAGCATGAAACACAGGCAAACCGAGGAAGGGGAAAAACAATTGATTAAATAAATATAATATAAATAACTAAACAAAACATGTAAAAATAAAATACAAATACAAAATTACTGGAAACTTTATTGTAGCTATTTATTAAAAGTCAAAATTAACTATTATTAATATCACCCTAAACCAATCAAGGAAACATATAAAACTGTTGATCATATGCTGCCCAAATTCATATATTCCCAGTTATAATAACTCACAACAGTGTATCCTTTGTAGAATTGATAGTAAAGCTGTTGCCTTTCAGTATAAAACTGTAGGATACATTGTTTGTAAATAAAGGCTGCTGGATCTAAGACCACGGTCTCTGCCAGGAACACCCACAGTATTAGTAAACGGGGTCCAAAACCGATGCAAACGAGCACTTAGTCTCCGGTTATGAGATACGTGAAAACAGTGATAGTTAATCTATCCCACTCCGTTTGTGCCGTCTTCGACTGTTACGTGTGAGGTCAGCTGACCAACTGCCAACACACTTAATAATTGTTCTTAATTTTGTAGCAGAATCACGGTTTAATATGACTAACGACATTCCAACAAATCTACACACTTCTTTCCAATTTTTTAGGAAATTAACCCAGAAAGAGTTTAATCCAAATGCTACTATATATATATATATATATATATATAATTTTGTCCTTTTGTGGACAAATTACCCTCATATGTAAAGGATAAAATCGTGCAATACAAAAGCTTTCTAAATTTTGTTTTAATACTATTATTAGTGTTAATTTAGGGGCAGTTATGGTTAATGGGGTGTTTCGGGTTAATTTAGTGGCAGTTATGGTTAATGGGGTGTTTAGGGTTAATTTAGGGGCAGTTATGCTTAATGGAATCTTTAGGGTTAATTTTAGGGGCAGTTATGGTTGATGGGGTGTTAAGGGTTAATTTAATGCTGAGGGTTAATTTAATTAATTTAGTAAAGTTAGCTTAAGGTGCAGTTACAGGTAAAGGGGGAAACTAAATTCTGTGGGTAGTGATTATTAATGTATTTATTTATAAAAGTATGGTGATATTCTCTGAATGATTCGAATCCCTGTAAGATCCGGATCTTTGAACGACTCTCTGCCTTCATTGACATCACTCGAGTAGGCAGGCGGGAGGGTTCATTGACTAATGAAAGGGGCGGGGCCAATCGTTAGTGTGCCTGCACGGAGCAACTGGGAAACAGTAACTCCTGTGGGTCACACTGAGTGATCCGAAGATTCGGATCATTTCAGTGAACGAGTCGAAATGATCCGATTCACTTTAATGATCCGAACTTCCCATCACTAATACGCCTGCGTAATGCTCGGGCTTCTTCCTGCTATTATAACTACAATACCCATAAGCACTTTCGCCAAACCGGAATTGTATTTATGTTTGAGAGCCAGACAGTTTATAACAGACGTTTCCGGCGCCCAATCGGAATATTGTAAAACCCTGGGATACTTTGTGGAGGGAGGCGAGGCTACCAATGCGCAGGGGCAACGGGAGGGCTGCGGGGGTCGGGGGTATATTGGATGCTTCCGGGGTGGTCAGGGGCGGCTGTGTGAGGAGTTGCCTCGCTAAGTAGCTGGGCACTGTATGGTGGAGAGGGGACTTAAGGTCAGTGGTATGTGTGACCTGTCCTCTATTGGAGTGACTATATGTATTCATGTATATATGTAATATATACTATATATAAAAAAAAAAAAAAAAAAAATCGCCGGTAGGCTTTTTTTTGCTTTGACCCTCTTCTTGTGGCTTCTGGCAGCGTTTACATGGCGCTTGCACCGTTAATGGTTTCTGGTTTCTCTTTCTCTCTCTGTAATGTGTTTTGTTCAGCGCTCAACAAAGCAAGTATGTTTAGCAGCGGGGCGATGCCGGGGCGTTTGGCTGGGCTTTGGTTCGTTTCGTCCAGTCTCCTCCGGTGTGCATGTCAGTATGTGAGGGTGAGAGCCGGGACTGTCCTGTAGCGGCAGGCTGTGGTGTGTGTATCTGTGTCGCTCATGTATGTGCAGTGAGTGAGGCCTTCCTGAACATATAGTGACAGCCTCTGCATGCGTGTTAGGAGAGACCTGTCTGATCTTGTAGTGCTATATGTGAGATACCTGACCTCATATTGTATAGTAATAGATGCTGTGATATAGGGCTTTCATGCTTCCAATCGAGCTGCTGGCTTTATATGGAAGAATATTTTGTATTCTTTCTAGTTAATGCTATTTTCAGGGGTTTAATGCAAGTTGTATTGACTTCCAAATATCTTTAATATGGTGTAATGTATATGTGGTCCTTGAGTTTGTTTTGGCTTTAACTGGCATACTAAATTTAATTTATTTTTATTTTACAGGAAAACATTGATGGTCTTTCCTTCAGAAAAGGTTAGTTGATCTTCTGGAGGTTTAAGGAATCATTTACCCCCCCTGTACCCCCTTTAGCTTTACGTTAAGGTGGAAAGGCTTCCAGCTGATGTGAGGATAGCGTGCAATTAACACGTGTCTGCCAGCCAGGGTCAATCCAGAACCCAGAGACTTTCCTAACCCCACCGCTACAGAAGAAGGCTCTGTATGTGCGGATAAATGCCGTAAAAGCACTACTGGCAGGTGGACCGCAGCCGCCTATAAGCTGAATGAGCGGTTCTTGATTAAAACATCTGACTGACAGATATCCTACTAAAATACTGTTTCTTTCCTTGATCCCTGTTTTAAAATAAGTCTTACTGTCCTTTTTAACATCAGAGAACTATATTTTACTACCATGCCAGCTGGCTTTAGATGTGGTGCACCTTCCATTGATTTTCTACCAACATACTTTCACTGTACAGTCCATATGTTATAGAAATGCTCATGTTACCTGCATCAAGGGTGAAGAGAATGGTGCTTTTTGGAAATAAGACATTATTATTATTTTCTTTATATAGTGCCAACAATGTACGCAGCGTTTCTTACAATACATATACTCAAGGGGTATGACAAGACGAGAATCGACAGACTAAGACAAACCGATACGTTAGATGGAGAGAGCCCGGCTCGCAAGCTTACAATCTTTAGTGTGTTGATTGATAGTGTTGCAGGAAATAATTGTTCACTGCCTGAATCCATACAGGTATTTGTTATGAAATGCCGTGTGACTTGTGTTGGTTGGCATTTTTGGATTGAACTTTTAGTCTTGTGTTCTTGGATGTGTAGCAAATGCAGTATCTGTGCTTTAGGATTTTACAGGCATACCCTGCTTTAGGGACACTCACGAGTTGTGAGACAAGGCATATAACGGTATGATGTGTGTGTAATATCTGTCTATAAATATCTCTCAGTAATATCGTGAGATTGAGTGCAGACTAACTTGGAATATATTATATATATATACACTCACTGGCCCCTTTATTAGGTACACCTTGCTAGTACAGAGTTGGACCCCCTTTTGCCTTCATTCTTTGTGGCATACTTTCTACAAGGTGCTGGAAACGTTCCTCAGAGATTTTGGTCCATATGTACATGGCATCACGCAGTTGCTGCAGATTTGTTTCCCGTTCCACCACATCCCAAAGGTGCTCTATTGGATTGAGATCTGGTGACCGCGGAGGCCGTTGGAGTTCAGTGAACTCATTGTCGTGTTCAAGAAACCGGTTTGAGATGATGAGCTTTGTGACATGGTGCATTATCCTGCTGGAGGTAGCCATCAGAAGATGGGTACACTGTGGTCATAAAGGGATGGACATGGTCAGCAACAATACTCGGATGGGCTGTTGCATTTAAACGATGCTCAATTGGTACTAAGGGGCCCAAAGTGCACCAAGAAAATGGCCCCCTACACCATTACACCACCAGCCTGAACTGTTGATACAAGGCAGGATGGATCCATGCTTTCATGTTAACGCCAAAGTCTGTCCCTGCCATCTGAATGTCGCAGCTGGAATCGAGACTCATCAGACCAGGCAACGTTCTTCCATTGTCCAATTTTGATTATTCTGTACGAATTGTACCCTCAGTTTCCTGTTCTTAGCTGACAGGAGTGGCACCCGGTGTGGTGTTCTGCTTCTGTAGCCCATCTGCTTCAAGGTTCGAGGTGTTGTGCGTTCAGAGATGGTATTCTGCATACCTTGGTTGTAACAAGTTATTTGAGTTACTGTTGCCTTTCTGTCATCTTAAACCAGTCTGCCCATTCTCCTCTGACCTGGCACCCACAAGGTATTTTCATCCACACAACCGCTGCTCACTGGATATTTTCTCCTTTTTGGACCATTCTAGAGATGGTTGTGCGTGAAAATCCCAGTAGATCAGCAGTTTCTGAAATACTCTGGCCAGCCCGTCTGGCACCAACAACCATGCAACGTTCAAAGTCGCTTAAATCCCCTTTCTTACCCGTTCTGATGCTCGGTTTGAACTTTAGCGAGTTGTTTTGACCACGTTTACATGCCTAAATGCATTACGTTTCTGCCATGTGATTAGCTATTTGTGTTAACAAGCAATTGATCAGGTGTACCTAATAAAGTGGCCAGTGAGTGTATATATCTATAGCTAACCGCTCTATTTTGTGTACTCTTCCAGTCGTAGACTAGAGCCCATTCCTTTTGATCTCTTTATGAATCTATATAGTGTTTCTCCATACAAGCCCTCATGATGCTGTTGTACGGTGCCATGAGCAGATCTCCGCGTAAGGAGGCATGGACTGCTAACTTGTGTTGACCATAGAGCCGGAGTAATTAACACTACTTTCTGTCCTAACCTATTGCTCAATATCCACTTAGACCAGACCTGAGATCAAAAAAAAATATTTATGATATTATATTTAGTCAGATGCTATTTTCACTCAGGCTAATTCACCTTTTTTGCCACCCTGTTTGCATTAAAACTCCACACTGTGCAATGCGATTTAATGAGTACAGAAAATGAGCTTGGAGTCTCTGGGAACTTACAACCAGGTGTTCCAGACGGGATTTGGTTTAGTCCTTTATTATATTGATACAACATGCAAACTTTTCTACATACCTGTGTGTGTATATAATGTGTTCAGGTGTCGCTTGTACACGCTAGTGTTACTTTCTGATCCTTGTAATTAGGGCTGAAACAACGAATCGATAATAATCGATAACGGAAATCGTTGTCGACTATTTCCGTTATCGATTAATCGAGTGATCGATTCGTTGTTGGAGCACTCGGCTCCTTTTACTTACCTCCGCGAGCGTTCCCCGCTTCCGCTTCCGCTACACGCTCCGCCTTCTTTTAGTTGCGTGTGGCTCCGTTCGCACAGAGCGGTTCGTGGGGGTGGGGTTTCAGGGGATGCAGGGCAGAGTGGGGGTGGGGGGGGCAGGCCAGGGTGTGAGTGTGGGGGCAGGGCAGGAGACTGGGTGCAGGGCAGAGTTGGAGACTGGGTGCAGGGCAGAGTGTGAGTGTGGGTGCAGGGCAGAGTGGGTGCAGGGTGTGAGTGTGGGGGCAGGGCTGGGTGCAGGGCAGAGTTGGAGACTGGGTGCAGGGGCACAGTGCAAAGTGCTGGGTGCAAAGTGCTGGGTGCAAAGTGCCAGGGCTGGGTGCAAAGTGCTGGGTGCAAAGTGCCAGGGCTGGGTGCAAAGTTTCTTGAACAGTAATAGTCCACCTCTTTTCAGAATGTTTGGGGTTATTTTGTTTCATAAATATTGTGTTTGGGTTTTTGTACTTTGAAAATATTGTTTTTTTATTACATCATAACAAAATAAGAATGTTAATGTAAATTTTAAGTTGTTTTTTTAACATCCAGTTCATTAAATTTTAAATAAACAAAAAATTAGCATATTGGTTTTTTTTATCCGATTAATCGAAAAAATAATCGGCCAACTAATCGATTAAAATCGTTAGTTGCAGCCCTACTTGTAATCTATATGGCTCAAAATAACTCTGCTAATCTTGATTCTGTTGATTTAAGAACACAAAGAAAACTTTTAAACTTTGGAGCCCCCAATAGTTTTCTTTTCCCTTTTCCGTTTTATATCTTTGTGTCCTTAAATCAATATAATAATGATGACCGAATGTGACTGCATTATTTATTATTGGGGATTTACTGCTTCTGTTGGCTTATCTCTTCACCCAAAGAATTTAACCAGAAATAAAATATGGCTAATCTTACCACATCAAACTGTCCATGTTACAGTAAAGCTGTTATTTAAATAATATTATATATTCATATTGGTGCATGCCTGTGTTATTTACTTGAATTTATTAAGCGAGGGATTTATGAGAATCCCGTTTATGCCGCTTATTCTTCTGTCTCTGGATATCTGCTGTTTACACGGCTTCTGCCAAACGTGTCTCCTGTGCGTGCTCTCTGCGGGCCGTCTGTGGCCGGCTCACGCGCTTTTACTTCCATTGGCTTTCTTGCCAGCCGTCTTGTTGTCTATGGAGAGAAGAGGGGTATTAACTCGATATTTTCATGTGTTTTGGACATAAGTCTGTCTCTTATGTAGTATACGGTCTGACACAAAAACATGTCATGTAACTGCAGTCTGGTCTACAGAAACAGAATTGAGTGTGAGATGAAATATGAATACACTATTTCTTTTTTGTGACGTCTGTCTGCTCAGCCGTGCGTGTTGGACTATCCCATAGGAGTCTGCTGTAGCCAGAAAGGTGTCTGGCTTGTTATGTATACGTGTGCGCATCGGTGGTGGGTCTGTCACATTTAAACACTCGCACTCTGGTTGTGTTTCCCTTTCAGGTTTAGAAGAACGGCTAATCTGGATTTTTAGTTGTGTTTAAGGATTTGCTGCATCGATATATAAAATACGAACCGCGTCTTGCCTGTCTATCTGTATGGTGTCTGTATCACTCTCTGGTGTCTAACTTGCTATTCACATCATGAGCACTGTGAGTATTGGAACAACCTGTGATAACTATGAAGGTGCATGGCAGCGTATGCTTGTGACCGCAGCTCACCGCTAAAGGTTCTACGTGTTCTCCAACCTTTCTGCGCAATAAAGTGTCTTAACTCTCCTTTCAAATGGGGGTGCCTTTGGTGCTTTAGACTTTTAAGCTTTTATGTAGAAATCTGCTTATGTTACTGCTGGGCTTCGCTATCGTACCCCTTGAGGCACATTCACCTCCGGAGATGGGTTAGGTTTGACCTCTGGCCTCAGATTAGCGGAGCCAGAAAGTGACTCAAAGGTGGAGATGGTTAAAGAAAGCTGGTTCTCTTAACATGATGTATATGTATATACACTTCCTAATCTGGCCAGGCTTCTTGAAACCATGCCATCTTCATTTTACAGAAAAGATGCAAGTTTATCATCTCATTCTTGGGTAGGCTGCAACACACAAGGCGTAACGGCTTAACTGATTACATTAAGCTTTCCTTTAACCTGTGTACCTTGCAAAGGTAGAACCTGATTGTATATGTGGTGAAGGACTTGATAATGCCTCTTTATGTTTAACTACATGCCCTCAGTGTAAGTTTCAAAGACTAAGTTTAGCTTTTAATTGTTGAGTGTCCACTGCACTGAAAAAAGTATATACCCCGTGTGTCCGTTCTGTATTCAATTATTTTGTGTTCTGTTGGAGTGGTTACATGAAATACACAAACTATGAAAGATCCCTGTTAGAAACCTAAATCCTATTTAAAAAGAAAATGTTATCCATTAATTTCGTTCTCTACAATAACCCATAGGTGTTGTCTAAATTCACGCCACAACTTTGTGACATACCACAGGACACAAAGAAAAATAAGGCAGTATATAAGAATGCATAGCATGTGTGTAATCTCAAAGGTTACCGTCATCAAGGGGCGCAACTGAAGCCTCCCCGATAACTTGTAATGGTCGCTTCTCAATAAAAAAAAAGCTATGTTTTTTTTTAAAGGTACTCTTCCATTTGCGGAATATGACTTTTGTAACTGAATGTAGCAACAATATGCCCCCCCCAAAAAGTTCTTCATTCACTTTGCTTTCATTGTGTCCATACACTACGACAGATGTACTCTAGTTGAATTCCCATCTTCCATTTAGTTACCGCAGATAGACGGTCACAAGAAAAGTTTAAAGCCGTGTGTTATTGTATTTTGGCGACAGGCTCAACGGAAACGCAAGTCAGCCGACTCTAGTCATTCGAGGAGAACCAATAAAAGGCGCGCAGGGCACGGCTCCACTGCCAATATGGCCGCAGCGACGGAGCCCATAGAGCTGGAGGAAAGCGGTGAGTGTATACATTTAACCTGCGCCCCGTCTTAAATAAAAAAAACAAAAAAACAAAAAACTTGCAAAGCCTGTATACTCCACTATAATGCAGACAGTGCAATGTTACGTCTTGGTTATAAATCATTTTTTAACAGGGATAATTTTCTGTGCCAACTTTCTAGGAAACCTAAAATTCCTTTTGTTACAATTTCCCACCCTTTGTGACAGGTTTTTGCTGTGTTTAACTGTAATTTTATTATTTTCTGTACCCACACATATATATAATCTTTTACAGGGTAATAAGGGCTTTCTTTAGATATCATTATTTTGATCAGATTCTATAGTGTGTGTGGGGGGGGGGGGGGACCTCTTTCTGACTAACTTGCAAAACTTGAGTTTAGAAATACCCAACCAACCGGACAGATGCCTGCATTTGGTTATGCGGTGGCACCGTGTCGTAGAGTGTACTCCCCACAGTGATGGCCCCCCCTCTTTACGTGTGTCCTGACTGTGGAACACACTCTTGTGCTAGTTCATAGGACAGGGAGGTAATCGGCTTTAAACCGGTTAGGAACTGTATCTGTTTTGCCCAAAAACAAATGGTATGCTTGAAGTCCTATCTGATCCTGCTTTTTTGTCTTTGTTCAAGGGGAAGAAGTGGTGGATCTTACATGTGAATCCTCTGAGCCGGTGGTGGTGGACTTAACTCACAACGATTCTGTTGTTGTAAGTAGAGCTGTTAAAATACAAGGACTTTTACTTATTCTAATAAAAATTAAATGTATCTACTACTCAAGTATTCCAAGTACTCAAAATATATATCCAGCTGTTAACCGATACATTACATAGAGAATACTGGCTAAATATGATCTATTTATATTCATTTCACCCCCCCCCCATAGACACTGTTCTGTTCAGAAACTGGTGTGAGCTCCATTAACTATATTTAATGTCTTGTTTTTTTTCTTTTCTCTTTTCACCCTATTTTTAAATGGCAAGATTGTCGAAGGTAAGTATTTGTTAAAGAAAATATGCTTTTAGTGTTCTATCAGTTCATCGGTTTGAGTTTTGTTCTTAAAGTTCCTTTTTGTTGTAAGATAATCAGGGTCAAGGGAGAGGCAGCTCTAGAGCCTCCCAGCAAACAGCCAGCTGTATACTGAGCAGCGATGATGAAGATTCCCGCGACACCGACCTGTTTGGCACCAGCAGGGTTCCCAGGGACGCACCGTCTGTAGATCATGATAGTTCAAGGTATGCATTTTACATCAAACCTTGTTTTATGGCTGTGTGTTAGTTTGAACCTCATGCACAACCCACTTGTCTGCTTCGCTTCTGTACCGCTGCCGTCTGACAGACAATAACACCCGGTAATACTCATGACGCTAACTATATTTGAGGGACATGTCCGCAGGAAAACAAAGCATTTCCAATCTAGGCTTAGTTCATAATAATAAAGATGGATGGGCTTTGGCTGGATGTTTAATCTAAACATTTTCTTCATTGAAAGAAAGGGAGTTCTGAGCAGCGGTTGCCAGTTTTATGTATTGATGATGTAGCGCAGGAGTACTATTTTGTCGTACTGTAATGGGAGGGAGGCAGGGAAAACTACAAAAGGTGACATGAATACAAGAACTGTGTGGCTGTTCTTTACTTAAACCTGGTTAATAACTACCTTTACCTATGTTACAGGCTTTCAGCCGGCAGAATTAGTTGTCCGATCTGCATGGATGGCTACACTGAAGTAAGTGGAATTCTATGCAGCGTCTTTATGTCTATAAAATCTGGAAGGATCATACGTCAAGTAATATTTAATATTATGTGCATCCAAGGGCGACTTTACAAAACATGGCAAACAAGCCCGATTATGTGTTCGGAAGAAAACCTGTTCGCTCTTTATCATTTCCTATTCAGATAACTTTACTTAATTTTTGTTACCTTTTGAAGGTAAAATGGACACTTTATTTAGCACATATATAATACAAATACATATAGTTTAATCCCCTAGCACACAGCTGGGCTTTTCAACTGCTAAATGGCATACAGCAAGGTCAATATGCGAATGGCATAAAGTATTCCTACGCCTAAAGCTTCACGGCTCAGTCATTCATTAGTACTCGATTAATACAGATCATCCACACTTGCAGGAAAACTTTTTATGTCTACAAATGACTGTTTGTTTTTTTTTGTTTTTTTATGTTTCCCCTCTGCTAGATAACGCAAAGTAGACGTCTCATTGTCTCCACTAAATGCGGCCATATTTTCTGCAGCCAGTGCCTTCGAGATGCTCTTAAAAATGCGACGTCGTGCCCAACCTGCAGGAAGAAACTGACTCATAAACAGTACCATCCGATCTATATATAAAATTGCCAAAAAATGTGCAGTGTTGCCTGTCTTATTCATTACCAAACATGACTTTGGGCCCGTGATCCAACATGCTGTCGCAATGTGTCGCGCCTGCTTCCCGCAGAAGGATACTGGGAAGCAACCTTCTGGGACATCGTGTCACAATGCAGATTGGCGGCTGCTAACTAAATGCGGATTAAGACAGGATGGTAGTGTTATACCACCTATATTTGTATAGTGTCTTTCATTAAGTTTCATAGAATGTTGGGGTTTTTTTTTTATTTTTTTTGTTCCTTTTCATGTACATTTTTATTTCGCTTGGGGCGGAGGGGGTGCTATGATTCTTGCCGTTCAACTGAAAAATGTCTATCTCCCATAATATTCAGCATAGCGCTTCTGTATATATTAAATAAAACTGATTCAGGTATCAATTTTTGTCGGTTGTACACAGTAAATTGTGTTTTTTTTTTTTTTTTTACTCCGTGTATAACCTGCTATAAAAAAAAAAAAAATTTCAAACTTCCATAAATTTTGAAGTTTTGCAGGGAAAACATGGCAGTGACCTGATATCTTCATGGTATATACAATCGAAACTGTGTATAAATGAGCATTTGAAATATAAACCTCTTTAAAAGCATAATTTAAATGTCTTTACGTAAAGGGGTTTTTTTTTTTTTGTTTTTTTATAAAGAAAATTAATTTGGTTTCGATACTTTCCACCTTGGCTACCATCGTACGTTCTCGTAATGGGTAGTGGCGAAGTGCAGCGCTCTTTCAAAGAGACTCGCCGCTGGTTTAAAATGCCGGCGCTCTGGTGGTTAATAAGTTACGAGCAGTCACAATAGGAATGGAACGTTTCCTATGCAGCTGTGCTTGCAGAACATTAGATGTTAAAACGATTACCTGAGGATTCTCCATTTCTTTTTTGGGGGGGGCCGCTGAGATATTTATTTAAATATATCTATCATACATTTTTGTATTTGTGCTAATATACCCCATTTATTTGGGTGTGTAAATACACTTGCAATGTTTTGTGTACAAATTTTTTTTTCTAACAAGTGCAAATATAAACTGGCAAAATAAATGGTTGCAATGCATGATTTTTAATTGCTGTTTTGAGTGTCTTTATTAATCACAAACCAGTCTTATGATCAATTATAATCTCTGGATTGACCATGATGTTAACAAAAATCTGCATCGTTTGCTGTGTATTCTAGAGCTTCTTCAGCCCTCTCTCTCATTTGTCTGCTCCAAGGTGGGATCAGGTCCTCTAAACTATAAATACACACATGATCATCTCTGCAGAGTAATCTAAACATTTTTATCTAACGTTGCCCTTGATTCATGTAAAAACTTAGACACCTTTTCATCTTCATAGTTTTAATTGCGTTTTAAAAGTGTAAAATTATGGCTCCAATACAAAAAAATTTGTTTAAATCAAAACAATCCGATTTGTTCTGGCCATGTATCTACATAACATGGTGTAAATATGCCATTATTCGACCCTTCGAGTGATTTGGATTCTATGTGTTATTCTGAGCAGCAGGGTTGAATGATTCTTAATGGATGAAGGCTAAGGGACAGTTCTCATGACACTTTTTATACCCAATTAGAGAATGCTTTGTGAATCCCTTGCCATGATTAGGTGCTGGTTAGCCGTGTTGTGCCATGCTGACATCTTGTGGCCATATGTGGTATTGAAAACACAGCAAAAACGTTTAGCACACTAGTTAATGGCCCCTGGCTTAAAGGGAAAGTAAAGCCTAATTCAACGTTTTGTTCAAAGGAAAGTGCTTTTACAATGATGCGTAAATCATCGTGATAAACCCTAGCATTAAGTCTAGAACTGGAATAATTGGGAGATGTATATTTGTGCTACTGAAATTGTTTTGTCCTGGAAAATGACATCGGGTTAATGATTAGTAAACCAATTAACTACCCCTCGGTGCTAGTGCTAAGAAGAGGTGTACCCGCTATTGAAAGAATGGCTTTGATTTTGCGGGACATGTTGTATAGCAGCAGCTGTCTGTAGAAAGCAGGCTTTCTTTGTTTTGTGGACAATGGATATGCTGATGCTGTGGTGTGTTAATGGCATCTTATATTCCATTAGTAAATATACAGTTTATATGGCTTTGTTTTGAAATGTGTGCCGTCAGGTGGGATTAGGTTACCAGTGATTTGCTCGGATCAGTGCTGGCTCGTTACTTGCAGGAAAGCTGTGCCTGATGTGGATGAATGTTTATCGGGCTCTGATAAATACACTGATAATAATGTGAAGGGGATTTTGTTGGTTTGTTTTGGTGGGATTCTCCCGAGTGATCTGTTTTCTGTCTGATCAATCCCTTAATGATTGATTTATTAAAATGTGCAAACCATCGTTCTAAGGCTGATAAATTGAAAAACAAATAGGCAAAAAGATAATTGTCAGGCTTGTTTTTCTATAACCATTTTATTTCAAGTAGATGTCATTCTTTGCTGGGCTGAGATCTCTGTCCAGTAAGATCTGAGAGCTGTCTATATTCAAGGAGCCGTCATCAGATTCTCCTAGGGGAATAGAGTCTGGACTCAAGAGTTTGCTCATATGCAGCAAGCGGGGACAACAAGATATAGACCTCGTAGCCTCATGCAAGAATCATTAAGAAGCTTAAGCTTAACAGGTTCCTCTCCCTGTGTCCAATATGAAAAAGGAATAGTTTCTTCTCAACCCTGGAATGTGTTTTCCCCTCTTTCTGTGATTGCAAGAGTGATACAGAAGATTCAGAGAGAAGGTACTTCAGTCATCTTGGTTGCTCCCTGGTCTCGCCTTTCCATATGCCTGTCTGTCCAAGGCTTCTGAATTTGAAGCTGACTGTGTGGTTTCTGAAGAAAATGTTTTTTTTGGATAGTCTGCCTGGGTACTAGATCCACTAATGGGCTTATTACCCAATATGATATTGTATATGTTATATGGGTACTTAAAGGCACCACCATTTGTATACTGCCCTTGGACAGCTACATAGCAGGCATAGATCACAAGACCTACTCCCCCAAAGGCCATCCCTGGCGCCCATATAGCACACATAGGACTTGACCCCACACCCAGATCTCCTCCCATCTCTCTTCATCCCTTTCTTTTTTTCACTCTCTCCTCTTTCTTTCTTTCTCCCCCTTTCTCTTTTATTATTATTTATTGTTTATATATATATATAGCGCCATCAAGTTCTGTAGTGCTGTACAATGGGTGGACGGAACAAAACAAGTAGTATGTAACATTACAAATTGAGTAACAGACACAACAGGTGAGGAGGGCCCTGCTCAAAGGAGCTTACAATCTAGGGTGTATTACACAATAGGTAAAAGTGGCGTTGGTAGGGATGGAGCAGCCACACTAGTAAAAGTATTGCAGGACTAGGAAAGGTGAGCTAAAGTAATATGGGAGGCGTTAGTGTGCTATGTTGTAAGCTTTCTTAAAGAAGTGGGTCTTGAGGGATTTTTGAAGGAATAAAGGCAGGGGGAGAGACGGACAGACCAGGGGAGGGCACTCCAGAGGATAGAAGGAGATCATTGGATGAGCAGAGAGACCGGTTAGGAGGGGTATTTAGAGATGAGTGAGGAGATGTAGGGAGGGGAACCGCTGTGAAGGGCTTTGAAAGTAAGAGTGAGGATTTTGAAATGAATCCTGAAGCGCACAGGCAGCCGGTGAAGAGACTGACAGAGGGGAGAGACGTTAGTAAAGTGATGGGAGAGGAAGATAAGTCTGGCAGCAGCATTCATGGTGGATTGTAGAGAGGTGAGACGGTTAAGAGGGAGACCAGCTAAGACAGGGTTACAGTAATCAAGATGGGAGATAATCAGGGCATGAACAAGAGCATTAGTGGCATGCTGTGTTACGAAGGGACGGATGCGGGCAATGTTTTTAAGACGGAGACGGCAGTTTTTAGAGACAGACTGAATGTGGGGGGGTGAACGAAAGGTCGGAGTCAAGGGTAACACCAAGAAAGCGTGCATGAGTAGACGGGGAAATGATAGCGCCATTGACATTCAGAGAAACTGATGGGGGAATCTTAGCGTTGGAGGGAGGGAAGATGAGAAGTTCGGTTTTGGAGAGATTGAGTTTCAGGAAACGTGCAGACATCCAGGTAGAGACAGAAGCGAGACAGTTAGTTACACGATCTAAGACAGAAGGAGAGAGATCAGGAGAGGATAGATAGATCTTTGTGTCATTAGCATACAGGTGGTATTGAAAGCCAAAGGATTCGATTAGTTTGCCGATTAGTTTTCTCCCTATCCCCTTTCAGGTTTATCTTTTCTACTCATTCTCTTTATCTCTCCTCCTCTTTCTCTTTAGCCAACCTCTTTTCCTTTGTTTCATGTTGACATTTTCTCTTTATTTCTCCTCCCATCTCTCTTTATCCCTCCCTTTTCTCATTAACTCCTCATTTCACTTTCTTTCTCCTTTGTCCGCATCTCTCCTCCTCATTATCTCTCCCATTTCTTGTTTTCTCTGCAAATGTTCCCCATCTCTAATTCTTTCTCTCCCTTTGTCCCATCTCTCTTCTCATTATCTTCCCTTCTTTCCCCTTTCTTTCTTCTAATTATTTCTCCCCTATACCTTTCTCCTTATTTCTCCATTTTCTTACTATCTCTCCCCTTTCTCACTGTATATATTTCTACCTACCACTTATCTTACTGAGATCCTGTGGTGGGTGGGCGAGGGCTCTGTCTCACTGCTCCTTCGTGGTGCGTGATTCTTCGCTGCTGAGTCAAAGGTGGATCCAGATCCTGACTTCAGGAGGGCCACTCACACTAACGCACAACCAGACACTCGCACTAACTCGCACACAGATACTCATACCAACACACCTAGACACTGGGTACTAACTCACATAGAAAAACGCACACCCATACTGCCCATTCAGTCCACTGCAGAGGAGGATCCCCATGTAGATCTGTTCCCTAGGCCGGCGCCTAGCTTGACTATGGGTAGCGCCAGCCCTGCGCTAAGCCTTTTCCTCTCATACCTACCATGAGGTACCCTACCATATTGTATTTTGTCCTGCTATAGTGTTGTTCCTGTATTTGACCAGGCTTGCTCCTGACTAACCTGACCTCAGTATTGATTCTGATTATGCTGAACTCTGGCTACCTGACCTCAGCATTGACACGACTTATCCTGTGTGTACCCTTCAGTCTGTTGCGCCCTGTTCCTGATACTTAAATTTTAGGATACATGCATCAGTATTAGTCAGATATCAGGTAAAATCTGGTTTCTGGAAAAATGTATTAATGTACCAAACCCTGTTTAATTCAGTATAACCTAAGGCTGGATCCCCTGAATAAGTATATGCATAGAAATATACTTTTTATGGGAGCCATGTATTAACAGCACCACAAACTGCTACTTAACCCCACCTTACTCAGCATGCCACATACGTCCTGTTTTATTTATGGCCAGTTTTCTAGTGTGACTGTGTGTTTCACATCCGCAACATGTGAATGTATAAATGTCGTGAAAAACATGGCGGATGCAGTAGCTTTTTTTTCTGCCTATAGAAAATCTATAGAGAAAAATAAAAAAGAGAGCAACGTGTATATGATAAATCAATGGGTGTAACGCGCAAATATTCTTAAATCTGTTGTCTCCTGCGGTGATTGATAAATCAATGGGTGTAACGCGCAAATATTCTTAAATCTGTTGTCTCCTGCGGTGATTGAGGTGTGGCATCATCTCCTTCTGTGATTTTTACATCAATTTCCCACTGTGATGAAGGATTTAGGGGATAATGGTTCCCTTAGGGCCAATTTATCTCAAGCATTCGTATAGTAGCTTTTTGACACGCTCTCGCAGCCCTCTCTGGCTCCAGTTGTACTTAGAACATAATTGCTACACCTGAAGCTTAACTGAAATAACAAGCCCAGCAGTCCTGTGTTGGTCTCCATTGGGTATTGGTGCAGATGTACATAATTGCATGAAATTGGGAATGAGAGAACCAAGCAGTGCATCCTACTTATAAGAGCAGAGTGGATTAATATGAATAATATATTTGGATGTCTGTATTTACTTACACGTTGCAAGTACTTGGCAAGGTCCTAATTGTTGGGATTCGGGCTGCCACATAACACAAATAATTGCAATCACTTTCTGAATCTGGGATGCTGGGTAACTTTAAGGCTAGGTTTCCACTTGGGTTTTTGTCCTGCGTTTTTTTCTTGATGAAAAACGCCAAAAAAACTGCCACTGCATTCTCCTGCGTTTTGGCATTTTTTTCTGGAGTTTTTTCTGGCGTTTTAGCCTTTCTGTGGAAATTGCTTTTTTGACCTTAGGCCCCCTCCGGATGTCATTTCCTTGGTAGAGTTCTACTTAAACTCGCCCCGGCGGACCCTTTTGTCTCGTTTCTGTGGTTTGTAAGGCATGCTTTATTCCGAATGTCTGCTCCTCTAGGAAGATTGGCCCCAAATGATGGTGCAAATTGTTTGCTGTTGCTTTTGGCGCGCAGGATCCAGTTGATGCGTTGCGTATGTTTGTTTGTAATGGCATGTTTGTTCCAAATGGTGTAGAATTCAATATGAACTTTGTTTTGTGTGAAACTGTTTGTTTCCAGCCTATTTCTCGTAGGACACACAGATACTGGGTCCATCCTCTGCATTGTAACTGTGGAAAAAAACGCCATAAAAAACGCCAAGGCAAAACCCACATGGCTTTTTCATGGCGTTTTTTCTCTCCCATAGACTTCTATTGGAGAAAAACGCCAAGATTTCCGGGCAAAAAACGCCAGAGTGTCAACATGCTGCGATTCTGAAAAACTGCCACAGAGCCCAAAGAAGCAGAAAAACGCCAAAGAGGACTGAAAAAACGCCAAACAGAAAAACGCCAAGTGGATATGGCATTGTGCGATTTCCTATTGAAGAACAGCTAACATCTGGCCGGAGCGTTTTTTCACTAAAAAAACGCCGTGTGGCTGAATTGGCGTTTTTATGGGCGTTTTTAGCAAAAAAAAAACAAGTGGAAACCTAGCCTAAATGGGGACGGAGTGTCAGATTAAAGCTAAGCTTTTAAAGCTATTGTGCCGTTTTCTTTTTTTTTTTTTTTTTAACGTTATAGATTTTGTACAATATAATGTTTTCAGGCAGCTGTATATTAGCCATTGATATGAATTCTAGCTCTGTTACTTTATTCACATCTACTAGCCAGACTCCCTGGGTCTTGATCATACTGCCTGTGCTAAACAATAGAATGACTCAGGATGTAATGGATAACCATCCAGTCTGACTAATGAAAGTCTAAAGATCAATGGACTTCATTAGCATTGCCATAAAGAATCAGCTCAGTGTGGTGTTTGAGCATGAAATTCACCCAAAACATCACATGACTGAGAACAGTCACAGCCTCCTAGTCTGCAGATAATGAAAGTTTAATAGAACAAAACTACAATACTTTATACAGCAACTTCCCCTTACACATTTTTAAGGCTTAGCTATAGCTAGTGAAAATATATATACTACCTCCGGGAACTGGGTACCAGGTGTACTTTATTCCACAAAGAGTTAATACAAGTACCATGAATTATGCACAACCATCAGTAGTAAGAATAAATAGTATGGAAAAAATGTAAAAATATAGAGCTCAACAACAAAACATAACATATATATATATATATATATATGTTATACATATAACAAATGTAACAATATTATGTAGCCAAGATTAACACTCAGATTTTAAGTCTTCGCGCATCAAGAGTTCAGATCCTGCTTTTGCATACCAAGCACTGATGATATTTTGTGGCAGGCAAGACCCTATACTTGTGTAAAAGACAAAGATTTACACAAAAAAGGGCTTTTCTTGCATCAAAAATCCATGAAAATATAACTTTTATCCATGTGCTAAAAAAAAAAAAATTAACCTGGTTGCGGAGTTCCTTATGGTTGAGTACATTTTTTGACGTATGTTACTGGTATATTGCGCCATCATATTTCAGCAGCTCTGTACAATGGCATTACAAACCATAATAGCAGTGGATGGTTTTTATAGATATGAAGTATTTTGCTGATGTTTAATACAAAGTAAAAGTCTGTAGATGCCACCATCCAGGCAATGAGCTTCTGCTGTGGCAGTACCATATTCACATACATTCCTTTCGAAAGCCTATGATTGGCACTGAAAACCCTTTGTATGTTATAAGTAGAGGAAGATCAGCTAACGTATAGTTTCAATGGGATTATTGTTGGCCTAAATTTAGTAATATATCTATTAATATTGATAAATTTGATTTTGGGTGAAAACAGGTTATATCTGGAGTAACATGTTTTTGTTCAGGAAATATAGTACTTCTTCTGACCAAATACTTTTATGCTATATTTTGGTTTCAAAATATGGAGAAAACACCAGATTATTGCTATAGATATAAGTAAAATACATATAAAAGATGTAAACGGGCACTGAGGTGTGCAACTCTATATGACGCAAACTGCCTTTATTGACATCCGACAAACCGGACTACATAAGTACTGCTGCAAAAAAAAAGTGTAAGCGACACATCCCAGCATCTTTTGAACCACAAATCCCATGATCCGTTTAGCCTGGACCAACGCACCGCAACAGGAGCAGCCATCCGAATCCTTGCCGAGCACCGAGAGCGTTGCATTCTGGGACTTGTA
The DNA here is from genome assembly GCA_029215755.1 of Spea hammondii. Lineage (NCBI taxonomy): Eukaryota > Metazoa > Chordata > Amphibia > Anura > Pelobatidae > Spea > Spea hammondii. The sequence goes on from JARDYJ010000001.1 coordinate 11,988,416, forward strand.
GTTCGCCTGTTCCTTGATTGCGGCTTTTCGAGATTGCGGACTCCAATCCCCACTGTGCCTCGGATTTTGAGAGCCGCAGCCGCACGTTGACGTCCGGTTGCGTCGTGACGTATTGGCGTAAGACGGGAATAGCTTTCCTCCTTGTAATCCGCCATATTGGAGTCTATCTCGGCTCCGCTGTGGTCGGTTATTCGCTATCTCTGTCACCCCGGACGCGGGTATTGGTTCTGTTAACGATAACGGCGCTGCGGCACGTTATCCGCTTAGGTAAAGTTTCTGCAGCCGATTGTTTGGCCTCTTCCTGTCTCTGTGCCCCGTCTCCCGGTAGTTCGGTGGCGGCAGGTGGTGTTGCTCAGCGATGAGCCCAGCCGATGCAAAGAGAGGGGCGAAGCGGAGGAAGAACAAGCGCGGCGGAGGCAGCGGCTCCGGGGATGTGAAGGCCGCAGCTCTGCGGGGGCAACACAGTGCTGCAAACACAGGCAGCAGTGTGGGAGCAGGGAGCGGCGGAGGCCTGGTGTCCAGCACTGCCAGTAACTACACTTCCACCCCATCCGGGGCTGAGGTAAGCACATAACGCCCCGGCATGTATTCACATCAGACTGCCCCGAGCGAGGCCCGAGGGGCTGAGGCCTAATCTACAGGGCAGATCCCCACCTCTTCATAGGGGATGGGCCCATGCAGCAGCCGCTGTCTGTGGCAGGGAGCTCTGGCCGTTTCAGCTGCACCCCTAATGTGTGCGTGTGTGTGTGTGTATATATATATGTATGTATGTATGTATGTAGTGTGTGCTTCTTGTGTCTGTGTTTACTGCTTCTGACCAGACCTTAGGGTTGAGCCCCCACTTTCCACACAGCTGCCTCAGTAATGGTGTCCAGTGAGAGCTTTAAATCCTTGAGTCTCCTTTGGGTTAAAATGCAGCGCAGTCTCTCTGATGCCATGATATTCCCGTGAAAAATTAGATAGGACTCGCCAAACTTGGGGTACGTTGACGATGTGGAGGGTTAAGCAATATATATGCCTGTCGTAAAGTGACAGAATCCCCAATATTCATGCCTCGGGTTTTTAGTACGTGCCGGGTGTGCGCTGGTCTCTCGCTTTGGCTGTCACTGTCTCGCGGATGTGTCTGCTTTGTTTTGGGGGGTAACAAGCGGTGTAATTTGTTGCTTTGTGTATATGATTGGCAGTAAGGTGTGTTCCGCGCTGCACCGTTTGGGCTCGCTGCCGGCAGGACTGGTGGATTTTTAAGAAATCTATATTAACATCCCATTTTGTGGCGTCTTATAACTTATTTCATGGGTTCTTCTGGTACTTAGTGGATCATTTCAATACCGCAAGGGAAACCCACGGGAGCATCCCTTTGGTTTCCATGGTGACTGCTCCACATCCTCTTGTTTAATTAGAACACACTGATTTTATGTTGATGTTGAGTTGCTCTCTTGTTAACCCGGTTTGTAATCAAAGCAGGCACGTAAGAGGCCACAAATGATCCCACGGTTGCCTTTCAGTTGCGTGATTTCTTTGCTGTTTTTTATTATCTCTGAATAAGTTGATTCTTCTAGAGATTTACACGCTTAGATTTGCTTGTCACTTAACCTCTAGCGTCACGGAAGGTTAAAAGGGCTGGGTAGTCTCGATACAGGTATTTCAAGTCTACTGTGTTGGGTATCACCCATCCATGCTTTGTTGTCATAGTTTACAGTAATTTAAAAGTAAAGAACATGCTTTCTGCGTGCCAATGATGCCTGGTCCTCTGAGGGTTAGTGATCAGTATCTTCATTGGGAGAGACTTGGCTACTGCTGCTACCATTTAGGCCAGGGGCGTCCAACTGTGGCCCTCCAGCTGCTCCAGGACTACAGGGGGTGGCTAAGAAGGATGGGAGATGTAGTCCTGCAGCAGTTGGAGGGCCGCAGGTTGGACGTCCCTGATTTAGGCTTTGCCTTAGTCATAGTACAGGTGTCATTCTGGTGTAGTACATATGAAGCCATTGTTTAAGTGGTGTTGGTATTCTCGAGGGTATGGCTCTTAGCAATTATCAGCTTACTTCCTGAAGTGATGGCAATGATTGCGTCTTTAAGGACAGCAGACTGCTGATCAGTGACATATTGTTTGGTAATTCACACACTTACGCTACACAGAGGGATTACAAGTTACACACGGCTGGTGTGGCAGTGTGTTGTGTCTCTAGTTTGCCGTTCCTCATTCCTTCGCCTTCTGTATCTATTACAGTATGTGTAACGATGTGTCCGTTCTGTTTATTTGGCATGTAGCATGCAGTGGCATCTCCAGTAAAGAAGGATGCATGTTCTTTTATTGGGGTAAAAGCTGCAGCTCTACCATGGTCTGATGATTCTTGCTACCGATTAGGTGCTTGAAGCAGCCAATCAGTGGCAGGGCAGCGCTCCCATGAAATCGGTATTATGTTGGTGTTGAGCCTGCGCAGGAGCCGACTGGCAATACGTATACCGTGTGTGGGTTCGGTTTGGCAGAAGGGCCGGCAAAGGGCCAGATGCATATGGCGGGATTGTGCAGACATGGCAGCACGGAAATGTATAAACAGGACCTCTCCCCTATCCAAACCATTAGAGTGCAGACCTAACCATGCCAGCGATTTCTAGTGGATAAATCTTTGAATGCCAATCCTGCGTTCTGTCGGTTGTGTAATAGTGTAAATAAAGCCAGTTTTGGTAAATCATGTTTGATTGCCCAGCTGTTGGGCTACTGTCATGGCTGTCCAATCAGGAAAGGTGCAGAAATCCTCCTTGTTTCTGTAGCACGTATTAGAGCGTCTCTTGATTGTCCCCGTGCCTCATTGAGTTGTAGATGCTCCTAGTGGGAACGCAGATTTTAGGACCGGTTTTGTTTTGCGCAGATATAATCTCAATGTTTATTGTATGTGTCTCGGAGATGTTTAGTGACTAAGCAATAACCATCAGTGCTTGAGTTTAATAATCCGAGCTGCTTGCATAATTTGCTTGCGCTTTAATTAGAACACTAGAAGAAATCTTGTATTCCTGATGACTGTACATATGGCCGCTCACATCGGGGATTTGCTTTTGTGTTTCCCCCCCCCCCAAGCACAAAAATGACGTTTCCATAGTAGAGATGCTTCTTTGTTGCAGGTACGTGAATGTATAAAGAGGCATGTCTGCACAGTAGATTGTGTGCGAGGGCCATGCTTTCACCTAATGTGTCCTTCTGTAAATACTGTCCCCCACTTTACTTACATTAACTCTGTACATATTTAAAAAGCAGCCATGGAAACCTAGTTCTCTGCATATGGCTGATTATAATCATTGTATATGCACCCATATAAAATGTCTAGGTGCCACAGAGCCTCTAAATCAATGGTTCTTAACCAAGGATATCCATACTGATTGGATGTATGGGGGCCAAATGATGGGAGTATGGAACTGGATCTCGGAATCATTTATGGTGGTGATGATTTCGACAGCCTGGTGAAAGGTATTTTGGGCCATCAATTGGGGCTTATCGTAAAAACCTTAAGAACCCTGCTCTGAATGAACAGTTTTGCAGATGCCGGAGGTCGGTGGGTTTTTCTACTGTTAATGCGCAGATATACTTATTCCTCTTTCAGGTCAGACGGTGTCTCAGATTAGGGTTTGTACAATTCCCATACCCCCCGCCCCCCGAAAGCAATGTCCGTGTTGAGTGGTTCTCCTGTCACAAACCGTTACGTGCGGTAAAAAGTGTTTGCCCGCGTTTCTGCAGCAGTCCCGCTCTCATGTACGGTTATAAATGGTTTAGATGAAAGGTATGGTTCTAGAACAGGGCTTAAAACCTATGTAGCGTTTTACTGGCTAATGTTCCTGTTTTAATGATCTGTGAGGTCGATGGGAAGCAGGGCTCGGTAACGTTTAGCATCCGGGAAACCATTCGAATGGCTTCTACAGAACGTCTTCCCCCTGTGCTTAAACAATGTCATGACCGCTTTGGCATATGAACTCTACAAGCCCTCGTGGGCATTGATTGTTAGTAACATCTTGTATTTATAAAAAGAAAAGCCCACCTGTTTAATAGAAACGTCATATATGCTTTATTTAGTTTGTGTTGATTGTATCGCACTGTTCTGTGTCAGCGTTGTTGTTTTTTTCTTTGCTTTCTCGACAAATAATTGTAACACTTTCAAGTCACTTCCATCAGCGTCTGTAAAAATACTTGGCATTTAATGGACACACCAACCATGTCTATTTCCCTGCATATGATAGTTGCCTTTTACATTTTCCCGGTGTTCCCCTTGCAAATGGATGTTAGGTGGGGGGATTCAGCCGAATTCCCCCTCCATATGCATTTACTCCTTTGCCCGCCCCACAGACATCTTCCATACCGGAGAAGCATTCGGCCAAACAAATCTCCATGCAGGTGATTTACTAAATGCTAGTCTGCTCCGCCTCTCGCTTGGCTGTCCGGACCCCCATGTGCATGCACAGAAATCTCCGCCATTGATTTTAGTAGGAGCACTTTCCTGCCACCGCTACTCCTGTTCTACCCACCTAAAAAAAAAACAAAAAAAAAACAGATAGCAGTTATTCTTCCCATTGTGTTATATTAAAATGCAAGTTTCATTATTTTTGAGGTATTGGCGAATGCACCTTTGCCAAGTTGAGGAACTAGGAACCAGTTTCACTCCGATACCACAGCTTCTGGAGAGTTTATTGGGAGCGTGTGTTAATAATGGCTTTGCGTGTGCAGCAGCCTGGATGTTGCTGCATACAAATCGATGCCTGTCCCTACTGAGATGCTGCCATGAACCATGGGAGTAGCAGCCGCCAAACTCCATGTTTAACTAGCGTGCAAGTGACTGGCGGCGGCTGCTGCTCCCTTTGATATAAACGTGCCAAGGTGCGCGTACAGGAAGTATACTTAAGTACACTTCCTGTTTCAGTAGAGGCTGCCAAGAGGAGGCGGAAAATAGACAGCTGTCTCATCTAACTCCACAATGCATGCAAAAATGTAATTTTACCTATTGAATTTAGGCGTTTGGGGGCTGTCCTGTGCATTTCTTGCTTCTACCTTAATTATTAAAATCCAGGTGTTACTTGGGTATGCCTTTTTGCTTCCTCAAAAATAAAAACCCAAAGAAAATGATTATTCGGCTTTGACAGTGTAGCATCTCAGCCCCTCTCTCTTATGGACTGAAATTAAAGGGGGGATCATCTTGTAAAGACTGTTTTCCGTTTCTTACCCCATCTGTACAGCGCGGTGTGAAATCTCCTCGTTTGTCTCTATACAGAGTTTCACTGCACTGATAAACGGAAATATTGTTCATTTCACAGCCTTCTATATTGTGAATAACGGTATTTTGCATAGATACGGTGAACGTAATGCGCTGATATACTGTTGCAGAAGCACGTTCAGGACGAAGATGGCGTACTCGATCAGACTGTTTGCATTTACATACATACATCGGTTTACGATAAGACGAGACCCAAGGATAGAATAAGATTTGAGGTTTTTTTACAGCAGTTTGTATCTTAGCAAAGTTTTATGGGAGTTGCAGTCCAATTGCCATTAATATCTAGCGATTATATAGTTTGCCTTCGCTACAGATCTCTGCATTATTCTCCCAGGTTAAGGTATTAAACACCAGGGACCTGTCCAACCCACCTACTGAACTTAATTGCCTCTCAAATCTCAAGTGCTGCTATAAGTGGCTTTTTATCTATTTGGCTTGCCCCATGTATGGATCAAATGCTGAAGATATTTAATGAAATGTGATTTGTGCGCTGTCGGTGCATCGTTTATTGCGCTGCTGCGTCCCTGAAGCTCGGTGCATGGGAGCTGAAGAAGTAAATTGTTTTCGTGATGACAGGATTGAGGTTTTGTCATTCCTAGGGCATCATATTAGCCATTTCCTTTGCATTTGGCAGACAATGTTGTCCGTGTTAATACCAATATAACTAATTACACGTTTATCTCATTTTTGGGCTCCTGAAAACTATTGGTTAATCCCAATGCTCCAGTTGACTTTTGAATGTGTTTTTTTTTTTCTTCTTCTCTCTACTTACACAAATTTATTGTATATGTCTAAACTATAAAAATATTGACTTCATGTTTTTTGGCTGCTATTTTGGACAGACACCAAATGTAATAGTTCTGACAGCTTCGTTACGTTAACAGCGGCAAACAGATCAAGTGGCGCCGCTCCAATATGGCACGCAATCGCTCTGCGCTGTGAATTCTGCTTGGAAAATAGTTCCTGTGGGTCTCCGATTTTGCTGTATTAATTAGGGTTTGTTGCTGTTACTTATCTCCGTTTGATATGGGGATTTTTCCTCTTCTCAGTAGAGTATACACCGGTCTGTATTCCTATAATATGTGGATAGTCTTAGAGTAGTTGTGTTTTTATTAACGTGATGACCAGAGGGAGTTGTTTTTAAGGGCAGTTGTGGTGCAGTTTTAAGGGTAGTCCTATCACCGTAGCACCAAGCGATGGGGTCCTATCAGCGCGCGGGGGGGCGTTTCGTTGCTCGCTGGGGTTATGGAGCGGCCCGGCGAACGTGTTACCGGAGAACACCCTGCTGGCGTCTCAAGCATTATGGTGATTGTCACGATGCACGCGATGTTGGAGGAGACGGGGGTGATGCCGGTGTTTGGGAAATATATTTTGGCCCCGTTCGTGTAGTCCCCGTAGAAGCAAATAAAAGCTGTCTTTTCAAGGTCAGTCCTGCAATTTTGGATAATTCACCCAACTTTAGTGATCAGACTGCATCTAAAATTGTTCTATGTCTTGCAGTGTGTCCAAGACATTTCTCTTCTGAAGGTGGATTACCACCACCGGATCGGTAAACCTGCCGGGGCAGAGACGGCCCTCTGTGCAGCTTGCAAATGTAGGGTTAAAACTTAAATTTTCTATAAGATGAGCCTTAGACTTCAGGTTGTATGTTAAACTTTACCTATACATCAGTGCTTAGCACCTGCCTTTAAAACGCTAGCACCAAACACTTGCTCGCTGATTAGCCGTAATCCTTTTCTCCTGGCTTCCCGACCGGCTATATAATTGTCATGCTATATGTCCGGTATATACGGGTATGGCCTATAGCCTTCTCCCTGGTGTTACTTTTCATGGCAGGGGCGCTCGTACGTTGTCTGCCACATACGAGTTTACTTTTTAGCATTTCCTATTTTACTCACAGAACGCCAAACCTTTTGTCCAGCGATAAAACCACCGAGCCTGGTATGTGTATATTCCTTACTGATCGTAACCTTTTCCCTTTGCTTTATGCTTTTTTTTTTTTGGTCTAACTATTGTACTTTGTGTCATGAAACATACGTGCAAGCGGTAATGTCAATAAAATATATATTAGTCACGTTGTGTGCTCAGGGATGGCTCTCCGGCCACGTTTTATCATATTCTATCCCACACAGGAGCGTAATGTCTCAAAACTGTTTACTTTGTAATGAAAATTAAGTTTTTATTTCATACAGTTTTTTGGGCTTTGGTACCTTCCCCATTCTGGTGATCTCACTGTTCAGACTTCATTTGAGCGTCAGCATGTTACACGTTAACACACTCTTACACAGCGGAAAACGATCACCATCTAAGTGAGCACGGGCATGAAGGCAAGATCCGGAGAACGCAGGCACCTGTAGTTATGAAGCCGCGGAACTCTGCGGCGGAATCACTGCAAGGAGTAGTAGATACTAGACCTTCGGATTCGTAGGAATTTACATTTTAATGAACTTTTCAAATTTTGTTACTTTGCATATCTGAAAAGGAGGAGGACCTCAAAGAAACAAGACTCCCCTATGTTCTGCTCCTTCATCCACTTCGCTCCTGTCCCGGCTCCATTAACCATACCCCCAGAGCGCTTCCACCAACCAGCAGAGCCAGAAGACGTCACAAGACCCCCATTGACTTCCAATTTCCTTCATGACTGTAAAATGTCGCTCGGATTGCTCACAGGATCAACAAGCTGTAACTAATACTCTCCCCCTCTATAGCATCTCAGCCCCACCTCTTGGCATAGAGGATCCCGCATCTTTACTGCTCTCCCTGTAAGAGACACTATTGGTGAATTGTCCTCATACATGTGATATGCTTGGGGGATATGTTAATATTACACGAGTTGTGGCCAGGATGTATACCTGCTCTGCCCCTCTCAAATAATTTTACAGGCTAGGATCGAGTGACTACGGTCCAAGATAACAAATGCTTTGAGAAACCAACTGGATGCGTGTGCCGATAGAAACGGCATTTTAAGGCCAGTTTTCAGACTCTGCAAAATAATTCCTCCCCATTAAGTTTTCCTCCTCTTTGGCAACTTTACAATTTTGGGGGGGCGGGAGTCGGGGGCTGTCATTTGTTACAATCCCCAGCCTAATGCAGGTAAGGCCACGTGATGGCTCACATACGCCGTAACATCGGCAAATATTTGGTTTAAAACTAATGCTAGGGCTATTATAAAGATCGTGTTTAATGACGCCTGAAGTGCTGTAAAGCCAGCGCTGCTTCCCTTGCTGCAGGAGATGTTTGACACGTTAATAGGATTCATCTGCACTGCTGGAAGTGTTCTCTTGCCTCAACTTTTGTCGTTAAGCTGAACACATCTTGTGCAAGCTAAGTATCTGGTGGGGAGGAACAAGCGGTGCGTATGGGGCATTCTGCAGAATCCCTCCAGGCATTTGCGGGCGGGGGGGGGGTGCAACTAAAAGGACCGATGCATTGAAGTCCATATGATGGCACAAAAAAGGTTGGAATGCAGCACTCAGCAGTAAAATGGTGCACGAGCCAGGGTACCACCAAGTCCCTCAATAAATCCAAAATAAAGAAGCAAAGGCTCAGCACTCAAATGATAAGGTGAGTTTATTTCACACAGGCAACGTTTCGACACACAGGTCTTGAGAAAGACCTGTGCGTCGAAACGTTGCCTGTGTGAAATAAACTCACCGTATCATTTGAGTGCTGAGCCTTTGCTTCTTTACATATGATGGCTGTGACGTCCCTGTAATTGGAATCCGATGCAAAGTTTGAAAAGTCTTATTGCCATGGTAACCTGCAGAATGCCCGTGCTGACTGTGCCACGCTGTCGGTTGCTAAGGTAATAAGGCTGCATTTCACACTGCGCACCAGGATCACTCGTTCCAAATACCGCTCAGCATAACATGTTTTAATGGCGTGGTATTAACCCCTCTTGTAATGCACAGGCCGGTTTGGGCTTCCGCAGTTTGCGGGAAAAGTAATTGAGGTCGACCCGAGGAAATATATTGCACGCTCATACTATATGAGGCACCGTCCTGTAATAGTTAAGGTATTTCACACGTGTATGTTTGGAAATTTCCACTAGTCCAATGGGTGTAAAAATAGATTGAGGAGCGCAGCCTGTATGATAATAAAGGGTGGAGGTAGGTGCTTCGAGGACCAAGAGCAGTGTTTACGTCTGAATGGCTTCGTTCATAGCCGAGCGTAAAACGCGCTGGTGCTTCGGCGTCCCTGCGTTTAGGAAGTCAATCTGTTGACGCTGTGCTTGGCTGTCGTGTTTGCTGTGCGTTTCTCCTTGTAGCGGGCAAGCAATAAGCGTGTGTAATACCGTCCAGGGTTGGAAAATGTATGTAAAAGTTAGGAGTCAGACTAAACAATTAGGAATCTGCCAATGTAACTGCTAATACTCTGTGTGTAGAAGCGAGAAATTTTAAAAGTTCCGAGGAAATACAAGCTCTTTAATTGTAAGCGTGTCTTCTCGTATTCGTATCTGTCTGTAGACTTGGTCATGACCTACAGCATCACGGCAGCATTACTGTGTTTATAGTTCTTGAGTACACTTTAAATCACGTTTTATGTGGTGCCGTCTAGTGACAAGTCTTCTGTGGTTTTCGAGTTTAAACAGCCTACTTTTCCTAAATATTTTATCCTTTCAGCTGCTGCTTCTGGTAGAGTTTTTATATAAGTGCTGTGTTTTTGGTTGTTTGTCTTTTTTTTTTTTTTTTTTTTTTTTTAAATGGCCCATTTGCAATAATGAGCCTCTTTCATGGCCCAATATTATACACCGATCAGCCATAACATTATGACCACCTGTATAGGACCCCCTTTTGACCCCCAAAACAGCCCTGACCCGTCGAGGCATGGACTCCACTAGACCTCTGAAGGTGCGCTGTGGTATCTGCACCAAGACATTAGCAGCAGGTCCCTTAAGTTGCGAGGTGCGGCCTCCATGGATCGATCCTCGTGCCGTGTATTCTCCAGGTAACGTACCCAGCCTTTGTTCCGTGGTCCAGTTCTTACGCTCACGTACCCGTTATAAGTCTGCAGTGTTCAGGGTCAGCATTGGCACCCTGACTGGCCTGTGGCTATCCAGCCCCATATGCCACAAATAGACACCTTTCTATTGGAACCAGCATTTTTCCTGCTTCTAACACATCAACTTTATAAAGTCAAATAAAATGTTCATTTGCTGCCTGATATATTCCCCCCCCCCCCCCCCCGGCAGGAGCCATGATAACAAGATTATCCGTGTCATTCACTTCACCTGTCGGTGTCATAATGTTATGGCTGATCGGTGTATAGAAGGCATCAATTGTCTCTTAACCCGCCGATCAGGTCACTTCACATATCAATGCTTAGGGCTCTATTACTCCTCAGCGACACAGATCGCTGCTCAGTAGTTTTTGATGAGGAAACCTAGAGATTAATTTCCTCTTTTATGAACGGTTACCTCTGCCGTGTTACAGTGGCTATGTAAGTATCACTTTGTTTCTCCGCATGTGCAAATGGCCTACCACTCCTGTCCATGACAATGATTTAACTGTTTTTATGTATGACTAGCTGATACCCCTGTCATTAAAGCACAGAGGACACCTACCATCATTTCAATAAGTGTCCAATCAAATCTGCCTGCGGTGGCTGTACTGCCTGTCTGGCCCGTCAGCCGCTGGAGGACCTAATGTGGGCATGGTTGGCAGCACCTTGTGCTTCCAGGGCCATGGATGACGTGCCGATGGTACCTGTGGAGGGGTCGGTGAGTTCCCATCAGTTCGGCTAGACCCCCATTGGCATCCTAATGGTGGTCCTAGTGGGACGTTGACACGCTTCCTGTGCGTTGCGTTATCAGGCTGCGGGCGAGGCTCTGCCTTTCTTAGTGAAGCGATTCTCGTGAATAGCTTGGGGAGAGAAGAGTGCATTAAGAGGTGATGCTCCTGGAAGATGGGAGCTTCTGCAGTAAGAATATTTACATGGATTATGCTTTGCATATAGTGTTAGCGTGTGTGATAATGAGGTGTGTGACAGATTCTCTTTAGAATCATGGTAACTGTTTGCAAGTGCAGTATATAAACGCATGGTTGAAAAATGCAATTACAGCAAGGCAATTTAAACATGCACGATAAAGGCATATGGCTCCTGAATCTAAGAAGGTCAGTCTCTACATCAGGATAAATGGGCAGACTAGAGGGGCTGAATGTTCATCTGTTGTCAGATTCTGTGCTTCTATTATATGGAAACAGTCTGTAATGTTACCGTCTGGCTAATGAGTCTCGCTGAAACAAGAGGTCAAAAATCTGGAAATCCAGAATCTTAAGCAATCAAGCCTACATCACACCAACCCCAGCGCTGATTAGCGGGCGCCATGCGTGATCGTGACGTTGGAACAGAGGCAGGAGAGTGCAGAGGACCTTATTAACCTGATCGCGAGTTTCTGCATTGGATTGGATCTCTAGTAAATGTTTGCATCGGGTAAACCCTTACTGAGAATTTTTGTACTGTGAGGGGACATCCGATATTATTTGTATTTATGGCCGCTAAACCTAAAACATGGCTTCCAAGCAGTGAGGGCCACACGTGCCTTGCTGTATGGTCTTTAATTCTGCTGCCTATACATTGTAGCCTTCTCTCTTACCCAACGGTTCACCTGCTTTCTGCCTCCAGCGATTCTGCTGAGGATGGCTGCCATGGCAACCCACTGTGTTTACACTGAGCTCTGCGCCGAAAAAAACTGCTCATTTTACTGCCGTGTCACATAACCAAACGCGGAGATGAGGAAGCCCACCAGAGGGTTTGCATAGTCGGCTGCTTTTAGTGCACCCTGCCTCCAGCGTAAGGATGCAAAGTGCTAGTCGAATCGGCCCAGGAAATACCCGCGTTACCATGCCGACGCTAAACCAGAAACACTCTGTGCCGGTTTAACAAAAAGGGTCGCATGTCCTAAGATCCTGGGTGGTTCTGTACGAGTACACATTTGAGGGGCAGTGTTTAAAACATCCATGTTCCAGTATTTGGAGACGTCCCTGCTTGTGCAGGGTGGAGATTTCTTGGATTTCCTTCCTAATAAAAGTTCTATGAAACAGTCATTGGGATTGCGGCAGAACCCACTAGAATGGTGTTTGGCGCGCGCGCGTGTGTGTGTGTGTGTGTGTATACACTAACCATAATTGTACAAAATGTGTGCAAGACAAGTTACCTTTTTTTTACAGCTGTGTAATATATTGTGTGTATAAATATATATTATAAGACGACCCCCCAAAATTTAAATATTAATATTTAATATTAAGAGTATAATACTACCCTATAGGAAAAATGTTTTCACTAGTAAATATTCACATGTAAACTTTTTTCATATTTAATAAAAACTGATTGAGAAAAAATGCCTTTATTTGCCAACCTTCCCCCAGATATGCCCCTCTGCCCCCCCGATATGCCTTTTAACACCCTATATGCCACTCTGCCTCTACAAAGCCCTTATATACCCCCATATGCCACTCTTACCCTCCCCCGACTTGTCCCCCATGCTTCAGATTCCTTGGTGTGTAGTGGGGGCGGTCGGTAGAAGTCTGTGCGATGCACGCAGACAACCTCCGCTTCTGCCGGGGCTTCTGTGTATGAGCACCAGAACATCATGTGACGCCGGCAGCAGCGGAGGTTGTCTGTGTGCATCGCACAGACCCCCACCAGCTGCTGGAGAGGAGGATCCAGGTCCCCTGCAGCGCTGCAGGGAATCTGGATCTTAGTCTTCTAGTCAGACATCTTTTTGAGGTCTGATTAGAAGACAAACTCGAATATAAGACGAGAGGTATTTGTTTTAGAGCAATGTCTTATAATCGAGGAAATATGGTATATAAACACAGAATGCTACGGTTCACTTTGTAGATGATGTCTACACGAGCAAGCGAGAGCAGGGCCCTCTTCTCTCCCTGTACCTCCATTGTTATTTTAAAATATTCTGTTAACAGCGCTACAGTATCTGCTGGCGCTATATAAATGTATCCCTGTTAATGTAATTCTAATGTCTGAGCACAGCTCCCAGCCTGTGACTTGGTTGGTCTTGGCGAAGACGTGTCTCAGCGGTGTCTGTGTTAAGGAACTGATAAGAGTCATTGTATGTGTTCACAGTGCCTCCTTTTCTTTCTCTCCTAGATTGCTTTAAACGGTACCCCCTTCTCAGATGGACCACTGGGCTCAGACTTTTCCGGCGTCCCCCAGGTAGGCATCCGCAGCCAGGAGTTAAGGGGCTCTTAGTTCTCATGGTTTTGTTTGTGTTTCCTTTTCGAGATAACGTTCGTGGAGCACTTAGAATTGTTGCAAAGCTGCATCTTATATATATAGGAACATACAGTAAATAGGCAATTGTTCGTAATACACGACATCAATATCATGTGTAAATGTTTGTCATTTAATTTTTTCTTGTATATGTAAGCCGTGGAGTTATTCTTTGTGATGTTGCCTCTTGTTGCTACGCCATTTCCCAGCACCTGTAATAATGTGTCAAAAATATTCAGGCAACTAGTCCAATGGTGCAAATGTACGTCAATAACGCTGGGGTGTAGAGGGATAAGACTGTGCGTGTTCCAAGTGCTGCCTGCTTCTACCATATAGGCCTCATAGACGGGCGCATAGGACGCAGAGCTGGGCAGACAGATACGTACCAGGGCATTTATCTCACATGTACTAGAAATGCCAGGGCACACTCTGCCTTACCGAAATAATCCTATAGAAAAAAATGTCACCCCCACTACGGACTCTGGGATAATCCTTAAAGGAGCGCAGTTCATATTTGCGGTGATTATCTATTTTTTGCAATGTCTATATAAGTAAAGTGTGTGTGTGTGTGTGTATAATTATATATATATATATATATATATATATATATATATATAGATATATATATTAGTGTATGTATCTGTGTGTATAATATGAGCTATTATGTACAAAACGTTACTATTACTTCAAACACGTACCATTATCCGCCGCAATTTATCGTTCACCATGGCTAACAAATGGATGTAAAATAATTCCTTCTCATTGTTTCTGTCTAAAATGATGCAGTATTTTAAGTAAATGGAGCGTTTTTGACGCTGGACTTGGCACATGAAGAATCTGCATTGTGTGCCGAGTGCCGTTACCAGGTATAAACTCTGCAGGGTGTGATCTGAATCTGCGGCTTGATAGCTGGCCGTTCACTTTGTTTATCGCCCGAGTCTTAGAGCTTACTGAAGGTTCAGAGGAGCAGAGCTGTACGTTTAGAAAAGACACCTCGTCGGCTCTGTCACACGCATCAGCCTGAGACCTGTTCCTATATTTAAATAATCCCCACCGCTCAAGAAGTCGGCAGGGGAGCTGATCGCTCGGGGAGTTCTGGCATGAGAGCGGCTGCTGCCTATAGCCTTCACCATTGTGTGTGTGCTTATGCTGTGATACAAGCACAGTATTACAAGTATAATAAAACAATTTGTATACTGTATACATTTTACATATTATGTGCAAAAAGTGAGAAAACCAGTAAGAGGAATAGAGTAGTGAACAAATAAAATAATCAGCCGTAATGACTTTCCTTTTTTGTATGGAACCACAGCTGCAGCAGTTATGCAACACTCTCCGGATGTTGAAGAATTTCAGCAAAAAAGTTCACTAGGGGGCGCTCGTGTATTCCATTTAGTGTGAATAATTGATAAAATGAAAACAAAAGAAGAGATAATAGTGCAGGTGTACAAAAAATATGATGTGCCCTGCGTATTGCCGATTTAACACTGTGTTTCTGTGTGGTTCAATGCGTCACAGGGGTACCCTCAGGGTCCACGTATGAGATATATACCGAAGAGAAGAACAGAAGAGGATCCAATAGTGTATATTGTATATATCGCTGGAGGCTTATGCTTACACTGACGCAAGTGTAAAGGTGCCCGTAGTTGTTGGTGACGGTCTGGTCACATCCGTATTCTCCTCTGGTGAATCCGATGATAAATACCAGTGGGTGTGTGGTATGTCAAACAGCCACTGTCCACAGAGTGACTTTTTTGGACTACTTTTACCATTTTTTATTCGTACTAGTGCTTTTTATTCGTCTAATTTATTTTGTCTACTTTTAAAGCTGCATCTGTAGATCCAGCTCATTGTAATTTTGGAATAAATATACCTTTTACTATACCTCTCATGTGGACAGTGGCTGTTTGACATACCACACACCCACTGGTATTTATCATCGGATTCACCAGAGGAGAATACGGATGTGACCAGACCGTCACCAACAACTATGGGCACCTTTACACTTGCGTCAGTGTAAGCATAACTCTATTTGTTGCGCCTCCAGCGATATATACAATATACACTATTGGATCCTCTTCTGTTCTTCTCTTCGGTATATATCTCATACGTGGACCCTGAGGGTACCCCTGTGACGCATTGAACCACACAGAAACACTGAGTGTTAAACTGGCAATAGGCAGGGCACATCATATTTTTTGTACACCTGCACTAGTTATTATTTCTTATTTTGTTTTCATTTTATCAATTATTCACATTTATTGGAATACACGAGCGCCCCCCCTAGTGAACTTTTTTGCTACATTTTACATATTGCCAGACAGCTGATCAGTAATGTGACATTTGTCCTAGGGAATAATGGCTAAATTGTTGACCCTACAGCGCCTACAATTCTTTTTTTTTATTTATATAGCGCCAAAAGTTTACAATACATATATTCATGAGTTACAAGACTAGAACCGACAGACTAAGACAAACCGATACATTAGGTGGAGAGCGCCCGGCTCGCAAGCTTACAACCAATTGTGAATATAACTCACTTGGCTCATCATTAAATGACCCTGATCTATGATTTACCCTCATTTGTGGCTTAAAAAAATCACGGTGACTCTGAGCACCCTGCTAATAAATGTTCTGCACAGATTTGTTTAGCGTTTGTTCATCCGATTTCTACTTGTAGTATTGTACGTTTCAGATACTTTTTTCGTGAATAGAGGCTGTCGGATAAAGGTACTTTCCCATTTCCAACAGGCTCCTTTTACGTTTGGCCTGGGTCAGAGGGCTCCTTACACGACAGGAGAGCACTGCCTTCTGTGTAGGAGCGAACGTAAGGACATCACTCTCTCCGAGTGCGGCACTAAAAACTCAAGCAAAATAGCACTTTCCACATCTCCAAAAGCCAATTCCAAGATGCACCTTCCCCTCTGGGTGTGCGCCGACTGCCGACGGACGGTTGAGAATGAGGAGATACACACCACTCAAGACCAGTCCTTGGTAGTAAGTCTCGTAGCAATATGCTGATGGCAAATCAAATGCAAAGTAGATCTCGTGGCATGATATTTGAATGGAAGAGGCAAAATGCCCCCACTGTGCCTTTGGCTCACCGCCGTACTATTATGGAATAGGTAGAATAGGTTATGGCGCACAATTATTGTTCTGCTGAATGCTTTCTATTGTTTAGAGAGAAAATCATGTTGTAAGGCAAGTAGCTTTTTTATTAAAATACAAGGATTTTGGCGTGAAACTGTTGAATTTTTACTGAAATGCAAGGCATAATTCTAAGAAAAAGTGTCTGTTTCCTGCCACCAGTTGCTGTTTTATTTAAGAATAAATCCGTCAAAATTAAAGGTCTTTGTATTCTGATCTCAATTGGGGGGGCAATATCCGAATTATGTTGCAGAGTGTTATTGAGTACCTCAACTTACTATGTATTTTACTTTTAATAATGTGTATATAAATGTATTAGGCTGCATATATATTATGTGTGCACACTTATTATATATGTGTGCACACACATTTCTTTATAAAATTAATATATTTTTTTGTCTTAGAGTCAAGATTTTCTTTTGCACATGGCACCAGGAAACAGCGGGTCAAAGCAAGAGTCAGTTGGTGGGGGAAGAATGCTTTTAGGGGCACAGACTGTCTCGTCTACCGTGGCACTCAGTAATTCCGCACCCCCGGACATGGCCTGCGGCTGCGAGGCTTGTAGTGAGCGCAGGTAAGGGTTATTTGGTGATCTTTAAGCGTTATTGTTAATTATTTACATAAGTGTTTCTTTTCTTGTAAACAACAATCGAGGTTGGTTGCCATTTAGAATTTTAAATGGTATACATTAACCCTTTAACCACCAATGACAGGCAAGGCATGTCGCGCACAAATGGTCAGTTAACGACTGGTGACGTGCCTGGCACGTCATGGCATTAAACAAGCTTTGAAAGTGATATGATCACTTTCTTTGCATAAACAATGTTGCTGTAATGCCTCAATGTGGAGGCATTCAGCAACATCGAGATTGGCACCATGTCTGGCCCCCTCCCTGGGGCGTCAACGTCCGCCATACACTATGTGGCAGCGGACACCCGTTTTGAGTGTTTAGTCGGCGATCAACTATCGCGCTGCAACAACCTTGGTAACAAAGGGTACAAAAAATAAAAAAACAGCCTGGCCCTTAAGGGGTTAAAAAAGTGAAGGTGTGGATGAAATCTGTTCATTAGGTTGGGGCATTTTTTTCTCTTTACCCAATGTAATTTTGCCCTATGGATATTTCCATTTGTTTACCCATTGTGGCCCCTCAACTTGGTACCTTTTTTATTTTCATTTTTTCTGTTTGATGTTTTCTTGAACCCCCTTTCAGTCCTGGGGGTTTAAAAACCAAAAGACCATTTTTTTTTGTTGTTTGTACCTTATGTTTGTTAAACCATGATTCCCTTTTTCCCCCATATATGATGAAACCACACAAATTATGCATTGTTTTGTTCAGGAGAAGTAGGGCCTTCTTTTAAAATCATTGATTTATAAATCATAAAACATAATTATGAGTATTAATAGCTAAAAACTTAACTTCATTAAACTTTGAAATTTATGTTAAGCAACATCTCCTGATCAGTCATACCCAACATACTTATTTTTTTCTGTTCCAGAGGGCCACATCTCGGCTTTCCATATTACCTCATATTACATTTTTTTTTTATTTTTTAATATGTTTGACTTAAAGGGTTTGGGGGTAGTAATTCTTTTGTGTTTTTTCACTTATAGTGAAAGGGCCCTTTTAGAGAGAAAAAAAAATCTATTTGGTCTCATACATTTTTTGTCAGTGATATCATGGTTTATTTCATTTATATATTTTTTTCCCCATTTTTTTTGGAAGGGGAGAAACTATATTTTTGTCTCCACCTCCTGATTGGTTTGTGCCGTGATCAGCAAGCAGGACTCCAGGGAGATGTCCTTGCTGTAACAAAGTCAGCACGTACCTGTACGTCCTAATGGACTTCTTGCCACAGGTTTTAAGGACGTGCAGGTATGTCCTAAGGTGACTGAAAGGGTTAAGCAAATGTGGATTATGTCTTATTATTCAAGATGAGGAAACATTTTTATTTTTTTTTCTACAGGGAACATGGGATAAATAAAGTAAATTCAAACTAAGATAAGAATCAGTTTTTTTAATAAACTTTTTTTTTTTTCAGCCCTCGTATAAGGGAAAACATTTATTTTTTTTTAGATCTTCATATTATGAAAGAGAAAATTCCATATTGTATTGAAGTTTTTTTTTTTCTTGAGGTGCTGGATTTTTTAGATTACTTTTTTGCCTTTTATTTATAACAAACGGTTTTGTTGTACATCAGTGACTGTTTCCTTGGGCCAAGAATAGACTGAGACAATTTATTTCTGATTTAGTTGGGTTAACTAAGATTAAGTTTGTTATTTTTGTTTGGTCGCAGGGAGATTTCAGCAGAGACTGAACGGGATTCCCAGCAGCTCCAAAATTACTGGTCAGACGTACGGTACATGATCCGCTGCATATACCGGCAGGCTGGGACGCCTTTGGCGGACGACCAGGACCAATCCCTGGTGCCAGAAAAGGATGGAATGAAAGATTTAGTGGATAGGTAATTATGTCCTCATGTAGTTGCCTAATTGTAAAAGAATACTCATTGAGTGCTGTAGCTATTGGTGTTTTATTTAAGGCACATCTCTGTTATCGGCAGCATTGTTCCTATATGTATATTTTTCTACCTTAACTCATCCAGGTTATGTGAAAGAGATCCTTACCAACTATACCAGCGCTTGGAGCAGCAGGCACGGGAATATGTACTGGAAATGAAGGTCCGCCTGCTCAAGCATTTATCCTTGGGGTTCAAGGTGACCTCAAGCATACAGGGACCCCCGCAGGCTCATCAGTTCATCTCCCTGCTTCTCGAAGAGTATAGCGCCCTCTGCCAAGCGGCTTGCACAATCAGCACCTTTCTTGTCACTCTGGTAGGAGCATGATGGCTTGCCACCTGGTCTGGCGGGAATTTACATTTTTTACCCCCTATGGTCCTTGTTTACAACAACGTGTCTCTGTTTAACTGCAGGAAAATGAACATTTAAAGAAATTCCAGGTGACGTGGGAATTGCACAATAAGCATCTGTTTGAAAATCTGGTATTTTCTGAACCGCTGCTACAGAACAGTTTGCCGGCTCTGGTTTCACAGTTAAGGTATGAGCGATTCCGTATTGTAGTTTTAATGAAATGCCTCGCTTTTTGAAACGATCATTGAGCATAAAATAACATTGTTTCGTTAAAACGCTATTCTCCCATTGTCAGATGCGATTGGACGTTTACAATTTGTTGGGTTGGAGAAAGGCATGTTTTGTGGTTGGAGAAAAGCTTGCTTAGTGGTTTTCTGGTGTTCTCCCTAAAGGGTCAGTTCAGCCAAACACATCACCTGCGTACTAGGTAGCTGGGGAGCATGGGAAGAGCCGAAGCCATAGAGGGGGATTCTATAAAATCCCTAAATGTTATTGGCAAGGGGTGCAGAATGAATGTTTAGATGGGGACACTCGGCCAAGATATAAACCGCACCTTACTGTCGTCACTCATGGCAGCTGTATAGTCACTGGGACGGGTTCTCGACGCGCTCTAACTTTTCTTATTCTCCAGGCTTGGGACGGCATCACACGACTCGTATAGTGAAGATTTGTACAGTACCTTGCTTCAAAGGTATCACCAGTTAGAACAGGAGATGAGTCAGATATCTGAAGAATGGCTGGAGTGTCAGAAAAGGATTGATAATTACGTAGATGAACAGGTGAGCCGTACAGATACTCGTAGACTTCCTGTGCTGCAGCCTTCAAATCCTTGTGATCTGTTCCATCAAAATAGGCAGAGGCCCGGTTTAATAGACAGAACCATTACACCTTAAAACTATATGGACTGTTCTGAAGTTAGGGATTTATTTTTTTACATAGATTTTCAGCAACAGCTGATGGAAGCCCCGTTGTGCCCCGTTGTCCCTGGTGTAGGGAGCTTGCTATGCCAGCATGAACAGTTATGGTGGAGAAAGTGGATTATCATGCGAGTAGAGGGCATGTGGCGTAGGGCACACAGAACCTTACTGGCCATCCTCTCCCTAGTTGACACATGGGCAAATCTCCAATGTCCACAGTTATACCTCACCGCCGGTAGATTATACATTTTTATCGTGCATACACATTCGCAAACTCTCTGCAACCACAGTTGGCTATTACTTTTAGTACACCCAGCTGTCCCTATTTTTGTAAATGCGCATTGAGCTTCTTTTTGCATTAATTCTGCTGCGTTTTATAGGCTTTTTCAATAGGTGTCTCGTTTTCCAGTCTTCTGCCCGGTTCTGTAGTCCAGCCATGCGTTCTGTAGCTCATTGCTACCGGCTTCAGGCAGGGGAAGAGAAAAATCAGAGAATGCTATTCTAAAATAAATGCCTGCCCCGTTTGGATGCGGAATGGACTCTTGTGTGCATTTAACTTGTGTGTAGGGTGGAGAGTTCTTTTAAGTTCCATCCTTGTTTTTCTCAATAATTTAAGAAAAAGCATGTTTATTTTGGTTTACACTTCATTTTAGATGGCTTTGAAAACCAAACACAGAATGCTTAAAGAAGATTGGGAATTCTTTAAACAAAGGCGGTTTATTGAAGAACAAGTAAGGCAGTAACCTGTTAATTTTACAGTGCTCCCAGATTCAGCTTCTGTAAAAATACACACTTTGAAACTAGCAACACTACTTACACGCTTTTTCCATCCGCTCCTTGGTCGGTCTACAGCTGGCTTCTTACCCTAACCCGGGACGAGCGTTATGGACAGGAACACAGACTACCTGGTTGTGGATTCCCATTGATATGTTTACTGATCACAAACGTAGTTGCAGGCGTTCCTTATCGGAGGGCCGGTTGATGTGTGCTGGACACGTTATTGATCATCCATTTGAATGCTCTGCTGGCATTCTATAGTAAATGGGTATTAAGGAAACGGGCAGCCTCTTGTAGTCCAGACGCACCGGATGTTTGCCGTGGGGCTCAGTTGGCTGGAAGAAGTTCCACAATGTGCCTGTTATCGCAGCTGGTGGGCTTAGCCAATCTTACAAATATTCTGCTCCCAAAAATTTGGTGTAATTTTATATTAAAATTCTGCTGCAAAAACATTAATAATTGGGTTCTATTGACTAGGTAGTTACTGGTGCATTTGGTTTCAGCAATGCAAATGGAATCGGCTCTACTTTAATGTTGCATAGATCAGTGTAATATCCAAAATATTTTATAACTTGGCCCCAACTGGTTTCTTTGCAATGTGATTAACCGTAACCCTCAGCCATCAAACAGCCTGAGAATGGTACGAATTGCAGTACAATAAAAGCTGGGTGTTTGTTGGCTATGCTGTTTTTTTGGGAAGCTTTTTGTTATTTTAAAACACTGATTAATTTTTCAAAGCGAATAATTAGTGCTTTTGTGAGAAGGACCATAGAAAGCCTGTTTGTGCTTTTCCAATCCTGAAGATCTGCATATCTTGTTTGCCCCGGGCCATGAGGGTTCATCTGACATTAAAATTTGCCCGAATGCTAGTACCCTTGGGAGAGTTAGCCTGTTTATTTTATTTTGCTTGAGTAAGCTAAAATATCGCCTTTTCATTTTCTCTTAGTTAAATAACAAAAAAACATTGACTGGGGAAAACAACTTCACGGACAAAATGAGACATATGCTTTCGACACGAATGTGCATGTCTGACTGTCCGAACTGCAACTACAGGAGAAGGTGAGCCCCGGGCATGTAAAGTGTTGTGTATCTGCCTCTTTATCTCATTCACAGGAACCTGATAGTTCAATAACTCATCATTATACATCATCAGTATCATTATACATCATTCTATGTCATAGCTGTATCGGCAGACATAGAATGGCAGTGACCTCTTGCTGCGGGGGTGGAGGCATCTCCCATCCATGCGTTTTCTTTCTTGGTCACTGCTATGTAAACTGCCTCGAAATAACTAGCTAAATTAATTATATTTTTGCTCTGCCTGCTAAAGGTCATTCCTTTGTGTAATAGGTTCTATGTCCTAGTCATGGTCAAGGCACTGGGCCTGTTTTCATAGTTTGCTAAAGTTTGATTTGAGTTTATATTTGCTCTTTAATGTAAATATAATGCATAGTGTTGAACTCGCCAGACTTCCTCGTGGGAGGGTCGGCGGGCGGAGGTATTCATTAGACTTGTGCATTCGTATTCAGGGCGAACATGAAAATAAACGCAAAGGGTGTGTTTTCGTTGTTCAACCCGAATAACGAAGAAATAAACATGGCGACGGCGAAACGTACTCAAAGACGAAGACACACAACACGAAGAATCTTTGTTAACCTATTAATCTCCCTGGTCCCTTCCTCATCTACGCAGCATCACAGGGGTTAACGGGAGTGGAAATCTGTAGGTTTGTGTGAGGAGTTAAAGTTGGTTGATGCTAGAGGAGGCCCTTGCCGGTGAGCAATAGTGTCGCTCTTATGGGCCTTTAACTCCTGCAGGTGAAACTTCGTCTGGGGAGAAATAGTTTCGGCACCAAGATTTTAAGTCTGTACGAGCGACTCTATTGGTCGCCAGCAGGGGGCTTATCTGCTATCAACCAATGAAAAGCAGGTGCACTTCATTGGTTGATGGCAGAGGAGGCCCCATGCAGGCCAATAGAGTTGCTCGTACGGACTTTTAAAATCCTGGCCCCAAAGCTGCTGCATACCGTGTTAACCCCGTATTAACCCAGAAAATGAAGAATGTAGACGAATATTTTCCCGAACCAAACACAGGAACGAGCGAATATTCCTGGAATACGAAGATTCCCCGATACCCCCATTTTCCCCCACCTCCTGTAGTGGGGGGGGACTTATCTACCTTCTCCTGCGATGTTATGTGGAATGGCGACCAATCCAACAAGTGCCTCACTGTGTTTCCTCGCTCGGTAAACTCGTTGTTCAACTTCTCCTCCTCTTTGTTTTTATGGACTTAAACCTATTTATATAACTGCCAAAAAAAATACTGATAAAGATGTTGCCCCCGCTGCCAGTGTTCGGAAATAATAGACAACATTTAAACCAACCGATGACGACCTTAACCCTTAATATACCTGATTGCAATCTGTTGCACACACTTTTCTTTTTTACATTGCAGGGTAAAGGTACCTTCCATTTTGGTTTAAATACCTAGTTTAATCAAGGATAGACATTTATTTAAATAAAAGCTGCTAGATGTTTTTCTTACAATTGGGAAACGTTTACATGAATTCTTGTGTTGTTTCAGGTGTACCTGTGATGACTGCAGCCTCTCTCACATCCTTACTTGTGGTATTATGGACACGCCAATTACAGATGACATCCACTTAAATCAACTACCACTACAAGTGGAGTCCGCTCCAGATTACCTGTCGGAGATCCACCCGCCCAGTATGTCTTCAGCCAGCTCTGGCTCAGCTTCCAGTTCTCCCATCACAATCCAGCAGCACCCCAGACTTATCCTTGCAGACAATGGTTCTGCACCAACATTGTAAGTGCCTCTTATTTGTCTGTACTGTCTTAAAGCTTTATTTTGTTCCCCAAATCCATCATTATGCAGTTGTATGTGCTTTACAATGTGGAAAGACTTTTCTCAGGCGGAATGGTTAGTCTCTCCACTAAGGTACTGGTACCGTTCTGCCAAGTTTCTAATTCAGTAGGGTAAGAATTTAGGAGAGGAACTTGCTTAGATGTCTGTGCAATCCTTATACACAGATCTCAGTTTTTGTCTACAAAAGATTAGAATGATTTTTAACCCATTAGCAGTAGGCCAAGTCCTTCATGGCAGAACTGGCCTTCCCCTCCAGTCCGTCTCGGAATCTCACACTGCTAAATTCGGTGGGCTTTTACCATTCGGAAACAATTCTTTGACACGCACCCTCATCCACTCTCTCATTCATGTTCCCCCACACACTCAATGTCTTCCTACCTTCTCCCCCGGTCGCTTCTGTGTCCCTGTCCCAAGTTTGCCTTTTCTTCT
This sequence comes from Spea hammondii, assembly GCA_029215755.1. NCBI lineage: Eukaryota > Metazoa > Chordata > Amphibia > Anura > Pelobatidae > Spea > Spea hammondii. The sequence continues at coordinate 12,012,927 of JARDYJ010000001.1, forward strand.
ACCGTCTTCTTTCTTCATCCGCTTCTCCGTGGCCTAAACCTCCAGCTGCACTTCTGCAAAAGGGCAGAGCCTCTGAGCGCACTTTCTTCCCGATTGAAGGAACGAGGCAGAGGATCTCTTCCCTTTGCTCTGCCGTTTTGCCAAAGTACTTCGATAAGCCAGATTTGCGAAGAAAGATGGGTGCAGAAAGACTTTCTCCGCAAATCCGCTTTTATTATTCTGGAAAAGTTCCACAAAAGAGTGGGGTCACGTGGACAGCCGAGGCTCTGCCCTTTTGTGGAAGTTTGCCGAGAGGCTTGGTTCCGTGAGAAGTAGAGGAAAAAAAAAGACAGAAGAACGAAAAGATGCAAGAGAAGGCGCTTTGGCAAAGGAGATGGACACTAAAGCAGTCGGCGGAGAAGGTAAGGATGCATGAGAACGTAGGTATGAAAAATGTAAAAAAAAAGTTTTCAGACGCTCGTGCAAATGGTCAAAACTTGCAATTTTAGTTAAAATTCATATCTATCTTGTGCTGCCATCATGTGCTTGTCAAATTTCACTATTTTTCTTTAAATGTCTCTGATAGTTGGTGAATTGGGCAGTTTTAAAGTGGTTTGTAGGATAGTTTATTTAAACCTGTTTAAAAGCTCTCCTGAGGACCCTTGTTAAGGTCAGATTTCTTCATAGTAACGACATTATTTTTTTTTACTTAACCCACATTTTTATCTTTTTTTATTTTTTTTTACAGTGGTAGTGATGACGAAGACGGTTCTCCTTTATCAGCAAAATTTGCTGATATTTATCCATTGAATAGCTATGACGATGCGGAAGTTGTAGCTAACATGAATGGAACGCATGGTGAACTTAACGGTGGAGGGGAGAACATGGCTTTAAAAAATGAGGTACACTTTTCTGGATTAATCATAGCCAGACTGACTGTAGCCACAGCCAATTTCCTCATTCTCCTTCCTTCTTCTCCAATTGTTTGCAGTCCCCTGGAGTGAGCAGCACAAGCAGCAGCTCCTCGGAAGCCGACGATGAAGAAGCCGATAGAGAAAGCGGAGGAGAGCAGCACAATCTTCCAAAAGAAGACATTCGCTTGGGGAAAAGGTCACAGAGAAAGGAGACGGGGAAGATGGACAGCCCACCCCCATCCTACCTCGGTCCTCAGGTAAACCTAGACTAATTATATTACATGTATTTGTGCATCTTTCCCAATTTAGTATGTGCAATATTTTTGACAAGATTTCTCCATGTGTCAAGGTCACAGTGAGGCATAACCTTAAACTTGTGTGCTTCTTTGTAGGGTGACTCTGTACCCAATTCCTGTGAGTGTCATGTGTGCAAGCAGGAAGCCTCCGGTCTTTCACCATCGGCCCTTGTAGGGGGACGTCTGCCTCCTGGACATCAGTTTATAAATCCAGAGAAGCCGGCACATCCAGCACTTCACCTGTATCCCCATATCCACGGACACTTACCGTTACACACAATCCCTCACATGCCCCGGCCGCTAATACACCCCACGCTGTATGCCGCGTCTCCGTTTGCACACAATAAGGTAAGACTTTATTGCTTCAAAATCGCTTTCTACTCATTACATATTAGAAAGCCATCGTGGGAATCTTGAGTTTATGTGCTCAGTTGTATGCATTAATATTCCTTCTGTTATCCATTACACCCTTCCTCCTTTGGTGATTATGATTTTCAAAGGGTTAAAGAAAAAAAAATGTTGACTTTTAGGTAAGAGAAAATTATTCTAACCCCTGACATTTCCTTTACTTATTTAAAATAGTCCCGTTTAAATCCCAACCCCAGATCACCAGGGCCTTTTACTGTGTTTGTTGAATCCTGTTTTTCAAGCATTTATGTATTGTTGTTTTAAAGGCATATTTAAGTCCTAATGGTTCTTTAGACTATTTTCAGGGTATGTAATAGTACGTCCTACTGCCCTTAAGAGGTTGAACATCAAGTACAGAAAGCCGTATTTATAGATTGTTTGATCTCCAAATGCCGTAATAGTCCTGAGCCCCAAATAGCCCCCCGACCTCCCACCACCACCATCGTTGTGATTGACAGCATATCCCATAGATTTTGTCGAACGAGCAAACGTGTTCTGTGGTGGCGTGCAATATGGGAGACACTAATAATCTGATGTAGGAAGGCTGTTGCCACCGATATAATGGTCGCATTGTGGATATACTGGTGTTATGTCTTCGGACAAATATCTTTTAAAGAACACAAAACAATCTGGATATGTATCAATATATTCTGTTTTAAACCTGCATAGTCATCTGATAAACAGACTTGGTTACTTATGTATACATTTATATTCGCTTCCTTCCCTCGTGTACAGAGAACGTAACCTATTTGCGTTGTGACTCTTATAGGCCTTGCCTCCAACAACTGTTCAGAATCATACAAACAAACATCAGGTATTCAACGCGTCTCTGCAAGACCACATCTATCCCAGCTGCTTTGGAAATTCCCCGGAATGGAACCGATCGAAGTTCATGAGTCTTTGGGGGTCGGAAATGATGAACGACAAAGCCTGGAACCCTGCAACTTTTTTACCTGACCCGCTTGCAGGTAAAGTTCATGCATTCCAAAAATCATTACGGCCCCTTAAAATCGGGCAGTTATTTATCGAGAGGAACCTAAAGCAGATATACGGCGCACTGCTAAATATTCTGTATGCAGTAAAGGGGAACGGGATGTCCCCGCTGATTCTAAGGCCAAGTTCTAACCTTCGCAGTTCGGTGTCTTAATCTGGCCTTCATCCCATGCATGTTCAAATACCCTCGCTGCAGGGCTCGACAAACCCTGTGCGCCAGGTCGCCATGGAGTCTAGAAAACACTAGACGGAGCCCAGGGTTTTGCAGGACAAGGGGGTAAAAACTAGCCAGGGGTACCATTGTGAATCTGGCACCCTACGCTTTCCTTTGGAGGCCTGGCCGGGTGCGTCGCTTACCTGGAGAACATGCGGCAACAGGCTGCACTATGGGAAGAAGGGAACCCGGCGGAGGCAGTGTGATGTTTTGGGCAATGTTCTGCTGGGAAACCTTGGGTCCTGCCATTCATGCTGATGTTACTTTGATATGTATCACCTACCTAAGCATTGTTGCAGACCGCGTACACCCTTTAATGGACACGGCCACTGGCCCCTTCAGCAGGATAATGGTTCAGGAATGGTTTGAGGAACACAAGGAGTTCAAGATTGACTTGAGGTCCACATTCCCCAGATCTCAATCCAATCGAGCATCTGTGGGATGTGCTGGACAAACAAGTCCGATCCATGGGGTTAACTGCAGTCCCGTACAAAGTGGTGCAGCACTGAAGGAAGGTGTGCTTTATATCTTATTGCCCCAGTAAACATCCTTTAATCGCTAATATATGAAAGTAAAAACATGGTGGGCTCCTTGCTCTCACTGTATTAGCCTTTACTCCATCTGCTAGGAGGCTGTTCCACGTATCTACCACGCTCTAAGTAAAAAGTAAAGTATGCTTTTCAAGACCAGGTACCTTAGTATACATTTACACCCAAAAGAGTATGTGACTATATATTTTGATTTGCTCATTAATTTAGAAAAGGAGAACTTGTTCAACCCAATGCACGTTGAAAGGTTTGAACCCAATAGCGGGGGTCTCTCAATTAGGGGGTTGTGGGGAAATAGATTTGTAAAAGGGGACCCCACAGCATTAAAGTGCACGTGATGGCTGGAGTGCCCCTTTAAGTTGTTTAGGGTCACCCTATTTAACACTAGGATGGCTCTTGTGTATTGTGAATTTACAACTAACCACATTGCCCTTTTTTTCTGTCTGCCTTTTAGGGGGTGATATATTAGGGCCAGCACTCCCTGAAATCCGACCAGAGGCACTCCCCCCTACAACTAGTAACGACACGTTACCGGTGCCAGATGTGAAGGAGAAAAAAAACACTGCCAAAAAGAAATGTCTCTACAATTTCCAGGATGCCTTTATAGAAGCAAATAAGGTTGTCATGGCAACCTCATCTGCAACTTCCTCCGTTTCTTGCACTGCTACCACGGTCCAGTCTAGCAGCAACCAGTTTAAAGTGTCATCGAAGAGGCCTTCTTCCATAGGTGAGTGGCATGTTTTCTGTTACATATATTATATATAATATATATTTACTTCCCTTTATTGCCGTGGACCCTTAGTCCCAGCAGCTGACATTGTTATAAATCTCATCTGGCAGCTGTCGTGATTTATATCCTAACTCTAAAGAAAATCACTCTATTAGATAAATTCGCTTTACTAAGGCAGAAAAATATATATGGTCTCTCTGTATTTTTGTGTGTTTTTTTTCTTGTTAGATTATGCTGGGTCCTATTAAAACAATTCCATGTAGCTATTAGCAGCATAAACTGTTTACTGGAAACCGTGACCATACGGTGTGTGTAATTTTTTTTTTCTCTTCTGCTTTAAGGTGAAGTATTTCACAACATCAAAGAGGACCATCGGCATACTTCCCCACCCGTCGCCCCTCGGAACAGCCCCACCAGCTTAGCCCCTCTCCCGTCTCTGTCTCCTGGCACACACTCTTCCGCTCCGCACCTAACAAATATCGCTGCTCAGCCGTTTCCCAAAACAGCCACCACCGCCCCGGGGTTCGGGGATCCGCATTTAGGGTTTTGTCCGTCTACAGCTGCACCTCCTACGTCCACGGCAGAGAGCTCGCTAAGCGCCCCGCCGAGCGTCTGCAGGTAAGGAAAAGCCTCCCAGACAATTTAGATTTTTAGTCCGTTCTCGCTACAATACATCTTTGTCCTCTAACCTCGGCAGCCGCTCCTACAGCTCCTCATTTCTTCCTGATATGCATGTATATCGCTTTCATATGTATTCATTACAGCAAACTGACATAGTCTATTCATACAGTGTTTTCACCCCGTGTAATCCTTACTATTAAGAAGCTTGTATATGATCTTCTGTAGGATTGGGAGTAGAGTGTTTGGGCTGAGAGATGCTCGGGGGGTTTTGTTCTCCCCTGCAACCCACACCCCGAGATTCCATTGTTTGCACCTCCTCTTCTGTTTTAGCAGGAATCTAACGAGTTAAGCTCTAAGTTGATTTATTTTGGTGTAATAACTTGCACTTGGTGATTTTATGCTGTGGGTAGTTTAAGTGTTTATTGTCTAAAGGGGCATATACCGAGTGTCAGTAAATGTCTTCCAGTGACCCGGACTGCGAGGGACATCGATGTGAGAACAATGGTGTGTATGAACCTCAGCAATATGACGGCGAGGAAAGTCAGGACGAAGACAGCTGCTCGGAGCACAGCTCTAGTACGTCGACCTCAACCAATCAGAAAGAAGGAAAGTACTGCGACTGCTGTTACTGCGAGTTCTTCGGCCACGGCGGGGTGAGGATATCCTGTTAATCGTTCCGTGCTCTTTATATAGAAAAGTCATGTTTAGTTTTATATATGTGGATAGGTGTATAGATGTGTGATGGAGTAACTATGCATAATAAATGAAGCCGCACCTTTAATATATTGATACTGAAAGTAACTGGATTTTCTCTGAAAATGGCCTAAAACTGGCGCTTCTGTGTTTATGTGGCATGTCCGTTTTAAGCCGTGGTGTTGCTTACGGCAGCCTTTGAATAGTCTTTTATTGATTTACAAAGAAACGATGATTTCAGTACAGAATATTACTTTGCTTCTGTTTTTTATACGGTTTGTTCGTTTTCAGCCTCCATCAGCACCAACTAGTAGAAATTACACAGAAATGAGAGAAAAACTTCGCCTGAGGCTGACAAAAAGGAAAGAGGAGCAGCCGAAGAAATCGGATCAGGTCTCGGAAAGGGACGGCGTCGTCGACCATCGGAAAGTGGAAGACCTCGTTCAGTTCATCAACAGCTCCGAGGCCAAGCCCGTGAACAGCTCCAGAGCGGCGAAGCGCGCAAGACACAAACAAAAAAAGGTACTAATACTATATTCCGGCAGGGCGCCGCCTTACAAAAAGCACTTTGTTTAAAGCAGAATAGAACGTCAGGCAAGTTGTTTAGCAAGGAATACGTAGAAATGGCCTGATGCAAGTGCCCCCCCCCCCCCCGCTATCTTGGTTTTGTTTCTCCATAGGTACAGACTTTTCTGCCGGTATAGATTAAGACATGTCTACCTTAACCATATAATTAGTGTTACGTGAAGCAGGGATTATAAATGCATGTTTACAATGTGAGCCGCACAGCCGTGTTCCTATGCTGTTGCATAGAAGAAACCCAAGATTTTCTTTCCATGGCAACCGTTTAGAATGGGGCTGTTATTATAATGATGCATACTGTTTATCGAAATATTTAGATTTTTTTTTTTGCACCTTTATACTATTATAATTACCCGTGTGCTACCCCATAGGGTTATGGGGCGAGCCCAGCAGTCAATGTAATTTTTAGCCATGTGCTCGGCTCAGAGAGGAGCGTGCAGGAATCCTGCGCCGGCACGACTGAGGAAAAGACAGAGAAAGCAGAAGCCGAGCCGGACGCAGAACCACCAGGAAGGCAGCAGGTTAGCAATTTGGGTTTAGAGCATTTTAAGGTGCGAGGTGTCGCGGTCCACACACAGCACATGTTGTTGGCCCCACTTACCTTAAATTCAAACACTTAGATTAAAGCTTATACTGTCGCGCCTAACATTTTTTTTCGTCAGCTTTACTTTCTGGGTTTTGAAATAAAAGGGCCTTTTTTTTTTTTTTTTTAAACTATTAACGCGATTATTATAAATATTTGAAATGGGAAGACATACTTAATGGGGTTTGTTATGCTGGTATGTATTCATCAAATCTTTTTATATATTTAATAATTAAAAAAAAAAAACGTTACCATATTGTAAGTGACCAGGTTGCCTCAAATCTGTTTTTTTGTTTTTTTTTAATACGTTTATTCAAACAAAGATGTATGTATTGCTGGATTATCATCTAGTACTTCCACAGGTTCGTGTTCGTGCAGAGCAGACTCATACCCGGTCAGGGACGGACTGGGACCATCCAGGGCCCTGGGCAATAAAAAGCCGTGGGCCCTCTGTGGTGATGCCCCTCCATACCCTATTTTGACCACACCCCTTCCAGATTAAGTCCCCCTCCTGTGGTTACACCCCCTTATATCTAAGGGTCTTTGAGGTCCATTCGACCTTCAGGCTCCTTCTGACCTACGTGGTCCATCCGACCCTTGCGGGGCTCACTGGTAAGTCCGCCCCTGTACCCGGTATTGCCTCATTTTTATTTTTTATTCCGCATAGCCGGCTTTGATTTTTTTTTTTTACCACTTAAGCATTGCGTGTGCAAATTGTTTATAGGTCTTTAACTACTTCTATTGTGCCAAGTTTTTTCCATTAAGTAGACGTTGAACCCAGTAGGGGTAATGCTTCCCCCCACTTCTGGCTTGCAAAAAAAGCATTTATTAATAGCCCCATTTTTCTTGAGGTCCAGTTCTTGCCCGTAGAATCCTCCCCATTAACAGGTTAGACAACGTATCTTAATTTTAGTAAACTATACTGTTCTTAATCATATGCTCTATCCAGACCCTCTTGAGAACTCTCGAGCTCCTCCTGCAGGTTGAATGCAGGTACTGCATACAACCATGCAAGGTCAATGGAGCCCGGCTCACTAATGAGTGATTAGTAAAAATTAAAAAAAAGTTTAAAATAAAAATATGGTAACATGTAAAAATCCCCACTGTCGCCCAAAAAAAAAAATTAATAAGCAAGTCCTAAAATTTTTTATCTTTACAAAAATTCCAGCATGGAATGAGTTAAAATATTGGCATTACAAATGCCCATAGGGTGTCTTGTATAAAAAAATGCATGAGTGTATGGGGTAAATTGAATTGGCCGGGTTCAAAGATGTCCCAAATATGGGACATGGGGGCAGTAGGATCAGATGTCTAAATGGCATAAAAATACACACCTCACAAAGGTGGCCTTTTACCTCCCAAATAACCCTGCAAACCAATGCATGCGGGATATCACTGCGCTCAGGAGATGTTACTGAACACATATTGGGGGGGTGTTTGACGCGGACATATACCAGGAGCGATAAATTTATACCTGAAGTACAACATGTGTGAAAAAAATACAAAAAAAAATGTACTACCATAAAGTTTCACAATGGCTGGTGGTAAAATTAGTGCATGGAAAGGGTTAAAAAAAACAGCATTTCAAATACCTTGGGGTGTCTAGTTTTTAAAAATATGACTTGATGGGGTAAATTGCACTGGCCGGCTCCAAAGATACCCGAAATGGCACATGGGGGGAAGAATTACCAGATTTGGGAAAAAAGGTTTTGAAATAGCAAAACGCTACCTGTACTTATTGCCCCATAACGTGCAGAAAAAAGCAAAAAAAACATAAAAACATTGGGTATTTCTAAACTCAGGCCAAATAGTAGAATCTATTTAGCAGGTTTTTTCATTCGTTTTTGCAGATGAGTAAAAGATTTTTGTTTAAAAAAAAAAGTTTAACAAAAAATCCCCATTTTTTTATCATTTTTTTTTTTATAGTAAATTAGATATGATAAAATTAATGGTATTTAAAGAAAGCCCCGTTTGTCCTGAAAAAAACAATATATAATACGTGTGGGAGCACGAAATAAGAAAATCACAGCTAAACGGCAACACTGAAAAATGTTAAAATAGCCATTGTCCCATAATATACTACGAGTAATAACCCCTATTGTCCTTAAGGGGTTAATAATGTGTTCATTTTACAGCAGGTCTGTCGCTTTCCTTAATCCTACTTTTTAAGGTTCGGTTCACTAAAGCAATGCAATAGTGTTTATAAATGAATGAAAGCCCACCGTGTGTGTGTATATACCATGGGAGCCCCCATTTTAACTTTTTTATTTTCGCTTATGTGATCTTCATGGAATTTATTACTCCCCAGTACGATATTTCAGCCCCTATTGTTGTTGCAGGCGGCATTAATAAGGATGAGTAAGAAGGGACAAAATGATGGGGAATTCATGTGATAATGCAAAATTTTCCAAAGATCACTGCTCATCAGAGATAAGTCTTAATATCTGAATTAAATATGAAGTATGTCCCTGGGTGTTTAATTCTATTTGTAGGTAGTTTTCATTCTGTCCGTGGTGTCTATATCTTATTATAGGTGGGTTCTGCACTGTATTTAATGCTCTAGATGTGGTCTGAAGTGGGGCATAACCACTTTTCTGCTTATAATCACTACCTGCCTATTTACCTTCATATTGTACATTGCCTCTCATTTCTGTTGAGTTTGGTTAATATGTGGCATGATTTTTTGAGACAGCAGTGACCCTTGAATTGTAGCGAAGTGAAACCACAGGGAAGTAAAGACTGTTGGCGAAGAGATGTCTCAACATCTGCTAGTACTACAGACATTAACAACAAAAGGTCAAGTGTAAACGTGTAGAGAATAGTCTGGCAGATCTAATAGTTAAATGTTCTCCACGGTGCCCAGTAGTGGTATTCTGCATGGGTTGGAGATGACTTTAGCCGATAACCATGCGTGAGTTGTTTTTTTGTTTGTTTAATGTGGCTAATTCTATGTGAACAGTGGCTAAGCGAATGCATGGTTAGTCACAATGACATCGGTACCACGCAGGCGATAACTGATCTGGCACAGACCCCGGCTTTTAATGCTGCCAGGTGTCAAAGCACAAGGGGCCGTGGAGATGACTTGACATGGGTGTTTCTGTGGTTTGAGACATTAAAAATATAAACCTGCTGATCTGATGATATCCTGTGCGTTATCTACTTAGCAGCGAGAAAATCTTTCAAACTACATAGTTTAGCATAAATAGTCAATACAAAGGCGTTTTATAAGAGGCATTATGACACAAAATGTGAAATGTGGTCTTATTACCATAGCAACATTTTAAATTACCTAGTTGTTAGCAGGAACATTCTGTTGGTTGCTATGGTTATACTAGAGTGCCAGCATCTCTGTATGTCGTCATTTTTACCGACCAATTTTCAAAATTTTTCTGTTAATTATTGAAAGTGAGATTTCTGGCTGTTTACACACCATATCTTTTTTCCCTCTGGACTTTCCCAGTACATTATTCCCTGTTAAAACCATATATATATGCTGTTACTTTCCCACGTGACTTGTATCGACCCCGTGTTGGCATTCATATACTCCGTAAAATTGTGTGGTTAAGATTGGTGCTACATCGCTACCCACAAAGATTAACGGGCATTCTTTTTGTAGCAATTAAACACCCATTCTCAAACCTAGTAAGCTGTCTACTTTAATACATATCTTATATAAAAAAAATTATGCTCCTAATGTCCAAATACCCCTAACGTGAACAAACGAGCGGGGCAGCCAGTTGCCTCTGGTACTAGAGTACTGCTTTTGTCCCCATGTGCTTCTTTGTTGCACCTGTTATGGCTTTTGACATGGTGGTATGTTGAGTTTTTTGGGCCTTGGCTGCTTACCCTTTTACATTATGCATCTCTGTACTGTTTTTGTCGCTATAGCTGGAGGAAAAGGCCCGTCAGGAAGCAGAAGCCAGGGAGAAGGAAGAGCTGCAAATGTTTGAGGAGCAGAGACACAGGGAGGAAGAAGAGCAGTTGAAGCATGAACTGCAACGCCACCAGGAGTGCCAGGCTCTGAAGAAAAAGAAAAAAGACCGGTCCAACAAAGAGTCACAGAGGAGTGATCGCCCAACACACCACTCTCTTTCCATTAAGGAACCCACACGCCTAACCTCTGAAGCTCTGCCCAATGGTACATTGGAACAGCTAGAGGTCAAGGAAACATTACCCACCCAAATTCTGGGGAGACCATTACATAAAGTAGAGCAGAATGCAATATTTGAAGCTATAAGCGAGCCACCAAACCACGCAGACCTAAGAGACTTCAAACCATATGCTCAAAAGGAGGTGAAGGCGAAGCAGCAGGAGCATCTCTCTATGCTTTTAGACTTGGTGCATCAGAAGGAGAACTCTGCTAAGCAGAAGCTGCCCAAACCGCAAACCCTGAAACTTTGCCCCGAACAAGTAGAACATTCTGAGGCTTCTAAGCTGACCGAGGTCCAACCAAAAGCAAGGAACCAAAGTGAAGCCAAAGTCAAACCAATGGAAGTTTCACAAGTTGTCGAGCCGAAGGATGAGAAAAGGGCAAATGGTAACAACAAGAAGCAACTGAACCACGTGAAAGATGACAAACTGACATGCTCAAGCGACCACTCAACTCTTACGGAGCAACCACAGAACAACAAGCAGCCCACCACCACAGAATCCCCCCAGCCCAAGGGGAAAAGCAAGAAGAACAAGAAGAAGAAAAGCGATAAAGTCAATAACTCCATTGGTAAGCATTTTGAATTTGGTCGCAGTGTCTAGAAATATGTGACAGCTTGTTTGTGTTCCTAATGACATTTTTGACATTTTGCTCAAAGGAAAATACCACAACTAAGCATTTACCTTTCCTGGTCTTGTACTGACTTCCCCCTAAGAACATAATTTATGATAAAAATGTTAAAATTGCTCAACGTGTTTCCTTGACCTGCACTTAAACCGTCTGCTTCCTCAAGCACAATTTGTTCTTACAACCTTTTGTACGCTATTTTGTGTTTCTTCACAATTGTGTTAATCCCTTTTATTATACGCACAGCTACTGTAACAATAAGCACATATTTAGTAGTCAGGCTGACCTCATATATAGTATATATTTTACTTTTGATAACTTTAAATCTACTATAATAATCGCTTAATCATTTGAACTTGTTCCAAAGGCACACATTGCCTGAAAGTAAATCTGAAAACAGTCATGATTTAAGTAAATGGCTCTGCTTAATACTTCACTAAATTATATAATGTTTCAAAACATTATGATCATAGTGCATCCTTGTGTATACACAAATATTTTTGGTTGATGTATATGCATATGTTTAGCAACCACCCATCATTTTCATTTATGCACTTCCTTTATTTCACAGATGATGTTTTTCTCCCGAAAGACATTGATCTGGACAGCGTGGAAATGGATGAGACGGAAAGGGAAGTGGAATACTTTAAAAGGTAAAAGTCTCAAATTAAGAAGTACTTTGTGTGATGGCCTTTATTCTTAGCAGTCTGGTTTCATATAGTTAAATAGAACTTTAGACATTGGGTAAGACCTTAAAAGAAGGTCTCTTAGTTTGTCCCTATATTTGAATCTCTTGTATATATTGTCTCTCTAATGCAAACTATTTTCCTGCTGAGTCAGGAATAAGGTGTTTTGGGGATCTCTGAAACCCTTAACACAGACTACCCAAATATAACATTTCTACAGCGTGACCAGCACCCTTCAAGGAGAACTGTTGCGTATACGTTAAAAATTGTTCTGGTTTTAATTTATACCTGTAGGTATTCCACCAGGTTCCTTGGAGTTCTCTATAATTGTATGTTTCTTCTCCCTGCAGGTTCTGCTTAGACTCAGCCAGGCAAACACGGCAAAGACTTTCAATCAATTGGTCCAACTTTAGCTTGAAGAAGACGACTTATGCCGCTCACTGAATCCTGGCAGCTTGAAGGGGGCGACCCTGTCCGAAACGATCCCACTGATTTTATGCCCTGCTGTCCGAGCGCTTATCCAGGCCTTGAGCCAGAGCTGCCTTGCCTTCCCCTACCAGTGCTGTGTGGAGCGGCACTGGATCCACCCCTGGCCTGAGAGTTCTTTCTGATCCGAAGAAAATGCCACTTTCTACCTGAATTTGTTAGCTTGTGTGCTTGTAGTCTGTGAGTGAGACTTTTGGTTGTAGCAATACGCTCTCTCCTTCTTGCCTTGGCCTCCGACTTAAGACTGGTTCCTTGGGATGACTAAGGCGAAAGAAAAAAGCTAATTGCATCATTGACTGTGGCTCCTGTCACTTCTACAGAATGCTATGTTTTATCACACGGACTACTGGAAAAAGGAATGGACTCCAATATATTCATCTGCTCCGAAATCCTACAACCTCACAGGAAAAAAACAAACTCGTGAACAAGCATTTTTGCAAGTTCTCACAATCTACTGTTTCAAAGAAGTGTACGAGTTACACTTATGTGTTTAATCCCCCGGCCCCCCTGGACTCGTAGCCAGCTTGTGTAAGAATACCTGCAGAATGAGAAAGTAAAAGAAAAAAAAAATCCAAAAAAAAGAAACTCACACTATCGATCTGTTAGAGTGTATAATTGTATTAACACTGAAGCCCGAGCGGCTACTTTTTTAACATATTGTTAAGTAATATTAAAATCATGTCTTTCTTTTTGAAAGATGGAATACATTAGTATGGCAAAAGGATTGTGTTTTTGTGTCTTGTGCATATTTCTTCAGTCGGGGGGGGGGGGGGGGGTTAATACCCCCTGTCTACAAGAGGTGCGGATTTTGTGAAGACTGTGACATAATTGTCGGAAATACTTTGGGTTGTTTTTGTTTAATCGTCTGCTGAAAACCACACTGCTAGCTGCTTATTGTATCGGTCTTCAAAGTATTGATGGGAGATCCAGGCCACTCTGATAATAGTGGACATGTTTAGTTATGAGAGCCCTTTTGTATCTGTACAAAACGTGTTAAATGCTTATGAAAAAATAAGACTAGATACTTTGTATGTACGCTGTAGCATACTAGGGGGGGTCTTGGTATATAATCATCTCCAAAGCAGTGGAAAATGAGTTCTAGATCAGGGGCGTCAACCTGCGGCCCTCCAGTTGCTGCAGGACTACATATCCCATAATGCTTTTTCAGCTAAGAGACTGGCTGAGGAGGATGGGAGATGTAGTCCTGCGGCAGCTGGAGGGCCGCAGGTTGGACGCCCTATTCTAGATACTAGGGTCCGTGAGTATCCTTCCATCTCAACGCAAGCATCCAAAAGGGTATGAAGCCTTTTTAGCTGCCTCCCAGCTGAAGTCATCGTTCAGTGGGTCTGGGATATGAGGAGGCATCACAAACATTAACACAGAAAAAGTGTATATATTCTGTTTCACCAGAACTATACATTCTGCAAGAGGTTCAACGTGCTTATTGAAACAGTTTCAAGCATAACTCTATCCATTGTATGCCCTTCAATGACCATAAAAGTTTAGTTTGCTTTAAGTTATTATTGTCACCCCTTGCAGTTGCAGAAGCCCCCTAAATGCACTTGTCTGCCCACCTTTTCACTTTTTTGTTAGTGTAGCCGCTTTAAGAAATACACCACTGCGTTTAGATCTATAAATGTAATACCCCTGCAGTTTGTGGGGTGTATATGATCACCAAAAACACAAGGCAACCGTCCCATAGACCAAGATGTATCTGCCCGCTGGGATGTAGGGTTGTTGCCATCCTAGGCCTAGCTGGCTTTAGCCAGAGTACGCCAGTCGTGGTAAGCCTGTGTTTGTGACGGTTTTCCAAGTTTGTATTCTATTCCTGCGCCAGGTGGCGGTAGACTGTTTTTAGTACAAAACTCATGCATAGAAATATAAAAGCTTTGTGCACCATCCACCAGCTGCTAGACATTTATTCTGATGCAAGGCCTGAGCCCCGGGGACACAAATGTCCTTTGGGGTTCGTTCTGCTGTTCAGATTATTGCGTATAATTCTAGTAATGCTCACAAGCAAATACTTTATGCTTCACATGTAATGCTCAAGCAAATGAAACATACCTGGAATGGGAATCTTAGGGTCCCTACTGTTTTGCCCCGATCCTCCACATCCATTAGGGTATATATATTTCATGCATGCAGTCTTCCCGTGGGAACTTGTCCTATAAACCTGAAAGCTACACAACTGTGAGTTTGAGGATCAGTCTCCCTTTAGGCTACAGCTATGTCTGTGTGGTTGGCAAAAAAAAAAGTTGATTTTAAAGAGGAACTGTCACCTACACAGCTTCCAACATTAATTTCTAAAGCTATGTATAGCTTATACTTTCTACTTTTCTTTGGGATTGTTTTTGAATTTCTTTGAGTTAGTCAACAATTCACGGGATAAGTTGTTGCTTATCCCAAGGGCCCACTTGGCCATTCTTTTACCTACCTATAGGTAAAGGGGGTAAAAGAAAAATAAGTCTGATCCCTCTCTTAGGCTGCCGGCCAGTATGGCAAAATACACGGAAAGCAAAGCGCACAACCTATGCCTGCTAGCGTGGAGGAAAAAAATGGCATGGTCCCTAAATATGTGGGCTATTCTGTAGACTGTCTCTAATATACAGTTCTGTGCAGAAGTTTTAGGCAGGTGTGAAAAAAAATGCCTTAAAGATTGCTTTCAAACATTAACCATTTATGTAACCATTTTTGTAATTTTAACAAAATGCAAAGAGTAAACAGAGGAAAAATCTAAAATCAATATTTGTTGTGACCACCCTTTGCTGTAGTAACTTGTAGCCGTATGGCTAGGTTATCAATTAATTTATTATGTAGGTTGAAATACAATAACAAACAGCTGTGTAGTAGGAATAAAACTGGGTGAGGAACAGTCACTAACAAGGTGAGGTTGCTGAAAACAGTTTAATGTCAAAAGTCATACATAACAAGACTGAGCACAGCAACAACACACAGGGTGGTTATACTGTGTTTGCAAGGTCTCGCTCCAGCAGGAATTTCAAGGCAGACAGAGGTTTCTAGATGTTTCGCCAAAGGTCATTTGAAAAAGCACAAAAAGGGGCAATTATGAGGACTTTAGATGCAGTGGTCAGCCAAGGAAACTTAGCGCAGCTGATGAAAGACACATCATGCTTCACAATCAGGATGTCCAGTGGTGACATCCGTCTGGTCAGAAGTCTTCATGGTTTGTTTTTGTGAAATGATATAAACTATTAGCGTGTCTTTTTGAAAGCATAATTACTTAGTACCTAAAACATTTGCGCAGTACTGAATATATGGCATTTGGCTCCAGCCATTTAAGACCCCTTAAAGCTTATGAAAGCCTAGAGGTCCCTTTAGATGTATGTGGTTGTACTCCTTGCAAATCCATGTGTCGCTTCTTCTAAATACTCCACGTGCATTTACCCCTATCTATCTATCAAAAAGTGGTGGGTAGAAAAGGCCAAATGCATATGCGCTGTGGGGGAGGGGATGTATCTGACGGGATTCTCCTATGCATATTAAGCTTGCAAGCTGGGCTGTTTTCACCTAATGTGCCCGTTCCTGTTAGTCTCTCAATTCTAGTTCTGTCAGACCCTTTGAATGTAAGAAGCTCTGCACAAATTGTTAGCGCTCTATAAATAAAAGAGAATATTAAAGTACTCGTAAAGTGCTTTAATATAAATTCTTTGGCGAGGCTGCCGGGGACATTAAACTGTCCTGTTAATCTGAGTTTTATAAGATTTAGGAAGGGGTGGTTTTGTGTCACATTGCAGCCTGCAACTATAGTTTCCAATCTGCTTACATTGAAAGCCGCTAACATCGTAACACAATATATAGGATGTCTTTACTAGCCTGTGAGTTTCAAGTACTGTTTAGTATCAATATGTATAACGAGGGGCCAAATCAGATGACCACCTTATTTAAGAAGCTTTTGTGTACTTTTTCTAGCTGTTAAAGATGCAGAGTGACGCCACCATACCCTCTATTCACGCACTAGGGCTGCAAGGTGTTTTTTGTTTTCCTCTTTTTCATTTGTGTGATGACATTTAAATCACTTAACATATTACCGGCGTGAATCATAACACCTGAGATAATGCTGCCACTTTGGAGTTACAGGGAACCCCCTCCCTGAGTTCGGTACCAGTTTTGGCTGCCAGGTCATAGAACCATATAAATCGATGGAAGCACTTTCTGTGCATGCACGCTTGTTAGGCCTTCCTGGAACTCTCATGCAAGCCAGTGCTGGAGCTAGCGAGGGGTAAGTATGTACATGTGTATTGTTCACCCTCACACAATGTCAATGGTCATACTCATGTATTACAGCGTATATATTCTTCATATCCTTATAAGCGGTATAGTTGCTCTTCTTAGGCAGACCCGTTCCACAGTGGGTCGTGTGATGGAATTACCTCTGCTGACTTGCTGATCTGTAGTTGGGATTCTCGCCTGAGTGTGAGTTCCACCAGCACTGATTGTCTAGACAATTACCAATCTTTTCTTTGCTTATAACGAGGGGTCGTATGTAACAAAATGCTATCTATAAAAGACACAGAAGCGGAAGTAGATCCTGTATCTGCTGATTTTCTGAGCCTCAGAAACCAGACTGTTTTCTGTTTTTAGCAACTGGAACTGAATTTGTTCATATGACATTTCCAGGGGTTTTCAAGGATTTATTATATATATATATATATATATATATATATATATTTAGACTGATGCACCTAACCCAAATATAACAGTTTGCACACTAAGCACCCCATAATATTCATCCAAGCTAACAGAAATCTTAAATTTGGGTTATCAACTAATAATAATTCACAAACAAATAAAAAGGGCCATCAAAATACAGAGAGGGGCCCACCCAGACTGTAAGCTACAAACTAATAGAATATTGAAATTTCTATCGCTGAATAGGACAGGCCTGTTCCTTCTAGCGGGCCTGGTGTTACTATGCGACCCCTTCCTCCTGTCGGTTAAAAATCGTTTAGAAAGGGCCCTTGTTAAACCATTTTGAACCAGCACGGGAGACAGGCACATATTGGGGTCATGTGACCTGCGAGGCTGTCCATGCAGTAAACAGGGCGGGTGGGATGTATGTAAATGTATTTGTATATATTTATGTATGTGAGCATGGATGTGTAATTGTGTGTGTATGTATGTATGTGTGGGATCATGGATGTGTAATTGTGTGTGTATGAGCATGGATGTGTAAGTGTGTAAAATGGGTTGTGTTAGAATAAATGTGTGTGTAATTTGTGTAAGTGTGTTTACATATGTGTGGGCAAAGAAGGCGTAGACAAGTTGTGAAGTTGGGGGGCCCTGTGGTTTCTGAAGACTTCAGACCCTTCTCTGTCTCCCTTGCATTTAATATAAAGCCGGGTGCCCAATTTCACCTCTGAGTTTGAACAGCTGGTTATTAGCCAGAGATAATCGTACATCCGGCTGCAGAGTAAGGAAGATCTAGATTAAGATTTGGGACATGATGAAATCTGAGCATTTTCCCGTAGTGAGGCCCTGCATCTTACAGATTCACTGGTTCCTGCGAATATGTCCAGAGACAGAATGACTTAACAGGGTGAAAAGTTCACATTTTAATAAGGAAACGCTAAAATAGGGAGGGGGGGTGGGCGTTAATAAAGTAGAAGAGGGAAGTTTATTTCACAGGAGGAGAAATGTGAGGCCAAAAGTTCTAGAGGGTCCGCTTAGACGAAATATAAGGAAGTTTTACTTTACCAAGAGGATGATAGATAGGAGAAGTAGCCTCCCAGCACAAGTGGTATAAGTTAATACTGTGAGAGAATGTAAACATGCATGGGATAAGCCTTAAACTATCCTTAATCTAAAACAAGACCAATAACTGGATTAAGGTCTGAGGTTTTTACAGCACAGAATGGGCAGGGTGGATAAGTCGGGTGGTCAAATTCTATCATTCCATATTTCACAACTGTGGCAGGACCCAGTCTAGATATTATTCGCAATGGGAAAAATAAAAGCCCCGAGGAGATGCTGGAAGGGATGACATTCATGACAGGTAGTAAGAAGTAAAATGTATGGATAAAATCCTATGTGCAACCTGTCCTGCAGGAGGAGCCCTACTGAATTTTCTAATCCTAAGAACACATGAGGTCCATATGTGTTCACTTCAGGGGCGTACCTAGAGTATTTGGCACCCGGGGCGGATCCTGTAAGTGGCACCCCCCCTCCCCACCAAATGTAAAGACATCTACAAAATTATGTTAAGAATATTTATTGCACCAATTTGTAAACTGTATGTCAACTGTAAACAAGAAATCTGAAAAAATACATTAATAACTTATAAGTAAAATAAATACGTTTAAATAACATTTACTGAACATATAATAGTGCTTTCTTTAATAACCCTCCAAAAAAAAAAAACAGTGTCCACATTGCCCACATAGAACCTGACCAGCACCCAAATTACACACACATAGGACGTGCCATCTTTGCCCCAAACAGCCCAGCATGAGTCAGCATTGTTCCCAAACAGCCGAGTGTACGCCATCTTTGTCCCATAAACACGCTACCTGTGCCATTTTTGTCCCATAAACACCCTGCTTATACCATCTTTGCCTTTTTGACAAATCAACTATACACCTATGATTAACACAAACACTTTTACAGTCACTCACTAATTCACTTTCATTCACACAATTCATTCACACAATCATTTATTCTTTCACACAAATTATTTATTGATGCATTCTCACAAATTCATTAATTCTCTCACTCATTTAAACAATTCATCCACACATTAATCCATTCATTTTCACTCTCTCATTCTGACTCTTTATTTCAATATTCTTTCTACCCTCCTTTCTCCCTATCTACCCATTCTCACCCCCTTCTGCCCTATCTACCCCTTCTCACTCCCTTCTCCCTATCTACCCCCTATCCCCCCGTCTCACTCCCTTCTCCCTATCTACCCTCTCCCCCCTTTGAAGTTCACTTACCTTTCAGGAGTCCTGCGGTGGGGGTGCAAGGCCTCTGTCTCCCAGCTCTGCCACTGTATGGAACAGTATAGAGTGATGGGAGTTATGATGTACTTTAGAGCATAATTATATAATGAAAAAGACACTGGAAATGGTACAGCATAACACCCATCACTCTCACACATTTACCAATCCACATTTACCAATCCACAGATTCCACACATACCAATCCACAGATTCCACACATACCAATCCACAGATTCCACACTTACCAATCCACATTTACCAATCCAGTTATCAATCCACAGATTCCACGCATACCAATCCACAGATTCCACACATACCAATCCACAGATTCCACACATATACCAATCCACATTTACCAATCTACAGATTCCACACATACCAATCCACTCTCACTGTCACTCTCACTGAATGATTTCCTACCTTTCCTCTTTTCTTCTTACAGCAGTAAGCTCCTTTTCTTCCTCTTCTTCTGTCTTCTTCGCTCCTCTTCTGTCTTCTTCCGGTTCAGAGGGCACGGACGGCGGTGGGCGCGGCTTCAGTGTTGTGCGCCGGGATCTGACAACAAACCCCGGCGCACAGCAGCAGTTGCCGCATGGATCGCGAGGGAGCGGTATCGGAGGTCTTTAACAGACCTCCGGCTCCCTTGAGTGATTTTAAGCCGGTTCAAGGGAACCAGCTTAAAATCACTCAAGGGAGCCGGAGGTCTGTTAAAGACCTCCGATACCGCTCCCTCGCGAGCCTTCTCCTCCAGCGGCGGACATTACTGTCCGTCTCTGGAGGGGTGCCGGCAAGTTGGCACCCCCCTGATGAGCGGCACCCGGTGCAGACCGCCCCCCGCTAGGTACGCTACTGGTTCACTTTGCTTTCATACAGTTGGGCGCCTTAAAGGGACCCTGACACCCCCCTGCTAAATAACAAATATATGACTTACTTGTCTGTGGTCTGACAATTCATGCCACTGGTTGGCTGCTCAAAGAGCTCCCCTTGAAATTACCGTATTTGCTCGATTATAAGATGAGGTTTTTTTCAGAGCAAATGCTCTGAAAAATACCCCTCGTCTTCTAATCGGGGTCGTCTTATAATCAGACCTCAAATAGAGGTCTGACTATGAGACTAAGATCCAGATCCCCTGCACCGCTGCAGGGGACCTGGATCCTTCTGTCTCCCCCCCCATTTAAAAACACACACACACCCTATATTTTATCTCCGATCCTAAATTCTTTCAGATCGCCGAAAATTATAATTCAAATTAGATAGATATCACCACGATAGTCAATAAAAATATTATTTATTGTAAACACAATTTATAAAATATCTATATGAGTCGCACAGTGCATAATATAAAACACAACGTTCTAAAACATGTCAAAAATAAATCAATTCAAATACAGTATATTAACGATAGTTATCAATATGAATCGTTATTTTATGAGTCTAACACACAATTAATTTCCAGTCCACTCAGCAACCAAAAATTGATAATAATCAGGGCAGTAATAAAATATAACTATCTCTCTAATATTAGTTTAACTAATATGACAAATTAAAAATAATTTGTTTGTGTCTAAGAGTATTAGTGAAGTTCCTAATACATGCAAATAATGTCAAACTTCGTCTATAGGTAAAAATACCTTTTCATTATTGTTATTATCACGGGTTATAAGCTGCAGTCTCACAAGCCATCATATATAATAATGTAATATACTATTTCCCAGAAACAGGGAATTCTATGCGAAGAAGACAAAATTCACCTCTATTCAGAATAATAAAACAATTATATTTACCACCACTTGTTGCTGTTGTCCAACTGGTCCTTGTAGAAATTAATCCAGATTCATTGTCAAGAAATTAAGTGGGCAAGAATATAACTTTCTACAAATTATATAGGTTAGGTAACTCTAAGAGTGAAATATGGTGCCAGGATCTTTAGATTCCAATTCTCTGGGGTAAATTTGGTGAATAAGTCCGTCAGGGTCTGTCCATTTCAGGGTGCGATCTTTTTTTTTTTTTTTTTTTCCTCCCTTTTTTATTAAAGACATAAGCTTTTAAAGACAGGGCTCATTATCGTAGCCTCCACCTTTTGATTGGAATTCTCCAATCATAACGTTGGGTTTTACCCATTATAATTAGGATTTTTACTCATATTTACACCGTTGTAATTTCTTAATTTACCTGTGAGAGACGCTCTGGTCTAAGAATTAACTTAAAACCATTACATATGTGTTTGGAATTTATCCTTGGTCACCCTAATCGCCAAATGTTACTTCCTAGATAGTAACTCAGGTCTTGGTAGTCTTCCCATGTATCCCCCATTCCAAGTTACATTTCTAAAGATATGCAGTGTCTACTCCTTAACTTTCTCATGGAAGATAACATTAATTGTATCATATATACACTGAAACATCATTATACATGAATACTCCTTTGTTCTCAATTATAGAGAGAACAAGGACAAAAAGAAATAATCACTATATGATTAAATAAAATAAAATGGCTCTAACTCCATTTTGTGTAAAATCACAGAATATAGAAATATATGTTTTCTGTGATAAAATATCTGACATAATCCCCCCTTTAGAATATGACAAAGCAAAATCCAGTTTGCTTTAGAATGATCTAAACACACGTCAGATTGTTGTCCGACATGGTACTTGCAGGGGTATAATGCACGGATTGGAACACTTTTGCTCCTGTAAGAGAAGTCATTAATGAAAACTTTCTATATCGATATCCACTTTAGTAATCATTTTACGAACGATGTCTCTGAAACAAAATATAAAGGAATGTGTCCTCTGGTTAAATCAGTCATTCCAGATTGCACTTCGTCCAAAAATGAAAGTGAGTGGAATAATATCGGGTCGTGCACAAACAAAAGTTCACGTTTGAATTGTTCATGACTTTGGTGCAAATTAATGGAGTGAGAGATTAATTTGGAATGCATATTCGTGGTTACAATGGTATCATTTACCATAACCATTAAGTCTACTAGATACTCTCTTTGTCGTTCCATTTCCCGATGAATAGCATTGATTTCTCCTTTTAAACCTCGAATTTCGTTCTCCAAAGTTTGAACAGAAACAGAGTTTGCAGCAGACATACCGGTTGCAACGACTGCACCTATGGCTGTACATACCAAGGCAATGATTAAAGCAACAAGGAATCTTTTAGCTCGATGATTCATTGTAATAGAGCTCGATACAAACAGCTTCCTGGCTTGTTCCAAAATTTCTTGAACGCGTCTTTGTGCTCTTTCAAGATGCATCTGGTACCAGGCCTTTAATTCAGGGAGCTGCATCGATGAAACGTTGTACTGTTTTTCGATGGAGATCTTCGGGTCTAAGCTGACAAACACGCGTTGTGTTAGGATCCTCTTTTCTGTAAGGATGAATCCAGGAGTCTCTTGGATCATGATGCCAGAGGATGGTCCAGGCTCTGCGATCGGTTCCATCCGCATCTCGTGACACAGGAGTAATACGATCCAGACGATCGCCACATCCTTCTTAGACATCTTTCAGAACTTGAATCCTTGCCTTAATATTCAAAAAGAAGAATAGTATGAGAATACGTATTTGTAATATCACTTGACATTAAAACATATGTATCCAAGCTACCTATCAATATTAATATAGTTGCTGGATGGTATGGAAATCAATGATATGAATATACATGATCGCATAACATAACACACATTTCAAGTTGTATACGATACCACATTATTGATTTGGATCTTCTGATTTCACACCGATGTTCAGTCTTCTAACGCAGAATCATTATCTATAATTCTTAACTGAGATCTAGGATGACAAGAACGCAATTGGTTAATATGAACCCATTTTTCAACAAAATCACCATCTTTAGGAATCTTTATCTTATAAGCTACTGGTGAAATCTTGTCAATTATGACATATGGACCCTTCCAAGAAGGTAGAAACTTCTTTTCCTTCACTTGGTTTCGTGCAAAGTTATACAGATAAACTTGGTCGGAGATTTCATAATCTTTCTTAGTAGTCTTCAGATCATAATAGGTTTTAGCAATGGTTGCTGCTTTTCCTAGATTCTTTTGTGCAAAAGCAAATGCATGTTGAAGATGTTTACGTAGATTTTCAACATACTGATGGATTGTTGCAGCGTTGATCAAATTATGATCAGATGTACGATATAGCAAATGTTGTGGTAAAACCATCTTCCTGCCTGTCATCAATTCAAAAGGTGACATCTTAGTAGCAGTACTAGGTGTAGCTCTAATAGCCATTAGAACCAAGGGCAATTTAACATCCCAGTCCTTGCCAGATTCTTTCACATACTTTTTGAGTATATTTACTATGGACTGGTTATAACGCTCTACCCCTCCGCTAGAAGCTGCACGGTAGGCGATATGTAACTTGCGTTTCACACCTAGGATTTTCCACATTTTTGTCATCACTTCGCTTGTGAAATGACTTCCACGATCTGACTCGATTCTCTGAGGAAGGCCAAATCTGGAAAATACATGATTAATTAGTAATGCTGCACACACAGAACTAGTGTTCTCTTTGCATGGAATACATTCTACCCATTTGGTGAACATACATGTAACAGTTAACATATACTTGTTACCTCTTGAGGATCTAGTTACAGGTCCTATGAAATCGATTTGTATGTCAGACCAAGGTAGAGACATTCCTCGTTTCTGAAGTGGTGCACGGTGAGTTGGAGCATGAGGTTGGAATTGCGGACAAATCAAACATCCTCGACAATAAGTTTGCACATCTCTTAGCATATGTGGCCAATAGGCATAATCATGCAGTATTTCGTAGGTGACCTTATCCCCACGATGACCAGATGTAGGTGCATCATGTGCGTGTTGCAACATTAAACCTCTAAAGGTGGTAGGAACTACCCATTGTTGTATGCCATGTTTGGATGTTCTGATCAGCAATCCATCCATCAAGTTGAATTGGACTTTATATCTCATTAAGATTCGCAAGTCTTCATTATCCTTACAATCATCATCAGTGATAGGATTGGCAATAGGATCTTTTATATACTCATAGAATCGACCAATAACGGAATCGTTCTTTTGACTAGTGATTAGATCCTCATTGGGAAATTCTTGACTCCATTGTGCAATATTAAGGTCCACTTCATTTCTAGCTTGCTGTCTAGTTATGGCTTCAATTTGAGTTGATCCCGTAAGATCATCAATGTTAAAAAGTTCTCCATTGATGGCTGCCTGTTTTGCTACTGAATCAGCCAAATCATTACCGTCTTTATCGATACTTTGTATCTTAGAATGTCCTTTGGTTTTCTTCCAATAAATGGTCAAATCATGTTTGATTACCAATTCATCAATCTTACAAAACAGCTTACCATGCTTCACAGGTTTGTTGTTACTTCTCAGCATTTGGTTCCGTTTCCAGCTAGGCAGATACTCGACAAAACTGTTGCGCACATAGTTAGAATCGGTTATGATAACAAATTCTTTAACCCCATATTCAATTGCCATTTGATTGGTTTTATATACGGCACAAAGTTCAGCTATCTGACTGCTTTTAGGACCAAGGCTGTAGCCTACAGATATATTTGGATAATCACCTGTCCAGGTGATTCCAATACCTGCCACCAATTTCCGTTCATTATCAATGGTGATATGATATGAACAACCATCTATGTATACACACGATAGTGGTCGACAATATTCCTCATCATAAGCTTTATAAGGAGAAAGTAATTGTTCCTCTAGGAAATCATCTCCGGTAGAGTTATCATCAAGAGGTAGAGCGGCACAATCATGTAGATCTGCTAGTCCCTGGGCAACCACGTTCTTCTTATTTTGATTATAATGGACTTCTAACGGCCATCCCTGTAAGAATAAAGTCCATGCAGTCATTCTACTGTTAGAAAGATTACCGTCTCCTATCCTGTCGCTCTGCAAATATTGTAGAGGTTGGTGAGCAGTTTCTACAATAATCTTCTCGCCGTGGATATAGCTCCGAAAATTCTGCAATGCCCATACTGTAGATAATAAAGCTTTCTCACAGTTGTTGAATTTCATTTCAACCGGTGACAAGGTTTTGCTTGCATATGCGATGACCTTGTTCAGATTGTCTTGTTTTTGATACAAAACCGCACTTCTGCTTAAGTTAGTAAATCCTGTTTCCAGATAGAAAGGCTTACCTCCCTCCGGATATGCCAAACAGGGTGCCTGAGTGAGATTTCTCCTCAGCTCCTCTATGGCTTTGTCCTGGGCTTCCCCCCAGTTCCATCTTACATCTTTCTTAAGCAGCTGTAAAAGAGGTTTCGTTATTTCTGCATAGTTATCAATAAACTTACGGGAATAATTAATCATTCCTAGAAATGATCTTAATTCTTTGACATTGGTAGGAGTTTTGGCATTCAGAACGGCTTCAACTTTCTTCTTCTGTGGACTTAACCCTTCAGAAGTTACCTCGTGTCCAAGGAAGTTGACTTTGGTACGACACCATTGGGCTTTCTGTAATGAGAGTTTAACTCCTGCCTCTCTTAATTGAGTAAGAACATGTCGGATCTCCAGAATATGTTTATCAAAAGATGTACTTTTGAGTAAAATATCCTCCACATAGGCCAAGGTTCCCCTTTTCAAATGCATCAGGCATAACTTTATGCATGAATACAGCAAATTCATGACCAGAATTTATGTAACCAAAAGACATCCGGGTCCAAGTATACTGCTATTTCCCAAATGTAAAGGCCAACTTGTATTGGTCCTCTTTGTGTACCGGAATAGTCCAGTATCCCTGGGCACAATCTAAGGCAGTGAATATTTTGGATCCTTGCATTTGTATTGGTCTATGTAGGGTACAGGCCATCCAGACATATACACACGTTTATTTAGCTGTCTTAAATCAGCACACAAACGCCATTGACCATTAGGCTTCAGAATTCCTAGGATGGGGTTATTATACGAACTGTGCACCGAACGGATAATGCCACGGTCCTTTAAATTCCGAATGATATCCTGTAGCGCATCATAGGACGCTAAAGGTAATCTATATTGCTTGATACATACGGGTGGTAGATCGGGATCAGTCTGGATTCTAGCAACATGGAAGTTAGTAAAACCACAATCATAAGAATCTTTGGCAAAGATCTCTTGGAACTCCATTAGGATTTCCCTTAGCTGTTGACATTCACTGTCATTAGAGCAAGCATCAGCCATGGATATCTGTTCTTCCACCCTTTCCTGAAATCCAGGAAAAACTGCAGGTTGACCTATTTCAAAGGATTCCTCAAGTTTAGAGGTTAGATCCTCTCCAGGTGGATCGATCTTCTTTTGGTCATGATATTCTTGTTCATCAATTAGGTGGTCAAAGACAATGGAGGATTCTTCAATCCTGCACGAACCTTCACCTATATTGAAAGGATAAACAGATTGGATAGTGAATAAACCTTCTGGAATAGAATTAAACGTTTGTTCCACTATTTGTTCTTCTGTCAGGTATTCTTCAGGGATAAGACCTATAACATAATTTTGGAACCCAAAAGTATAATATTCTGAATCAAATGCCAAATCTACAACAGTACCTTTGGATAAGGTAATCTTATGAGGTGTAATGTTGTTTATAACAACATAAATAGGGTTTCCATGAATATTTACCATTGGTGTGGGTGTTACCATGATACCGAGCTGTTGCATCCGGTTGGATAAGCAGATAAATGCATTAGGATTTCTCAATCTCTGGCCTTTCTTAACCTGTATGGGTAGAAGAAAGTTACTACTCCCTTGTGGAATGGTTACATCTTCAGGTACTTGAACACTGACTGCATATGGCAATAACTGTGCCGATTTCAGTGCTTCATCTTCATCCTGAAATTCACAAGGATCGCCTTTTAATCTGGTCCAAAGATTAGAATTAATCAAATCCAGATGGATAGCAAAGCGATGTATGACATCATTGCCCACATAAATCTGGTAACGAGGTTCGTCCAACACCAGAAACAAATGTTTGGCTGTTTTATTTCCGATAGAAATGGATAATAAACATTTTGCAATAATATTATGGCTATCCGATTCGCCGTCCAGATTATGGATCCACCTGTCTTGGGGAGAAAGATACCGGATCATTTTAGGATTAGCGATCTGTTTTAACAGACTTTTGCTGATATAGCTGTTTTCGATCTCCAAGTTTAGCTTGGCATTCTTACTTCTCCCTAAATCATTCACTTGAACAGGAAAAAATAAATTGTTATTAACCCTTTCAATTTTATCAAGGAATTGAACATGGCCTGCTGATTCCACAGATTCCGCATAATTCCTGTGAAGAGAAATGGTTAAAATATCGCCTTCCAGAGATACATTTCGAATCCTCTCTGGTTAAACTTTTATGGAATGATCATCTGCAGGGGAAATAAAATCATTAACCTGCAAAACAGTAACATCGGATGACTGACTATTCCTAAAATGAATTTCAATTGAGTCCGGCCTTTCCTCAATCACATGGCAATTACGCTCGGTTGCTGATGAGACTTATCATATGGAATGGGTACTTTGGTTTGTGACCATACAATCCCATTCACACAATCTATGATTACATTAAGTCTTCTGAGTATATCTATACCCAGAATCAATCGGTCATAGGGGAGATTTACCACTATTACCGGGTGTCTCAAGGTCTTATTACCTATGGTAAATTTTAACCAGGTTGAACCTATGACATGAAGGGAATTACCTCCAACACTCAATAGAGTATTTGGAAAATCTCTTAGCTTCGGCTTTTCTGCTGCTAAATCCATTACCTTCTGAAAGTACACATTTGACAATATAGTCGCCTGTGACCCAGTGTCAATTAACCCCATGAAGGGTTGTGGTAATGAATCCTGTACGTTTACAGAGATATAATATCTTCCTTCATATTCTTCTAGTTCACATAAAAACTTAGAATGTGTCAGCATATCACTTGTCTTCCATACGTTACCTGTCACGGCAGTAGTTCCAACCTGTACTGATGCGTGCGCATTCTTACCCACTAGTTCTTCCCTCTCAGGAATGTCTTGAGCATTCAAGCTGTTACTAGTAGTCGGCATCTCATCGGTTAACTCCTTCGGAGCCGGTTCCTGGGAACTAGGTGCTTTTAAAGACAAGTTAGCTTGCGGACTCATTTGGTCTTGCTGCAATATAGAAGAAAAAGTTACAGACACGTCCCCCCTAGCCAAAAATGGAGGGACCACATAGGTTTTACCATCATTAGTAACACAATCATTTGATAGATGATGAGGATCTGGAAGTAAAACAGGGTTAGGAATTTTATCATCTGATAACCATCCCTGCATTGCCACATCGGCTTTAACTTCGTTATGATCTATTGCGGGGGAGCTGGCATTGTGGCAGGACCTGCCCCTAAAAAAGGATTGGTGGTCGCTGTAGCCATAGTTTGACTTAATTTAGTCATTTGCTCCATTAACAATTTGATTTGGTCACTAATTTGATTTACATGATGACGTAAATTGTTTTTCCCATTCCTGTACTGCCTATTAGGTTTGGAGTTATTTGGCTGAGACTGTTGGGAGTTATCAGACTCAGATTGGCTGGATCTGTCCCTATTAGTCCTGTAAAATTTCCTCCTTGCCTGAGGTTTTTTACCCTTCCTCCACTGTGGATTCTTTTTGGCAGTAGGACTTTTTCCTTTGTTATCCTGGGATTCCACATTAAGAGTTTTAGGCTTGACAGCAGGTGAGGCTGTAGCCGATTCCTGTTTCTGAGGTTTTGGGGATTTAACCACCTCAGCATAGCTTCTCTTTTTCTGTGATTCTAATCCCAGATTAGACTCTGACTCTTTTTATCAGGCAAGTCATCATTGGCATGTAGTACTGTATACAGTGTCATGCATTCATTAACAAGCCAATCTAATGAACAATCGCTATCATAATCTCTAGCAAGATTTGTCCGTATTGGAGAAGGCATTGCATAGAAGAAAAGATCACTAAATTCTCGAGAATCATATCTGGGCTTACGTTCTGTAAGAGAATAAGCGTTCTTTAGAACAGTTAAAAACTCTCTGGGACTTTGGTGAGGCCTACATTTCAGATTATACACAGCCTTCTTAGCAGCTGAGACAGTTTTATACTGTCCAAACTCAATCTTAATCTCATATTTCATTTTAGACCATACTTTCTAAGCCTTCAAAGTAATGTCTGTGATGACTTGAAAAAGTCCACGACACATAGTGTTTTTTGTGGGAATCATCATCCATTCCCAAAAACTGCATTGCCCTTTCAAATGATTCTAAATGATCAGCAATATTAGCTGTGCTTTTTTTAGAAAATTCAGCAACAGTCTCCTTAAGGAATTTAATTACCTTAGGGGCATCATAGACAGGTACGGGTAATTTCTTAGTACCCTTTGTTACTCCTTTAAAATTACGGGAGCGCCCGTCTGATCTGTGTGTTCTGGCCGTATTGGCACCTTGTAACATCACAGAGGGTTCACCTGAAACATGACCTTCTGAATAAACGGAAGATTCACCATCACTTTTATCACTCTCCTGATTCTCATCAGAGTCAGAGGAATCGCGTGTATCAGACAATGTAACCTTCTTATTCCGCTGTGATTGGACAGAAGCCACCTGATTAACCTGTTCTTGTAGAGTTTGTAATTGCTTACTTAAACTCAGAACAACAGACTCTGTTACGGTGGTGTGGGTTTTAACCCCTTCATCACCTTCACCATACAAAGATAGCTTAGGCATTTGTACACTATCCTGTTTAGACAATTGGACTTGGAGTTCTCGTATCTCCCTACGACAATTATCCAGATCATAGCGACAATTCGTTTCCCTGCTCTTAGCATCAAAGTACTGGCCATGAAGTGCAAAATGCTTATCAGTCAATTCATCAAACTTTAGTCTCAACTGTTTGTAGTCTGCCTGGGTATCATTTAACTGATCCAGGGCTGTTTTAGAATCTTGCAACTCTTTCTGGAGACTAGACACTTCTTTTTCTCTAGTTTCACGATCTCGCAACAACCGAGAAGCCAATACAAAAAAGTAGGGCCAGGATGAAAAGATTAACCCTTCGCGCTCCTTCAAATCTGATGTTTGAACAATAGCATTCAAATGTCCAACCTGATTCGTCAGACCATTCATTTGTTAGGGTCATTTGTACTTCATCCTTAAGGGATTGGAGCCACTCTCCATAATTTTCTTTGATTTTCATATTTTTATGATAACCTCTCATAATATCCTGTTTAATGTTATTAACATGTACCAGCACTTGTGCTTTAGATATCAAAACATCTTCACCAGAAGTAGCACTCGATTTGCTGGACACAGACATGTTTTATGCACAGACATGTTTTACTCAGTATGCAATACACAGTACCAAAAATATACTATGTGAAACAACAGAAAATGACAACAACTACCGAATATCAAGAATTTGAATTATTATTTTACGTAAAATATCTCAGCAGTGCCTCCAATTATGTTAGGGATATTAATGAGACAAAATAGGCAAAACCAATATTTCGTCACACACACAAAATAACGACGCTACCAAACATTGCAGTACCACATCCACAATATTAATTTAAGGAGATACCCTATATTTTATCTCCGATCCTAAATTCTTTCAGATCGCCGAAAATTATAATTCAAATTAGATAGATATCGCCACGATAGTCAATAAAAATATTATTTATTGTAAACCCAATTTATAAAATATATATATGAGTCACACAGTGCATGATATAAAACACAAAATTCTTAAAACATGTCAAAAATAAATCAATTCAAATACAGTATATTATCGATAGTTATCAATATGAATCGTTATTTTATGAGTCTAACACACAATTAATTTCCAGTCCACTCAGCAACCAAAAATTGATAATAATCAGGGCAGTAATAAAGATATCACTATCTCTCTAATATTAGTTAAACTAATATGACAAATTAAAAATAATTTGTTTGTGTCTAAGAGTATTAGTGAAGTTCCTAATACATGCAAATAATGTCAAACTTCGTCTATAGGTAAAAATACCTTTTCATTATTGTTATTATCACGGGTTATAAGCTGCAGTCTCACAAGCCATCATATATAATAATGTAATATACTATTTCCCAGAAACAGGGAATTCTATATGAAGAAGACAAAATTCACCTCTATTCAGAATAATAAAACAATTATATTTACCACCACTTGTTGCTGTTGTCCAACTGGTCCTTGTAGAAATTAATCCAGATTCATTGTCAAGAAATTAAGTGGGCAATTCTACAAATTATATAGGTTAGGACTCCAAGTAACTCTAAGAGTGAAATATGGTGCCAGGATCTTTAGATTCCAATTCTCTGGGGTAAATTTGGTGAATAAGTCCGTCAGGGTCTGTCCATTTCAGGGTGCGATCTTTTTTTTTTCTTAAAGACATAAGCTTTTAAAGACAGGGCTTATTATCGTAGCCTCCACCTTTTGATTGGAATTCTCCAATCATAACGGTGGGTTTTACCCATTATAATTAGGATTTTTACTCATATTTACACCGTTGTAATTTCTTAATTTACCTGTGAGAGACGCTCTGGTCTAAGAATTAACTTAAAACCATTACATATGTGTTTGGAATTTATCCTTGGTCACCCTAATCGCCAAATGTTACTTCCTAGATAGTAACTCAGGTCTTGGTAGTCTTCCCATGTATCCCCCATTCCAAGTTACATTTCTAAAGATATGCAGTGTCTACTCCTTAACTTTCTCATGGAAGATAACATTAATTGTATCATATATACACTGAAACATCATTATACATGAATACTCCTTTGTTCTCAATTATAGAGAGAACAAGGACAAAAAGAAATAATCACTAGATGATTAAATAAAATAAAATGGCTCTAACTCCATTTTGTGTAAAATCACAGAATATAGAAATACATGTTTTCTGTGATAAAATATCTGACAACACACACACACACACTTCCAATTTCCTGCTGTATTGCCGGGGCAGCGGGTTGACTTACGCTCCAGCCGGAAGGAGGTGTGGCTAGCAGCGGGGGTTGTTTGCATCCATCGCGCAGACCTTCCCCGACTGTCAGAGATCAGAGTTCCCCGCGCCGGTGCCGGTGCCGCACTGGTGCGGGGAACTCTGATCTCTGACAGCCGGGGAAGGTCTGCGCGATGGACGCAGACAAACCCCCGCTGCCAACTCCACCTCCTTCCGGCTGCAGTGAATCGCGTAGACGTCAACCCGCTGCCCCGGCAATACAACAGGAAATTGGAAGCACCGGTAAGTGTGTGTGTGTGTGGGGGGGTGTTAAATGGGGGCATAGGGCATTTCTGGAGGCAGAGTGCTCTGTTAAATGCCTTTTAACCCCCTTAACGCCACTCTGCCTCCTGAAATGCCTTATACCTCCCTATATGCCACTCTGCCCCATAATATGCCTTTTAACCCCCTAAATGCCAGAGTGGCATATAGGGGTATAAGGCATTTCTGGAGGCAGAGTGCTCTATACAATGCCTTTTAACCCCCTAAATGCCACTCTGCCTCCTGAAATGCCTTATACCTCCCTATATGCCACTCTGCCCCATAATATGCCTTTTAACCCCCTAAATGCCAGAATGGGATATAGGGGTATAAGGCATTTCTGGAGGCAGAGTGGCACATAGGGGGTTAAAAGGCATATCATGGGGCACAGTGGCATATAGAGGGTTAAAAGGCATATCATGGGCCACAGTGCCATATTGGAGTGGAAAGCCTGGGGGCAGATGTGCGTAACTGGGGGGCAGGTTGGAAAATACAAGGAAATAAAAACAAAAAAATATTTTTCTCAATCATAGCTTTTATTAAAAAATGTAATAGTTTACATGAATTAACATTTACTGGTAAAACTTTTTTCCTATAGGATCGTCTTATATTCAGGCTTTTTCTTTTTTTCCTAAATTAATATTCAGATTTTGGGGGGTCGTCTTATAATCGAGCAAATACGGTACTAGAAGCTCTTGGTCATGCATGCACATGGAAGACTAGCCAAACACTCCTCCTGCACGGCAAAAACACTATATGGACAAAAGTATTGGGACACCTGACCATTACACTATTTTTATGACATCACATTATAAGTACATAGACATCAATAGGTAGCTGGAACCCCAACAGTGTAGCATTGTCCGAAATGTCCTGGTATGTTGAGGGGGACAAATCAAGCCATTATGGGCAACGCTATGCTTCCAAATTTGTGGAAACCGTTTGGGGAAGGCCCTTTTCTATCCCAGCATGACTGTGCTCCAGCGCACAAAGCGAGCGCCAAAAAGACAACGCTGGATGAGTTTAAGGTGGAAGAACTTTATCGTCTGCACACAGCCCTGACCTCAACCCCATTGAACACCTTTGGGATGATCTGAAACAGGGATTGCAAGCCGGGCCTTAACATCCAACATCACTGCCTGACCTTGCAAATGCTCTACTGGATGAAAGGGCAAAAATTCCCAAACTCCAAAATCTTGAGGAAAGCCTTCCCAGAAGAGTGGGGGCTATTATAGCTGCAAAGGGGGACCAACTACATATGTCTATGTATTAGAATGCGATATCATAAAAGTCCCTGTTGGTGTAATGGTCAGGTGTCCCAATACTTTTGTCCATATAGTGTAGCTAGAGGATGGGTTAAGGGGTAAGGTAATGCATTTGCAAGGGGGACACAATGAAAATATATGATAGCTGGGGTGCCTCTAATGTTTAAAATTATTTAAATGGTACACAACTTTTCATAGTTTCTCTTTTGTGGCTACAGATGGTTTCTATCAAAAGGGAAATGATTAATATTAAATTTAGCATTTTCCTCTCCACGTGAACTCTTTTACAAAATATCACGTTAAAAGCAGCATACGGGAAAGGAGAAAACAAAAAGTACATTTCTACATTTTATTTTATTCTTCTTCAACTTTTTTTGTTGTCAAAAAGAAGAGTTCAGGTGAAATCCAGTAAGTTCCTGGCTTTAGCTTCTGGAATATCTCTTACAATTCTTTAACATAACGTCACTAATACACATTGCCGGGGCTGGTCCTTGATCAAACATCACTCCTGGCAAGAAGCCTCTTTGTTGTTCCGGCTCATACACACCCCATTCTGTCCTAGGGCGGCATGTCCAGGGGGAGGTAGTCCCTCTGCTGCCAAACCAGGGGGCAGATCAGCCTCTTGGGCTGGTTACAGGAGACATTTTTAATCTCCCTGACACTATGAAGGCTTTGCTGACCAAACCTAGGAACTTCTGATCTCTGGCTACCCGGAGCCTTCCCCTGCGGTACGCGGCCAGGACTCCCCACTAGTCCCGCTGGCGATGGTGAGTGCTCCTGCTGATGTCGGGGGCGTTCCCACTGATGTCAGAGGGAAACACCCCCATTTAAAGGGCAAATGGGCAGGGAACGGGGCATGTCAAGACCCCGCTCCCACAACCCGGAGGATTCGGGTGTTGACCCGGAGCAGCAGTCCTTCACCTGGAGATCTCCGGGTCAAACACAAAGCGTTCCCAGGTATGTTGCTGACGCAGCACACCCTCCACACCCACGGACTGCATCATTTATTATTATTTTCTTTTATTTATATAGCGCCAACAATTTACGCAGCGTTTCTTACAATACATGTATTTAAGGGGTATGACAAGACGAAGACAGCCCGATACATTAGGTGGAAAGAGCCCTGCTCGTAAGCTTACAATCAAGACATCATATCCCAGCGCTCCATGTCTTGAGGGCCTGGGGAGCTGCCCTAGGTTTTTTCTTTCCACTGGCAAACACCTAACCTCCTTCCACACATTGTGGTGACAGCCAGTGCCCCACCAGGTCCAGGTGTCCCAATCAGTTGCCGGACGCTAGCCTAAAACAAATAAATAATGATTTACATTGGTTATGCACCTCTTTAGCACTTTAGGAGTTAAAGCACGTTTCTTCAAATTACTTCTTCCACAAACTACTGTATTGGGAAAAGCAGAGGGTTACTACAATGGAACGTTGCATGAGAACAATCACATTGTGTCCCCAGCAGAACAGGACACCAGGTAAACTTGTTACTGAAATAGGTAAAAGGTTTGCCTTATTTGCACTGCTTGCTACGTCACAATCTATTTTCTCATTTGGACGAGCTGCAGACGCAGTTGTAACCATTTATATCTGGGAAGCCCTGTCTGTGGCTGACGTCAGTACACGGTTGTGTCTGTGTGAACAATGTAACCATGGTAACAACAATTACCGTGCCAGGAAACTCCCTCTCCGCACGCACTCTGCAGGCTAGTGTGTCAGGACGTGAGTTCTGCAATCTCATTACACAAAGTTGGCCATTATAAGATTTTAGGATACCGAGAATTCTGCAGTAAAAAGTCAACGCATGCATCTGTGTTAAAGAACCACCACTGCATTATGACGTCGGGACACGCGTGGGAGTGATAGAGGCTTCTTGTCTGGGGTGTCTGAGGATCAGCTTTCTGTAGGAGATGTGCCTAGGTGGGCAGTTTTTAAGGGTGCGGTGGGAGACAAAGGGTAGAGGTTTAGTGGCAGCCTTGATCACTCTCAATTATGTCCAGTTTGCAGTTACTGGGACTATTTTCTGATGTACTTAGGGTTGCCACCTGGCCGGTATTTCACCAGCACAGCTGGTATTTAGTAAACTTGGGCACCAGGGGGCTCTTCGTGTTCGTCTTCGTGTTCGTCTTCGGAGAAAAAAAAAACTTCGTATTCCGCGAATATTCGCCCGTTCCTGTCTTCTTTTCGGGCGAATATTCGTGGACATTCTTCGTGCTCGTTTCATCTTCGTTTTCTCCCGGCTGCGTTAATACGGGGTTAAGAACACATCGGAGCAGCAGCAGCAGCATCAGATGCGTTCGCGCCGTGAAGGTACGTGTGTGCGACTCTATTGGTCACCGGAAGGGGGCTGGTCTGGCATCAACAAATGAATTGCAGAACTGCAGAATGCACCTCATTCGTTGATGGCAGACGAGCCGCCTGCCGAAACGACCAATAGAGTTGCACACACGTACTGAGGTGTACTGTACACAAAATGACCTAGATAAATGCTCCAAGGAACTTGGCCTCCTTTTTATCATACACAGTCACACATCCATAGATGTTTCATAAAAGAATAGGGATTATTTTACATTTTTAAATTGATTTTGGACCACTTGTAATACATGCCTAACATTTGCTACCTATTTATAATGGCATACTTTGCAACAACCCAACTTTTACTGGACAGGACTGGAAAAAAGCCGGACTGTCCACAAAAATGTTGGGTGTGTTGGCAGGTATGCGAATGGAAAAATGTTGGACAAGAACTAAAAAATAGCTTAGGGTTAATGTACGGTTATTTTTAAGATTATTAGCAGTGCACTGTTTTGCTTAAAGATGTATTATGTCTAAATAATAATTTAATTTTAATGGGTTTATTTCATTTTATTTTAAAGTTATATTTATTATTATTTATTTTATTATATTTATTTAATGTTGTAGTGCTACCCTACCCAGCTATACCTATGTGCACTAGCATACCTAGTTTAGCTAAATTTGATGGGACAGGAAAAAAGCAGGACTGTCCCTGAAAAAGTTGGGTCGGTTGGCAGCTATGTGGATGGAAAAATGTTATAGGGTGAAGTGTGAGTTATAGCGTTAATGCTAGTGAGTGTAGAAGTGAAGGCCAGGGCAAATAACAGGAGGAAAGGTCCTTGTGATTTGTGAATTGTACATGTGTGTGTTATGTCACTGTGTTATATGTGTTATGTGTGTTATGTGTTATGTCATTGTGTTATATGTGTTATTGTGTGTGTTATGTTTGGTTGGTTGTGTATCAGACGGAAAAAAATGAAATGGAAATAGAAAAGGAAATGGAAAAGGCGAACGAGTGGGCAATTGGCGACCCGCTCACCTGTTTCACCCCAGGGCAAAGCATCCAAACAACTGTCAGTCCTAGGCGTTTAGCAGCGGACTTCCAGAACTCAGACACTAGGCCCTAGCGTAAATTGGCTACACCGGCGGATGTAGCAGACGTTACCACACCACAAACACGTGCAACCAGGGGGAGAAACCACCTTGAACATTAGAGAAAGAAAATTAACTTTCCAAGCTAAGAGCTGGGTAACCCAACTTGGGCAGGTTGAATTTAAGAAAGGCAATCTGCTCCATCAGATGAGGTGCCATGCGTGAGCGCTGTGGACTCAGTATGTTTCCAGTCATAGAAAACACGCGCTCACTTTGAACAGTGGTTGGCGGACATGATAGAAGCTGCTGCGCAACCCATGAGAGTGCAGGCCACACACTCTTCATCCCAGTAGCTAAGAGGATCAACATTAGGTCCAGAAGGAACTTCACAGAGGTAAAGTTTGACCATTTCAGCAGCACTACTCTCCTTTCTGCTACTAGCTCTGTCAGATGGTCCAACTATACTCCCAAGTGCCTCTTCCCAAAACGCAGCTGCTCCACTCAGCTGTGTTGTTGTGCTGCTTGTGGCACTGCTGCTGATGCTGCTGCTGCTGATGCTGCTGCTAGGAGTAGCAGACCACATAATCTCTTCCTCCTCCTGCACCTCTCCCTCCTCGGACAGCATTCCCATTTTACGCTGCCAGTCAAATGTTGACCAATTGCTACTGAGAACATTGAATTTCAAAGCTAGCTTTCCCTTAATTCTTGGATCGCAAAGGCACGCTAGCATCATTTCGGGACTCTCTTCCATGCGTTTGCGAAGGTGTACTTTTAGCAGATCATTCAGCTTCCTGACTATGGCTGCTACGTCAGGATGTAGAGTGCCACCTTGAACAGCCTCACGGTTTTCAAGGAACACATCCATCTTGCTGCCTAGAGAACACTGGGATTACCTGGGCCAGACTGGCAGTGTTTGATCTTAAGTTTTCAGTGGCATCCCTGAATGGTTTAAGGACTGCCACTAGCTGGGCGATCACTGTCCAATCCTCCCAATTCAATGGAGAGGTAATCCCAATATTATGCTCTGAGGCAAGATTATGGATTGCCCTCTGCTGCTCCAAAATCCTCTCCAGCATGTCTAACGTGGAGTTCCACCGTGTACTCACATCCTGACGTAGGCAGTGTACGGGAAGACCTGACCTCTCTTGCTCTTCCCTCAAAAGTTGGCTAGCCTTAACACTATGGTGAAAGTGCCCAGCGATCTTTCTGCAGCGGGACAGAACTACTGCTGCCACATTAGTTCCTTCTGACATTGCTGCCTTCACTACAAGATGGATGATGTGGGCTGCACAGCGCACACCAACAATATGACCATCTTGCAGCGCTTTCACCATATTGGCACCTCCGTCAGTTACCACAAAACCAACTTCAACATTGGTGCCCGCCTCTGCTCCCACCCAAAGGCTAAACATTTTCCTCATTGCATGCAGAATATTTTGGGAAGTGTGCTTTTCATCCATCACTTCTGCATGGAGAAGGAAAGATCGGTAGCCTGCTGCAGCAGCTTCCTTAGACACACCGGGCTGCCACCAGTGTGCTGTCAAAGAAAGAAAGGCATGCTGGCCGCTAGGTGCACTCCACAAATCTGTAGTGAAATGAACACACTGACCAGCAGCCTTGGAAAGCTCCTCTTTCACTGCTGCAACACAGGACCGATACAATGAGGGGACAATGTTCCTGCTGAAAGTGGTACGTGACGGAACTGTATATTGTGGAGCCACAGCCGCCATCAATTTTTTGAAAGGCTCCCCTTCGATCATAGAGAAGGATGCCCCTCCAACAGCAATGAACTGACCAATAAGTCGCGTTACTTTATTGGCCTGCTGTTTGGGCATTGACCTTTTGGATTGGAATGCCACAGATTGTTCCAGGGTGGGCTGGACATGCAGTGCTCCAACATGCCTTGGTCTCTGGCTGCCAGCACTAGCTGCTGCTGCTGCTGCTATTGGCTCAGAAGCAGCTGTTGGGGTTTTTCCACGGCCACCAGCTATGCTGCCTGCACTAAGTTTTACTTCTGCATCTTTCCCCAATAGCACAGCGTTGTGTTGAGTGCTGAGGAGATGGTTCATGCTAGCACTGGTAAAATGGCCAGACACTTTCCCTCTGCTTATTAGCTTCCCACAATGTTTGCACTTTCCATAGCGCCCTTCTTCAACATTTTCAAAGTGCTCCCAAATTGGGGCACGCATATCCTTGGAGTGTGCCTTGGGTGCTTCCCTACGAAGGAATGAGATCGCTTTGGTTTGGGACCCCTCTGAGTCTTGCTGCTAATTTGGCTCTGCTTGGTACCTTGCATGCTGCTTGTGGATGGGGAAGATGCTGTTTGGGGCAAAAGGCACTTCTTTTTACTCACTGGGCTAGTAGTGCTACCCTTTAACTTTGAACGTGCTTCTGTTGCTTTAGGCTTTCCGTTAAAAACCATAGAGCTTGTGGGCCTAGCCGCACTACTACTGCCTGCTTTTGGTGCCTATCGTTTACTTGATGATCCTTCAAGCAATGCTTCCCCAAGTGATAAGTGAGTGCTTGGCCTACTTGTCCGACTAGACTGACGCAAAGGCTGCATCTTAGAACTGATGGTGGTGCTGGTGGTGGTGGTGGTGGTAGATGGAGCTTGTCCCTCCTTAGTCCCAAAAGGAGGATCCATTTCAAATTTTGTGTTGTGTGTGTAGTGTAGTGTAGTGTTTAAAAAAACTTAAAAAAAAAAAAAAGGGTGATAAAAAATTAAAGACTTTGAATTTACACGGGCCTAAGAGCCTATCCTACTACTATGCTAAACGTAAAGCTATATTAGTATTCTAGTCTAACTATAGGCAGACGCTCTCAAGCCCACTAAGCTAAAGTGAGGTTAAGTTATATATAATATTATATTAATAGATTAGAATTACTTATATTATGGATTATAGATAGAATATAGATTATGAATTAGAAAGAATTACTTATATATATTATAGATTATGAATTAGAATTTATATTATATAATATATTATAGATTAAGAAGATTAAAGATTAGAATTATTTTAGTACTACAGCTAGTAGTTTGGATCTTTGCTTAGTACAGTTGTTGTCATCACACAGTCAATTTTTCTTGAGAAGAAATTAGAAATAAAATAAAATGTCACAGCAAAACAGTTAGCTTCACTGCTTGCTGAAACACACAGCACTTATGTGGCTGCACTCACTAGCCCAACAAGTTCACTTCACTGATGGACTGAGGTGAGCAAAACACTAAGGGTACTTTTAATAAAATTAAAATAAAATGTAAAATAAATGAGAAAATCTTTGCAAAACAGTTAACGTCACTGCTTGCTGATCAAAAAAGAACACAGCACTTATGCGGCTGTACTCACTAGTAATTAAGAAAAATTGACTTGGTCTCTTGCTGTTGCTAAAACAAAGCACAAACTATAGAGCTGCAGCACCAGTACTAATAAGATTAGCTGAACTATAAACTAGTAGTAATTATTAATTATATTTATAGCTAATTTAATTAACTATTAAGATAAGAATTATAGAATTATTGATATTAATGATTTTAGATTAGACAGTAGTAGATGTCTTGAATGTCTACAGTACACTCTACACTAGTATACTATTACTAACTATAGTATATATAACTGACAAATATGTATATAATTTTATAATGTATTCAATTATTAATTATTAATATTACTGATTTTAGATTAGACACTAGTAGATGTCTTGAATGTCTACAGTACACTCTACACTAGTATACTATTACTAATACTATACTAACTATAGTATATATAACTGACAAATATATATATAATTTTATATGTATTCAATTATTAATAATATATTCTATTAAATTATTTATAAATTCTATTATTTAATTTATTTCAGCAGGACAGGCAGTAGTCACTAGTGCCAGCCCAGGGCAAGGGCACCCCAGTGCCAGTGAGGCACTGAGTGCACCGTCAACTCAACAGCACTACACAGTTGATGACAGACAAATTAAATTAAAAAATGATTAAATTAATAAAATTATTATTATTAAATATTATTAATTCAGTAGAACTGAAGTGAGGAAGAGTACACTGTGAGAAATGGCAGGCTGAGGCTTACCAGTCTCACACAGAACAGAACAATCTCTCTGTAACGCTTGGATGCAGCACAGCAGTGTTGCCAAAGCAGTCACAGCGAAAAATGAATCGATCTCTCAGGCAAGCTCTGGTCTTATAAAGGCGCCTTCAGAATTCAAAAAACAGCAGCACAGGCATTGGACGAGACCCTTATCGCGACGTCACAAGATTGAGCTGATTGGAGAGACGAGGATCAGCTGACTCCTGTTTGAAATTTTGGCGGCTGCGCGGCAAAAACGAAGACGTCTTCGTCTTCTCCTACGTTTTGCCGGCGCTGTATTCTCTTTGGCGTGTCTTCGGAACGAACAAAAAAACGGCCTCTTCGTGCTCGTTTACATGTTCGCCCGAAGACGAATGCGCAAGTCTAGTATTTAGAGCACCATGCCGGTATCGGTATATTAAAAATACTGGCTATGCAATGGGCGGTATTTTTTGCAAGGAAGGGTGATTGGCTCCGCTGCGTATTTAGTGCAGCCCTAGGTGCCGCGACAGCGTGATTGGCGGAGGCTGAGCGCTGGGGGGAAGTCATGTTTGATTTCATGACGTCACTTCCCCCAGCGCTCTGGAGTCTGGCAGCATCCGCAGACCGGCCATCCTGTGCAAGCTCGCTGCCTGTGGACTTGCCTGCACTAATAAAAGTAAACTGAGGTAGGTGCACATTATGTTTCTGTGACAGGAAATATTTGGGGGGGTAGGTGCGCATTATGTTTCTGTGACAGGAAATATTTGGGGGGTAGGTGCGCATTATGTTTCTGTGACAGGAAATATTTTGGGGGGGTAGGTGCGCATTATGTTTCTGTGACAGGAAATATTTGGGGGGGTAGGTGCGCATTATGTTTCTGTGACAGGAAATATTTGGGGGGGTAGGTGCGCATTATGTTTCTGTGACAGGAAATATTTGGGGGGGTAGGTGCGCATTATGTTTCTGTGACAGGAAGTATTTGGGGGAGGTGGGTACGCATTATGTTTCTGTGACAGGAAATATTTGGGGGGGTAGGTGCGCATTATGTTTCTGTGACAGGAAGTATTTGGGGGTAGGTGCACATTATGTTTCTGTGACAGGAAGTATTTGGGGGGGTAGGTGCACATTATGTTTCTGTGACAGGAAGTATTTGGAGGGGTAGGTGCACATTATGTTTCTGTGATGTCACACATATATAATTAATTATGCAAATTAGCATGGCCTGTATTTTTTGGCAAGAAAGGTGGCAATCCTAGATGTACTGATCAGATAGAGCTGTATGTAGGGACGCGTTTGCAGGATTTTTCTATCTGCGGGATCAAAAAATAATTAGGGGAACTAAGCAGTATGCTAAAAATAAAATAGCAGTAGGTAATTACCATATTGGTGTTCATATAATGGCATGTATGCCTCGTTTGTCACTTTTTTTGTGCAATACAAAAATGTGTACCACATTAACGATGTCTAAGGCTTGTCTTAATACCAGGTAACCTGGGCAGGTTGACGTTAGCATCACTGGAAACACCCCCGTTTAAAGGGGAATTAGAGTGGGGATTGGGGCCTGTTTAGACCCCGCTCCTGCGACCCGGAGGATTTGGGTGTTGACCTGGAGAACCGGTGCTTCTCCCAGAGTTTTCCAGGTCAAACCCGGAGAGTTCCCAGACATGGACATATACGGTAATTCCTTTAACACCTCTAAGAAGCAAAAGGAGAGGCAGAAAAGGTTCATAGGCTTAAACTAATAAATAGCAGAGACCTTCATGATATACAAACGGAACCCATTGGAGGGAAATAAAACTTAAATAATAAGGGTGGCCCACCAATTAGACTGTGGCCTTGTATACACTGATTACACTACTAATCCAGGATGTCAAGCTACTCGCAAACATCTTAACAAAAAGACTCCAAACCATAATGGAAAACGGTGAGGGGATGACTAGGGCTTCAGTGGCGAGTGTCTCCTTTTCAATCATGGTTAGCAAACCCAAACTTCCATAATGGTCAGGCGGGGGAGTTTATTCCTATTTGAGTGCCCAAAAAGGCACTAACCTATGAGGCAGCTACAGCACAACCCCTATATTCATGTATGTGGGTGACAAGACAATACTAAGAATCTGCATGGCGGCGGCCAGAAATCAGTGTTGCAGCAGTCGGTTCAGGACGTTACGCCAATATTGGCTCTTCCCATATCCAAGTTGGATTTCCTGATGAGAATGGACTGGCTGCAGGTCAGCCTTAATAAGGAGGGAAAAACAAAAACATTTCTCAAAACATGGTCGGGGTTTATAGATTTCCTTCCAGGTGAGGTCAAAACACAAACTAGGACCACATTCCAATAGACAGAGTGGTATTGTCAGAGGCTCATCACCAATAACCCCCAATAGGGTTCATGACGGAAGGCAATACAACTGGACAGGAGACAACGGGTCATAAGGCAAGACGTCAGGCCTAGAGCATCGCCTAAAATAAATACACCACTGATGATAGCTGTGTGGTCCCTTTAAATATTTGTGGTGTCCCCCTGTGCAATGTGT
Source organism: Spea hammondii (assembly GCA_029215755.1). NCBI lineage: Eukaryota > Metazoa > Chordata > Amphibia > Anura > Pelobatidae > Spea > Spea hammondii. The sequence goes on from JARDYJ010000001.1 coordinate 12,056,893, forward strand.
AGGGGGATTCTGTAGAATTACCCCAATATGCAGGTACCGCTTTCCCACCTCCTAGTTGGATGATGTGCAGGAGGTGTGTTCGGTCTGCACAGGGACCTTCGCCCCATTTACCTTGCCAGACATCCCCTACCCTTATAATATAACAAGTACTATTTAAAATATACATTATGGATTATTAACTGCTGTGTCCCATCAACAAAACAAGATAATATATTCTTAGAAATCAGTAAAAAGATGAAAACACTGAAAATTCAAATTGTCAAACATTCTCCTCGTCTCCGTAATATTTTTTTATTCTGCACATGAACCATCTTAAGACAAGTTCAGTAAACATTGTAGCTGCAGATCATTCGCTTTGAAGTGATAGGGGTGGTTAACCAAACAAAATGCTAGCCTGACATTTAAATAGGAAGTTTTAAATGTCTCTATCCTATGAGCTCTTGCTATATGTATAGCAGCGATGTGTCTGTATTTTGTAGTTTATGTGGGTCAGATTTATTTAGAAAAATGGCATAAGGTTTGGGTGGGTGTTGACTTGGGGAATAGATCGGGAAGGTACGTATGACTCATTACACACTTTCGGGTTAATTACTTTTAGAAGTTAATTGAGGCTTAAAGTTCATTATGTTTTCATTTTGATTCAAATAACTTCATATCGTGTGGTTAAAGTTTGAATTCATAAAGATCGATGAAGAACATTTTTTACCCCGGGGCACAGAGCAGATGATATTTCTCTTTTTTTTTTTTGCGTAACAGTGAATTTATTTTGGCGGTGTTCATTTCCAGCAGACCGTTCAGAAATAGATTTGAAAGGTTCGACTTCACTGATATAATAAGGCAAGATGGCATCTGTATTATTACTGTTGTTTTTACAGACGTGGGTGATCTTCAGTTATACAAATTGTATTTAAATAAAAGTAAGTTTGATATCGGAAGAAAAGGAGAACACAGCTTTTATTGTCATTCTTAACTTAAAATAAGGACTGTGTGAAAAGCTCGAAATTTGTCTCTTTTTCCTAAAAAAAACCACGCAGCTTTATACTAGTGTTGATACAAATAATAACATGACATTATTCAACAACGTCATTAAAATGCTTTTACGGCGTGTTAATAGTTTATAAAGCTCCACATGGATAAAATATTTCAGACTTTGCAAGGTTTTGGGCATGTTGGGCACTCATTGGGACAGTGCAAACCTGGCAAACAAGCAGCCATTTTGGGGGAGGTATGCAAAAGTGTATTTAACTTGGGTGCTGACCTAGACCTGACCAAGGACAGTGCCCCCTGCTGCCATCTCCACACTGAAACCTACACACTCATGCAAACACATACATTTTTATGTACATACATACCCAGTCACTCACCCCTTACCTTCCAGAATGCTTCTTTCAATTTCTCTTTTCAGCACCAGCCCCGCTTTCACTGCAGGGTCACTTTACATCGCATTACATGACCCAGACGCATTGCTGCCCCCATGAGTGGTCTGGTCCATGTTGGATCGTACCTTTTTTAAGATCAACCACCCCATTAATCAGAGACACACCAGGGACCCCTCGACCTGCTGCTTTTCTATGCCTAGTCAGCATACCTGAGAACTTCTGAGCTCTGACCACCCGGAGCCTTCCCTTACGGGAGGCTCCCCAACATCGGGGGTGTTCTTGGTTATGTCAGAGTAACAAGAGGGAGCTGTTCAGTCGAGTTCTATTCTTACAATTATTGTCAGACTGCTTGTTGAAAAACCCAGGGTCACACAAGGATGTGGTGGTTAAACTTAAACCTGCTTTGTAACATGGCATTAAATTAGTAAAATACTGCAATATGAGTAAGGGAAAATACATTCACTCAAAACAGTTTTCTAAAAATAAATGTAATGCATTTAGAAGTGTGTGGTCCGAACTGGACAAATCGTTTTATATTATATGATCTCAACATATAGAGAATTCTTCCTAAAAAAACAATACAACCTTGTAGCACATGAATCTCAGGAAGGGGTTAAAGAGCATCCAATCCCCATTCATACATGCTGATGTTTAAGAATCAGTACTCTGCTATTGCTTAACGCTCGGTGGGCCGCTGGCTATTACGCTCTATACTTCAGTGGGAGATTGAGCGCTGCAGTGTGTTTCCGACGGCTGGATATGCCCGACCGCATGCTACATCGAATGTGCCGTTGTGTATACCCTGCCGTCTACTTTGACTATTATTCTTGCTGATGTTCCTACTTTTTTCTCATGATTGAGGATGATACATTTGTATCCAGTGAGTACCTACTCCTCTGTTTCCCCTGCCTCCCTCACTGAGAGCCTTTTTGTATATTCATTGTTGCTACCTACAGAGTGGAGTCCATGTTATAAGCACCTCCGGTGATCCTTTGCTCAAAAGACACTCTTCCTCACGGTGTAAAAATACAAATGAGCAAATGGTTGGGGCGCAGGTACATGTAAGGGAAAAAATCAAATATAGTGTAAAGAGTATAAATTCAAATTAAATAAGTGATGTTGTGATTGCACTCACAAACGGATAAGATGCTTCAGGCACATCAGAGTGTGTTGAAAAAATTTCTTTTAATAAATCTTCATACAGAATCTATAAAAACAAAACTGAAAATGGTGCAATATCTTCAGTAAAAGAAATTGTAGCTAATAAAGTTGCACTCACGGTTAGTCCATGCACAGAGTGCATATACAAGCGTTAGATATTTAGTCCACCAGAAACTTGATCAATGGAGTATCCCGTGTGATCCTTCTGACGCGTTTCGAACTTACTTCTCCTGGGGAAGCCGTTTAGTCGAAACGCGTCAGAAGGATTTTTTTTTCAACACACTCTGATGGGCCTGAAGCATCTTATCCGTTTGTGAGTGCAATCACAACATCACTTATTTAATTTGAATTTATACTCTTTACACTATATTTGATTTTTTCCCTTACATGTACCTGTGCCCCAACCATTTGCTCATTTGGCCCTGGTTTTAGCATAAGTGTGTGCATGAGAATATGGTGTTAAGCTCACCCTGAAGCTCACTTCTGAAGTACAGCTAGTTCAGTGTTGGTAGAACTGACCCAAAAAATATTGTGTGACAAAAATACAACGAAAGAGATATAATTCCATCAAACAAGGAAGTCACCAGCTCCTTAGTGCAACTCCAGCTTTACTTTTCTCATAGCAGATTTGCATACTTATAAATTATCTGTAAAAATTATTGTACTAGACAGTAATGTACATATTTCATGTACTTAAAAAGAAGTGTATTGTGGATTTTTCTATACCAGGAAGTCTCATTCATTTGGTTTTCATCATGCAGTCGTCGTAAATCACCCAGCTTCCTCTCCTCACAAAGCCACCAATGTCTGTTAATTTTTTTTGTACACATGAAAGCGTAGAAGGAAGTCAGTTACTGTACAGGGGCTTTTGGTAGACTTTCTTTTTCAGGTATATACACTATTTTTCCATTTAATGCTTCCCCCTCCCCCCAAACCTTCTGAAAGTGACCTCAGCTGTGGAGTCTTTAGACTTACACCGGTGGGTGCTTGAACCCACGCACTCCAAAAATTCCTCACCGCAAGTAAACTATAGCCATAAATAACCATACACTTCAAATTGGTGAATATATATATATATATATATAGACAAACTACATATAGAACAGACAACAAATGCTACTTACTGCTACATACAACACACTTAAAAAAAAATCCAACCATAATACAGATGAGCTCATTTGTTATCAGGCATGTGTGATGCGTTTTCTGGTCCAATATAGCTAGTTGAGTGGATTTTCATTGCAGTAAAATTATGAGTATAAACTGCTTAGATGGAGGGATTTGTACTTGTAAATGGGGGAAGGGAGTGGCGGCTCATGTCACCACTTTCAGTACCCTGGACAAGGGTCGGTATATGTGAGGCTAGTGACCTTGATCTGACGGCTTCTGCAATGATGAAGCGTGGCCTAGAGTGCGATGTTTTCTGGGGAGACAGTGAAGTTAGAATATAGGGCTTAAAAGTATCCCCACCAATAGCCCTCTCATTCCACTCTCCCATTTTCCTTATTCTCTGTCTATTTATTAACTTTCCCTCCTACACCTGCTATACACAAAGACCACTTCAGTAAATATGGTAATCGCCACAACAATTTCTCTGTTGCCTTTAGCTCTTTGCTACAATCATTAGAAGAATTAGTCACAGAAGTATTTAGAATGCGCAAAAAAAGGACAGTTTAGGGTACTCTGAAATATTCTTGCCTTATGTTCTGTACAAATATGTGACTCTAAGAATAATATTTTTGGCTGTCCTATAATTCTAAGTACATCCACGGTTGGGGGTGACCGAGTGTGAAATTCCGTTATACAGCTTTTGCTTTCAGTATTTCTATACAAAGTTTAAGTTTCACTTTTACTGAACTTGCCATTTAAAGAGACACTTAATACTGTAGCCTGTTACATGATTTACATTGCAATGTGTGTGTCATAGATTCCAGTCCAAATGGGTGCTGTTCCACATGAAACATTTTTCTAAATGTAGCATTGAAATATCACTCCTGGTTTGGTTAAATTACCAAACCCTTCCCAGAAGTAATTCTTTACTACAATTAGTATTTTTTTAGGGAACGCACTGGTCCAGGTCGAAAGGGCCCTTTCTAAACTGGCACTGGGAGACAAAAACGTGACCACGCGGTGAAACCGAGGCTGCCAGCACAGTGTGCGAGCTGCCAGAAAGTAAGCTGCAGTAAGCATACCGGTAAGAAGTAAGAGCGTGCGGGCGAATATATGTATATATGTATGTGTAATTGGGTGTGTGAGCATGGATGTCTTTTTGTGTGTGTGTGAGCATGGATGTCTAATTGTATGTGTGAGCGTGGATATGTAGGTATTTGTGTGTGAGCATGTACTTGTAAGTGGGGTGAGATGGAGTGTGTGTTAGTGAGTATAAGTAAGTGTGTGTAATTTGTGTAAGTGTGTTTTCATATGTGTGCCAGAGTGTATACTGGAGGGGGGCAAGGGGCAAATGATGGCACAGATGAGCTTTTTGGGGCCAAGATGTTACTGATAAGCTTGTTGGGGCACTGACAAGCTGGGGGCAAAGATGGCACAAACAGGCTGTTCGGGGGTTGGGATGGCATTGATAAGCTGCTTGGAGCAAAGGCACTCACAAGCTGTTTGGGCAAAGGTGATGCTCACAAGCTGTTTAGGGCAAAGCTGGCACTGTGGAACATGTTGCTTGGTGAAGTTGGGGGGCCCAGGGCAAATTTTGCCCAAGGCCATGTGGTGGAGGGGTGATGATTTGAGCTTGTTTTGTAGCCACAGGACCTGGGAACCGTGCAGTCATTGAGTCAACCATGACCTCCTCTGTATACCAAAGAATTTGTGCAACATTCAGTGGCAACTCCAGGCCTTCGACGCCCCCAAAGTAAAACTGAACACCCACTATCACCTGCTAAAGTGAAATGTGGAGAAACATTAGAGAGAGAAAACAGAAAGGTCCATCTAATGCACAGCAGGATGTGCAACTTCGGATACCATCCTTTTTTAGGACTTAATTATTCGCACAATTTTGTACATTAGTGTACTTTGCGCAGAGGAATCAGGAAGAGTGTAATTAGGTAAAATATGTAACCTGCTAGTTGCAGCGAAACTTATGTTGGGGTTGGTACTTTTGGACTTGGCACCATTCATCACCAGGCTTTTTGCTGTTTTCAGCCTTGTTTCTAGGTTGGTTAGTAATTTTTGAGCACCGATGCACCATTGCTGTATGTTATTTCATTTGTTCCTTTTTACTTTATCTCATTGGTCATCCTTGTGTTTATTTGTGCCTTCATATACATACGTATTTCCATCCTAGTTCCTGTAGTCCTGTGCCCTTGTTCATATGTACCTTCCTATATGTGTCTTGGTGCCGAGATGCTTTTTTATTATATATATTTTTTATATGTATTTAAATCATATTGTTTAATAAAGATTTACTTTGTATATACCTTTTTTCCTCACGTGCTCTCCTTGTAATAGGTTTTGGTGTTTATGAACCAAAAGCACTATTAAAAGTGCTATCTTTTTTTCTCATTAAGGAATGAGTAATACTCAGTGTGATGTGTAGTCTGTGCACAATATCTCAGTATTTCAATATAGAACAGAATGGGTTTACAAATGCATTAACAAATACTTAAAGGGATAGTCTAACTGCCAATGCAGTCCCACCAATGAAGAATGCACATGAATGTACATTGTTAGTGCTTTAATGTGCATTCATTAAACATGTATGGATTGGTAAAAAAAATAAAATCACCTATTTTAAGAAAAAGCTGCAGCTCCAGAACTGCTGTGCACCACCCGTACACAGTCCAATTTTTTGCTTGAGGCAGGCAATTTGTGACAAGCAAGCTCTCCTACCAAAATTATTGGGGCATTTTCTTAGCATGCTCACAAGGGTCTCATTTTACTGGCAGGCAGCAAGTATATTGCACATTTGTTTCATTTGATACATCTCTTCAAGCCTAGGAGCTGAGGGTGGGGCAAAGAGGCAAATGCCTAGGGGGAGGATTCTGCTGCTGGTGCATGATATTGCTGGTCATGTCATGAATCTTGAACATCAGTATTCAGTCCAGGGAGGAGGCTGAAAAAATCTCACTGAATTCACTATACATTATACAGGGCTGGCCAAGCTTTTCCTGCAGCAGAAGCTCAATGATGTTCGGCCTACATAATGTATAGGTAAAGGAGCTGAAACTCAACTCTACCACAAACTCTCAATTTAATGAATAGACCCCAATGACTAAAAACTATTTCAAAAACCCATGAATATCTACCCCGTCTCCTCCCCATCTCATTATCTACCCACTCCCCCCTATAGTTCACTTACCTTCCAGAAGTCCTGCAGTGGGAGCACGAGGCCTCTGTCTCCCTGCTCAGCATGACATGCCGGCACCGCGTCCGAGCTAGAGGCCTCGCGGAGGAGACTGAGGGGCGCCGAGCGGTTGCTGAAAACTTCATGAGTGACCGATCGGCGCCCCTCTCTCCTCCGCATCCAAAAAAGATGGCGTTTCAATTCCAGGACGATGCATTGTCCCAGATTGAGGCTACCCGAGTCCCAGGCAATCCGGGACATGTGGTCACCCTATGTGACATATGGTAACATATCAAAAAGATATTTGACGTTCCCTGTGCATCTGAAACCCCGGTGTTTGAATAAACACAGCTTGCTGTATCTGCAGTGAACATTAACAGGCAGCAGCCACATCCTCGTTTCAGTTAGAATGGGGCTATATCTCCGACAGACTGTATGTGCGAAACAACCGCAATCTACGTGTATCAGTAGCTAGCGTTGCAGAGTCAACAAACAAAGAAGCATGAGCTATTGATGTAAAGTCATTGCATAATGTATTCTTATGTTTACAATGATTTTATGATTGGGGGATTTTGCAAGCCAACGTGTACGCCAGAGAACTTTCAGAACGGTAAATACATGCGTAATATTCATTAGATGCAAAAACTATTATAGTTTCCAAGCTTTCAATAACAAAGACAGCTAAAAGTAACGGAAAGTCCCTTTAAATTGGCGATCACAAGGCGACCCTAGCACTTTAAGGCCAGCGGCGTATGCAGATCAAGTGAACAAGGGGTGCCGATGGCCAGCAGCTCACTAGTCATTTGCCTGGTGTGTCAAATGGCCTGTGCACCGCTGCTCAGTGGACAAGATCTCTCTTGTAACCAACCTATTTTACACTGCAGCAGTCTGCGTGTAACTTTTTCCCCCAGTTTCAGAGGTTGTAGATTGCAGGGCTAATTAACATTTCAGACCTCTAGCAACTGTACTGCGGCCTAGTACCTTGCTCCGACTGTTATAGAGTAACCACAATCTCTTCTTCTTATGAATATCGACCTTTTCGGTCCATTCACTAAAATGAAAATTGACATCGCTGTTCATTATGAAGGTCCAAAGTCTAATGAACTCCAATTCTCATGCCAACCCCCCTGACAGCTCTCCCTTTAATCACACTTTCTGAAGGACCTTTTGCAATTGCTACTATCGTTGTACACTGTACTACAAAATAAAACAAAATTATTTTTTTATGCACAGTTGTTGCACAATAAAATTACATATAAATGTTGCGTAATAAGGAATGATAAAATAATAAGAAAAAAATATGCCACAACTTGTAACAAAGAAAACTGGGTAATTGTGAGAACAGAAACAGAAGTTGGTGTCTCAACAACTAATAAAATCAGACAGTACGTGACTTACACAAAGCAGCGTCATAAGGTATGGAAGAGAGCATCTTACATGGAAGAGAAATATCTGTTTAAAGTGAAATTCTAATACCGTATTTGCTCGATTATAAGACGAGGTTTTTTCCAGAGCAAATGCTCTGAAAAATACCCCTCGTCTTATAATCGAGGTCGTCTTCTAATCAAAAAAATGTCTGCTGGGGCCAGGCTGCTTACGGGGCTTTGGTGGCGAGCAGCGTCTCTGCTACTAGCAGCAGGAGAACAGGAAGCTATCAGAGCGTCACATAATTCTGCCTCCCCCTCCTTCCTCTGGGGGCGGGGCCAGAGAAGTTGCTCGCACAGCCGGGCCCCTGCAGAGATCTGCAGTTCAGGTAAGGGGGTGGGGGAGGGTTTTTGAGCAAGTATGTGTGATTAATGGAATGAATGAGGATTTAAATGTTTGTGAATGAGTGTGTGTGTGATAGCATGGATGTGTAAGGGGGGTGGGGGTGGTAGCATGGCATAGGGAGGCTGTAATCACACTACTATCATCCCCAGGTTCCAGCATGTACTGGCTGCCTTGGCTTGATTGGCTGTTAGCAGTTTTATATATATATATATATCCAGATATGCCTTTTAACCCCCTATATGCCAGAGTGGCATATAGGGGTATAAGGCATATCATGGGGCACAGTGGCATATAGGAGGGTAGAAGACATTTCTGAAGGCAGAGTGGCATATAGAGGGTTAAAAGGCACATCATGGGGCAGAGTGGCAAATAGGGGGGTATAAGGCATTTCTGGGGGCAGAGTGGCAAGCCTGGGGCAGATGTGCATAACTGGGGGGGGCAGGTTGGTAAATAAAAGGAAATTAAAAAATAAATTTTTTCCTAATCATAGCTTTTATTAAATATGAAAAAATAGTTTACATGAATTAATATTTACTAGTAAAACTTTTTTCCTATAGGGTAGTCTTTTATTCAGGCTTTGTTTTTTTCCTAAATTAATATTTTGATTTTGGGGGGTCGTCTTATAATCAGGGTTGTCTTATAATCGAGCAAATACGGCAATATGATTTCTGGCACAGACACTAATTTATCTGGTCACAGTATCCCACGGTGATCGGCAGTCAGTCTGGGGCTTGCTTAAGATTTCTGAATCTCTCATGCTTCTAGCAGCCCGATCTTCTGATGTCATCTTTAAAATGTTGACCACCTGCGATGGATTGTACTCCATAATGAAGTCATGCTTGGCTGAATCTATAGCGATTTGGAGAAGGAAAGGCCTTTGGTTTTCATCTCAGGGTTCTTTCCTTAAAAGTGTCACTGAGAACTGAGTTATCAGATTACATATGTTTTTGTGGCTTTATTCTGCACTAAAAGTCTAGTAAATAAAGCCCATAATTGTCTTCTTTATACACTTCTCTTTTACCATATGTAAAGGGAACCGGGAGGTCTAGCGAGACGTCCCTGGCTGCCCCTGCCATCTTAATTGTAGAGGCTACAAGATGGATAGCTCCAGTTCTCATAGTAAAGGTGTTCCTCTGGAGGAAAAGGAATAATATAATATTATAATCCCGATAATATTCCTAAATGAAGATGCAGCATCCATTACACCATAGCTTACTTCAGTTATCCATGACAAGTCCACTACAATTGTTTCACATTCTTTGATGCTATCAGGAACTGAAATTCTTATATCAGGAAGCTCTCAGACACTATGGGTGAGACATTCAGCATAGACATTAAAAAAAGGGTATATGCTACAAGCCGCCAAACATTAGCATTCATGGCCAGGATCAGCTTTTATCGCAAACTGAAAAGGCTGCAAATCTGGGTGAAGTTTTAATCATTGGTGATTTGAATAATTGAGATATAAATTGGGAAACAACTGGTTCCACTAAGAGCAGCAAGTTTCGTAACCTGCTAAATGACAAATTTACTTCACAATTAGTAGAGATCCCAACCAGAATGGAGGAGCTTAAGACAAGCGGAATACCTTTATGCACACATTACAAAATTACACGCATTGGAAAACAAATGCAAGAGATGCTAACCGGTAGCGAGGGATTAGCAGCATCATTTTGTTTAGGTGCAAAGATCCCAACAAAGCCATCCAAAAAGGCAATTAAAATGGCTAAATTGGAAACCGATAAACTGATTGCTAAGGAGAATAAAACTAATTAGGGAAATTAGGTTAGTGAGGACCGAGAGGAAGCAAATATAATTTGTATTTTTTCCTTTTGTTTGCATCAAGGAAGAAGAAGAACCGATGGCTGAGTCCCAGCTGGCTGATTTTACAGAACTGTTGCAACAAACATGGAATTGGATGACCCAGGAAATAGTGCTTACGCAATTAGGAGCGAAGCCTAATTCTGGCTAGACCACTATTTTTGATCTTTAGGGATTCTTTCATATCAGGTATAGTGCCAATAGACTGGCACGAGACAGATGTGGAAACCATATTTGAAAAGGGATCAAAATCTCAGCCAGGCAACTATGGGCCAGTGAGCTTGACATCTGTAGTGGGGAAATTGTTTGACGGTTTGCTACAGGAAAACATTCAAGAATACATCTTGAATCAGAAGATAATTAGTAGAAGTCAGCATGGTTTTGTGACAGGTCTTGTCAAACTAACCCAATAGCATTCTATGAAGAAGTCAGCAAAAATCTAGATCTAGGAGTGGCAGTAGACGTGATCTGTTTGTGCTTTGGACATTGCATTTGACGAAGGCAAAATGAAAATACAAAGTTGATACTAGGTGTTCTGTTTCTGATACAAATGGGAGGCTGCCCTAACCCCCGACAAATGTACTTACTGCATAAAACGCCTTCTCTATAAATAATAACTATTGCCCCCATGTTTCCTTACCAAAGCTTGATTTGACTTGAAAGTTTAATTGCTGTGGATGGGAGGTTGGGAATTAGGGGAGATCTGAGGACTGATGCGTTCAGTTTCAAGGAAAACTCTCGAATGAAAACAAGGCAGATTACATTAAAATCTAAGAAAAAGAAAAAAAAACAACAATGAGCTGAACAGGAGATAATTTGCCATTACAGAGGTGAAAACACACCTAAAACACGAGTGGTGAAAACCATACTGGCCTGGTCAAGACACAAAAAGAAGAAGATTTACTCACCATCGGTTGGCAAAAGCGTAACGGGTTCGACAGGGAATTCTGACCAGAGAAAGGACAACTTCTGGGAGTTCCAACAAGAGACGTACAAGTTAGACTTATGTATAAATTTTTGAAAATAATCTAAGAAACACATTGGAATTTCAGAAAGGAAAAAGCATAAAATTAAGCAAAGCACTAACAGCGTTAGAGGAACAAAACCCTTAGTCTTGAGGTTCGTAGAAAGTCTGCAAGAAATGAGTCAAAAAGATTGAGTAGTAATGGAATGTCCCATGTTTCTCCAGGATCCAAGATGTCTTCCTTGTTCATTGAATATCATTTTTAAGAGAGTGAAGGTGACAAAACTGGATTACTCTGAAGCAGTTGTCCAGAAAACTTTCATTGTATCAATGCGATTTAGTATTAAAGCCAGTAAACTTTATTTTTAAAAACTTTGGCTAAAATCGAAGCAGTAATGTGTCAGCAGTGCCCATAACACAGGGTCAAAAGGGGGCTTCCCGCAATGCGTATGGACACTGCTGGCGGGCAGCAGGATGTAATCAGCTATGGCTAAGAATTTTTACCTAGACACAAAACACCATGATTATGGAAACCTTCTGATATAGGTAAGATTTGCTTAAGTGATGGAAATTTAGTTTTACTGGCTCTGGAAAAACTGTTGACAGCGTAAAAAAGTAGGGATTAGTGATATAGTTTATGCATTTAGTAACTTATCATTTGAATATATTTTATTTCACTCGGAGGGTTTGTTAAGTCAGCATGTATAATTAAATCACCCCTCATCAGCAGCAGCAGCAGCAGCAGCAGCGAACAGGATGCCTATTGGAGACCCTTGATCCAGACTGACACGGTGGCAGCATCAACAAAATATGTGCATATTGTTTTATGAAAAGGGAAATAATACAATTTGGGGGCTGGGCATAAAAGGTCATAAAGCTGCGGCTTCAGGTACTTTAATCAGACCAAAGGTACGGAAATATAATATAAGCAATACTTCATAGATGGCAGCAGTAAGACTAGGGAAGATGGTTTGGAATGCCAGCACCTAATAATATTCCTCTTGTTTGCGGCATATTGTATGTACAAGCACACCAAGTGTATTGTGTTCCCGTAAGCCTTCCTTTTTATGAAGTGCCAATCTGCATGTCTGGATATGTTAGCATGTGTCTGGATATGTACATCTGCCTGGGCTTTTGTGTGTGTCTTGGCATGTTAGTATGTGTGTCTGGGTGTGTTAGTGTGTGTATGTGTCAGGGCATATTAGTGTATTCGACTGGAAACATGTCCATCTTGTTCAACCTGTTTAATGCAGGGAGATTATTTGACAGCCATCTCACTAATCTAACATCTTAATATGAACGTGCTGTCAATGATTCTGTGTAGTCACCTAAGCTGGTAAACAAATTCCTCAAATATAACTCTTTATTGAAGCCAAAATGTAGGTATCAAGTAGGAGTTTGGGGATGACCGTATCATATGATCAAGGTTCTGCCTTAAAAAATAACTGGGCAGTGATGTCATTTATTACTATAAGTATTATTACTATAAGTGGCCATGCAGAGACATTGATTAAGGAGAGATCTATTGTACATTGGATTTATTCACTAACTTTGCAGGTGACTTGAACACCTTAGTTGACCAACTTCAGTATGCATTATATGAAGGACTATCTACGGTGAGTTTCTCGTGCAAGGAGGTCTGCGCTGGTCCTACATAATTGGTATGAGGAGGTTTCTTGCAAGTCTGATTAACTAAGTATTATACTGGGATTGTTTCTTCATAATGCATGATGACTTGAAATGTTTAGCACCCCTTACAAAAAAATTACTGCAGTTTTTCTGAAGTAATACTGCAGTTTTTTGGACATGAAAAAACTGCAATACTGCACTTTTACTGCAGTATTACTGCAGTTTTACTGCATTTGTACTTCACTGTACTGCAGTTTTACTGCAGTTATTTTTGTAAGGAAGTACAAATGCAATAAAGCTGTAGTACATTGAAGTACAACTGTAGGTTTGCAATATAAAAAAAAAGTGCAGTAAATGTGCAGCAACACTGCAGTAAAAGTGCAATACAGTGAAGTACAAATGCAGTAAAGCTGCAGTAAATAAAAGTGCAGTATTGCAGTTTTTTCATGTCCAAAAAAACTGCAGTATTACTTCAGAAAAACTGCAGCATTTTTTTCGTAAGGGACACTTTAGAGAAAAAACCAACATAAAGCTGGTGGGTATATTTCCAGACTTCAGCTGCACCATCTGCAGCCTAAATGGTTATGCGAGGTTCCATATGGAACATTCAAGGATCAGGGGTAAGACAAGCAGGAGGTCCAGGTTCCATTTACTGAAGCCCCTAAGATAGGAGTAGAAAATCCACAGTCCTGCCTGGCATGATCACTGAGACGGGGCACAGAATGCAAATATAATAAACTCATACGTTGTGCTGTGATGTGGTTGGGAAAATACAGTATTTTCTGATTGGGACAGAGTGCTGATTCTTCAGTAAAAATATACAGCCGGACTTCGACTGGGGAGTTATTTAGTCACATTGTCGGGCTGTAAGCGAGTTCACAGCAGGCTAATTCTGGTAATATGTCTCAAATAAGGAAGGTTTTGTCACTTCACAGTATTCACAGAGAAGTACAGTTAGGTGCTTCTGACTTTGTACACATCAATATCTTAGTCACAGAGACCACAGACAATTAAGCAAAGGTTTCCCAGAACAATTTACACAGTTAATTGGCGATGTAAGTGCTTTTTGTGTATGTATCACAAAAACTATGTTCACCTCACATGAATCAAAGATGAAGATAATGCTACCTGTGGTTTTCACTTCTACCAACCCGCGTCAGTGGCTTAAAGTGAATAAAGAGAAAATAAAAGAAAATGTGTGTGAAATACGTGAGAGCGGATTATCAAGAAGTCTTTGCTTAAATTAGCCCAACATAGAAAAAGGTGTGAAGGTACACAAGCTTTGAGGACCTCAGAGATATTTTATTCAGATGATAATGCTTAAAGGGAGACTCCAGTCATCATATGCACTATAGAATACAATCATTCTCTGTAACACATGATTAACCTGGGGGAACTATTTAGTATTATTTTAACGCTAAAAAATGATAATGTTGTTAGATGAGTCCAGCAGCTGTGCAAATGTCCTCCATGAACCATGTTCAGACCTATTCCTGGCTAAAATCACTACATAATGAAAGGCATTATATCATATCACCATCCATGTCTGGCTCACTATATAATGATGGGAGTTGTAGTGTACCACTGTCAGGCTCCGTATATATTGATGCAACTTATACTGTACCGCCATCAGGCTCAGTATGTAATGATGGGAGTTATGCTGCAGGACCTTCAGCGTCTGGCTTGCTATATATTGATGGCAATACATCTTATTATGATGTTATGCTGTACCACTGCCATTGACTGGCACCAATATATAATGATGGGAGTTGTGCAGTACAACCATCAGTGTCTGGATCACTAGATAGTAAAGGTGTTTATGCTGTATAACATAAGTCAGGCTCATTATGTGCTTAAGCTCATTATGAGTTGCACTGAATTATATGTATGTCTGGCTAACTGCATGCTGATGAGGGCTCTGCACATGCATAATAGGGATCATAGTACCATCGGTAAAGGTTACTGAACTGTCCCATTGTCCCTAATATCCCAGTAACCTCATGCAAAACACTTGCTCAGACCCTGACAGCACAAAATGGGAATAAATCGCTGAGTTTGGGAAAATTTGTTTTATATTATTTTTAAATTTTTTGCAGCTCTAATATCATTCATTTCATTGTTTATTTATCTACTTTTCTCAATATTTCCTCTGTAAAAACATAGTGTGGGGAGGATTTTCTGTTATTGCGTCTGGAGCAAACGGAGCTAACTATGACTCTGATTGAACTGTCCCTTTACTTTCTTCTTAACTAAGATAAGATATAAGATAATATAACTTCCATACTAACATTACATATACCGTAGTTGCCCAATTATAAGACAACCTCCCAAATTTTAATATTTATTTAGGGGGAAAAAGCCTGATTATAAGACTACCCTATAGGAAATTATTTTACTGGTAAATATTAATTCACATGTAAAAAAAATGTCATATTTAATAAAAACTATGATTGAGAAAAATGCATTTCTTGTTTTTATTTTGTTTTATTTGCCAACCTGCCCCCCAGTTATGCACATCTGCCCCCATGCTTGCCACTCTCCCCCCACAGATATGCCTTATACCCCCCTACATGCCACACCCCCCCCCCCCCGGACTTACCAATGCATCCCCAGACGTGTGCTCCAGACTCCCTGGTGTCTAGTGGGGGCAGCCTGTGGACGTCTGCGCGATGCTCGTAGAAAACCTCTGCTGCTACCCCTTAGTTCTGCCAGGGCTTCTATGACTGAGCACTGGAAGGTCCTGTCACGCTGGAGCTCTGTCATAGACGTTGCCTGCATGCATCGTGCAGACGTTCACCGGCTGCCAGAGAGGAAGATCAAGGTCCCCTCCCCAGGATCCAGCGCTGCGGGGGACCCGGATCTTAGTCTTATAGTCAGACCTCTATTTTATATCTTATATTCGAGCAAATACGGTAATATAATGTCACCTAACAGTCATTGTTTCACAACAGAGAGCAAATAGCAAGAAAAGTGATTGATAGGAAAGCTTGCTGATAGCCAAAGGTTAAATACTGGCTGATTAGTAGAATAAAACACATCATGCTTAGTGTATAATGAATGATTAACCTGTAAATAAATGTTGTCATAACTTTCCACTGACTAAAGAGTTTTGTGTAAATGAAAGTCAGTTATATAAACCTATAGCTTTCTCTGTATACAGTACAATATTGTAACTTTTACAGCTGTGATCAGGACCTGACCGGCGATGACTAACTGGCATGCCTTGGAATTTTTCAGCTCCAGCCGGATCCGGGTATAAAGGACCTTGTGACGGTGGTGGGCGGTCCCACTGGTGTCGGTGGGCAGTCCCAATGACCCGCAGTCAAAAGTGGATTTTCTCTCTGACGTTGTGGGTGGTGCCGCTGACATGAGTGGGCGGTCTCTTTGATATTGTGGGTGGGTCTGCTGAAATCAGTGGGCCCGATGACATTGTGAAAAACGCTGCCCCCATGACCCGGAGTTTACCTGTAGTCATCCTGAGACACGGTGCTTCACTCAGAGCTAATTAAGGCCATCGGCTGCCAATGATGTACATGCAGCCGCCAGCTGTCTCGGCCGTACCGTATTCTTTTAGACTCTCACAGCACCAATCTGCTTCTGGAGCAGAAAGTATGCAGCAATATCCGCCGCCATCCCACAAGACACATGCCTGGTGTGCAAACTGGCCAGTGCAGGCCTTATTGGGATACACTCATATACCAAACATTCTGAGCTCCTGGGGGCAAAAAGGGACGTCTGGGGAGAAAAGAAAGAGTTGGTCCTACAGAGGGACAGAGAGACAAAGCAGGATGCGTGAATTTGAAATGTTACTGAATTGCAAAAGATTTCCAGGAGGTGTAAGGCTTTTGAAATTATTCAGTAGCAAGAGCGTGTAATTAGCAGAATCAAAACTTTTGAGAGTTAGCTGTCGTGGATTTTACCTCCCGTCATATCGGAATCGGAATTGCCAGGGAAAATTTCAATTCCGCTCTACAGTAAAAAGCTATCTTCGCTATCCCCTCTCATTCCAATGCCTCTGTGGCAGATAAAAGGTGACATTTTTCAATTTATGCTAGAAATGGAAGCTTTTTAATTTAAATTAAAATTAAGTTAAATAATGACCTTTAGAGACCTTTAACTTTTTAAAATCATTTTGGCTTCTACAGCATTCCCCAGAATAGGTTACTCGGCACCTCGTTTTTCTCTAGCTGTCTAGAGAACTTTCCCAGTTTCCATTTTTGCATTTTTTTGATTGTAAACTTTACTGGTTTTCTGCTGAGTGCTGTCGTACCTTAGCGTGCCGCTTCGCTCCACAATGTACGGACCACAGTGCTGGGCCTGGGGCGGGAGACACCCTGTCCCTGTCTAAGGGTATTCCTGGTGGAAAGGCCCAAATGAAAAAATACACCGATCAGCCATAACATTATGAGCACTAACAGGGGAAGGGAATAACACTGATAATAATCTTGTTATCATGGCCCCTGTCAGTAGATGGGATATATTAGACAGTAATTGAACATTTCATCCTCCAAGTTGATGTGTTAGAAGCCGGAAAAATGGGCAAGCGTAAGGATCTGAGCGACTTTGACGAGGGCCAGATTGTGAAGACGAGAAAACTGGGTCAGAGCATCTCCAAAACTGCAGCTCTTGTGGGGAGGTTCCCGGTCTTCAGTGGTTAATATCTATCAAAAGTGGTCCAAGGAAGAAAAAGCGGTGAACCGGCAACAGGGCCATGGGTGGCCGAGGCTCATCGATGCACGTGGGGGGTGAAGGCTGGCCTGTGTGGTTTAGTCCAACAGGCGAGCTCCTGTAGCTCAAATTGCTGAAAAAGTTAATGCTGTTTCATGCTGCCCATGCTGACCCCTGTCCACTGTCAAACGCTCCTACAATGGGCACGTGAGCATAAGAACTGGACCACAGAGCAATGGAAGAAGGTAGCCTGGTCGCACCAGGATGCGTTTGCCTCTTTAGCAGGATAATGCTCCCTGCCATAAAGCAAAAATGGTTCAGGAATGGTTTGAGGAACACAACAACGAGTTCAAGGTGTTGACTTGGCTTCCAAGTTCCCTAGATCTCAATCCAAAAGAGCATCTGGGGGATGTGCTGGACAAACAAGTCTGATCAATGAAGGCCCCACCTCGCAACTTACAGGACTTAAAGCATCTGCTGCTAACATCTTGGTGCCGGATACCACAGCACACCTTCAGAGGTCCATGCCTTGACGGGTCAAGGCTATTTTGGTGGCAAAAGGGGCACCTACTTTTAGTCGGGGGGTCAGAATGTCATGGCTGATCAGTGTATAAACAGTAAACAGTTCTAACATTAAGTCACATGAGGCTTTACACACAATGTATGTGGTAATTGTGGAGTTCCAACAGTTTGCTAAAACGATTGTAAAGTAATTTTAAGACAGATAACAAAAGCGGTGACTGTCCAGGAAAACTAACATCACTTACAAACCTATACTAAACAATTCAGTGATAAGGAAGGGGGTGGCAGCAATTTAAAGTATCCTGGACTTTCCCAGTTAATCCAGCAGCCTAATTAATTTAAACTTCAGATGGATTGTGGAAATTAGTATTGGTGAATAAAAAGAAAACTTCAGTCCTTATCCCCCAAACCCCTCTCCTTTTCCATCGGTTTATGCGAAAACCAGTTGAACAGCAAAATTTCCGAAAAGGAAGCAACATAGGTAGTGTGTAATTACAATAAACCGGATAGAACTGCCTTTTACTTCCAGGGAGAAAGGGGGATTTGTAGTTTCAACTCCCTTAATTCATTACGCATTGCAAAGAATAGACCCTGGCTAGTTTCATGGCTGAGTTGGCCCTGCACACTGCATAGTTTAATCAGTGAAGTGAATTACTGCCTTGGAGCAGAATCTTATTATCATTAGTCATTGCTATTAATATATAAATATATATTATTACCAAAAATGTACGCGGCACTTCTTACAGCACTGACAAAACTTGGACAGATTAAGACAAACTGATACATAAGGCATAGAGGGCTCTGCTCGCAAGCGTACAAGGTTATTGGATCTGGCCATTCATAGCATAAAGCGAAGTCAGTAAGACGAACTGCAAGTTACAGCAGGAAAAATGGCAGACTAGATTTGCTAAATGCCATCAGATAGTGAATAATTTCCAGATAGAAAGGGAGATGAAGAACACATGGAAGAACTGAAACAAACATGACCCAGGTGAGCTAAAAAGAAAAAAAACACAACACCCCCAATGGGACAGCCGCGCTATTCGTTTCTTAAGACAGGAACGAAAAAACTGCAGCACAGCTAGTGGAGTCTATTTTAAGCTTTTTATTTATTTAGCTACTGTTAAATTGGACAACCTATTAGACAAACATCCAGACTCCTACGTACATACCGTCACCCAGACAGACACTAATGCAATCTGCCAATGAATGGATTTCATACGCATTGAAATGACAAAAATGCAAAGAATCAGCTCAGTGTGGGGTTTGAGCAGGAAAGTCATCCAAAATATCACATGACTGACAATAATGGCCGCCTCCAGGTCTGCAGATAAAGAAAGTTTACTGGTAAAAAATGGAGATAAATTTAGTTTTTTTTGGTCAATGCTGACAGGCATTACCGTATTTTATATTTATAAAATATTATAAAAAAAATTTTCCCCCAAGGCACTAACCCCTATACAATGTTCAATCCTTCAACATACTCATGGGTTAGCGAATACTCCTTTACAGCTTTGTATTCTTTTCAAAACGAAATTATCAAAACCAGGACAGCTTTAAGAACATGGTGGGGGGTGATTTACTTAAAACGCTCCTACAAATTTAACTATACATTGTACAGGGCAGATTTTTAGGAGAAGTTTCCGCATCATGCACAGAAAAGTGAGATGCTAAAGTCTTGTGAGTTTAGAAAGGGTGTAACATCCTTAAATATCCTTTAAAAATACTTCCAGAGACCCACGAATATCCCATTGTAAACATCATCATGTAATGTATTTTTTTTTACCTTACTTCTCAGTATCAGTTTTAATAGAAATAAGAAGTATTCTGCAACAGTAGAGTTAAATTTAACATTTTATTATAAAAATACATTAGGATATGAAATCACAATCTGGTTTGTATTAAATAAATAAGGCAACATATACATATAGACCATTGCAATATAAAAATACAGTAAATCAGATAAATATGGACAAAACTGTATAAAAATTCAGTGCATTTAAAAAACAAATATTAAAATTTCAGAAAATATCAAGTGTGAAATTATTATTAAATACAGCTGGTCCTGCAAAACATTGGTTGGCAAAAACATATAACATCATTCACTAAGTTTCACATTTATATGTCCTTTGGAAGTTTTTTTTTTCTTTTCTTGGTATTACAATTAGTGTCCTTCATTTTACCTTCTGTAAACATATTAAGATAATTCAAGCACATATTAAAGAAAATATTAAGAAAAATAATAAATTAATTGCAAGGATTTTCACAGTATTCAACAAAAATTTAAATCTGATTTATTAAAGATATATAGGTCCACAATTCAGCAACCAAATGTTAAAGTGATAAATTAGAAGGTACACTCCAAGTAGTCATGTGAGGCAGGCACATAAGGGATTTTTTAGATATTCAGATGCATATTATCCTGAAACTCATCTATATAATCACACTATCTGTCTTCCAGATAATCACAGCCACTCCATGTGTAAAAAAAAAACAAAACTTTTTTTTTTAGATTATTATATAATCTGGATTAGAGTGGATATTTTATACGAATTGTATATAAAATGTGGCCTTTACTGGAACAGTAAACATTTTATTTCCATTCCGCCTCTTGGTTTTTGCTGTGTAAATGAATGAACTTGTCATAAAAGAGCTGGACATGCAATTACAGATAGTTCCTGCTATGTAATATTACCTGCATTTGCCAACCAATTTGTTTTTTTAAAGTGCTTAATCTATCCATCACCATTTATTCAAAAGTAGATCTCCCCAAGACAGTCCACCTCGTTTCTGGCTCTATTTCAATTTCTACCAAATCCCATATAAAAATGGATTTCCTCATTCCGTAATGCATTTCGGTTTATATCACTCATTTTTCCTTCCAGCTCCAACATTATTAGCAGTGCGTTAATGCAGAACCTGCATTAGTTTGTTGATCAGTCTTTGGTATTCGTTACGTCCTTAATAATGGAAATAACCTAAAATATTGCGGAAGGCTTCTAGCACCGTTACCGATGCTCACTGGCTTTCTTAGAAGTGTTTCTGAAAGCACATAAAAAAAAACCAAAACTAATAAAAGTGGTACTTATAATCTTTCCCCGTCGTACGGTAAAGTACGTTCTTAATGAGGTCTTCATGTTTTCACGCTGGATTTGTGTTCCATGGCAGGTTCCAGTTCCTTTATATCTGTCCGTCCAGCAACAAAGCAGTATTGCTGCAAACACATCACAAGCTGACATAGCCATAGGAAGCCTGCGGCATGTAGTGGTTAGGTTAGCAGCAGCGGTTGTCAGGATATTCACTGGCAGCATTCAGAGATGTGTTCAAGGAAATTTTCACCAAGTTTGTCCTGGAAAACCCTCAGGCAGAGAGGACATTGCAGCTCATCCTGCACCCGTCTCTCCGAACTTGAGTTCCCTCGACCCTCCGCACATTCTGCCGACGTTGCTTTCCTGCGACTTTCTGCGGCTTCATTTTTTGGGATAACTGCTTTGTTCTTGTTACCAGCGTGAATTTGGGAACTTCCACCCGATTGCTTTTCATCCTAAATAAAAGAGGAATAGGTTTAGAAAGCATGTTATGAAATACGTGTTCCGGTATATATTCCTCTGCATGTAATGGCAGTCAGTCTCGCTAGCTGTCAGCTAACCAAAATCTTACCAATCACACACGCAAATCAATTCCTAGGATACCACCATGTCTCTCTATAGCAAACCTATCATAGTGATATACCCAAACCTCATCTGGGGACATATATATATATATATATATATATATATATATATATAGTATAACCTAATGCTACTTCTATGTAGTTGATGACTAGTATCCCACCAGTTGTCAGAGTTCCCGATCTACTGTCATCCACTAAGTGGTTTATGGTTTAAAAGGCAAGCATTTCTCACCGGCTTCCTTGTCTGTTGTTTCAAGCGTGCTATCTCCTCACACAGTTCCTGGATCCTGCTTTGCGCTCTCTCTCGATCGGCTCGCTCCGACGTGAAATCGTCTTTATAAACAAGAAGCTGTAATGAGAAGAAAAAAGGTTGCTACGATGTTACCAAAGAAAATACATTTTGTAGTATTTTTAAAAAGCATTAACATAAAATAAATGGCTTTTTTTTTTTTTTAATAAATGCATCAATTTAATATATTTAATACAATGAGGGAATATAATTATTCAGACGATAGGCAGATGGCTCCTGAATCTAAGACAAGACCAAGGAAGGATTAAAGAAATGGGCAGACTAGATGAGCCAAAAGATTCTCATCTGCCTTTGGGTGCTTAAGATGCTATAGCTTACTCCCTTTTAGGTACCATTGATGATGTCTCATGCAAGGTTTCTTATTGGCTGTCAAATTCTATGTTTCTATATAGAGTCTTTATACTTTAAAACCCAAAGACAGCCAACCTCTTCGAGCTGATTCCCATCATTTCCCACTCATTCACTTTGTTGCCACAGTATCGGCTATTCCTGATCGTTGAGATGTCTATCAGGTGTGTGTACCTGTTGCTCCAACATCTGAATATGTTCTCCATCAGCGAGCCGGGCTCTTCCCATATCCTCTGCTTCCTCCTTAAGTTTCGCAGATTCTTTCATCTTCTCCTCCAGTAACTTGTTTAGCCGGTTGATTTCTTTCTGCAGGAGCTCGATGTGCAAACGCCCAGTGTGAGGACCCTTCTGCTGCTCATGTTGGGTCTTCATCTCCTTGAGCTGCAGGAGAAGACCTTTAACATACTCCTCTCTGCTGGCATCATACTTCTGCCATTTTGCATTTAAATCTTCCACCTGGAATTAAATGGAAAATAATTAGGATTTAAAAAAAAAAAATACAAAAAGTACATAAAAAAAAAAATAATAATAATAAAACTGAACTCAAATGAATCTGTTAGGACACTATATTACCAGTTTTGGGAAATTAAACAGAAGGATATTACCTCACACATATTACAGTAAAAAAAAAAAAAAAAAAAAAAAAGAGGAAGCATATTACAGAAATATGACAGAGGTATTTGCATGAACTTACATGAACAACTTTCTTTTTTAATAAGAGGATTTCTTCGCGGAGTTTGTCCTGAGATACATCGTTGACGTTTTCTGTATTCTAGAAACGTACAAAGGAGTATTTTTAGAAAAAGCCCTGGATCTAAAAGCCCACAGATGTCTTTACCCTGTCTGGCTGAATCATATATAAAGGATGTGTAACACCTATGGACGTTCAGGTGATACAACTATGTAGTAGAGTACATCTAATGTGCCACCAGGTAGACAAGAGACCCAAAAGTCCTGCCGGATCTCCTATACGTACATGTTTACGTGTGAATATTACTGATGTTATTGTGGAATGGCTTACCTTATTAGCCAGCTCATTGACGTTCTGAATTTCACTCCCGTGCGTCTCTTCGAGGAGCCTCACCAGGTGCTGGCACATCTCCGCGGTGGTTGCCAGCTTGCGGCGGAGCTGGTGGGTTTCATCAGACAGAGTCCGGCACAGGACTTCGCTCGTGGCTTGTACCCTTTCCTTCTCAGCCAAGGATCTCTGGAGTCGGCAGATTTCCATTTCCTTCTTGTGAGGGGGCCAGCTGGACATTTGATGAATTTGCCCGTCTTTCTCGGCCAGCTGCTGATTCAGTCTCTGAATTTCCTGTAGAGGGAACAAATGCAAATGTCAGTGTGCACGTCGAGCCACGAGCTTTGTGGTTATATTTGTGATTACTGTCACAGATGTGATGACGTAAAGTCACACGTAAATTGTAAATTGAAACACTCAAATACTATTGGATGGTGATAGACTGCCTAAAAAACAAACAACAGGTTCCGTATGACATCAATGACCAAAAGTAAAGGTGTCTAATGGACCGTAGGAAAGATCACAGCAGCCCTGTCCGTAATGATTGGTTCTTTACAATTATTAAGTACTGTAAGTTTAGCTGTCCAGGGATTGTACAGGACAGCGTGAAATGCCTGGCATACAAAGTGTTAAAACACCTTTTCACTCATTGTGTATTTTTTTATATTACAATGTAACCCCAAAACAGGACATGAATTAGAATTAAATAAAGAATATTTAGCAGTCTACAAATCAAACCCATGTCTGAATCCAGCAATTACCACCCATCTCCATGACAGCCAAAGGGTTAAATAGCTACAGCAGTGTCTATAGAGTACAATATATAATGAGATCATATCTGTACCTATGTTCATAGTATCTGGATTTCAGATCATATCTAACAGATATTAATGAATATGTTTAAAATTATTGTATTATATTAAAATATAAGTGACCCTATAGGCTGAAGGTGATGAGTGTGGAAGTTTAACTTATTTCTATAGAATATACAAGTTATGGGAATGTCTATAGAATGTGTAGCTATAATAAAGGGATTTTAATACACCTCAAAATTCCAGCTGGTTGTATTTTTTGTTAAAAAAAAATTTTTTGTTAAAATATATAAATCTGCTGAGATTTCCAGTAAAATAAAACACGGTCTGATATTAATATAAGTTTTTTAAAAAAATTTATTCATGAAATGACGATGTTCTCTGTGTACGTTACAGAAATCTTAATTACAACGAGCCGATCGTTAGGAATGAAAAAATAGTCGCCCGGCTGCTGCAGAACATCTTGAGATGTGGGGCTACTGGATCAGGGGGATCTGTAATGCAACAATATGGATCCCAAAGATCTAAGAGGTTGTGCAGCAGCTGCAGCCTTCTGGCCCAATGATCCTTAACCCTTTCACAGACAGTGCTTGCATGCTGCGCCCTTACCTGGTTGAGAGCGTCTACTTTCTCTCGGGATAGTCTCTCCGTCTCCTTCAGCTGCTCCCTCATCTTATTCAAATGATCCATCAGGTTCTCCACCAGGGATTTGGAGGGGTCCATGTGGGGGTCCTCGGCGGGGGATCGGGTGTGATGAGCCTGCAGCCTCTGGATGACCGTGTCCTTGGCGGCCAGCTGCAGGTTTAAAGTCCTCATCTGCTGCCGGGCCTCGTGGTAGAAAGTGCTCAGCGTGTTATATCCCTGCAGCTTGGTTTTTAGGGTCCTGTTTTCCCGGTGCAGCTTGTCCACGGTCTCCTCCAGCAGCTTGAACCTGGCCAGCAGAGGGTCGGTGCTCCCATCGCTGATCGACAACATTGTCCGCCGGCTTCCAATGGCTTCTATGCTGTAGCAATCCACGGAAACAATGTATCCAACAACGTGTCACCAAAACGAGAGAACCGAAGGAAGTAAGCTTTCGTGATCAGGCGACGCCGAGAAAATGTGTCTGCTACACGACTCCGTAACGTTTATACAGGAGGCGTTTATTCGTCGGGAGTTTCCCTTGGCAATGGGCTTCAAATAATAGTAGAAATCCCACGTGACTCTGAGTAACCGTGTCGGTAACATTACATAAACGCACACATAATTATCCCCATGGAGACCGGGCCGGGCTTTGTTTTGGAATAAAAGCAATGTCTGCCTCTCCTTCCATCATCAATTCGCCTGATATTTCTGACGTCTGAGTTTCTATCACCTACCTATCTAATAATAGTAATAATAATAATAAATTATCCATATCAGTAATAATAACTTAATAATATTAATTATTATTAATATCACTAATAATAATTTAATTATTATTATTCAGATCAATAATAATTATTACTATTGTTATATAATATTCATTATAATATCAGTAATAATAATTATTATTTGTATTATTATTTAAGGAACCCTTAAGGAATCTTAATAATATCAACTTGACATGACCCTGTTAAAGATCAGCCTGTATGTGTTTGGTGCG
This sequence comes from Spea hammondii, assembly GCA_029215755.1. Taxonomy (NCBI): domain Eukaryota; kingdom Metazoa; phylum Chordata; class Amphibia; order Anura; family Pelobatidae; genus Spea; species Spea hammondii. The sequence continues at coordinate 12,082,886 of JARDYJ010000001.1, forward strand.
TGTTCTCTGCAAGAAAGAAAAAGAAATAGGTTGCCATTTAAATTGATGATTTAAATTCGGTTACATTGATGATTTTAATTTGGTTACATTGATGATATAAATTCGGTTACATTGATGATTTAAATTCGGTTACATTGGTGTCTCTCTCCAATTCATTAATATCTAAAATTAATTTTTTTTCTAATTACAAAGGTTTTTTTTTTACACTTGTCTTTATGATTCATATTAAAAATAATGTATTAATTTCTTCAAAATACATTCAGAATATTTTGGTTTTCTTATTTTAAAAAAAATACATTCTGGGGAAACCCACCAAATGCCAACTGCCCTGAACTTCCAAGAAAGCAGTCCCTTTTGTACTTATGATGTAATTACTAGTGTTTTGCAACTGCTGCAATGGATTTGTGAATGCAGACTCTGGCCAGCAGGTGGCAGCACTATCCTGTTTGCGGTCCTCATTTCTATACATTATAAATATTTATCCACATTACAGAAAATGCAGAGAAATCTGAAAAAGAAATCACTACAAGGAGCAAGAAAACATGTGGGGAAAAGGGATTTTTCAAATGCAAATCCCATTAAAAGTCCGCAGACGCCCCCTCAGGACCACCAGCAGGATATTTGGAACAATTGTGGAAATGGGAATTCCCAAACACTTCTTGTCACAGTCCTCGGTACAGATCAAAGTGTTCCTTCCATATGAGTGAACTAAACCCAGACCAATAACTCCACATATTAAGAAAAGGAGCGCTGTGGCCCAGACATGCCAGAGAAACATGGAATACAGTTATCTAGATTTATTGTCTAAATATATTTTTTCGGTATAGACCATCCTGGTTGATAACTTTGTTATCCTGGTTTCAACTCAATTTGAGATAAAAGGCAAAATACCCAATAAACAATAATTGCCCCCAGCTTATTGTGTGTGTTGGGGGGGCACCTAGTTTTCTCACTTTTGTGCTGGAGCCGTTGCCAATGTAGGAATAGCCAGTGAGCAGCAGTTACTGGAAGGTCTTGACTAGCCACCTGGCACAAGGGGCAAATGCTCTGTGGGTCACTGGCCACCTGGGCTCCAGCACTGCTGTGAGGCCAGCTGCTGCATATGCCCAGCCGCAGCCTATGTGATCTTAAAAACGTAACGCGTGTGTGGCCTGTCATATCCAGGCGCCAGTTGGTCGCCAGCCTTAGAGCCCCAGGGCTGTCTTGCTATCCGCAGTCTGGCCCTGGTTGCCGGTGCCGATATAAGCCAAGACTATGGCTCTTTTATGTTTTGGCAGAACACCTAGTAAACTGAGCCGGAGCTCTGCTCTGTGAATCGCGCTCCCTATCTAGCACCTTCCATGTGTATTCCGTTTTCGCCTCGGTGGCTGTTGCCTTCTTTTTGGGGGGCACTTAAGGGCTCTAGTATGTAAATCTGGGCTTTACCTTAGATGAACACATAATTATTTTTTAATGAGCTTTACCAACAGCCCCTTTTGTTTGTTTCCCAGTAAAGTGGGTCAATGCAAAGACCTCCCAAGGTGGGCTGTATTCCAGTAATAGGAAGTAATCGGAAGAAGCTCAGTTTACAGAAAGAACAAAACAACCCGAAGCTCAGGACTTTTCCTCAATGAGTCAGTTTACTAAGACACAAGCTAGAATTTTAGAAGACTGGTCTGTTTCCTTTTCTTTTACCCCGTCGTTTATTTTTGCACGTAGCTGAGCTGGTGAAGTCTGTGAAATGCCACTGGCCGGTCACCAAGTTCAGGCAAGTTCCAATGTGCTGAAACTTACACTCACCGAAACATCACGCGTGTTTTTACAGTGAATAAGACGAGTCCGCACGCTAAGCGCAGGTATACATGTAATGCGATATAACCGTACTGTCCTCTATACTAGGCCATGAATGTTGCTTTACGTACAATGTGCTGCCTCCAGACTGAGTGTGGCACTTGATATGGGCAAGGTAGACAGGACTAGATGGGGTATTATCAGCAGTCCCTATCTTTTTCTGTGTTCTGTGTTCGAGTGTTGTCTAGGAGTGTAAGTATGAGGGGTTAAAGGGGGTGGAAGCAAAACCAAAACTACCCTACAGCCAAAGCAGAGAATTCCCAAGGGAAAAAAAAAAAAAGAAATATTGGAAACTAGACTCAGGTTACCTTATCTACTAAGTGGCTCACTGGGTCTGGTCCCTCACTGGCCATCTGGCACACCGGGCGACGCATTGTAGGATTGACCAAGGTCTGTTCCTTTAGACCTATGCTTCAGCACTCCCTCGCGCTGAGGGATATCACACAAAATGCCGGTGCTCAGCATGGAAGCCGCAAGCACAGCATGGGAGTGCTGAAGCAGAGGTCTGAAGAAACCAGTAAACAGCCAGCAAAAGGAAGATCCCTGGTACGACCCCAACTAGAATACAGCTTCTAGAGAAAAAACTAGAGAAAAACACGCCAGAAATAATGACATCACTACACTTTACATCACACTTAATATGGGTTGCGCATGACGAGACATCTCACCACCACGGTGTGGCAAAGAGAACCCCAAAATTGCAAATATGCGTCTGATGAAATGTTTTAAGACAAATCAAAGCCCCAGATGCTTTATAGCTGCAAACAAATAACAGAGGAGAGAATATAGTATAACACGAGCAGAAAAAATGTCCCCGAGGCCACAGTCAAAAAGGAGACTTCTTTGTTAGCAAATACTTTTATTTACAAAAGGAGTTGTAGATGCAATGGAAATCTACCCAACAGAGGCAAAGATCACATAGTGCTCAAGAATCTAGCAATGTCTTGCATAAATCCACTGCTGTCCCAAGCAAGAGATAAAACGAAGAATTAGGACAATCTAGATGGGGAATAACGGTCAACAAAATCTACCCCATTGTACAGCGCTATGGAATTTGATGGCGCTATATAAAACAATAAATAATAATAATAATGTCTGTATGTATAAAATCATTTATTCTCTTTATTCACTGGGGCACATTGAAACGCTTACAAACTGGGAAATCATTTTGATGCCAAAAGTGGTGTAAAAGTATTGCTCCACTTTCATGCATTACTCCATATGAAGTCGGACGCACGCAGTGAATGAAAGTCCGGCAGCAGTACATGCCGGCGTGTTCCCACGTTTGGCTAAAGCGTTTCCTCCCCGGGACTGATGTAAACATTGTGCATCATAAAGCGCTGATGTGGCAATAGCTGTGTGTGAGCTACTACATGCGCACTTCACATTGACTGCAGTCTAAATTGGGAACTCCCTTCATTTCACAATTCGACGTCTTCCCTGCGACTGGGAAGATATCCTTATTACAGACAGTGGAAGTCTCGATTAATTATCCTGTAATAGGAAACGCCAGGACAGCTAACGAGTTACAGTAACCAGTCTCGCTATTGTCACGGTTGTGGTTTAAGTTAATAATGTAGCCGGGGAAATTGTTTGTTTAGTCCCCACTACAGATTGCAGGAAACCCTATGGGTTATGGCACTGATGGAGATAATGTCGAGAGACAGAATTGCCCCACATTTACTCACTGACTGTGGTAATTTCCGTAACGCGGGATATGTGAGAATTATTACAAGCCGGATCAGCCTTGCTCATTAATATTAAATTTAATCATGAATGAGGCACACGAATAACCCCTAAAGGTTCAATATCTATCTATCATCTATCTATATCTATCTATCCATCTATCTATCTATCTATCTCTATCTATCTATATATCTATCCATCTATCTATCTATCCATCTATCTATCTATCCATCTATCTCTCTCTCTCTATCCATCCATCCATCCATCCATCCGTAGCTAAAACAATTAGCATAACAGGCTGCTATGTGCCGACTTATCAACTAATAACTTGCTATATTGAAGGCTGAGATGCTGCTGATTTAACTTATATTTAATTTGTAAAATAAAACATTTTAACACCCGTGTATGAAGATGACCAAAAGCCCCAAATAAAATAGATTGATTTTGAAAACGTGACTCCTGGTGACAGCGTAGGTGTTCCTGGGTTCCATGGAAAATTACCTTTAATTTTCCACATTTTGCTTGAATTGTCTCAATGCCACTTTTTAAGCTTATTTTGGCCATTTTGGGTCTGGCCTTCCCAACCATGACCATAGGGTAGGATTGGGTAATAGCCCCTGAACCCTATTTAAGGTGAAGTATACCTGAAAATTGTCTTGTTTGTGACTTTAATTTCCTTAAAGGACTATTTAGCATTACACCTCCCAACAATTCACACTTTTCTGTTTTTACATCCTATACCCGATACACCTTATGGCCACATTCTGCATAAAATCTCCATAAATCTTACACTCCAATGAAAAACAACATCCATAAATAATCTTTAGTTTTAATATAATAAAATAAGACATATTCTTTCATAAATATAAATGATCTGAACGTTTCCTGTCTTTTTTTCATCAGAGACAAGGTACAGGGGAAAGTGAAATCTGCAATCCGTCCTTACATCATTATTGCTCTGCGCTACGACATCACTGCTCTCCTGAAATAAGGATATTGTGTATAGCTGAGTGTGAGTGTACCACAACGTGTTCCTGTATTCATATACAGTGAAATTTATTGTAACACCAATAACATTACCGTTGGATCACTTAAACTGATTTAAACAAAAGTTTGAAGCCCCGCGTTCCATTCCCGCTACCCCAACAATGCTTTTCTACTAAAAGAAGTTGGTTAGCGGCTAACTCTCCCCATCCACTTTTTGGGCTTTCCTGTCAGTTGAGCATTCCTACTTTTCTCTTTATGTAGAAGGCATTAAAATTGTGTGATTTGTGTGCGCTAATCCATCGTCATTGGATCACTTTTAAGCCAGGATAACCCTTGCGGAATCATAGAAACGTAGAAAGTGACGGCAGGTAAGAACCATTCAACTACATCGTGAGGCTCCGCAGCTGCTTCCTGACATTGTGCTGCAAGATGAGCAGCAGGTGGATGCTGATGATGTCAGCACGGGTCTCAGCCAATCAGTGCTAATGCCGTGACCTTCTCGCACTGCTCCTGCAATGAGGATTACTTGATTTGGGGCACAAACTCCAGACAGGACATAATTATTATCTCCTTGAGCAATACAGATAAAATTGTCTGCAACCAGGAAGTGCAAATGAGTTCATGCTTGATTGATGCTTGATTGACGCAGCCAAGGTATGGAATGCTGGGGGAATATATTAAAATTCACCAAAGGAACAGTCCTTCCAAAACACAACCAGTCAAACACTGACGTTGTCGCATCAGGCCTATAGCAGCCCTACTCTGTGAGTGTGAGTGGTCTACTGCTTCATAGCTTAGCCAAACACTTCCACTTCACAATAATAGCACTTATGACCCTTAGGAAAAGGTGACATCCTATGGCAGTGCCACGTTTAAAGTCCCTGAGCTCTTCTACTGCCAATGTTGGTCTATGGATATGGCTGCCTATATGCTTGATTTCATACTCCTGTTAGCAATAGGTGTAGCACCTCAATTCAATATTTAGATGGGATGTCCACATACTTTTGGTCATATTCTGTACCGAGAGTCCTACCTAATCTATGAAGATTTTTGCTAAACATATTTAACAAATATTGAATATAACCCTTAAATCCTATCTTTAGTAGAGGTAATCCCTAAACATTTTTCATTGCGCCTACATGAAGTTGGTAATAGGTTTAAAGCCATTTTAAACCAACTTTTGGGAATAGCAAATGTGTCACAACCCTCACTTTCTTGACTGTCACCAGTTTTGAACACATAGACGCTGCTGCAAGACCCATTCTTATGCGGGACGCTAAATATCCCAGTAATTCCCCTCCTTTCCTTATCCCGATGCAGTAATTTGGCACAAATATTAGATTCTGCCATTTAACATGGGAGGCAAAGTGCATCTTGTATGGCTCTTTATAAAAGGAAGTAACACTTAATGCTCTCACCCTGAATTCACATAATTGAAGGCCTCATTTATATTAATTACAGTCTGCACAAAATATTCAAATGTTTATTTTGTGTTTAATTAGTCCTTGAGCAATTGCCCCAGGCGTTGGGCAATTCTTTTTCCTGTTACGTTTTTCCCCCCATGTATTTTTCTCTGTCTATTTGTGTGTGGTCCTGTGTGATGATGAATATTTATGCATCAGAATGTTTAGAAAATGTATTCCTGAAGCTAATTATGGCATGCAGTAGCGTACCTAGCGGGGGGTGGGGGGGGGGCGGTCCGCACCGGGTGCCGCTCATCAGGGGGGTGCCAACCTGCCGGCACCCGGCACCCCTCCAGAGACGGACAGCAATGTCCGCCGCTGGAGGAGCAGGCTCGCAAGGGAGCGGTATCGGAGGTCTTTAGCAGACCTCCGGCTCCCTTGAGTGATGTTAAGCCGGGTTCAACCCTTGAACCCGGCTTAAAACCACTCAAGGGAGCCGGAGGTCGTTTAACCCCTTCGTGACAAAGGCTGATTTTACCTTTTGTACCCTTCGTGACAATGGCCTTTTTAACATTTCTGCGCTGCTTGTGTTTAGCTGTAATTTTCTTCTTTCCCGTTTACTGAACCCACACACATTAGATATTGTTTTTTTCAGGACAAGAAGGGCTTTCTTTAGATGACATTGTTTTGATTGTATCATATTATTTACTACTAAAAAAAGTATAAAATATGGTGAAAAATTTAGAAAAAAATGACTGTTTCTAACTTTTAGTTGAAAAATCTTTTACTCATCTATAAAAGGTAATGAAAAAACCTGCTAAATGGATTCTACTATTTGTCCTGAGTTTAGAAATACCCAATGTTTTTATGTTTTTTTGCTTTTTTCTACCCATTATGGGGCAATAAGTACAGGTAGCGTTTTGCTATTTCAAAGCCATTTTTTCCAAATCTGGTAATTCTTCCCCCCATGTGCCATTTCGGGTATCTTTGAACCCGGCCAATGCAATTTACCCCATCAAATCATATATTTTTGAAAACTAGACAGCCCAGGGTATTCCAAATGCTAGTATTTTAACTCTTTCCATGCACCATATCTACCACCAGTTTTTGTCAAACTTTGTGGTAGTCATTTTTTTGCATTTGTTTTGTCACACACATTTTACTTCAGGTATGAATTAAAAGGTTCTCGTATATGTCACTATCACAAAACACCCCAATATGTGTTCAGCAACATCTCCTGAGTACAGTGATACCTCACATGAATGATTTTGCCTGGCTGTTTGGGGGCAAAAGGGCCACATTTGGGGCATGCGCATTTTTCAATGTTGAACTTTGGCATTTGGGGATTCACTGCCCATGCCCTATTTGGTACATCTTTGAGCCGGGCCATTTCAGTGTGCCCAACAAAACCATATATTTTTCAAAACTAGACACCACAGGGTATTTTAAATGCTGGTATTTTAACTCTTTGCATGCACACATTTTACCACCAGCATGTTTTCAAAGTTTGCAGTAGTATTTTTGTGTGTGTATTTTTCCCACACACACCTACTTTATGTATGAATATACAGCTCCTGGTATATGCCGCTGTCACACGACACCCCATAATGTGTTCAGCAACATCTCCTGAGTGCAGTGATACCCCACATGCATGGGTTTGTCATTTTTGTGGGAACTAAAAGGCCACATTTGGTACGTGTGCATTTTTCTAATTGGAAATTAGGTGTGTGGCCATCCTTCCCCCGGTGTTAATTGGGACGTTGTTGAACCTGGCCAATTCAATTTACCCCATCAAATCATACCTTTTTTAAAAGTAGACACCCCACGGGCATTTAATATGCCAGTATTTTAACTCTTTCCATGCGAGAATTGTTTTAAGCTAATATGCTAATTTTAGGACTTGCTCACAAAAATATATTTTTTATATATATATTTTTTTTTTTGTCTTTTTAAAAAAAAAATTTTAACATTTTTTTTCAACTTGGAGGTTCCCCTGATAGTGACATCAGTGGGAAATGATTTTTACATTTTACTAGTTTTTTACTATTTTTTTTCTAATTATTATTAATTTTATTTTATTTTTTAATTTATTTTTACTAATCACACTGTGATTAGAAAGCTGGGTTCCATTGACTTGCATGGTGAATGCAGTACCTGTATTCAACCTGCAAGTGGAGCCAAAGTTCTCTAGATGGTCTGGACCATCTAGCGAACTTTTAAAATTTGTTGGTTCCTGTTACAGGGCAGCGGCCATCTTGCTTGATGGCGAAGATCACTGGCAGCTGCGGCTGTGGCCGCTCTCCGGAGCGGTCACAGCCCATCGAAAGGTAAGTGTTTGGTGTCGCTGGATGCCTCCTGATCGAGGCATTCCAGCGACACCATTTAAGTTTAGGAGGCGATCGTCGATCGCCTCCTAAACGCTTTTAAAACGGGCGTCCGCCGCCATACAAAGTATGGCGGATGTTGACGCCCCGTGGAGGGGCCAGAGATGGCCCCTTCGTTCCGATCGCGGCGTTGCTGAATGCCTCGAGGTCGAGGCATTCAGCAACGTTTTTTGGGTGCAGAAAGCGAAAACAGATCGCTTTCTGCACCCGTTTAAAGACGTGCCGGTCCTGGCACGTCAATTGTCGTAAAGCACATGCTTTTCCGTGTCGTGCCAGGACCGGCAATTGTCGTTAAGGGGTTAAAGACCTCCGATATCGCTCCCTTGCGATCCGCGCGGCAACAGCTGCTGTGTGCCGGGATTTGTTGTCAGATCCCGGCGCACAACACTGAAGCCGCGCCCACCGCCGCCCGTGCCCTCTGACCCGGAAGAAGACAGAAGAACTGAAGAAGAGGAGCGAAGAGGAGGAAAAGAAGCTGTAAGGAGAAAAGAGGAAAGGTAGGAAAGCATTGTGAGTGAGTGAGAGTTGACTGGTATATGTGTGGATTGGTATGTGTGGATTAGTATATGTGTGGATTGGTATATGTGTGGATTGGTATATGTGTGGATTGGTGTATGTGTGGATTAGTATATGTGTGGATTGATATGTGTGGATTGGTATATGTGTGGATTTGTATATGTGTGGATTGGTATATATGTGGATTGGTATATGTGTGGATTGGTATATGTGTGGATTGGTATTTATGTGGATTGGTATATATGTGGATTAGTATGTGTGTGGGTTGGTATGTGTGTGGATTGGTGTATGTGTGGATTGGTATGTGTGGATTAGTATGTGTGGATTGGTATATATGTGGATTGGTATATGTGTGGATTGGTGTGTGTGTGGATTGGTATGTGTGGATTGGTGTGTGTGTGGATTGGTGTGTGTGTGGATTGGTGTGTGTGTGGATTGGTGTGTGTGTGGATTGGTATGTGTGTGGATTGGTATATGTGCGGATTGGTAAGTGTGTGAGAGTGATGGGTGTTATGCTGTACCATTTCCAATGTATTTTTCATTATATAATTATGCTCTAGTACATCATAACTCCCATCACTCTATACTGTTCCATACAGTGGCAGAGCTGGGAGACAGAGGCCTTGCACCCCCACCGCAGGACTCCTGAAAGGTAAGTGAACTTCAAAGTGGGAGAGGGCAGATAATTAGGAGGGGGTAGATAGGGAGAAGCGAGTGAGACGGGGGGATAGGGGGTAGATAGGGAGAAGGGAGTGAGAAGGGGTAGGTAGGACAAAAGGGAGTGAGAAGGGGTAGATAGGGCAATCATACTCCTATCATGCCAAGTCTGCGAGTACATCCTGGAATCTGGGTATGCCTGGGCATGATAGAAATGTGATTGCTGTTAACAATCATATATATATATATATATATATATATATATATATATTAATATTGTTATTAATTGTTTTGTCCTATTTTGGTGTGTTACTTACTTGAAATAAAAGTGTTAGATTTTTTTTTATGGTGTGGGGGGGGCCATATTCGGTTTCGGCCAGGTAAATGCTGCATTTTCGGTTTCAGTCCGGAATTCGTTTCGGTGCATCCCTACTACTAATGAAGTGGTAGGCCTACACCACATCAATGTTTGGCTTAGTATATAGTGATAGGAGTTATGCTGCACTATTGTCAATGTCTGGCTCAATGTATAGTGATAGGGATTACGCTGTACCACCGTCAATGTGTGCCTCAGTATATAGTGATAGGTGTTATGTTGTACCACCGTCATTGTCTGCCTCAGTATATAGTGGTAGGTGTTATGCTGTACAACCGTCAATGTCTGCCTCAGTATATAGTGATAGGTGTTATGCTGTACCACCGTCAATTTCTGCCTCAGTATATAGTGATAAGTGTTATGCTGTACCACCGTCAATGTCTGCCTCAGTATATAATGATAACAGTAAGTGTTATGCTGTACCACCTTCAGTGTCTGCGCCCGTATATAACGGTAGAAGCTATGCAGTTTTAAAGTGTGTGTGGGGGGGTGCCACATACAGGATCCGCCCCAGGTGCCAAATACTCTAGGTACGCCCCTGCCTCCGGCTCCCTTGAGTGATTTTAAGCTGGGTTCAATCCTTGAACCCGGCTTAAAATCACTCAAGGGAGCCGGAGGTCTGTTAAAGACCTCCGATATCGCTCCCTTGCGATCTGCGCGGCAACAGCTGCTGTGCGCCGGGATTTGTTGTCAGATTCCGGCGCACAACACTGAAGCCGCGCCCACTGAACCGGAAGAAGACAGAAGAACTAAAGAAGAGGAGCGAAGAGGAGGAAAAGAAGCTGTAAGGAGAAAAGAGGAAAGGTAGGAAAGCATTCAGTGAGTGAGAGTGGATTGGTATGTGTGTGGATTGGTATTTCTGGATTAGTATGTGTGGATTGGTATGTGTGGATTAGTATATGTGTGGATTGGTATGTGTGTGGATTGGTATGTGTGTGGATTGGTATGTGTGTGGATTGGTATGTGTGTGGATTAGTATATGTGGATTGGTATATGTGTGGATTGGTGTGTGTGTGTGGATTGGTGTGTGTGTGGATTGGTGTGTGTGTGGATTGGTATGTGTGTGGATTGGTATGTGTGTGGATTGGTATATGTGTGGATTGGTAAGTGTGTGAGAGTGATGGGTGTTATGCTGTACCATTTCCAATGTATTTTTCATTATATAATTATGCTCTAGTACATCATAACTCCCATCACTCTATACTGTTCCATACAGTGGCAGAGCTGGGAGACAGAGGCCTTGCACCCCCACCGCAGGACTCCTGAAAGGTAAGTGAACTTCAAAGGGGGAGAGGGTAGATCGTTAGGAGGGGGTAGATAGGGAGAAGGGAGTGAGGCGGGGGGATAGGGGGTAGATAGGGAGAAGGGAGTGAGACGGGGTAGGTAGGACAAAAGGGAGTGAGAAGGGGTAGATAGGGCAATCATACTCCTATCATGCCAAGTCTGCGAGTACATCCTGGAATCTGGGTATGCCTGGGCATGACAGGAATGTGATTGCTGTTAACAATCATATATATATATATATATATATATATATATTAATATTGATATTTAATTGTTTTGTCCTATTTTGGTGTGTTACTTACTTTAAATAAAAGTGTTAGATTTTTTTTTTATGGTGTGGGGGGGGTCATTTTCGGTTTCAGTCCAGAATTCGTTTCGGTGCATCCCTACTACTAATGAAGTGGTAGGCCTACACCACATCAATGTTTGGCTTAGTATATAGTGATAGGAGTTATGCTGCACTATTGTCAATGTCTGGCTCAATGTATAGTGATAGGGATTACGCTGTACCACCGTCAATGTGTGCCTCAGTATATAGTGATAGGCGTTATGTTGTACCACCGTCATTGTCTGCCTCAGTATATAGTGGTAGGTGTTATGCTGTACAACCGTCAATGTCTGCCTCAGTATATAGTGATAGGTGTTATGCTGTACCACCATCAATGTCTGCCTCAGTATATAAGGATAACAGTAAGTGTTATGCTGTACCACCTTCAGTGTCTGTGCCGGTATATAATGGTAGAAGCTATGCAGTTTTAAAGTGTGTGTGGGGGGGTGCCACATACAGGATCTGCCCCAGGTGCCAAATACTCTAGGTACGCCCCTGATGGCATATGCCTGTGGTTATACTTATCTGTTGACTGTAGTGGGAGAATTTATGACTTAAAATAGCCCTACGGTATACATTCTTCATATACTTCCTGGTTTAAAATAACTTCATTTGAATAATTCCAGCTTCATGGGACTTGAAGTAGTAAAAGTTTCCCTTTGAACTCTTACATATCTAAGCAGAAAACCAACATAGGATCAAGGATGCTGCACAAATGATTTTGATTTGAGTTTTTGAATCATTTTCAGAATTTTATAGCAACATTAAAAAAATATATATAATAATAACCTTGGGGGAGACAAATGATGAATTGGTGTCTGGAATTATCCGGGGCAGGAAACACAATCCAGACCAAAGCTTATTGTTTATGAAGGGAACAGACACTGGACAATTGTGATAAGTCAACTGGTTCCTATCCGACACAAATTTAATTTCTTCCAGCAGAAGTGGTAGAGACTAAAATAGCCTAGTGGTAAAATCTAGTGGTAGATGTTTAAAGAGTGAGGGAATTTAACCATGCATGGTGTAGGCATATGGCTCTGAATCTAAGACAAGGTCAAGGACCGGTTAAGTCCTTACGCCAGGAAAATGGGCCGACTACATGGGCCGAATGTTTCTTGTAGCCCATGGAACCAGTGGAAAGGGCCTTGATTGGATGAGGAGGTGGGTTTAGGATAATGGGGTTAAGGGACAGTGGTTGGGGGACTTTGGGAGGTCCTGCATAAATGAATGAAATTGATGAAATAGGCAATTGAGTCTCAAAGAAGGACTGTCTCTCCAAAAGAGTTGGAGAAAAGAGGTATATGGGTCCCAAAGGCACATAAAAAGTTTTGTCCCCATAGCCCACCTGAAACCAAAACCCCAAAACAAAGGTGCCTCTCTATGGTCATCTAAACGGGCAATTCTCCCCTTTGCAGACAACACACAACATACAGGGCTAAAGTTACATGTTCCATGGATTTTCAAACCAGGAACTCCCACACTGTCACGAAAAGACCAGAAATGTATGCAAAATCAACGTGATTTTATCCCAGAACCTTCATTTATACTCAAAGCAAATGTGTTAATATTTTAGGACTTTTCTAGACAGTTCTTGATATACGGTCAATATAGAAGCAACGTGGTACCTGCTTTACAGTTCTAAGTGTTTTTTGACAGCACTATTACCGTGGCATGACAATAAATCAGAATAAAAATGAATTATTAACTAACCCCTGGAACTTTTTTTTTCATTTGATTACTATGCTTTCAGGAGCAGACAGTCTCTCTAGATAAATTTCCCTTCTGCGTACTAATGTTGCAATAAGACCGGAGTAAAAAAGTCTGAGACGGCAGGAGGAAGTACGTGGGCACATCTGCACGCCAACTAAGTAAGAAATAAGAAGATATTAGGGAGGTGGGCCTACGGGTCTCGTGTCAGCAGAAGACTTCTGAGGACAGCTGTGGAAATTAAGATAACGAAGAAAAAAACATGCAACGAAAAGGAGAGAATTGATCACATGATTACATGCGTGGTAATTGTATTAAAATATAGTTAAAAAGAGAAGCCGTGACGTCAACAAATACACATGGAAGGGATATGGAAGGGATATTCCAATATTGATACGCGGCATCATTTATTGGCGGAGCTCTCTGTAGCTTCCAATGACATTTAGAGCTATGTTTTCCGTAGGCTTTGAATAACTCTAGAAATTCCACAGCACGCAGATCCAGCACTATTTACATTAAACTGTTTAAGTGACAACACATATTTAAAATTCACTTGTTTCTTATTTTATTTTCTTTCCCCAGAAAGTATGAATATTCTGCAAAAAAAAAGTAATGTAATGTTTTGTATAAATAAAATAAATTCTGCTTTTTCAAAATGCCTTTCTTAGATACTTAAATAGACCACCAAATGGTGAAAGGAGGACACTTTGGCGTTAGGAGATGTGCTTAGACGCCTGGGTGGTGTTTAGGGCACTACCACAACATTGTTGACAGCCATTATCTAATTGAGTAACATATCTACAACAAAAGGAATTTATTATATATATATCAGTTAATAAACCCATTTCCTGCTATTTCTATCCAAGTTATTCTGGACTAGGGTGACCACATCGCCCATGTTTTCCAGGACACATAATTTTTACATATAGCTGACCAGCCCAAATAAAATGCAGTATGGAGGATGTAAAACTGACAAATTGGTTCCTTTTCATAAAAATGTACATCCCACATACGGCAGGGAAGCATGTTACCTGGGCTGGTCCCACCTGTACGATTTGGGCGGAACAGTCCCGATTTTGGGAGAGGCACTCACCTTGGGCGCAGCTGCAAGGGGGCGCACAGCACAGCCACCCGATCAGCAGCCTGCAGGGCTGGGTGGGGAGATCACAATCCCTCTCTAACCGGCCCAACATTAGGGAGGTCTTCAGACTTCAGGCTTCCTTGCTCCCTAAACACTACGAGCCTGCAATTGATGCCGAGCGCCGGAATATGACGTCATCCCCCCGCACTCTGCATCAATAGCCCACGCATAGTGATGAGGGAGCACTAAAGCAGAGGCCTGGAGTGACAGACCTCACGCTCGCACGACAGGATGGAGAATGGAGGATGAAAGATAAGAAAGGTAAGAGATGGGGAGAAAGGAGTGTAAGGGCAGTGTATGTATATATATATATATATATGTGTGTTTGTAAGCACATGTGTGTGTGTGTGTGTAAGGGCAGTGTGTATAGGCAGGTGTGTGTAAGAGCAGTGTAGTTATTCATGTGTTTGTAAACTGGTGTGTCTATGTGCATATATGTGTGTGTAAGGACAGTGTATGTGTATATGTGTGTTTATAGGCAGGTGTGTAAGGGCAGTGTGTATGGGCAGTTATGTGTAAGGGCCCCAATGCTTCTCTGGCAATTTAAAATGTTGGGGGGTATGCCTGGGCCCTGCACACCTTCTGCCTCTGGTTAATGTGTTATTGTCACATGTTACAGTAATGCATCATCTGCTAATATAAATAATAATAATTAATTATCATTTTTCATGCTGCCCATAGATAGATGGGCAGCATATTACCTTAGCCTGTACTCTCATTATAATGCTGCTGGGTTTTAAAGCTGGTTGCTTTGTAAACTGTGAAGTGGATGACAAAAACCGAAGAGAAACATTCGGTCAGCAGTATAGCGCAGTTTCTTGTAACTGCGATATATTTCTGTTATGCTCGGTACACATTGCATTGAAATTCCTAAGATAAAGAGCCACCCAAAGCATGTATTTCCTACATGTTGCAATATCAGATTTCCTCTTAAATAAACTTGCTTGATCCTTATAGGATGAATTATGGTATTTGTATCCCAGCTGCCTGAAATTTATGTACAAAGTAATGAATATTCTATTAATATTGTGCACACAATGAACAGAGAAAACAAGTGGTTATCTCTTTACCCCAGATTACTCTTTATAAATATGGTCAGATGGGGTGTCAAAGCAAAATTATCAGAATATTTCTCCTGATTGCTCCAAAGTTAGCATTCTCCTAGCTATAAATATGGCTAAATATGCCTTATGATAAATTGTGACCTATTTTGGTAATTCTTTATACCTTGTATTTTAACCTCTATACCCACAAGACTAAGCTACCTGAAATACCTCTTGTTTTTTTCTTCCATGACTTCAGGAGCATAACTAGAAACCACGGTGCCCTGGTGCGAAAATTGCCCCGGGGCCCCCCAACTTTAACAGATAGTCTGTGCCATCATTGCCCCCACACAACTGATCTGTGTCTTCTTTGTCCCTTGCCCCCCTTCCAACATATATACAATATATGTAAACTCACTTACACAAATTACACACACTTACTCATACTCACTAACACACACTCCATCTCACCCCACTTACACAATTACACATCCATGCTCACACACACAAGTACACATCAATGCTCACACACACAAGTACACATCCATGCTCACACACACAAGTACACATCCATGCTCACACACACATTGCTCATAAGCAATTTTGAACCGGTACGAGGAGACAGGAGTACGCCAGTGCATGACTTCATGTGTGGTTGGATTATGATTTTACCACCGGAAACTGGTCCTCTCGGATGGGGAGACAGAATATCTTTAACTCCATTTTGGTCATGAGGTTGCAGGCATAGACTCTCTTGCCTGCCTTGTGATGCTTCTTTCCACTATTATGGTACATGATGTCATATGCCAGAATGTCCAATCAGGCCATCATCTTTGCCCAGCTATTTATTGTGTCCATTTGTGTCCATTAAGAACCTATAATTAAAAATTCTCGGTAATCATAAACGTAAATCATTTTCTTAAAATCAGACTATTTTATCTTTACAAGTTCTATTCCAACCACAGACTGTTACTATTTCTAATATCATTCCAATCTCAAATAGTTTTTTTTCCAGTTTTATTTACAATATTGATGATGAAAATGGTTACACAAACTATAAGCGTTTAATATGTTTTAGGAAACGTGGTTTCTAAAGAAGTAAAATTATGGCTTATATGAGGAACTTCAGTAAGACTAAATGACTAAGAGGAATCTTTTCACTAAAACAGGTTATATTTCTTTATGTTTGAACTGATTTTTTGGGGGTCAGTAAAAAGTCCTACTTTTACTCATATTGGTCGCCTGCAGGGGCCTCCTCTGGCATCAACAAATTGGTTGATGCAAGAGGCGGCCCCTGCAGGCAACAAATAAAGTCGCTTGCACTCTTGATGGGGAATTTGGCCTCCCCGCAGGTCTTTACCTCCTGATGGCGAACCTATGGATTTCCACTCCCGTTATCTACGCAGCATTTTACGGGAGCCGAAATCCGTAGGTTCGCCGTCAGGAGCCATAAGAACAACTTTATTGGTCGCTGGCAGGCAGACCGCCAATAGAGTCACTTGCACAGCCCTTTAATTCCTGAAGCGGAACTTGGGGCCTTGGGAGACCATTGGTTTCTCCCGCTCCAAGAGTTAAAGGTCTGTACGAGCGACTCTATTCGTCGCCGGCAGGGAGCTCCTCTGCCATCAACCAATGCAGTGCAGTTATTATTATTTAATAAATACATAGCATATCACATGGATGGAGTATGTGCATCCAGTGTATGGTGTATGGTGTGTACGTGTTAGAGTGAGAGCATAGGCGTTATGGTGTATGGAATGGGTGTGTATGGTATGAAATTGAGTGGGGTTTAGTGTATGGTGTTAGAATGAATGGGGTTAGAACAATAAAGGCCAGACACCTAGGCATTCCTGCACGCTGCCCATGGTGTGAGTGGCTCTTCTTTGATATGAGGAGGAAAACCACAAGCGTGCAATTAGGTTTAGAAGCAGGTGGGCAAACGTTTAAAGGGCAAACTATTAATACCATATTTATTTAATTATATGTACAATCACATTTCCAACATGAGTATTATAATAGTCAAGTCAAATGTATTTATTTTGATATAGGACAGACCTTTACATTATCCCAAAACTGTACGTAACCCATAGATAGTATCCTTAGAATTGTCATTCATTGCCCTACATTTAGAGTAGAGAGAGCAAACAATACATTGTTTATATTCATTGAACAATTGCATTGCTATGGTGATAAAACCAGTTTCCTAACTTTGCACCATTATAACTTTTTATATTGCAACTTTCAATGAGATCTTATGCCCGTCAGATCTAAAAATAGTAACTTTTAAGATACTAATTTAATAGTGTTCATTAAAGAGACTTACGTATATCGTGTATATTTTTAGATGATGTGTGTCTGTATGACAAGTTTGTTTCCACCTATGTTTATCCTTAAAGTTCTTTGTTGTTGCCAGGGAGTAGTAATAGAGCCAGTCTCTGCTCAGGTCACAAATATTAATTACTGGGTAGAAACTTTTACACACGTTGTAGCTACATTATAATTATTATTTAATTATTACCATAGCCTACTAATGGGGTGAGTGTAGTGAAAGTGAAGTAACGTTTGTTTGTATGTTTATAAATGACTATACATTCTAAACGTGATTAAACCCGCCTTAGCAAATGATATGGGTCATCACTCTCCGGTCAGGTGCTGACTGAGCATTATGGGAGTTATTCCGATCTACCCAAGTAATGAGCTCAGGTGAATCCTGTAGAGTTTATGCAGATCCAAGAGCACCAAGGCAGTAGTCTAAGAAGAAGGTCATGTCTGCGAGATGGAAGGGACAGAACTAATCCAATAATATATTGTGCTGTTAAAAGGACATAGACAGGGGCATAACTAGAAACCACAGGGCCCTGATGTGAAAATTGCCCCGGGCCCCCCAACTTCACAGCTGGCCTGTGCCATCACTGTCCCCCAAACCTTATTTGCCCCTTGCCCCCCTTCCAGCAAACATTTGTAAATACACACAAATAACACACATGTACACATTCATTCTTTCTAACACACACTCCATCTCACCCACTTACACATCCATGCTCAAACACAATTACACATCCATGCTCAAACACACACATAACACATACATACTCACACACAAGTACACAAACATGATCACATACATATATACAAACAAACATACGTATTTCCCACCTCCCGCCCCTTCTTACCTCTCACCTACACCTTCCTCTCTGGCTGCTTGCACACACTACGCAGGCAGTCTCTGTTTCCCCGTGGGGTCATGTGACTGCGACACGCTCCTGTCTCCCCGTGCCGGTTCAGAATGGTTTAGAAAGGGTAGAGGTTGTGTATCAGCACTTCTGGCCACAGCTTAAAACTATTGCTTAAATATCCCGAGGGCCTAGCTAAACAAACCATTACAAGAGTAATTAAAGGCCTGGCATGAAACCTTTTAACTCTATATATCATCATTGAACATACTATCCCCCCCACACAAAAAAACCATGCATGCTCCCCAATAAACACCATATGTGACATTTTTACGTTTTACGAGTGAAAAGACCACTTTCCCATTAGATAGACTTTGCACCATATTCTAACAGGGGCAGACTGGTTTAAGATCAGCCCTGATATTTTAAGCACAGCCTTGTGTATCTAGACGCTGGCCACTCACTAACGTAAGGAGAAAACTGTAGTTAAAATTATACCATCTTTTGGCTGAGAATTTAATTGCAAGCTATCAAGACCAAATTGTTGGGTCCCTTTCTCAGGCATTAAAGTAATGGATCAGTGGCAAAGAAGGGTTCAATTGGAGGTGCCACCAGGCATTGGCTTTCCATTTACTTTTCCTATAGCTAGTCCAAGCCTGTGCTTAAAGCTCTTTATAGTGCAAAGTATATGTGGTCAACCAACCTACATTGCATGCTTTGTAAACCAAGACACCAAGACTTGGCTGCTTCACTCTTTCAAGATGCAGCTTTAAGTAGAAATGTAAGTTTTTCTGATAACCCAAACTCAAGGCTTCTGTCATTGTATATGTTGCGCTAAATATATTTATTTGCTATTAGAGGGACATGTTAGCCATCAGATACATATTGATAAAACATAAACATGGAATGTGATGTAGAAAAGAACCATTCAGTCATCTTGTCTGTCCATTTTTTCCAGACCCCAATCAGCCCTTGGTGTAGTCTTAGATTCAGGAGCCATTTGCCTATCCCACGCATGTTTAAATTCACTCACTATATGAGCTACCTGCATATGATAGCTGCCCTCCCCCTTAAATTTTCATGTGGTCCCCTTGAAAATAAATAGATTCAGCAGAACCCTACTACATCCATTTGCCACTTTCCATCCCCAAGCTCCTTGGCTTGCAGGAGATGTGGTTAGATGAACGTGGAGAATGGTCTATTCACCACCAGCCAGATCCAGCATTGGCTCAGGGAGAGCTTCAGGGGATGGAGAGTGGGTATAACGAGACCCCCAATGCACATGCTGAAAAATCAATTTCAAGCTGCCAATCAGTGGCACAAAGCATTTTTCTAACTTGTTGAAAACTTTGTCGGTGAGGCTGCAAAGGACACTATAACAGAGTTCAGTTACTTTATTTGGGAGGCAGGTCATATTATTCATATTATATTATTCAGGGCAAAAGAGGACATGTATAGAGATCAATTACCACAACCGTGACCACTACAATGTTCCTGCTGAATAGGCCATTTAAATGATTGCTATAATGATAAGACCATTTTTTTTTCAAACTTTGCATTTATATTTAACCCTATGCGTCATGTCCCCAGAAAACCACAGCTTTCAGGTGTAAAAAGTTCTCAGCCCATTGTTCATGCCAAAAACCGAAGCAAAATATTCAGAATGTTCTTTCTCAAAGCACAGTCATCTGGGATTTCATGTGTCAAAGATCCTAGCGGTAAAATCAAATGTACAAACAATGATTTTGCATTTTTATGCAAATACCCCAGGCTTCCCTTTCATGCCGTGTGGTCAATAACTCTCAGAATCCTTTGGTTTAGAGATTCCTAGCCATAATGTGGATGTTGCACAATGTACTGTATAGTTTGAAGCAATACAACTCTTCCAGATCCCCCTCGGGTTCTCTTGGTTTATGACATCATCAGTTTATATACACACTTATTTTCAGTAAACCAAGAGGAAGTGCAGTCACATATCATATAGAGACTAATAATGAAAACCGCTGAATGTTTCATTATTCCAGGATTACTGAAATAACGTTTCACTTACAATCTTTTTTGACTTAGTGGTCGTTTTGAGTGTACCATTTTACCCACTCGAACAGGGGCAACCCCACGTAATGTACACACATGCACAAAAATAACCTTCGCGGATCTGTGGAACTAATTTCACTATACAGACTTAGTCACAAACACGCCCTATGAACGTATAAATCGCTTGCGTGAAATTGAATAATGGTATTTCTGAGTGTTACAGGGTCTCCTCGTAATAAAGTAGCCTAGCAGTAAGAAGGTTGGAAAAACCCTTTTGTGGTACTTTTGATTAATCTATTAGAATACTTGCCGAGTAGTAATACCGTTCATCACATATAGAAAGTAAGCCAAGCTATGGGGGCGCTACGCAATTTACGTCCGGCTCTGAATTATCATTACATACTGTCAGATATTTTAGTATCCCTAAAAATAACTAATATTAGGAAGGTTTAATGATGATTTTCCAATGCATATTCCATATATAAAAGTTTAGGTAGAAACTATTGTCCCCCCCTATATACTCATTTGCATTTTGTACGTATCGATTTCCTTGCTTACCTTTGTACACGGTAGAACAATTTTTTTGTATGTTTATGTTTTTAAAAATAAATAAATATAAATATATCATTCTTTGCCGGTATAGTTTTCTCTCCCTCGTGGTTTTTCACATCTCAATGTACATCCCCATAAGGAAACAGGGAGGGTAAATTCCTACAAGGTAGACGCACATCATCAATGGGGGCAGATCAGGTCAAGGAACAGGAAAGCAAACTAAAAAAAACAAAAACGTTATGGAAGATCTTTATGGATACCAATATATTTTCCCGTTACAGGCAACGACGTCGCAAGTATGAACGATGTAAATAAGTTAATGTATTTCGCTTTCGGCGACTATCCCTCATTTACAAGTGTAGTGTGGAGAGTATCTTGGGACAGGTGACCCTGGTGGTGGGGGGGGGGGGGTAGAATCATGTGTGCCATCAACATCCAGATTATATATTAACCTAGTTAGACAGCAGGGAAACGCAATATTCTTTGAGGAACAGATCTGTCTACAAGTGCCCCAGAGGGCTCAAAGCGAAGCAACCCCCATAGTTCTCATGCAGGATTCGTGCCAACCCTCTCGACTCCACCACCATTCCCTCCACATCGGCACCCAATGTTCCTTGCTACAACAACCTATATCTCTACCATTTCTAAAATATTTATTTAAAAGATTACATGGATGTATTTTTCAAAAGAAATATCTAAGATTTAATTTTAATGCACACAGAACCCAGACTATTACACTAGATTGTAATATATATATATATATATATATATATATATATATATATATATTCATCTAGTATGCACATATACATCTATTTTGCTCTGTCACTTCTGTCACTTCTATTTAAAGCAAATATTTTACTATAAAGATCAAATATTTGTTTCCTAAATTCTCTATTCCGTCACGCAGAGTTTTTTGGGGCACTTTGTTACGTAAATGCCCTATAGTTATGTTTATGATAATATAATACATTTGTGGTTTTTTTTGTTCTGACATCTTGGAGTTTTGGGCATATTTGCTGTGCGTTTCCACTCCGACTTCCTTGTGCTATGCGAGTTTATGAACATTCAGTACAGAACATTGTGGAATGCAATCTTGCTGTGTTTTGTAACATAACAATGAAGTAGTAGCACAGGCAACATTATGTCACAATCTAGGAATATAAAAGTAACCTTTGCACTTTTTTAAAAAATGAAATAGACACATTTTATTTGCTACGATAATATAATATATATAAATATATAATAAAGTGATCTGTCTATGAAGTGATATATATACATAAATATGAATGCACATGTAACAAAGCCTTGGTATAAATGCTACCTATTAGACATGTGCAAATGGACCAAAAATTATTTGGACAAATTTTGGGGTCCATTTGTTTTCAGGCAACAAATTAAGTTCCCTTCTCATTCGTTTTGGATCAAAATTTGGGGGCATTTTTAATTCGGGAGCGAAATTCGTTGCCAGGTACCCACACACACTCAATCACTCTCTCAAACTCTCACACTCTCATTCTTGCGCACTCTCTAAATGTTTTCACGCTCTCTAAATGTTTTCCTACCGTCTCTGCTGACCACTTCCCCTTCTGCCGACCACATCTGCTTTGTCTTCTAATATTTATCTTATTCCTTCTATTCTCTCTTCTATCTTCTACCTTCAAACGCATTTTCTCATGCAGACATAACACTGCGGCGCTTCTGGTGATGTCCTCTCCCTGATCCTCCAATCGAGGGAGAGGATGTCACCACAAGTGCCGCCATGTTGCCCTGAGCTCAAGTAAGCTCCACCATTTTGGCAGAAATTCATGCCAGCTTACGTCCGCAGAGTGTGAGTGGGTGTTACTTGGGAACGGAAGCTATTTTGAAAGAATAGGCAACTTATAATTGAAGCTAGATGTACATAGCTTTACATTCATTGTGCCAAATCCTTTGCATAAAACAATACATACTGGGGGACTTGCAGAGCAAACGTTTGATTTTCCCTACAGCAGGGGCGTAACTAGAAATTGACCTAAAATAATATCGCTGCCCACATATTATGGGTGGACCTGTGCGTAACATCACATGGGCACTTAAAGCAGATCAGCCCAAATATGTACCCAACAAATAGCATAGTTTTCATCATTCCACATAACTTCCTAGTCTCCCAGAAAGAAAGGACACAGGATGAATGGATCCAATCGCCAAGAACATGCAAAGAGCGAAAAACATTTAAATTGCTTTTAGGTACAAAGACCTTTTGGACAAATGCCATTCCATTTACGGTTCATCTCACAAGGAGTGTCAAATACAGTAATACAAATAAAGTAGCCTCTAATACATTTAGGATCCATGAGTACCTAGAGCAAGACAAGATTAACCACATGTATCTATAAAACTCCAAACAAACCATAAAAATAGCTAAGAACTCCCAGAGGATCTGTTGCTGATATTGGACAGACAAATACAACGTCTAATCAACATCTACTGGAAAAGCATTGGGAGGAATATATAGCGCAAGAATCTCAAATTTGCCATTTAATGGAAATGCCAATTCTGGCCTAGTTGGGCATCAGGGGCATCGCTAGGTTCCAATGGCAATATTGAGTATACAATTAAACTGAATGCCAGCCTGATAAATAGTCTGACTTCATCAAACTAGAAAGCTAAGAAGCTCTGCAGAGTGTTTCACATAGAAACACTCTTCAGGCTATGGGGAGACAGGGAAAATAAGTCTGGCACAGTGTATGGGAATACTTTAGAAAGCAGATTACAATCGATCAAGGCGAGTAGCAGCTCTCTACTCAGCATGTTCCAAAATTCTCTGCTTGAAGGTTCAACCCTCTATTTCTAGGTAAGGATCCATTAGTTGGGTTCCATATTTTTCCAATACCATTGACACCATCAGTATTAAAGAAAGCTCAGTGGGTGTGAGTGGAGGTTATTGCCAGGCTTCCATGCTAACCCATGAGACCTCTGCAATGAGTCTCCTTAGAAGTTGCCTCCAGTACAATATCTTCTCTCTCATGTATTTCTCTATTCCCCGATCCCCATAAGCTTCAGTTGATGACTTGGAGCTTGTGCGGCCAATCTCCAAGGGTTTCTCCATGGCTAATCTGAATACTCTGTTCCAAGCTAGAAATGTTCCATTTAACTGATCTATTATTGAATCTTAAGGGGGTAGTAGAAGTATTATTAAACACTCATCTACAGACACCAGACAAGCCAGAAAACTAGTTTTTTCCCTCAAAAAATCTCATGGTGCTGCCATATCCACAAGGGATTCTGGGTAGGCGCATGCAAATAAGGTCAACAATGATCACTTTTTGCCTCTATATCCACTTCATACATGGATCCCTTGACAGTAATTGCCCTCTGTACAGGACAGCCTTTAGATAAAACTCAGGAAGAGGTGCAGTAGCCAAGGTAGCCAAGGTGATCATTGTTGACCTTATTTGCATGTGCCTACCCAGAATCCCTTGTGGTTGTGGCAGCACCATGAGATTTCTGAGGGAAAAACAAGCCTTCTGGCTTGCACGCCTCTGCACACGGTGAGTGCACGTCCTTTCCCTCGACCCATCAGGGCTTGGGTTTGTGACTCTATTTTTGAACCTGGTCTGGCCATGTATGGCCGACCCTTATTTATTTTATTTAATTTATATAATCACAATGTGTGCAACACGTGTGCGTATTAATTTGGTTTTCGGATTTTCACGGTTTTTTTGACCCACTTGCGAGGCCACAATCACCCTTTGGATTTTCGTTTTGGTAACCACGTTTTGGATCACTGTTTTTTTTGAGGCAGTGAAGCCTGAAGGGGGTTACTCCCTTGCGGAAGTGCCCTAAAGGCAAAAGGGGTCTCACCCTTCGGGGTGAGACTCGAACATCCGGCCCCCCTTGAGGGAACCCAGTATCGTATTCTAGGCTTCTGTCGCCTCTTGGGCACAGAACAGCACCCAAGGAGCACGCACCTTGGCTCCAAAAAAAAAAAAAAAAATTCAGTCAAGAGTCCGGTGGGAATTGTATCTGCGCTTTGTGGCCATGCTAATGACATCCATTCCCCCATATACAGCTGTCTGTAAACATTCGATTAACTAAAAAATGCTTTAAGAAAGAAAAAAGTTTGCTTCTTCGCATTTCAACACATTATTGTCTGGCAAGGAACTCTGAGCCTGGGGATGAATTTTTGGGGGGCTACACTTTTATTGCCTTCCTGCTCTATCAGAGATGGGATGAACTACCTTTTTTGTGATGCTGCCACGAAGTATAGCCAGGAAAAGACAAATAACATAAGCGTGAAATTACTATGGTTTTAAACAGAATATTTTTTTTTGATGAGGCAGAAAACCGAGTTCCCAGCAAAGCGCTGGCAAACTTTAACTGCATGGCGTAACTAATTACAAGTACATAAGTCAGAAAGCTGTAACAGGCAATGGCGGTAAGCCCATATTTACTTAATAAAGAGCTGGAATTTAAACAACGGTCTTAATGCAGTCTTGCGTGGCATGGTTAAATGCCTTAAGATAAATCATGATGATGCTAATTCTAAGGTTTCCCTTTTCCAGGACACAAGATTTATGTAATAGAGCAGTCCAGTAATTGCACTATAAATAGTTGACATTATAATTCATTGTGACGTTAGTCTGTCCTCTACTTCCTGAAGAATAAAATACAATCAAAACATCTTTTTGCCCTTATCTGTTTTTTAACAGTAAAACATCCAAACAAGTAGATCAGAATAGAAAAAAAAAATTAAGCATTATACAATAATTCAGTTCAGCTTTGATAAGAACTTAGTTTTGTTTAATTTTAATCCGAAGAATTTCCTTTATCTGCAGATCTGGAGGCAGCCATTGTCGTCAGTCCTTATCTCTTGGGCAGCTTTCCCTGCTCAAACACCACACTGAGCTGATTCTTTAAGTCCTATTTGTACAATTAAATCAATTTTTTTCCCATAGGATTTAATTCGTCAGAGAGTCAGGTTGGTGATTGAGACTGAGACATTCTGTTGTTAACCACAAAGCAGTAAGGAGTCAGGGTGTTTGTCTAGCAGACTGGGGTAAAATAACAGAGGTATATTATATGGCGGTGGGAGTTCCCCTTTAAGTGGTTTGGCCCGCCAGCCCTCTTTTTTTCATCTCTGTACATCTCATATGTAAATGAACTGCTTCAATATTTGTTCATTTGCATAAAAGGTTGCATAGTAATATCGTAAAGGCAGTAAATCTAAGAGGGCCATTGTATTCTTAAATGTGCTGGTTCTGATATACACAACATTAATTGCACAAGCAAATAAACTTTAGCAGATCTGGCCAATCCTAAACAAAATAGGTTGCAAAGATAAAAAAGGGAAAAAAAGATTATAGGAAGGATCATATCAGAAGGATTTTTGCTTGTTATTTGCATTACCACCAGTGGCGTATTTTCATTTGGCATTGCCCTAGACCTAAGCCACGGCATCGCCACCTGCTGCCCCATCTGCGTCGCCATCCTTTGTACTGGATGTTGGGATATGATGTCCCTAACAGGGTCGTCGGGCTGCCAGTAGCATACCTGGGGGTGAGCATTCTGCCCCGGGTACCACTCTTCAGGGAGGTGCCATCAGGCCAGCTTCAGGTGTGTACTCAGGGCTGGACTGGCCTACCGGGAAACCAGGTTCCCCTGGGCGGGAATTTCCTCCCACAGTGTGCAGGCGCCACAGCGGTAAGCTGCATGCCCGCGTTAGACCCTAGTGCTGCTCGACTGGCCTCCGGACCAGTGAAATCTGCAGATGAGGTAAGGGGTGCGGGAGGACCAATGGGTGAATGAATGAATGAGTAAAGGAGTGAGTGAATGTATAAGTGTTTAGGACAGGCTGTTTCAGGGGTAGAGGTGGCACAGGCATGCTGTTTAAGGGGCATAGGTGACACAGGCAGGCTACTTCAGGGGAAGAGGTGGCACTGGTAGGCTGTTTCAGGGGCAGAAGGAGTCAGTTCCAGACTGTGTGACCTTGAGCATCTGCCACTTTGCCCTGAGATATGGGCAAAAACCCAAAGACTCAGGGTCAAACCCTGAGAGTCAAACCCTGAGAGTCAAACCCTGAGAGTTCCAGAGTATGCTGATTACCACATGTAACCACCAGGATGTCTATAGTAATTAAACGTTTAAGCACCCTTTATACCCTGACTGGAGCCTCTCCTTTCCCCTTTAGGTCACTCTATAACTTGGCCATCGGGGCTGAATGTTGCCAGCCATCCGTTGGTCTGGTCATGAATATTGGCTTTTTTTACAGTTGCTCACTAGAACTAAATATTTTTTTCTTTTTGCTAAGGAGGAAGTGAAAATGTCAACTAAAAAAATCAAAACTTTATGGAATTTATCACTCCTGGCATCTGATTGTCTGGGACATTTGTAAAGAGCCACTGAAAATAAAATAAAAATAACTTCCTAGAACGTAAAGTAATTTCTCACAACGGGGCTGGAATTTCTACCAAAGTTTATGTACTTTTTAAGTCTGTTCACATCAGCTGTCACTGAGTATGTGTGTCTCAACAGGTCCAGACTGGCCATCTGGCATACCAGGCAAATGTTTGGTGGGCCGGTGGTCCCAGGGCCAGATTGGGTCCTTCATGTGCATCTGCATTCAGTCAGTGGCCACACATATGTCATTTAGCAGCCGCTGGCTTATCGTTCCCAGTCTGGCCCTGGACTTGAAAAATTGGTAAGAAAATCAGATCTCACGATTTATGCGCGACAGTCCTGCCTATCCCTTCCTCTGTCCCGCTTTGCAGGGGCAGAGAAAGGGTGAGGTCAAGGCCAGGCTGGCCCACTGGGATACCGGCGGCCTGAGGGGGTTTTCAATCCCGATCGCAGCCACTGAGTGGCTGTTTTGAATGTTGGCTAGCAGACCCGTTGAGCCTCTTCCGGTCGCTGGCGTCTAATGAAATTAAAGGGGCTGGCGTGCACATACCGCGCCACCCATATGTCATATGGGGGATATAAGGCATTTCTGGGGGCAGAGTGGCAAGCCTGGGGCAGATGTGCATAACTGGGGGGGCAGGTTGGCAAATAAAAGGTAATAAAAACAAAAATTACTCAATCATAGCTTTTATTAAATATGAAAAAAATAGTTTACATGAATTAATAAAGAAATAAAAGTTTCTTACAAGAATATTGTGAAGAATAATGTGATCGCTGTTTTGTTCCACTGAATAAAATGGAATTTTTTCATCTAAAATCTTTTGCAGTAGCAAATGTTTTGATTCCAAAATCAAAGGAGGGAGGCTAACATTAGCCTTTTTAATTTAAAAAAAAAAACCCATCTCTGCTGCTATGGACTACTCTTCCAATGATGCTCCTCCAGCATTTTGGAGAGTCATAGGAATCTTACTGTTGCTGCACTTCCCATGACGCTCAGCCAGCATCATGGAAGTAGTATGTCTGGCTGAGCCGCATGGGAATTCAATTCAATGTGTTGGTTATTTTTAATATGCATGACTGTGCTGACAAATATAAAGCGTGTTTTATGTGGCGATGCAAGCACAACAATGGGCGCTCCCTAAACCTATTGAAAGCAATGCATTTTGAGCCCGTACATGTATGGGCTTTGTCATCAAGGGGTTAAAGTGCAATTGCTTGTATTGGTGAATTCCGTGAGATTTTTTATTTTTTTTTAATTGTCCCTCTTTCACATTTTGAAATGTTGGGAGGCATACAGCGCCAATATGTTCATTAAGATATGTTACTATCATAATCTGAAACTAAGAAAATATGGGGGCCTGAAGTCCTTAGAACCTTCCCTTTTATAGCCTCCAATAATTCCTGCTTAAAATGCCCTGCCACTAAAGTTTATGCTCTATACACATTAACCCGAACCCTGGGCACTGTTTATGTTAATGGTATTAGAATGAAATAGAATGAGATAAAGTGCTGTTTACTGTAGACACCCAGTGGTTATACGTGGAATTGCAAGTAAAACAGTTAGTGGCCCAAAATCTTTACATCAGAACCTTTTTTCACACAGTCATTCCCCTATATTACCATATGTTAATGCCTAAGTTCAGGGCTGCTCTGGTCCTTCAGTATATTTAACAATTTTTATGTGTGGCATTCGGCAGTAAAGTCTCCGTTGTACTTTCCTATAGTTAGATGGGGACTCATGTCCACTTACTCTCTTTGCTTCAGGGAGGCTTAATCTTTGTATTTTTCCCATAAAGTCAGTATCAGCCACAAAGAAAAGAATGCCTGAACCAGAGCTTAAGAAGTTACCCTGAACTGGAATTATAGGTTGAATCCCAGGTGTAAGGAAACCAGAATTACACTCTTGTTTTTTTAATATAGGACAGCCCTATAAATGTCCCCGGTTGAAAGTGTCTAGTCATCCCATGACGTGGCTGCTTCTAATCCACGTTTATGAAGTCTGATGACGGTATCAGGGATTGCCCTCTCTAGGTAGCATGAGTTCTTTTTTAATCTGACTCTTTTTTTTAGAAACAATGTATAATTATTTTATTCGCATAACCCTGCACTGAGTCATTACATTGTGACAGAGCAGATTGGAATCTGTGACAATACATTTTCGGAATCTTTACCTTTCACACACAGCGCCGCTGAATTTACTTACCTGAAAAAAACCTTAAATATGCATAATTTATGTTGCCAGGTATCTTATGTTAGCAGCGAGAAACTCCATAAATATCACTGTGTACTATGCATAGTCTAGAACTGTTCTGCACTGCAGAACCTAGAACTCTATATCCAGTTATAGATTTTGTTAATTCTTATAAATTCTGAATCTGAGGATTTTATGATCAGGAAACCCTTTCCGGTGTGGATGTTCCAATGTACACTCTAGATCCGGGAAGCATCGTCAGGCGTTATGAAGTCATGCTCAAGGATATCCTGGACATCAGAATTTTCCAGATCATGAACTGACAAATGAATGACATTAGAGACTGAGAATAATATTCATCAGTCCTGTAAGGTCTCATTTAGGTAACCTAGATATCCAGACGTTCTTTTTCTTGATACTTAAGCTTAACCCCTAGAGTGCCAGTCAAATAGGAGATATATAAAAAGTAACTTTACGTGTGTATCGAGCAATGGCTGAAAACCATCCCAGTCCAATATAGTTGCCAGCTGCCAGCTGCCACTGTAACCCATGATGGTAAAAAAAAAATCTAAAAAATGTAGCATGCTAGCAGCTGATCTATTTTGAGGCATGCTGGTAAAAGCCTGATCCCTGCAAGCATTGTTGTTTGCTTATATATTAAATGTTTCTTTTTCATCACACCGTACATAACGTTACTTAGATTTTTTTTATAAATATGACCAAATTAGGTTAATCCCGCAAAGATGGTAGAAAATCTTTGTCCATTAAATAAACTATAATGCTCTGAAAAAAGCCGGATGTGCTGGGGGAGACACGCTAAAGCTATTCCTCACGTTTAGTGTTTTGGTCCTCATGAGAGTCCGTACAGGTGGTCAAGACCCTTCTTATCCACCTATAATAATCATTTAAAAAAAACCCGAAAAAGCAGCAATTTCCTTTAAGCAATTAGGCCCTTAACCCCTTAATGACAAAGTCCGTCCATGTACGGGCTCAAAATGCATTGTTTTCAATGGGTTTAGGGACTGCCCATTGTCCTTAAGGGGTTAATAATTTAATTTGTATGCCATATATTCAAATAGGTAAATGCCATAATTGCCTTTTGCCACAAGTAACTTATATTAGGCTCAGTATGATCTATGAAACCAGGGCCTTACCACTTCCTTTTTTAAGTATTCGCACTTCAACCACTAAGTCCAATAAAATGGCTCAGTTACGAAATACACTTTGCATGTAAGAACAGCACATTCTTGCGCATAGATTTTAGGCGTAAAAAAGTTTTTCCCCACCTATTATTCTACCTTGTGAGAGGTCTGTGTCCTTTAGTAAAAATTTCTACAGTTAGTCAATGACATAGCACACACAAAATGTCCAAAAATAGAGGAACACAAACCTAAAAAGCATAAAAGACATAAAAATTCAGATTCCCGGGTTGCTGCTAGAATGAAAATAGCCAGTTTTTGTGTAAATTAATGACATAACAAAAATCTTAAAACAACTGTAAAATGATGAATCACCATGCCCAGGAATCCAGTGTTATAAACAGGAAGCACTTTAGAATACTGAAAAGCCAAAAACCTGGTACAAATTACAGTGAAAAAAAAATTCCCTTCTTCTTCGAGAACATATGATTGTAAAAGAATTCCGGGCAAGGCAAAGGAAACAGCTGTCATCATTTTTTGTATACTATACACCAACTGATTATTAATTTAATTATAATAAAAATAATTGTTTATGAGAGAAATATATATATATATATATATATATATAATTATATAATATACAATATTCTAAAGTGAAATAATATATTTCAATATTAGATAAATGATTACCCTTTTCTACCAATAAGATTATTATTAATATTACTGTTATTGATTAAATAAAAAAACAACCATCATTCATTGCCTAGGTACTAGTTAACAGCTGAGATTCCCTTTGGTTTCATATAAATGGATGATTTAAATTAAACGTATGATGTCAGAGAAGAAGTTGTAGTTATTTCTCGCCACATTTTTTTTAATCATTTTTATCTAGTGCTCGGATATCAGCATGATTCAGGAATCAATACTCTCTGGATTCGTGAGATAGCCTCTGGGTTTGGGGAATCCCCAGAAGCAGACGTCTCAGTCCCCCCTTCCCTGTCTAAGGCACACCTAATATAACAGGTTTTCCGAGATCTCCTTTCATAAACAATGATAGAACCATAACGCCCGAGTCCTTTTTTTTTTCTGAGAATCAAAAGGGTTTCTTTTGTATTAATCAATTTTAAAAAAAAATTCTGTAAAATTCATATTAGCGGAAAAAAATGATTTAATAAACAATCTCCATTATTGGGATTCAATGAGGGAATAAGTCTGTCGCAAGTAACTGAATAGTAACCATCAAACAGGTTAAAATTAGATAGAGATATACTGGCCTAGATTCATTAACTAAGACAATGTATTTATTATTATTAATATTATTATTACTACCGTATTTGCTTACAAGATGACCGTGATTATAAGATGACCCTCCCAAAATGTTAATATTAAATTAGAAAAAGAAAGCCTGAATATAAGACTACACTATAGGAAAAAAAAGTTTTACTAGTAAATATTAATTCACATGTAAACTATTTTTTCATATTTAATAAAAACAATGATTGAAAACATTTTTTTGTTTTTATTTCCTTTTATTTGCCCCTATATGCCACTCTGCCTCCCTGACATGCATTTTAACCCATTTGCCACTCCCCCAGGTATGCCTTATACCCCCTATATGCCACTCTGCTTCCAGAAAACCATTGAACCCCGCCCCCATGCCACTCTTAACCCCCCCCAACTTACCAGTGCATCCTTTATTTGTGACCAGTGCTTCAGACTCCCTGGTGTCTAGTGGGGCAGCCCGTGGAGGTCTATGCGATGCAGACCTTCGCTGATGGTGAACAGTACTTCTGCCGGGGCAATGACTGAGCACTGGCATTACGTGATCTTCCGGTGCTGCACCATAGAAGCCCCAGCGGAAGTGCCCGCAGCAGCAGAGGCTGCCAGAGAGGAGGATCCGGGTCCCCTGCAGCGCTGCGGGGGATCTGGATCTCAGTCATATAATCAGACCTCTATTTGAGGTCTGATTATAAGACGGCCTCGAATATAAGACGAGGGATATTTACAGAGCATTTGCTCTGAAAAAGCCCTTGTCTTATAATCGAGCAAATACGGTATTATTCTTTTATAGCTCCAACAATTTACACAGAGCTTCTTACAGTCCATGCACGCAAGGTTTATGACAAAACTAGAACTATCAGAATGTACCTGTTTTATCTCATTTATCTCATCTTTCCCAGTGCAATCTATGCAAACATTGCTCTTCAATTACTAGTGATAGATTTATCTCCGGCATTAAATCCAGCTCATTGCTTCTTGAAACAGATTAGCTTTTAATTATGTAATAAGATCAACATCCAGCTGCTGGGGAAAACACAAGAAGGGGGATTTTCTTCTCGATACTTTCTTGTGTTATCAATAATGCATTCTATGTGAGGATTGCTCCAACACGGAATCCAGTCCATTGTGTATAGTTTCAGAGCAATGTGTCAGTGGGACTACCCCGGTATCCAGTTAGACAACTCTTATGCAGGTGAAAAACAGAGGTCAGCAAAATGTTTATTAAATGTATGAAAGAAACACGTAACACGCGTCTCCAATCTTTTGGAGTGGATACACGTTAGTCCCACCGAAAACGGGTGATCCATCTGTTCTGTTGGAGGAAAGAGGAGAGGAGATGTGATTAAAACATTTAAATACTAAAGGATCTAACAAAGTACAGGAGGGAAGAAATGTTAGAACAGGAGGTCATAATCTAAAACTAGAGGGTGAGAGGCTTAGATGTAATGTGAGGAAACTTAAATTAGTGAGAAGGTGGAAGCCTGCGTTGGTTTAGACCAATGGTATGACAGAAGGACGTAAACAATTATAATGCAACTTGGCTTATTGTTTATTTCTTTAGTAAAACTCTTTGTTTCAATACAGTTTTTTTCTATTATTAAAGGAATGTTTTGAAGTAATGTGCACCTTCAAAGCCCCTCTTCTTATGAGCTGGGGGTTAATCTGTTAGCTCTACCATGGAAGCGTCAATATTAACAATCAGGTCGTAAGGAGTGAGGGTGATGACGGGTTTGTCCCTCAAAACACAAATTGGGTACATTACATTGGGTATTTTTGCTAGCAATAATATCAGAGTTGTTACTGTCAATGATTGTCAACCCTTTTTCATGAGAGATTAGTCACTAAGTTTGAAACAAATTACACTATGTGACCAAAAGTCATGTGTGACCATCACACCTTCTGTATAAATGTTTGTTGGACATCCCATTCCAAAACCATGGCCATTACAATGGAATTGGTCCCCACTTTGCAGCTATGACAGCGTCCACATTTTTGGGAAGAATTTCCACAATATTTTCGAGTGTTTTGTGGGAATTTTTGCAATACATTCATCCAGTAGAGCATTTGTGAGGTCAGGCTTGGCTCACAATCTCCATTCCGGTTCATCCCAAAGGTGTTCAATGGGGTTGAGGTCAGGGATCTGCGGTGGGCCAAGCGAACTGGAAAAAAAGTCTCATTGCAAATTTTACATTTAATTTCACAAATAACCATCCGTATGGTTAGAGTAAATAGGACCTTGGGCAGCATCCGCCCCAGCATTCAAGTCAAGACCAATCCTGTCTTATAGACTGAGCGCTGCTGCACTGGACATGTTAATGTGATCTTCCTTATACTTTAAAGTTATAACCAGTAATCTATTTAATAGGGATGGTGTCCTGGCCCAGAGCCCTCTTTAAATCCACCTCCTCGTCGCCATACAGTGCATACTCTTCATGCAGTGCGTCAATTAATCTACATTCCAACTGGTGGACTCATCACCCAATTGGGCATCTGTCTTTAGTAAAGCTTGATAGGGACTGCCACCCCCAGTAGCATACCTAAAGGGGACCAGTGAAATCTGCAAGAGAGGTAATGGGGTGCAGGAGAGTGAATGGGTAAATGAATGGGTGAGTATTTAGGGGCAAAAATGGGACAGACAGGCTGTTTAGGGGTGCAGAGGTGGCACAGACAGGCTGTTTTATGGGCAGAGGCCTACCACGTCAATGTCTGGCTCAGTATATAGTAATGGGAGTTATGCTGTACCATATATCTGTTCAGTAAATGTTTCTTATTTAAACTTATTTCATTTATTTCTAAGTTAATAATTTTTTTTTAGATTTCTAGTTTTTTCCAGTTGGCATACAGTTTACAAATTTGCAAAATAAATATTCTTGCCAGCATTCTTTTTTTTTGGGGGGGGGGCACATATAGGATCCATCCAGGGTGCCAAATAAGACAAATTAGACCACCCGTGATAACGTCGGTATAGTTTGGCTCTAGTATTAAAAGTAATGTAATAGGTAAAGCAGGTTAGTTTCTTTTCTCTGACTAGCTTAGTTGCTGTCCATACAACCTGAGTAGTTTCCTTTTCATAACCGTTTGGCTATTATCATTTTTTTTTTGTCTGCTATGATAGAAATGAAAGGTTTTGTTTCTTTTGAAGAGGTATAAGTTATGTTTGATGGGTTTTATATGTATTATAACATTATTTATATTATGACAGTTATTGGTTTTGTGTTTCAGTGTCGTTTAGTACGACATTGTTAAGCAGCTGCTCCTGTGTCCATAACAAGGTTATTTATGTTTTGTCTTTAAAATTGCTTACAGTTTCTTTTCTTAAAATGCAGAATTCAGTAAGCAGGTCATCATCTAAAATTGCATATGTCTGGTCTCTATTTCAATTATATATTATTACATACAGCACCACCATATTGTCCAGTACGAGTAAACAGGACATAACTAGTAGTTCATAACCTTTTATACCTTACAGAGAGAAAAGTTAAGCAGGGTCCTGCTACAAGGATTAGGATATCCTAATTATCTTAATACATTCTAATTCATAAATGTGCCATCCCACACACCATATGACTTTTTTACTTCGTATAATACATCATGATCCATTTGATTAATTATTACATTATTCCAAATAATATAAAATAAAATAATACTCGTTGTTTTGCCTTGAGCCAAACGTGAACTCTTGCTGCCACATCACGTTATCACATACCACCTATACCCCCGGCGAATCAGGACATCAAGGAGTGAAGCTTGGGATGTAGAGTGTCAGCCAAACTGGTAGCACTACTGTGCATGCGCAAATTCTGAGCATGTGTAGTACGCATACCTGGGAACTTGTGGGCTCCAGCTATCCAGAGCCTACCCTTGCGAGACGCAGCCGGGACTGCCCACTGTTCTTGCTCTCAGACAAGACAATGAAATTAATCCCACTGGCCTGCTAAGCTCTACCTCTGTCACGAAAAGGTCATGTTGGGGCAGCTTCATAGAGTGGCAAAATCGGGACTGTGCTGCACAAAGCGGGATAGTAGAGCCGCATGTATGCCGCAACATTTCACGTACCCAAATCAGGACACCTTTGGGGCGGAGGGCCAAAGGGCAGGATGGGGCAGTCAATCACCCACCTACCTTACCTGAACAGGCACAGATCTTAAATGGGTTGTCACATCCCTGGGCCTGTCAGGGGAGATCAGAGGATCTCCTCAACCAGCTCATGTTCCCCATAACCGGCAAAGGCTACCTGGGACATCAGCACAGTGGCCAAAAATCATGACTGTCCCTCAAAAACAGGACTGCTGTGAGGTATGCTACAGTCTAGTGAAAATGCAAAATACCTGTCCCTTTAACCTCATATTATGAAAAAGTTTTTGAAAAAGTTATATATCACATAACATATAAAGTTATTGTTTTGTTTTGCTTTTATAGAAAAAAGTCCTGTTTTATATATATAAATATTTAAAAAATATTTATTTAATTAGATATTTATTTATTGTGTTTTCCTATTTTGCAATTCTTATAAAGGTTGGTGTACTGTATTCAAGAAATATAGTGAGGTATAAATTTAAATCACGGTTATTATTTCAATAGGTATTTATAGTAATGTAAAAACTCTGCTGACATCACACATCGAGGAGAGTAAACTAGAACAGACTGCCCGTTTAATCCAAGGGCACAGAGTAACTGCCACATCACGTGGCATTCTTATCCTACCTGTAAAATGACTCTTAACTGACGTCAATCAATTAAAATAATTCATTATTACATTTAGGATTCATTAGAAGAATCCTAAAAGTACAATTCCCTGGAATCGCTAGCGTGGCTGCCACACCTGCCGTTGACTTGTGTTATCGAGAAACTAGTTCAATTGAGAAATTAGCTCATTAGGAATGTGCGCAAAGCTTCACAAGAATCATGTTTCCAGAACATGTACCTACATGTTATTGGAATAACATACGTGGTGATGGTTGGCTAAGGTGTACAGCGAATACGCTCACAATACAGATGATTAAAATGTACATTGAACCTGAAAACCCTACGCAAGCCACCATGGGTCATTGCGAGGCAGAAACACAATAATCTGGATGTTTCTCAATTTTTTTTTTACCCATATGAATTTTAAACGTGTGAGTGGAGACCTCTTTATCCAGTGTATTGGTTTGTCTCAGGCTATGAATTGTAGTTTTGTGATATCCCTTGGAATGTATGGACTGTGTGAAGTGCTGTGTCAATGCTTGGCACTACAGAAATAAAAGAGAATAATAATTCCATAAAGCTGTTCAACTGAAATGAGAATGTGAAACCCATATATGATTTTTTGGCACCACCTAGTGGAGAGAGAGAGAAAGAAAGAAAAAGAAAGAAAAAGAAAGAAAAAGAAAGAGAGGTATAGAGAAAGAAAGAAAGAAAGAAAGAGAGGAATAAAGAAAGAAAGAAAGAAAGAAAGAGAGGGATAGAGAAAGAAAGAAAGAAAGAAAGTAGGGACACAATAGGTATATAGGTTGAACTTGATGGAGGGAGAGAGCGAGAGAAAGAAAGAACTTAGTATAAAAAAGCATAGACTTTGCACTCTAAAGACGATTATGCTTTTCTCTTTTATTTATAAAATATTATTTTATTTAGAAACACACCATGCCTCTTTCTAATTTACTGTATCCACACACGTTTATATATTTGGACCTCTTCCCGAGTTTTGTATAAAGGCTGTCCTGTACAGCGGGCAATTACTCTTAAGGGATCTATGTATAAAGTGGATATAGAGGCAAATGTGATCATTGTTGACCAGGGGAGGGCTGGCAGCCTAAGGCCTGGGGGGCAAGTCAAGTGAAGTGGCCTATTGTGCCACGAATCAGCCCACCATACACGCCCATCTTTTCCTGAACGCATATTCATTATAAAAATACAAATATGATTCAAATGTGGTTCAACATAAGTAAATTTAATAGCAACAAAGGATGGTAAAAAAAAAGCAAAACCTAATGTCCCCCTGATGCTCAGCCAGTTAAATGCCCCCCATGATACTGGCTGAGGATTATGGGAAGTATAGTACACAGCAGCAGGAAAATTGTAAAGGCTAATATGAGTATCCTACAAGGATCATACCTTAAAGTGGGCTGATTGGGGACAGAGCTGACACTGAAGAGCTGAATGGGGACAGCAATGACACGGGGGCTGAAGGGGGACAGAGGCGACACTGGGAGGGGCTGAAGGGGGACAGAGGCGACACTGGGAGGGGCTGAATTGGGACAGAGGTGGCAATGTAGAGCTGAATGGGGACAGCAATGACACGGGGGCTGAAGGGGGACAGAGGCGACACTGGGAGGGGCTGAAGGGGGACAGAGGCGACACTGGGAGGGGCTGAATTGGGACAGAGGTGGCAATGTAGAGCTGAATGGGGACAGCAATGACACGGGGGCTGAAGGGGGACAGAGGCGACACTGGGAGGGGCTGAATGGGGACAGAGGTGACACTGGGAGGGGCTGATTGGGGACAGAGGTGGCAATGAAGAGCTGAATGGGGACAGCAATGACACGGGGGCTGAAGAGGGACAGAGGCAACACTGGGAGGGGCTGAATTGGAACAGAGGTGACACTGGGAGGGGCTAATTGGGGACAGAGATGACACTGGGAGGGGCTGATTGGGGACAGAGATGACACTGGGAGGGGCTGATTGGGGACAGAGATGACACTGGGAGGGGCTGATTGGGGACAGAGGCGACACTGGGGAGCTGAATGGGGACAGCAATGACATGGGGGGGCTGATTGGGGACAGAAGTGACACTGGGGACACATTTACATACACACACACACACACACATACCTATTTTTTTGTTTTTAACGAATACAAAAAAAAATATTATATAGCTTGTACAAAAATAAATTGGTTTACTAGCATTCTACTTCCACTTTTGGGGGGTTTCGTCTAGACCTCCATCCCCTGGTACCAACAGACTGTTTTCTATGTATACAGGATGTCAGTGACCTGACATCCGGTGCTCCAGCAGACTGAGTGCGAGGGGGCGGAGCTTTCACCCCTCACGCTGCTCCCATCACTATGCTGCCATCAGACTGCTGATCTAAACGGCCGCTGGGTGCTGATGCCACCGGCCGGAGCTACTTTAATCCTTTTTTTATTTATTTAATATGCCGGCTTGCCAACTTAAAAATAAATAAATAAAGTATTAAAGTAGCTCCGGCTGGCGGCATCAGCACGCAGCGGCCGTTTAGATTAGATTTCCAACAATCTGATGGCCGCATAGTGATGGGAGCAGCGTGAGGGGTGAAAGGTGAGTGCGAGGGGGCGGAGCTTTCACCCCTCACGCTGCTCCCATCACTTGGCGGCCATCGCATACGGCCGCTGGGTGCTGATGCCGCCGGCCGGCGCTGCTTTAATACGTAAAAAAAAGTATTAAAGTAGCGCCGGCTGGTGGCATCAGCACCCAGCGGCCGTTTAGATTAGATTTCGGGCAGCCTGGGGGGAAATTGCCCCCCGCCCCTGTTGTTAACCTTATGTGCATGCACCTACCTAGAATCCCTTGTGGTTGTGGCAGCACCATGAGATTTTTGAGGGAAAAACAAGCCTTCTGGCGTGTCTGGCTCAGTATATAGTAATGGGAGTTATGCTGTACCATATATCTGTTCAGTAAATGTTTCTTATTTAAACTTATTTCATTTATTTCTAAGTTAATAATTTTTTTCAGATTTCTAGTTTTTTCCAGTTGGCATACAGTTTACAAATTTGCAAAATAAATATTCTTGCCAGCATTCTTTTTTTTTTTTTTTTTGGGGGGGGGCACATATAGGATCCATCCAGGGTGCCAAATAAGACAAATTAGACCACCCGTGATAACGTTGGTGTACTTTGGCTCTAGTATTAAAAGTAATGTAATAGGTAAAGCAGGTTAGTTTCTTTTCTCTGACTAGCTTAGTTGCTGTCCATACAACCTGAGTAGTTTCCTTTTCATAACCGTTTGGCTATTATCAGTTTTTTTTGTCTGCTATGATAGAAATGAAAGGTTTTGTTTCTTTTGAAGAAGTATAAGTTATGTTTGATGGGTTTTATATGTAACTTAGTATTATGACAGTTATTGGTTTTGTGTTTCAGTGTCGTTTAGTACGACATTGTTAAGCAGCTGCTCCTGTGTCCATAACAAGGTTATTTATGTTTTGTCTTTTAAATTGCTTACAGTTTCTTTTCTTAAAATGCAGAATTCGGTAAGCAGGTCATCATCTAAAATTGCATATGTCTGGTCTCTATTTCTATTATATATTATTACATACAGCACCACCATATTGTGCTGCGCAGTACGAGTAAACAGGACATAACTAGTAGTTCATAACCCTTTATACCTTACAGAGAGAAAAGTTAAGCAGGGTCCTGCTACAAGGAGCTTATAATCTAGAACATTTTGTTTCTTTTATTGTAATTATCTTAATACATTCTAATTCATAGATGTGCCAACCCACACACTATACAACTTTTTTAATTTTTATAATACATTATTAAAACTATTAAAATCATGATTTATTTTATTAATTATTACATTATTCTAAATAATAATAATCACCATGAGATTTTTGAGGGAAAAACAAGCCGTCTGGCTTCTGTAAATTTAAGTGGAAGGGTTCCCATCACCTTTACCCACCATAACTTATGTTATGGTATATACACACACATATATATATATATATATATATATATATATAACATCCAAAAATAGTTACCGGCACTCCAGGGACTTCTTTAAATAATCACTCGAGAAACTCCAGTTTTCCAATCAACGTTTCAGTCTGTTTATTAGACTTTCATCATTTTTGGATGTTATATTACTTGCTGTTGCAGCTACTTGGCACCGGGCAAAAAAAGTGGTGATTGGAGTGCAATTGTTAATTTTGGACTTTATATATATATAGATACATATATACTTTTTTAGAACAAGTTGCTTTATCTTTTCTGCTATATTTATAAATGTAGCCCTTGATTTAGTATGAATAAAACATTAAGTTGTTTTTTTTTTCGTTAGAGCATCTGAAGTAGGTTACCCTAACATATATTCATATACTTGTCATGATTTGAAAATCACCTCACAAGCACATCCGATTTTCATCTATTTGGGAAGTAACGGGAAAATATTACAAGCTGTCATTTGTTTTAACTCGGTATGCTGTCACAGGAGTAATGCGATAGCCCAGGCATTTTACTAGGGCCAGTTCACCACCGATCTCCACCAAAATGTGAGGCAAAAACGGAGCATGGCAGTGTACATTTCTCACACAGGCAGTGCCGTAATGAGGCGTATAACAAAACCGCCGATCTCTGATCTCCCCAACCATCCCATTTACACCATGAAGGCTGTGCTGAGCCATCGCAGCCTCCATACACCGAATTAAAAGGCACTTTGTTACGGAGTGCCGGGATGTTACATCACAACCCGGTGCTCCACAGAGAGGACAGCGGCATTCTGGGAACTCTACGGATTTTGCCCAGCGACTCCGGGTGAAGTGTCACTTCTCCGGGTCACTTGCCCCACCCACCTGCCCTCTGACAATTGCATAGGACCGCCCGCTGACATCAGTGGGGCCCCCCACTGAAATTAGCAGGGCCGCCCACTGATGTCAGCAGAGCTGCCGACCCTCATCTTGCATGGACCATGAACAGTGGTCGTGGAAGGGACAGCTGAGGGTGCTGCACATGGGCAACGATCACGCTAAATACATCACTGCACACACAAGACATGTAACTGCTGAAAAAAAAAGTTATTATATCCCAAAAGGAGACTTTTATGTGACTTTTTAATTATGTATTGTGTGCGGCATTTAGAAGAATGTATTTTATTTACACAGTATAATGACTTTTGGAGCTGTAGAACCCTGTGATAACCTCGTACTCAACAAACATTCTGAGCTCCTTGAAAAGAGGGGCATCAGGAGGCCAAAGAGGGACTTTCCATTGTCAACAGGAATTTTAGGGTTCACTATTGTAATTATACATATGTAATTATACACTTGTGTCAGTAAACATTGATCTCCCAATCGGCGTGGATATATTTCTGTGTTTTTTTGTGTGCGTTTTCACAACACATTATTACCTTACCCAGGCTTTGAAAAACAAAAATACAAGAAACGTTCCGGCAGCTAGTATTTTAGGCAGATTTACTGGGTCTTCTTTCATAAAATTTTCCATGACATCTTCACATTCCTGAATCACTTCATTTTTTATCACTGCCTATTTTAACACTGGAAGAAATAAAGTTTAGCTGTCATTCAAAAAGATTCCATCAGGGGGCGACATACTATGTCATAAATTACATGTTTTCCAAACCTTTTTTGGAATGATAAAAATCT
Organism: Spea hammondii; assembly: GCA_029215755.1. Lineage (NCBI taxonomy): Eukaryota > Metazoa > Chordata > Amphibia > Anura > Pelobatidae > Spea > Spea hammondii. The sequence continues at coordinate 12,125,316 of JARDYJ010000001.1, forward strand.
TGCTTTTGGTAATTCCTGAGTAACAGTTTCTTGTGACTATAAGTTTATAAATAGAATATTTTCCACACTTATTCCTTACGAAATGGAGCTTCTAAGCTAATAATACAGACAGTGACATATTTAAGTTGGGTGCTGTCCTAGGCTGTCCCCTCCCCAGCTGCTGTCTTCCATATCTCGGCACTCTCTCTCTTAAAGCTGCGCAGCGCCGGGTACTGTTTAATATGGATGCTGTGCCGACTCTGCACGGTTCTCCATAGCGTAAATGGAGCGGTTGGGGAGGACTTCCTTGTACTATCCCGGAATACACAGCTCAGTATGGGGTCAAGAGACTCTGTGTTACATGAGCCTTCTGAGTCTCAGGGATACATTGTGGAGACAATTCTACATTAAGGCTTTGAGAGCCCGCATAGCTTCAGAGCCCATAGGCCCATGCAGCGTGCCCAATGGATAATCCAGCGCTCCACACTAATATTTTAACAGTACCAAAGTTAACAGAACTGTTGAATGCTCAAATACACATATGCATGCGCACTTACACACAGATATACATATTATGGGCATTCGTATAAACATTAGACGCACATAGATACACATATACATACACACATCCACTATTTGGGACATACATTGCAGCATATATTATATTTAATATATTATAATTATAATAATTATATAATTATAAATAAGTTACTACACATAGATGCACATATACATAAAAGCATACAAATACCTGTCTCTAAACATGTATAGATTCATTCTTGCAGAGAGAAGACTTTTAAGCATATTCCGTTCCATGGAAGATAAGGTAATACACTGACATGGTTTATAAATGTTTATAAGTGTGTTGCACAGTTTATAAATGTTTTGCATATGTGTGCGTGTGTTGATGTATCGTTATCCATTACAGATGCCCCATTATTTTTGCCTGTACCATACCTCCCCTGTGTCTTTTTTTAGACTCAAGTCCCACGGAGCCTCTTTTGATGCCCCCTTTTTAGAATGTTGTCTGGGTATGAGGGTATCACAGTATTCTTCAGCCTTCAAAGTCACAATAATGTGTATAAAAAAAATAAAAAAAAAAATCGGTTTATAAAACTAATTATGCAAAATGAAATACATTCTTCTTCTAAACACCCTACTCTGTTACACAAATACATAACAATTGGTCAATATGTCACATAAAAAGTTACAGGTCTAACCAGATCCCCCAAAACTAAAGTGCCCCCCTAAGACCACTTCTCAGACTTAGCACTAGGATCAAACATTTTTTATACACAAAGTCCCCGAGCATCATTATCAACGCATGTAGCGTTTTGTGGAATATTTAACAAAAAAAAACCTATCAGTGTCGATGGTCCAGATTGTTCAAGTCACAACAAGCCAGTCACAAGAGCTCAACTGACGGACCCCTTTCGCCCCCCCGTTATGTAAAGTAAATGAGGGGAGAGCATATAGAATACGGAATACTGTTGAGTGGGTGGTAGAGATGTATCATGCAGACCTTGACATTACAGAAACTAAAGAACATATGCGTGGAATGTAATTGGCGGTGCGCCCATCCAATATTAACAGACTGATGTAGAAATAGAGAGCCAGCAATGTTTTCCAGAACGTATGGTGTCAAAAATGCTCTTTTTTTAAAAGAAGTGAAGGAATGCCAGGACTATAGTACCAATAGCCGTTAGGTGGGGTGAGTGGTCCCATGCATTGGGGACCTTGCAGTAGAATTTCGAATGTGAAGATGATTGAGTAGTTTGCTTTAACTAACTGCGGTAAGTAGTCAGGAATAAGAAAAGTAGACTATTTTTCTGGACTGCGGATATAACATGAATTTCTAGTTTAATACCCCCCTTCTGGGCTCATTTTTGGAACCTTTTCCTAAAAAAGAGTCAAATAAAGACCATCACTATTGATTGTTTTAAAGCAGGATTACTTAAGCGTCATTTAAGTTAAAGAGAATATGATGCCTAAAATATTATCACTATTAGGACTCTTAGAGGGAAGAGTTCATGCCGTTGTACAGATCACTGGTGAGACCTCACTTGGAGTATTGTGTACAGTACTGGAGACCGGATCTCCAGAAGGATATAGAAATGTTGGAGAAAGTGCAGAGAAGGGCTACTAAAATGGTTTATGGATTACAAGATAAACCTTACCAGGACAGGTTAAAGGATCTTAACCTATATAGCCTGGAAAAAAGACGTGACAGGGGGGATATGATAGAAACATTTAAATACTTAAAGGGAATCATCAAGGTAAAGGAAGTGAGTTTATTTAAAATTAAGAAAAAACTATTACAACAAGAGGATTTAGTCTTTAAATAAGAGAAGCAAAGGTGCTCGGAAGAGAAAAATGGCTGATATGATAAACTTGTATATTAATATTTTATTTTCTAACATATTACAGCGGAGCTACCCCTTTTATCAGGGAAAAGAAAAAATGTCGGTGCGCTAAGCTAGTCTCAGGCTCAAATAATACAAATGTATAATATGAGGCCTACCAAACAGTGTGAGCATGCTGCAAATACAGTGTGTTGGCTGTACAATGTATACAAAAAACAAAATACTGTCTGCGCTTCTCACCCTAATAAAGTTGGCAACAAATATATAAACATAATATAAATGAGAGGTTTTGGTTATACGAATTGGCCAAAGCATAATTAAGCTCACCCGCCACGTCAAGTCACACTCTCAATAGGGTGAGAACCTACGCTCACCTCCTACATAGTGGGCACATAAAGCAGTTTATACTGCTACCAAAACCTTATTAATGTGTTGGGGGAGGTGCAATTAAACCTCCTCCCTATTAACCCCTGGACAGCAAGCTGCAACCAGACTAATGAGGAGCCAACAACCTCAAATATGTGCAAACAGGGAAAAGAAAAAATGTCGGTGCGCTAAGCTAGTCACAGGCTCAAATAATACAAATGTATAATACGAGGCCTACCAAACAGGTGTAAGCATGCTGCAAATACAGTGTATTGGCTGTACAATGTATACAAAAAACAAAAACTGTCTGCGCTTCTCACCCTAATAAAGTTGGCAACAAAAAACAAAATATAAACATAATATAAATGAGAGGTTTTGGTTATATGAATTGGCCAAAGCATAATTAAGCTCACCCGCCACGTCAAGGCACACTCTCAATAGGGTGAGAACCTACGCTCACCTCCTACATAGTGGGCACACAAAGCAGTTTATAAACTGAAAAACGAAAAACTAAAAACAGCCAAAAAACACGTGTAAGGTGATGGTAAAAGAATAGGAACCAAAAATTACTTCTCTAATGTATCACTGCCGCAGCCCAACCAAAACGCTCCTCTCTGCTGGTTACAAAGCAGTTTATACTGCTACCAAAACCTTATTAATGTGTTGGGGGAGGTGCAATTAACCCCTTGATGACAATTGCCGGTCCGGGCACGTCACGGAATTTCAAGTCGATAACGACAAATGACGTGCCAGGACCGGCACGACATTAAACGGGTGCAGAAAGCGATCTATTTTCGCTTTCTGCACCGAAACAGCGTTGCTGTAATGCCTCGACCTCGAGGCATTCAGCAACGCCATTATCGGCACAAAGGGGCCATCTCTGGCCCCTCCCCAGGGCGTCAACATCCGCCATACTTTGTATGGCGGCGGACACCCGTTTTAAAAGCGTTTAGGAGGCGATCAACGATCGCCTCCTAAACTTAAATGGTGTCGCTGGAATGCCTCGATCAGGAGGCATCCAGCGACACCAAACACTTACCTGGGGATGGACTGTGACCACTCCGGAGAGCGGTCACAGCCGCAGCTGAGCCGGTGAGCTGGCGGTCCGGGAAAATTCAATAAAGAAAAACAATAAAGTCTAAAAAGTTCGCTAGACGGTCTCCAGACCCTCTAGAGAACTCTGGCTCCACTTGCAGGTTGAATATAGGTACTGCATTCAACCATGCAAGTCAATGGAGCTCAGCTTTCTAATCACAGTGTGATTAGAAAAAATAAATGAAAAATAAAATAAAATTAATAATAATTAGAAAAAAAATAGTAAAAAAACAGTAAAATGTAAAAATAATTTCCCACTGATGTCACTATCAGGGGAACCTTCAAGTTGAAAAAAAATGTTAAAAAAATAAAAAAAAAGGCAAAAAAAATATATATATATATAAAAAATATATTTTTGTGAGCAAGTCCTAAAATTAGCATATTAGCTTAAAACAATTCTCGCATGGAAAGAGTTAAAATACTGGCATATTAAATGCCCATGGGGTGTCTACTTTTAAAAAATGTATGATTTGATGGGGTAAATTGAATTGGCCGGGTTCAACAAGGTCCCAATTAACACGGGGGAAGGATGGCCACACATCTAATTTCCAATTAGAAAAATGCACACGTACCAAATGTGGCCTTTTAGTTCCCCCCAAAAATGACAAACCCATGCATGTGGGGTATCACTGTACTCAGGAGATGTTGCTGAACACATATTGGGGTGTCGTGTGACAGCGGCATATACCAGGAGCTGTAAATTCATACATAAAGTAGGTGTGTGTGGGAAAAATACACACACAAAAATACTACTGCAAACTTTGAAAAAATGCTGGTGGTAAAATGTGTGCATGCAAAGAGTTAAAATACCAGCATTTAAAATACCCTGGGGTGTCTAGTTTTCAAAAATATATGGTTTTGTTGGGCACACTGAAATGGCCCGGTTCAAAGATGTACCAAATAGGGCACGGGCAGTGGATCCCCAAATGCCAAAGTTCAACATTGAAAAATGTGCATGCCCCAAATGTGGCCCTTTTGCCCCCGAACAGCCAGGCAAAATCATTCATGTGGGGTATCACTGCGCTCAGGAGATGTTGCTGAACACATATTGGGGTTGTGATAGTGACATATACCAGAACCTGTTTATTTATACCTAAAGTAAAATGTGTGTGAAAAAACAAATGCAAAAAAATTACTACCATAAAGTTTGACAAAGGCTGATGGTAGAATAAGGGTTAAAATACCAGCATTTGGAATACCCTGGGCTGTCTAGTTTTCAAAAATATATGATTTGATGGGGTAAATTGCATTGGCCGGCTTCAAAGATACCCGAAATGGCACATGGGGGGAAGAATTACCAGATTTGGAAAAAATGGCTTTGAAATAGCAAAACGCTACCTGTACTTATTGCTCCATAACGTGCAGAAAAAAGCAAAAAAACATAAAAACATTGGGTATTTCTAAACTCAGGACAAATAGTAGAATCTATTTAGCAGGTTTTTTTATTACCTTTTATAGATGAGTAAAAGATTTTTCAACTAAAAGTTAGAAACAGTCATTTTTTTCTAAATTTTTCACCATATTTTATACTTTTTTTAATAGTAAACAATATGATACAATCAAAACAATGTCATCTAAAGAAAGCCCTTCTTGTCCTGAAAAAAACAATATCTAATGTGTGTTGGTTTAGTAAACGGGAAAGAAGAAAATTACAGCTAAACACGAGCAGCGCAGAAATGTTAAAACGGCCATTGTCACGAAGGGTACAAAAAGTAAAATCAGCCTTTGTCACGAAGGGGTTAAACCTCCTCCCTATTAACCCCTGGACAGCAAGCTGCAACCAGACTGATGAGGAGCCAACAACCTCAAATATGTGCAAACAGGGAAAAGAAAAAATGTCGGTGCGCTAAGCTAGTCTCAGGCTCAAATAATACAAATGTATAATATGAGGCCTACCAAACAGTGTGAGCATGCTGCAAATACAGTGTGTTGGCTGTACAATGTATACAAAAAACAAAATACTGTCTGCGAAGCGCAGACAGTATTTTGTTTTTTCTACCCCTTTTATCACCAATGGAACCAGTTGCATAGGGGATGAGGACCTGTGCCAAGTTTAAGAGATTAAGCTGTTATACTGGAGAGTCCAAGGTATGTCAGACAAATGAAATAAATAATTAAACACAGAAACACAATTTCCTCTATTTTTACTGTCTCAACATCTGGTTTAATGTCTTATTAAAACATTCCACCAAGCCATCTGTGGGTTGTATACAGATGTGCACATGGTCTTGAACTTTAAACAAATCTTCCCTTATACGTCACCTAAACATAGCCAGTTCTGTTAAATTCCCTTCGGGCGCCCTGCTTACCCTATGAAACACGTCAATTACTAAAGGTGTTATATACTAATTGTTTTGTCCTGTCTACCCTTTGTACAACGCTGCGGAATCTGATAGCGCTATATAAAAGAATAAATAATAATAATATAAAGAACAATAAGGTCTTAGCAACTTAGACTGCAAAGGTAAGGAAAGACAGAGCAGAACCAGTTCATTTTGCTTTGAAAACGCCAATGCCACATGCAGGGCTGGGGATGATGAGGCAGGCATGGCAGTTTAAGGCTGGTGGCCACCAATGACCTAAGTGTGGCTACCTGCTGGATATGAAAGGGCACACGCCATGTTTTTATGCTCGCTCAGCGTGCAGCTGGGCATGGTGGGCGCTAACTGTAGCACCCAATCTGCATTTGGAATGGCAGACTAGGACTATATGGAGCGATGTTGGACCGTGGCCCACTGGTCATTTGTCACATGGCCATTCTGAGCCTGACCACATGTGAAAAATTTGTATTATAATATTACATTTCAGTTTGAATTTAGGGAACATGATAATTTATACGTAACTAAGCACTGCGCGGACAAAATGTGGGTCAGTAGTTACACCTTCTTCTTTTGTTCTTGTTTTGTTGAGTCATATAAGCTACTCATTAAAACCTCTTCATGACAATGTACTCGCTATAATGGGTCATTGATTAAACGCCAAAACAGAAAATGCAACCAAAAAAGTAAAATAACTTTTTTTCTGTGCCATAGTTACATAGTTATATAGGCTGAAAAATGTCAGCCTTTCCTATATCTGTTAATTTGTTGCCATGTATTCATTCGTTTGAGCTTAAGCTTTGTGTGCACATTAAAAACATTTTTATTATACTTTCCAAACAAACATTTTTTTTTGTTACATCACATAATGCCGGTACTTAATGCATAGTGATGAGTATCACCGATCGCTGTGGGACGGCTGTTTCTGGATGTCTGGGGACTGGTCAGATCCGTACAATCCCCATTAGTTCTGCGCATGTCCATACTTATACAGCAAATCACATGCATGGTAAGCATCCGATGCCTAAAGCAATGTCTTTGCCAGCATTCTCTACCCCTCTCCTCAGTCTGATTGTCAGTAGGAAAGAGACAAAGACAGTGTTGCTCAGTAGCCACAGTTGCCACAATTCAGCCAAAGTTGGTAGGGAAATACCTGCACAAACAGAGCTAGAATTAACCTTATGAAATAGGCTAGAGTTCATAAACTTAAACTTTTGCTGCGTGCATTTTTTTCACTATTAATTCCCCAGACCCAGCATTTCCAATACGAAAGAAATTAAAGCTAGCAAAAAATTATGCGCACCTTCTAATATTCACTAGACTTGTGCATTCGTCTTCGGGCGAACATGAAAACGAGCACGAAGAGGCCGTTTTTTTGTTCGTTCCGAAGGAACGTAGAACAGAATACAGTGCCGGCAAACCGTAGGCGAAGACGAAGACTCACAATCACGAAGAATCGAAGATTCTTCGTGATCGTCTTCGTTTTTGCCGCGCAACCGCCAAAATTTCAAACAGGAGTGAGCTGATCCTCGTCTGTCCAATCAGCTCACTCTTGTGACGTAACGCTAAGGGTCTCGTCCAATGCCTGTGCTGCTGTTTTTTGAATTCTGAAGGCGCCTTTATAAGACCAGAGCTTGCCTGAGAGATCCATTCATTTTTCGCTGTGACTGCTTTGGCAACACTGCTGTGCTGCATCCGAGCGTTACAGAGAGAGATTGTTCTGTTCTGTGTGAGACTGGTAAGCCTTAGCCTGCCATTTCTCACTGTGTACTTCATCCTCACTTCAGTGCTACTTAATTAATATATTTAATAATAATAATTTGATTAATTTAATTTTTTTAAAATTAATTTGTCATCAACTTTAGTGTAAGTGCTGTTGAGTTGACAGTGCACCCAGTGCCTCAGTGCCCTGGGCTGGCACTAGTGCCTATTGCCTGTCCTGCTTAAATAAATTAAATAGAATTTATAAATTACAATTTAATAGAATCTATAATTTAATAGTTCATTATAATATTATATATATATATATATATATTTGTCAGTCATATATATATATATATACTATAGTATACTAGTGTAGAGTGTACTGTAGACATTCATCTACTAGTGTCTAATTTAAAATCAGTAATATTAATTAATATAATTAATAATTGAATTCATTATAAAATTATATATATATTTGTCAGTTATAGTTAGTAATAGTATACTAGTGTAGAGTGTACTGTAGACATTCAGAACATCTACTAGTGTCTAATCTAAAATCAGTAATATCAATAATTCTCTAATTCTTTCTTATCTTAATAGTTAATTAAATTAGCTATAAATAAAAGTAATAATATTAATTAATTACTACTAGCGTATAGTTCAGCTAATCTTATTAGTACTGGTGCTGCAGCTCTATAGTTTGTGCTTTGTTTTAGCAACAGTAAGAGACCAAGTCAATTTTTCTTAATTAATCTTTCATTTTATTTCATTTGTTTTGCTCACCTCAGTCCATCAGTGAAGTGAACTTGTTGGGCTAGTGAGTGCAGCCGCATAAGTGCTGTGTTTTTTTTTGATCAGCAAGCAGTGACGTTAACTGTTTTGCAAAGATTTTCTCATTTATTTTACATTTTATTTCAATTTTATTAAAAGTACCCTTAGTGTTTTGCTCACCTCAGTCCATCAGTGAAGTGAACTTGTTGGGCTAGTGAGTGCAGCAAGCAGTGAAGATAACTGTTTTGCTGTGACATTTTATTTTATTTCTAATTCTTTTCAAGAAAAATTGACTGTGACGAGCTGTACTAAGCAAAGCTTCAAGCTACTAGCTGTAGTACTAAAATAATTCTAATCTTCTTTAATCTTAATCTATAATATATTATAAATAATAATATTCTAATTCATAATCTATAATATAAGTAATTCTAATTCTAAATTCTAATTCATAATCTATATTCTTCTATCTATAATACATAATATATAAGTAAATTAGTTCTAATCTATTAATATTATATAACTGAATATTAATTAATAAATCATATACTGAATCTGATTTAACCTCACTTTAGCTTAGTGGGTTTGAGAGCGTCTGCCTAGAGGTAGACTTATAGTAAGGAAATATAGCTTTAGGCTAGCATAGTGGTAGGCTAAGCTCTTAGGTCCGTGTAAATTCAAATTAAAAATAAAATACTGCTAGTTATTAAATAGTTAATCTTGAGTTAATAATTTCAATAACTTTAGGATTTTGGCAGATTGCACACAGCACAGTGCAGTAGTGCATAGTTTTACTTTTTAAGCAGTAGCACTGAAGAGAACTTCCTCTAATTTTTTTGTCTTTAATTCGTTTTTCCTTTTTTTTATTTTTATTTTTTTTTTTTTTTTTTTATAGTTTTTTAAACACTACACTACACTACACTACACTACACTACACACACAACACAAAATTTGAAATGGATCCTCCTTTTGGGACTAAGGAGGGACAAGCTCCATCTACCACCACCACCACCACCACCAGCACCACCACCAGCACCACCACCAGCTCTAAAATGCAGCCTTTGCGTCAGTCTAGTCGGCCAAGTAGGCCAAGCTCTCGCTTATCATTTGGGGAAGCATTGCTTGAAGGATCATCAAGTAAAGGAAAGGCACCAAAAGCAGGCAGTAGTAGTGCGGCTAGGCCCACAAGCTCTATGGTTTTTTACGGAAAGCCTAAAGCACCAGAAGCACGTTCAAAGTTAAAGGGTAGCACAAGTAGTACCAGCCCAGTGACTAAAAAGAAGTGCCTTTTGCCCCAAGCAGCATCTTCCCCATCCACCAGCAGCATGCAAGGTACCAAGCAGAGCCAAATTAGCAGCAAGACTCAGAGGGGTCCCAAACCAAAGCGATCTCATTCCTTTGTAGGGAAAACCACCACCACCACCACCCCCGCCTCTACCACCACTAGTGCTGCGCCTACTGTTCCCACTGGTACCGCCACGCCATGTCCTCCTAGTACCTCTAGCAAGCCACCAAGTCCTTACAAAATTTTTGTAAAGACAGTTAGAGAGAGGGCTACACATAGTGGAACTCCACCTAGCGAGGTAGCAGAGGAGCCTGAGACTGAGAGGCCAAGTGCAGAGTCTATTCTTCCTGCTCGCACTACTACTAGTCACGAGTCTCACGACGATATCAGTCTTAGCTCCAGCCTAGCAGGAATTCCATTCGATCTGGCTAATGAAGAGCTAGACTATGAGCCAGAGGAAGTAGAGGAGATGAGTGGTCAGGAATCAGATTCCTCAGGGAGCAGTGTCCAAATGACTAGTGCACAATTTTCCCCTGAGCCTCCACCTTCTCCGCTACGATCATCACCATCACCACCACCAGCAGCAGCAGCAAAACCTAGCAAATCTAAAGCAATTAGCAGTCCCACTATGGCCAGTACTGTTACCACCAGTCCCACCACCACTAGTTCTGCCTCTGTTCATCCACCCCGAGCAGTAAGAGCAGCACCCAAGGCACACTCCAAGGCTATGCGCGCCCCAATTTGGGAGCACTTTGAAAATGTTGAAGAAGGGCGCTATGGAAAGTGCAAACATTGTGGGAAGCTAATAAGCAGAGGGAAAGTGTCTGGCCATTTTACCAGTGCTAGCATGAAGCATCACCTCAGCACTCAACACAACGCTGTGCTATTGGGGAAAGATGCAGAGGTAAAACTTAGTGCAGGCAGCATAGCTGGTGGCCGTGGAAAAACCCCAACAGCTTCTTCTTCTGAGCCAATAGCAGCAGCAGCAGCAGCAGCAGCAACTAGTGCTGGCAGCCAGAGACCAAGGCAGGTTGGAGCACTGCATGCCCAGCCCACCCTGGAAGAATTTGGGGCATTCCACTCCAAGAGAACGATGCCCAAACAGCAGGCCAATAAAGTAACGCGACTTATTGGTCAGTTCATTGCTGTTGGAGGGGCATCCTTCTCCATGATTGAAGGGGAGCCTTTCAAACAATTGATGGCGGCTGTGGCTCCACAATACACAGTTCCGTCACGTTCCACTTTCAGCAGGAACATTGTCCCCTCGCTGTATCGGTCCTGTGTTGCAGCAGTGAAAGAGGAGCTTTCCAAGGCTGCTGGTCAGTGTGTTCATTTCACTACAGATTTGTGGAGTGCACCTAGCGCCCAGCATGCCTTTCTTTCTTTGACAGCACACTGGTGGCAGCCCGGTGTGTCTAAGGAAGTTGCTGCAGCAGGCTACCGATCATTCCTTCTCCATGCAGAAGTGATGGATGAAAAGCACACTTCCCAAAATATTCTGCATGCGATTAGGAAAATGTTTAGCCTTTGGGTGGGAGCAGAGGCGGGCACCAATGTTGAAGTTGGTTTTGTGGTAACTGACGGAGGTGCCAATATGGTGAAAGCGCTGCGAGATGGTCATATTGTTGGTGTGCGCTGTGCAGCCCACATCATCCATCTTGTAGTGAAGGCAGCAATGTCAGAAGGAACTAATGTGGCAGCAGTAGTTCTGTCCCGCTGCAGAAAGATCGCTGGGCACTTTCACCATAGTGTTAAGGCTAGCCAACTTTTGAGGGAAGAGCAGGCGAGGTCAGGTCTTCCCGTACACTGCCTACGTCAGGATGTCAGTACACGGTGGAACTCCACGTTAGACATGCTAGAGAGGATTTTGGAGCAGCAGAGGGCAATCCATAATCTTGCCTCAGAGCACAATATTGGGATTACCTCTCCATTGAATAGGGAGGATTGGACAGTGATCGCCCAGCTAGTGGCAGTCCTTAAACCATTCAGGGATGCCACAGAAAATTTAAGCTCAAACACTGCCAGTCTGGCCCAGGTAATCCCTGTGTTCTCCCATCTAGGCAGCAAGATGGATGTGTTCCTTGGAAACCGTGAGGCTGTTCAAGGTGGCACTCTACATCCTGACGTAGCAGCCATAGTCAGGAAGCTGAAGGATCTGCTAAAAGTACACCTTCGCAAGCGAATGGAAGAGAGTCCCGAAATGATGCTAGCGTGCCTTTGTGATCCAAGAATTAAGGGAAAGCTAGCTTTGAAATTCAATGTTCTCAGTAGCTACCGGGAGCAATTGGTCAACAAGGTGCGTGACTGGCAGCGTAAAATGGGAATGCTGTCCGAGGAGGGTGAGGTGCAGGAGGAGGAAGAGATGATGTGGTCTGCTACCCCTAGCAGCAGCATCAGCAGCAGTGCCACAAGCAGCACAACACAGCTGAGTGGAGCAGCTGCGTTTTGGGAAGAGGCACTTGGCAGTATAGTTGGACCATCTGACAGAGCTAGCAGCAGAAAGGAGAGTAGTGCTGCTGAAATGGTCAAACTTTACCTCTGTGAAGTTCCTTCTGCTCCTAATGTTGATCCTCTTAGCTACTGGGATGAAAAGAAGAGTGTGTGGCCTGCACTCTCATGGGTTGCGCAGCAGCTTCTATCATGTCCGCCAACCACTGTTCAAAGTGAGCGCGTGTTTTCTATGACTGGAAACATACTGAGTCCACAGCGCTCACGCATGGCACCTCATCTGATGGAGCAGATTGCCTTTCTTAAATTCAATCTGCCCAAATTGGGTTACCCAGCTCTTAGCTTGGAAAGTTAAATTTTTTCTCTCTAATGTTTAAGGTAGTTTCTCCCCCTGGTTGCACTTGCTGCGGTGTGGCAATGCCTGCTACCTCCGCTGGTGTAGCCAATTTACGCTAGGGCCTAGTGTCTGAGCTCTGTAAGTCCGCTCCCAAACGCCTAGGACTGACAGTCTTTGGATGCTTTGCCCTGGGGTGAAACAGGTGAGTGGGTCGTCAATTGCCCACTCATTCACCTTTTTCCGTTTCCAACGCTGCTGCTGGTGGTGGTGCCAGTATCTTTTGCCAGTTCGCTTCCTGGCTGAAATCATGCCTCAGATGTCCCTAATGGAAAGGGTAGTTTCTCCCCCCTGGTTGCACTTGCTGCGGTGTGGCAACGCCTGCTACCTCCGCCGGTGTAGCTAGCTTATGCTAGGGCCTTGTGTCTGAGTTCTGTAGGTCTGCTCCCAAACGCCAAGGACTGACAGTGCTTGGATGCTTTGCCCTGGGGTGAAACAGGTGAGCGGGTCGTCAATTGCCCACTCATTCGCCTTTCCCAATTCTGCTGCTGCTGGTGGTGGTGCCAGTGTCTCTCTTCAATGCCAGTTCGCTTCCTGGCTAGTGTCATGCCTCGAATGTCCCTGATGGTAAGGGTAGTTTCTCCCCCCTGGTTGCACTTGCTGCGGTGTGGCAACGCCTGCTACCTCCGCCGGTGTAGCCAGCTTACGCTAGGGCCTTGTGTCTGAGTTCTGTAGGTCTGCTCCCAAACGCCAAGGACTGACAGTGCTTGGATGCTTTGCCCTGGGGTGAAACAGGTGAGCGGGTCGTCAATTGCCCACTCATTCGCCTTTCCCAATTCTGCTGCTGCTGGTGGTGGTGCCAGTGTCTCTCTTCAATGCCAGTTCGCTTCCTGGCTAGTGTCATGCCTCGAATGTCCCTGATGGTAAGGGTAGTTTCTCCCCCCTGGTTGCACTTGTTGCGGTGTGGCAACGCCTGCTACCTCCGCCGGTGTAGCCAGCTTACGCTAGGGCCTTGTGTCTGAGTTCTGGAAGTCTGCTCCCAAACGCCAAGGACTGACAGTTTTTGGATGCTTTGCCCTGGGGTGAAACAGGTGAGCGGGTCGTCAATTGCCCACTCATTCGCCTTTTCCAATGCTGCTGCTGCTGCTGCTGGTGGTGGTGCCAGTGTCTCTTCTCTGCCAGTTCGCTTCCTGGCTAGTGACATGCCTCAAATGTCCCTTATGGTAAGGGCAGTTTCTCCCCCCTGGTTGCACTTGCTGCGGTGTGGCAACGCCTGCTACCTCCGCCAATGTAGCCAGCTTACGCTAGGGCCTTGTGTCTGAGCTCTGGAAGTCCGCTCCCAAACGCCAAGGACTGACAGTGTTTGGATGCTTTGCTCTGGGGTGAAACAGGTGAGTGGGTCGCCAATTGCCCACTCATTCGCCTTTCCCAATTCTGCTGCTGCTGCTGCTGGTGGTGGTGCCAGTGTCTCTTCGATGCCAGTTCGCTTCCTGGCTAGTGTCATGAATCAAATGTCCCTAATGGTAAGGGCAGTTTCTCCCCCCTGGCTGCCTCTGTCTGCGGTGTGGCAACGCCTGCTACCTCCGCCGGAGTGGCCAGCTTACGCTAGGGCCTTGTGTCTGAGCTCTGGAAGTCTGCTGCCAAACGTCTAAGACTGACAGTGTTTGGGTGCTTTGCCCTGGGGTGAAACAGGTGAGCGGGTCGCCAATTGCCCTCTCATTCGCCTTTCCAATTTTTCAATGCTGCTGGTGGTGGTGGTGGTGGTGGTGGTGCCAGCATCTCTTCTCTGCCAGTTCGCTTCCTGGCTAGAGTCATGCCCAAAATGTCCCTAATTGTAAGGGCAGTTTCTCCCCCCTGGCTGCCTCTGTCTGCGGTGTGGCAACGCCTGCTACCTCCGCCGGAGTGGCCAGCTTACGCTAGGGCCTTGTGTCTGAGCTCTGGAAGTCTGCTGCCAAACGTCTAAGACTGACAGTGTTTGGGTGCTTTGCCCTGGGGTGAAACAGGTGAGTGGGTCGCCAATTGCCCACTCATTCGCCTTTTCAATGCTGCTGCTGGTGGTGGTGCCAGCATCTCTTCTCTGCCAGTTCGCTTCCTGGCTAGAGTCATGCCCAAAATGTCCCTAATGGTAAGGGCAGTTTCTCCCCCCTGGCTGCCTCTGTTTGCGGTGTGGCAACGCCTGCTACCTCCGCCGGAGTGGCCAGCTTACGCTAGGGCCTTGTGTCTGAGCTCTGGAAGTCTGCTGCCAAACGTCTAAGACTGACAGTGTTTGGGTGCTTTGCCCTGGGGTGAAACAGGTGAGCGGGTCGCCAATTGCCCACTCATTTGCCTTTCCCATTTCCTTTTCCATTTCATTATTTTCCTTCTGATACACAACCAACCAAACATAACACACACAATAACACATATAACACATATAACACACAGTGACATCACACATAACACACATACACACACACTTACAATGCACAAAACACAAGGACCTTTTCCTTGTTATTTGCCCTGGCCTTCACTCACTAATAGCATTACATTAACACTATAACTCACACTTCACCCTATAACATTTTTCCATCCACATACCTGCCAACAGACCCAACTTTTTCAGGGACAGTCCTGCTTTTTTCCAGTCCTGTCCCATCTAATTTAGCTAAACTAGGTATGCAAAATGCAAATACACATAGGTAGTTATAGCTCGGTAGGTAACGCTACTATAAACATTTAATAAATATAATCAAGTACTAAATAATAAATCTAACTTTAAAATACATTTAAATAAACCCCTATTTTTTTTTAAAAAAAAACATTAAAATTAAATTATTATTATTTAGACATAATCCATCTTTAACCAAACCAGTGCACTGCTACTAATCTTAAACATAACCGTACATTAACCCTAAGCTATTTTTTAGTTCTTGTCCAACATTTTTCCATCAGCATACCTGCCAACACACCCAAGATTTTGGTGGACAGTCCTGCTATTTTCCAGTCCTGTCCAATAAGTAAGTTGGGTTGTTGCAAAGTATGCCATTGTAAATAGGTAGCAAATGTTAGGCATGTAAAGTGGTCCAAAATCAATTTAAAAATGTAAAATATTCCCTATTCTTTTATTAAACATCTATGGACAGTACACCTCGGTATGTGTGTGCAACTCTATTGGTCGTTTCGGCAGGGGGCTCGCCTGCCATCAACGAATGAAGTGCATTCTGCAGTTCTGCAATTCACTCGTTGATGCCAGACCAGCCCCCTGCCGAAACGACCAATAGAGCTGCACACACGTACCTTCAAGGCAGCTGCTGCTGCTGTGATGTGTTATTAACCCCGTATTAACCCCTGCTAGGCAACCAGGAGGAAAACGAAGATTAAACGAGCACGAAGAATGTCCGCGAATATTCGCCCGAAGAGAAGACAGGAACGGGCGAATATTCGCGGAATACGAAGATTTTTTTTTCCCCGAAGACGAGCACGAAGACGAACACGAAGAGCCCCCTGGTGCCCAAGTCTAATATTCACCTGTAAACGTCACCGATACCCTGTCTCTAAGTGGTTAATGTGTTGCAATCAATATAATGTCCCTCTATATTGCGTACACTATTGTTTGCTTCGCTGATCGCTCATCCACCTCTTACCCGATCACTTGATTGGAAATCTACCCGCTCCAGACACACTGGAATTGTTGTTTTAAATAATAAATACGTCTAAAGATTCATGAATGATTAGGACAAAATAATCCAAACAGTAAAATGCAGAAACTGGCAGGAAGACGGCTGGATTTTGGCACATCTAGTCATATCAGACCAATGTGTTCCACTTTGTTTACAGATGCGCAGTAAAATCTATTGACTTGTGTTTCATAGCATCCGCAGGGCCTGGAATATTCAACACAGAGATCACACACGGAAATTCTAGCAATAACTCCCGAAAAGTATCAAAGAGATTGCTCACAAGGGAACATTTTAACATGTCATAGACTTTACAATGTAGCAACTAATTTTAGTAGACTCTATGGCTCTTCTTCACAGCCTCTGCCGCTAGACACAGCCCAGTATTCAAACAAGAGTCGGTAATATTCCAGGGGGGGGGAATTTCCAGCCTCATCTATCTATGTAGAGCTCCCCCCCCCGCTCCTTATTACCAGTTCCCCGACTCTTTGTGAGCTCCACGAGTCTGAAATATGACCTGTAGAGCTCCAAGACTCAGGTATCCAGAGACACAAAGTGAGGTGGGGTGCTGTGCTCTCCTGTGGTCAATGCCCTTAAATATCTCAGCACGCAGGTATGTGCTTCAAATAAAGTATCTTAGTAAATGTTCTGAACACATTTTAAATAATTACATATTATGAAGCCAAATTAAATAGGGAAATAAATAACATTTTACTGTCCTCTCCCTTTTATTATAGGCTATGAGCAACTACTAATGGACATGGCGTACTGGCGTGTAATGTGTTTTTATTATTGCTTTAGGAACTCCCTTGGTCAACACAGATAGACTATAGCCACGGCTACCCAACTCCAGTTCTCGAGGGCCTCAATAACACAGAATACATGGGCTGTTTGTGGCCCGAGAGGACTGAAGGTGGGCAGCCATGGACTATACTGTCCAATAAAGTATTCCTGGGTGTTCAGACAGCTCCTTGCACCTATTCAAAAGGGTAGCTTCTGCAGCAAAGCTGCATCTTTTGTGTCAGGTAAGTGCTTTATTTTGATTTGCTTGTTTTCGAAGAATGCATTTTAAAGTATCCACGGGGTATGTTAATATAGTGGGGGTGCCTTTAGTAATGAGTATACTGCCCTCACTGGGTAACTCAGTATAATCAATACACTATTGACCAAAGGGCATAAGATGTTTAAGACGGATCGCATTACCCCCTTCCTGGTAAACTTGGATCATCTAGATCTAGCACATCGTCTTAATGGGAAGGGAAGTAGGCCTTGTGGATGTAAACTCTATAGTGTCCCTTTTTTTTCAATGGTAACTACAGGACTACCAAAAAATGTTTTCAAGTTTTAAAATCATTTATTCCATTACATTTTATTTATAGAGCACCGGTGGATTCTGTAGCGCTGTTACAAAAATGAAGGCCAAACTAACAACATTGTATCTGACAATACATAAAATGCCGTTAACACATGTTAATGCAAACTGGTACACAAGGAGATGTGAGCTCTTGCAAACTTACAATGTATTATAAGGCTGAGGGGAATGAGACAGAAGGAGAGATGATTAGATTGTAGTGAGTGTGGAGAGTTAATGGTGAGGAGATCTTGTAGGTAGGGAGAACAAAGTTCGGATTGCAGATTGTGGGTTTGAAGAGGACAAGTTGTTAGCTTCTCTTTAATGATTGTTTAAAGTTAGAATAAGGAGGGAAGTACACAAATTCAGGATCCTAGATATTTAGGTGATAATGGTTGAAGAGAGGCACAAGTCATGGGCAGAGCAAAGAAAATATCTGGAGAACAGAGCTGAGACATTTGGGATGCAGAGAACTTGGTCTGTTTAGTAGATTATGCAATTTTCAATACACACTAGAAACAGTGTCCCAGTATACACACCAAAACATACATTCATCTGTATTCAGGGTCCATTAACCCCTTAAGGTACCTTTTGTACCATTGGGACCGAGGCTGTTTTAACACTTTTGCGGTGTTCGTGTTTAGATGTAATTTTCTCTTTACTCATTTAGTGAACCCACACAAATTATATGTTGTTTTTTTCAGGACAAGAAGGGCTTTCTTCAGATACCATTGTTTTAATCATATTATCTAATTTCCCATAAAAAAAATAATAAAATATGATGAAAAATGTAAAAAAAACCCACATTTTCTGACTTTTACCCCAAAAATCTTTTACTCATCCAAAAAAGCTAATGAAAAAACCTACTAAATATATTCTACTATTTGTCCTGAGTTTAGAAATACCCAATATTTTTATGTTTTTTTGCTTTTTTCTGCACGTTATGGAGCATTAAGTACAGGTAGCGTTTTGCTATTTCAAAACCATTTTTTCCAAATCTGGTAATTCTTCCCCCCATGTGCCATTTCGGGTATCTTTGAAGCCGGCCAATGCAATTTACCCCATCAAATCATATATTTTTGAAAACTAGACACCCCAAGGTATTTCAAATGCTAGAATTTTAACTCTTTCCATGCACTAATTCTACCACCAGTCTTTGTCAAACTTTGTGGCAGTAATTTATTTTGTTTTTTTTATCTCTGGAGCGGTCACAGCCCGCCCTGTGGTAAGTATTTGGTGTCGCTGGATGTCTCCTGATCGAGGCATTCCAGCGACACCATTGAAGTTTAGGAGGTGATCGTTGATCGCCTCCTAAACGCTTTTAAAACGGGCGTCCGCCGCCATACAATGTATGGCGGATGTTGACGCCCCGGGGAGGGGCCAGAGATGGCCCATCATGCCGATCTCGGTGTTGCTGAATGCCTCGACATCGAGGCATTACAGTAACACTGTTTAAGCTTAGAAAGTGATCGTTGATCACTTTCTAAGCTTGTTTAAGTCTGATGACGTGTCAGGCACGTCATAGGTCGTTAAGTGACCATTTTGCATGACGTGCCTGACCCGGCAATGGACGTTAAGGGGTTAATAGATATGTACTCTCATTTTCAGTTGAAACCTGAAAAACTGTTTAAATCATAAAGCTTACGCTTTTTGTATTTGATGGCAGGACAATAAGAGCCCTGTACTGCACAATGTCCCACATACGCCACATTTCAAGACAAAAGATCTAAAACAGAGAGCACGCGGGAGTCCAGTTCTCTTCCAGTTGCTTCTTGGACCTCCAACTATTTAGAACAGATGTGAAAGTGACGTATTTATTGCATTTAAGTAAACAAACATTTCCAGAAAAGCACTCAGAGTATTTCATACTGTGTGTTTATATCACTGTAGATAAATAAATATAAGTACATATATGTTATTAGTAAGAAGAGTTTTCTATTCAGAATAACACAGAGAATTGAAGAGAACAAAATGTGAATAATAATAAATGATAATCATTTGATTTGAGTACTGCCAGCTTATGGAATTCTAAACATCCCAACACAAAACTAAGGTCTGAAATAATACAGTTAAAGTTTAGTTTGTGGCATTTTTTAGGCACATCAGAGGTTAAGCAACATCACACTTGAGTCCAACTACATAAATTGTTCCCATGCCCTAGTTACAGTAGTAAACTACTCATCATTGTATGCATAGCCACCAAGATAATAATAGCTCAAAATTGGCGAAATCCTAATTATCAGACGCTCCAAGAAGTGATCACACTTATAAAAGATTAATGTCACTCAGAAAAATATTTCTCCATTCTATAAACCAACCAGAAAAAATCCATTAAATGTGAGACCTTTGGTTGATCTTTGTCCACATAAAAAGTTATTATGTGGCATAAACCCGGACAAACCAGTGTTGGAAATAGTTGCTATGGTTATACAGAACTAATATTGGTTAAAAATTGGTTTTCCTTTTTCCTCTCTTTTTCTTCTTCTCCCTTATCTGACCTGTTCTCTCATTGTTCCTCCTTTCTCCTCCGATACATTACCTTTATATTCAGATGGAATATTGAAATACTGTAGATGTTATGGTGGAATGTATTGGAATGTAACTTTGTATTATCTACTGTATTCCTTTTTGTACTGTTTCCTATTTTGGTTTCTGTATTCTTAAATAAATATTGTCGCCTACCTGATTTGTTAAACTCTGATAAAAAAAAAAAGACCTCTCACCCAGTGTTCCCTCTAAGCTGTGCGCTTGTGCGCGTGCACATAGCTTTTTTAGAGAGCGCAGACATCCAAAAATTGTGCGCACAACAGTTTTTCCCAAAAAAAGAAAAAAATAATCATTTTTTTGAAACTATGCGACGCGGATATTGTGCGCACCAAATTTTTGCTCTGTGAAAATTTTTGCACAAGAGAAATTTTCTGCGCACACCAAGAAACATTAGATGGAACATTGCTCTCACCTATCATATGCAATGAAACATGGACTTTGTATGTGTATAGTGTCTTATTCCGGGATGGTTTAAAATCTCAGTTCTCAGCGATAGAGAAAAAAACAGACTCAAAGATAATTCCTTAAGGTGAAAAAAACATTAATTACATACATTACCTTTATAATATTACATACACCAGAAATGCTGGTGCTGGAGTGTACCTTTAATGGCAATAAACCAAGTTAAAGCAATATTAGGTAACTGAAAGTGTAATTTATGCAGTCATCTATGCAAAGGTCATCCTAATCTCTGTTCCCCCCTTAGTCCAAGAAAAAATGTGCACTGAGATTCCTTCCAGAAATCTGGCCAGTTTACGCTAGGAGACTTGAATTCGCTGCCTGAGCAAATAAAGATTTTGGCCAAGTCTGAAGGGACTTGGTGATTATCTGACTCCACCACAGCAATCTCCTGACTGACCGATGGGAAAAGGTTACAAAATAAAATAAACATAACGCCGAAGTACGATTTGAAACACAACGTTATTTACAAATTGTGTAACATTACATAACACACAGTTCCTGCCATGGTGGGAATGCCACAGCTAATTAGTTTGGGTACATTTACCTTGTCTCTGCCAAGGCATTCCAAATATACCTAATACTAAAGAGTTTAAAACGCTCCTTCTCTTGGCAGTAAAGAAATACCAGCCATGTGGGCACCTACACTACATAGACAAAAGTATTGGGACACCTGAGCATTACAGGGACTTTTATGACATTGCATTATAAATACAGAGACATTAATATGTAGTTGTTCCTCCCTGTGTAGCTATAACAGCTTCCGCTCTTCTGGGAAGGATTTCCATAGGATTTTGGAGTGTTTGTGTGGGTGTTTTTAGGTAAATAATAGTTTATTGCATTTTAAGGTATAATTAACATAAGAACAATGGGAAGGAACAGAAGAGAAAAGGAGCCAAATCGGACATGACGAAAACGCGCGTACATAAATCAGATTGGAGTCAGGTAGTGCATGTGTAGCGAGACTTTACAACGACCACTCCTCACCGGTTACCCATATAATAGATGGCGTGAAGCAACGCGGAGCGGCTAGTCAATGACTACTGGGTCTAAGATTATAGTCGCTACCACCATGCCAATCAGACGCAAGCACATGAAGACAGACAAAGCCAACACATACAGTGGAAGGGAATAGGACAAAGATATGGGGGGGGGAATATATACCGTATTGGCTCGAATATAGGCCGCACTTTTTCCCCCCACTTTAAGTCTTTAAAGTGGGGGTGCGGCCTATATTCGGGGTCTAGCGCCCGACGGCCGGGACATGCAGTCCCGGGCGCCGGGCAGGCAGCGGGGTTAGGATACAGATCCCCCGCAGCGGTGCAGGGGACCTGCATCCTACTCTCGGATGTGCTCAGACAGCCTCCCCTGCCAGCACTTCCCACGGGGGGAGTGCCGGCACGGGAGATTGTCCAAGCGCATTGCGCAGACGTTAACCGGCAGCGGCGATGAGCGCGAACGACCTCCGCTGCCGGCACGTCTGCTCGATGTGCTTAAAGCACATCTTGCAGACGTGCCGGCAGCGGAGGTTGTTTCTGCTCGCATCGCCGCTGCCGGTGAACGTCTGCGTAAACAATCTTCCTTGCAGGTACGTCCCACGGCGGAAGTGCCGGCACCAGAAGTTGAAGTGTTGTGTAGATGTCCCCCGCCGGTCCTGCAAGACCCCGTGGAGTCTGCACCGGTAAGTCTGGTGGAGGGGGGGACATCTTGGGGACAGAGTGGCAGCATATCTGGGGGGGGTAGAGTGGCAGCATATCTCGGGGGGGATAGAGTGGCAGCATATCTCGGGGGGGTAGAAACCTTTTTCATTAAAAAAAGCACCTAACTTTTAGGGTGCGACCTATATGCGGGTGCGGCCTATATCCGAGCAAATACGGTATATATAAAAAGGGGGGAGGGGGGGACTAGAAGTGGACCAGTAAAGAACAGGAGGCTGCCAGCGTCGAGTTCACTGCCGAAGCAGTGACGCTAGCAAGGGAGAGGATTCTAAAGACAGCCAGCACGCCCATACTCCAGTGTATGCCTTCATCCTATCGGAGGCCAGGTGGATCAACTCCTCCATGCCCCGAATTTCTTCCACCCGGGAGACCCAATGACGCAGCGAGGGAACCTCAACTCGCCGCCAATATAGCAGTATAAGACTGCAAGCGGTGTTGAGAAGATGGCAAAGAAGCGAGTGTTTCATTGCTCCCAAGGACTTCTCCGAGTGAAGGAGGAGACCAAAACCCGGGGTTGGCCGGATCGGCTCACCCGAGACCTCCTCCAAGCAACGAAAGACACCATCCCAAAAAAGCCGTAAAGCGTGCACGACTCCACCACACGTGTAGGTAAGTGCCCCTCTCCTCTCCACATCGCCAGCAGGTCGGATCACTCCCTGGTCGTATATTACTAATCGCCACCGGAGTCATATACCACCTTGTCAGTATCTTATAAGCAGTTTCCTGATAGCATGAGGCAATTGAACATTTGTGGGTTAATACACATATCTTCTCCCACTGCTGTGCAGACAGGGTGTCCCCGAGCTCGTCCTCCCACCTCCCCATAAATGCCGGTGGTGTCAAAGACTCCCTCTCCAGGAGCAAGCCATAGATTATAGAAATTCCACCCCTGGGGAGACGATCCCGCAGGACAAGCTGCTCGAACGGGGTCGGGCTCCTAGTAAGGTGGTGCTTGCCAGGAAGTGTGACAACGTATCGCGAAATCTGGGTGTACCGGAAGCGCTGCAGCAACGTACCACGGGCTGAGGGTACCCCCTGCTCGAAACCTGCGGAACAGTAGCGTCGGGTGCCAGCCCCAGAGAGACAAGAAAACCCCTCTCCAAACCCGGGGTAAAATCTGGGTTACCAGCTATAGGAGTTAACGGCGATGGAAAAGAGGAGAGTGTGCCCTCGTTGCGCCTCCTCTGCCAAATCCCCCAGGAAGCTTTGACAAATGGATTTGAGCTAAGGGTGAACTGGAGAACCTCGGGCCGAAGCCCCATGCAACTAGAAAGGGGAATCCGCGAGCCGAACTGCTCCATCTCAACTTTGTGGGTGTTTTTACCCGCAATCTCCATTCCAGTTCATCCCAAAGGTGTTCGATAGGGTTGAGGTCAGGGTCAGTCAAGTTCTTCCACCAAAACATGTCTGGGGCACAGTCATGCTGGAATAGAAAGTGGTCTTCACAAAATGTTCCCAAAAAGTTGGAAGCTTAGCATTGTCCAAAATTTCTTAGTATGCTGAAACATTAACATTATCCATCACTGGAACTTAGGGGCTCAAACCCTGAAAAACAGCCCCAGACCATTATCCCTACTTTACAGTAGGCACTGTGCATTCCATTAGGTAGCGTTCTCCTGGCATCCGCCAAACCCAGATTTGTCCATCGGACTTCCAGAGGATGAAGCACGTTTCCACTGTTTCAGAGTCCAGTGGTGGTGACAGTGGTTGGTCCCTCCATTTTCTCTTAAGCTAATACAGCTATATCCATTTTCCATATCATGGTACAAGCAATATTCAGTATCTTCTCTCTTATCATCTATTCACACTCTCAATGTCAGCAGATAGCACAGAACAACGCGAGTACAGATGTCAACATCGCGTACCTCCCTGTTTTTCAAGGGACAGTCACGATTTTTGGATTTTGTGTTGCCTGGCTCTGTTCTTCTGGTTTTGCAGGCAATGAGGATTGTGGGCTGGTTGGGGAGATTCTCTAATCAGTGAGCTGGACAGTTGAAGATCTCCACACGATACCCTGCAACTAAAAGCCATAGGGTGGCTCTTCTAGTAAGGGGGGGTGGATGGATCTTGGTCCTGAAGCTACCCCAATGATGCCCATTTCACCCCCAGGAGCCCTATACATGTAATTAGAGACAGAGATAGACAACAGTGATGCAGCTGGCATTAATTCAGGATAATGAGCTGAGTAAGTGAAATTGACCCAGGGGGTCTTTTCATTAGCTCGGGCGCAACTTGAAGTGTATCTTTCATCTCACAGAATCCAACTTCACACCTAGCAGAGTTTTTACCCCTGTGCCATAATTAATGAAGATAATTGCCCCCATACATAAGCTAGTATAGTAGGTAGCACATTGCATGGGTGAAATTCTGTTCCATGTGCTCTTTTTATATTGATGGGTGCTCTTTATAAATGTTAAACAATGAGAAGCATTAAAACTCTCTTTTGGATATTGTAGGCATCTCATTTGGTTTGAGTCATGACGTAAAATGTTGACATTGGCAAATCTGTCACTGGCTGCATTGCAAATGTTATTTGAAGCATTTTCAGAAATGTGCAAAGTTATGTTTGAATGCTGCTCGTTCATTTGAAATGCAAACTTCCTATTCGTACCTCTTACATCATACACATTTCCAAATGCTTTTGGAGGGAATAGAATGGGTATTAGATTAGTATAAACTCTCACTTCTGCTTATAGCCGGGGTGATGAGAGATGTGCCATTTAAACATCACATAGAACCACAAAACTAGACGGCGGATAAGACCCCTTCGGCCCGTCTAGTCGCCCATTTTCCTGATGTAGACTCTTAATCAGTCGCTGGTCTCGTCTTAGATTAAGACGCATGCTTACATTCCCTCACTGTATTAACCTCAGCTGCTTCCGATGGGAGGTTGTTCACTTTATCTACCACCCCTTTAGTAAAGTAAAAACCCTTTTGATTGCATGTAAGTATCTGAGCCTCTTAGTTTTTTTTTATTATGACCTCTTGTTCTAACATTTCTCCTCCAGTTTCTGTCCTTCTACTCCTTTTTTCCCTCTTGTATTAAGTGATATTTGGGTGCCGTCCTCCACCGCAGTAAGACAGTGAAGACCACATCAAAAGGAAGTCTGAGCCTCTCTGCATTTATTAAAGCTGCCCCTTCTTGTCTAGGGCTGTTCCCAGAGGCTAATTGACAGAGGTATCAATAGCAACAGAACGGCCGGTCCTACACCAGCCAGTACCCCGAGCGAGAAGCCGCTTTACCGCTACACATTATGACGCACCAACTCTTTTAAGAGCCATCATAGCATTAGATCTCATCTGCGCGCCATGACACATTGTAGAGGCTTCCACTGCACCCCCGCCAGGTGACCTCTAATGATTAGGGTTCTGCACCCCACTTATTCAGACACCCCAGGCCGGCAGGTGCCTCACCTGAATGGTTATTAGAGTGGCCCCTATACTTCTGTACAGGGACAACCTAAATGGCTCTGCTGAATCCGTTAACTAATGTCAACCCCTTGCTCGCCTAATTACAGGTGCGAAGTATGTAATGCATGTGTAAATACCAGCAATAGTGAGCAGCTACCAGTTATATGGCCCGTTAATAAGATGGTACTTTAGATTAGATGGCGCGAACCGATAAAGGCAGTTCCCCTTTTTTTCTTTTTGGTTTCCCTCCAGCCTGCAGGAGGTAAGAGGCTGCAGGATCACACAGCGCAGGCCCCGCCTACTTCAGGGAGTGGCCAGAGCTCAGACCACGCCTCGCCATTGGTCAGCCCTGAGAGCAAAACAGGAAGGAAGGAGCCCGAGAGCAGGGAGACAGAGGTAGGCGAGGGAGACGTACGTATCGTGTGTGCACTGTCCAGGAGCGGCTCAGTCTTCATTGCATGCAATGGGGGAGAGATGAGGCTGCGCGCACACAGCGTATACATGCAAGAGAACAGCAGGGGTGTGCACGCCTTGGAGGGGGGCTGTTAGGATCCGCCGGTCTGCACTGAGACATGTATTGGTTTGGACTGCACTGATTCCTCATCATGGAGATAGAAAACATTGTGGCCAATACGGTGCTGCTGAAAGCCAGAGAAGGTAAGGCAGTGTGGGCGGGTAGAGCCGGGGGGGTGCAGCAAGGGCTGCATGGCTGATTCAGGCATGCACGGTATGTACATGGACTGCCTGTACGTGCTGCTTTCTATTGCATGGAAGCAGATCTCCTCGGCACCAATCATATTGCTACAAGCAAGTGGGGTCTAAACACAGGCAGGGGGGTAGAACGCCAGCTCCTGCAAAACTTCTTTGGGGGGGGTAGTAACTTATTCCTTACTTTAATCAGTACATTTTTATTGCAACTTTTAAATGCAAATCACTGGCATTCTGCATGCCCTGTAAATGCATAGCTGCTATATTGTGTGTTCTTGGTGGTGTTACCTGTACACATTGTAGTAGCCCAGCGAAGAAGGTTGTCCCAGAGATCTCAGTTTAACAATTTAGCAGCATGCGGTGCACCTGTGGTCCTGCCGATAAAGATATCTACACGCTTTCATTCTGATGCATGCGTGTGCTACTGAGATACTGTTAGGTAAGGGCAGCAGACTCCCAGCAGAAGTGGTAGAGACTAATACAGTGAGGGAATTTAAACAGATGTGGAATAGGCATGAAGCTGTCCTGGATATAAGAGGAGAACAGCAACAGATTAAGTCTTTAAAGCAGGATAAATGGGCAGACTAGGTGGCCGAATGGATCTAATCTGTGTTTGTGTTACACGCATGTACCCTATAATGCAACCTCCGTAGCACACGCTTCTTCCACGCATCGTTATAATGTCATGAGCCGTGTTTACTGCTGTTTTGATTCGTTGGTCCTTTCTGTACCTGTGTTTCACATCTTCCATAAGTCACAGGTGTTCTCTTCTCTATGTGTGAAGAAGGTTTGTTGGTTTATTCGATATGGGAGCATTTCAGTAACTAAAAAAAATGCCGGCAAACTTTTTTTTTTCTTCTTCCCTGCGGTTTCACGTAAATCGGATGACGCGGCTAATGTAACGTAATGCACTTTCCTCCATCACATTTCCATAATGGCTTTGTGGTAAGCCTGTCTTCATCATGCGCGGTTTAATGTTTCTTTGCACTTTGTATGGACGTCTGCACCAGAAAGCAGATGGAACCCCCTCAAAATACCGACGATATCCCTTTTTCCTTGTTTAATAAAAAAAAAAGTGTGATTAGGAGAATGCAGGGGTTAGTGGAGAATATTACTATTTTTGTTTTTGCTGTACTTGCTATATCTAGCCAATAAGCTGTGTGTGTGCGTGCAGCGCTACTGAATCTGATGGCGCTATATGAATAAATGTAATTTAATGTTTGTTAATTCTCCTTGGAAAGGGTTAATCTTAGCCTCCCGAACCTTTTTATATTTTTTGATAGCTGACAGCTTGTTTGGTTAGGTTTACTCTGGCCAAGAGAAGGATAAGTCGCTTTGTATTGTGTTTTGACATTACGGACAATAACGCTTTTGTTTTGTTGTTTATTTATTTATTTTTTTATATATTTATTTTTTTTACACCTTTTCTTCCGGTATTTGGGCTACCTCGCCTTCCTTGGTTTAGTTTTATTTTAAACAAAATAATCATAATAAATTAAATATGAATATTGAATCTACTTTTTTTTTTTTTTAAACTGAATTTCTAATTGATACAAAAAGTTTTGCTCTAGTTGCAGACATTAGTGCAATAAACAGTTCCGTTATAAAAACATCTACTGCAACAAAGTTATAAAATGTAGCTTTTCTAATGAGATTGAAATGTTGAGTGATTTATACTTTTATATTTTTTTTCTTGGTAGTGATGAGAGTTGCAGGGGGCTGTCTGCCGGTGCCTTTATGTTTAAGGGGTTATGGCATCGGACTGCTGTCTTGTACGGCTATACGTTCAGTGTTCTGCCGTAGGTTGTCTCTGTAATGTATAGTGAGCAGCGTTTGGAAAGCCTGCTCTCCGTGGGGCCGTGCGACTCGTTCTGGAGGCACATGAGTACTTATGCGTATTCCTGAGAACATTGCTAACTTTAGATACGACTTTCTATATTTAAACCGCCTATCTGGATTTCTTCTCCATTATCCAGCTTGTATTGTACGTTCCAGTAATGTCCATGGGCGCCCTGAACAAGAGGCATAAGTGCACATTCTCTGCCGGCCTTAACTCTTAATGCGGTCTTATCAGTTGTGACTCAACTCGGGCTCATGTTGGGCTGGCAGGTTTTATGGACTGTATGTGGTACTGTAATGGTCAATCACATAGGGGTTTATTCACTAAAGGGACATCTGGCGCTCCATTATTTTATTTATTATAAGGGGAAAGGACTACAGAATTGTAGCAGTAGGTTGTATGCGCTAAACGAAGGGCCAACAGCATATTTTTTTCCAGCAAAAATACCTACTCTTCTGACCAGGTATAATTCAATGTGAAAGGTTTTTGGGAAACATCGCTGGTTTAACGATACATTACACTGGGCAGCTGAGATGTTCCTGCAGCATCTCTTAATGTACGGTGAAGTCAACGAGTTGAAAGCACAGCTCTCCCTTTAGTGAATAAACCGCAGAATGACACTGTGTGTCAACTTTGGTAACACCTAACCTAAACCAATTGTATTTGTCGGGTGGAAGAGTTGTGGGAACCTCTGTGCTCGACTTGTGAAAAGGGGGTCACAGTTCTTCATCACTTCACTCATAATAGAACTATTTCCTTCTTTTTAGAAGGAGAACGTAATCTTGTATGAAATAATTTGGTACATTTCAGCCTTTATGCAATATAACCTATATGCACTATACACATTGCCCCCTTTTCATGGGAATATTATTCAAAAGCTCTGTGGGGGGTTTCTTGACTCCCATGTAACCCAGGAGTCAAATGTCCCATGCCTGCCCCCGTATAATGTGAATTTGTCCGCTTTGTAGACCCCTATGTGGTTGTGTACCCGGTAGGAATAATGGATATTGATTTTCAAAGGCTGGATGTCCTTCCAGTATGATATAAAAAGCATAAAGAAGTTTATTGATTGTCCAATTATTACTTTTTCAAGTACCATTTTCCGATCGCTGGCAAATAACTATGAAATGAATGAGTTCCTCTTTCCCAGACAGAGTTTGTCTACTTGCTGTATGCTAATGGAATTATTGATCTGCAACAAAGTGTTTCTACCTCCCGGCACGATTCCTAGCCGTGTGATCCAAGTTTTGGTTGGGTTTCTCTCTCTTTTTGGTGGGGGGGTTAAGGTTCCCCCTGCACACATTTGATGGCTGTTAAACCGTATGTGTAATCAGACATGTCTGCATTGCCTGACTTTACTGACTGAGGGTCATGGGAGTTGAAATCCAACAATAAGCGTAAAGCATGATCAGCATACAACTTGTTGTTGATCATTCAGCGCCTGCTTCGCAGTTGTCTCGGTTTTTTCCCCCACGCCATCGCCTGTCCCGAGACCTGCAGTTTCTCCATCTGTGTGTTTTTTGTGTTGCTTGTTTCTCCTTAATCCTCCTTAGAAGTGCTGTCCTGTTCAGGTGACTGGAACAACAACTTTGTAGAACGCCTTACAAAGCCTAGTATAGTTAAAAACAATGAAGTGTTGGCTCCCCCGAAGCAAATCTAAATACACTTTGTTTACTTGGTACTGATGGATTCTCACGATACCGAATCTGGAGTTAAACCTCCATTATACTTTTTATTTTTAAACGAAATTTTTGCTTAATTCTATTAATATTTCTTCCCCCTCTCTCTGTATATATTGGTCGTTATACGTTACCCCCGTGTCTTTAGAGAGGCTGGAGCCGGCCGGCCAGGGACCTGGTTATAGAACTTGTCTGACTTGCTTTTTCTGATAATCTGTAGGGGGCGCTCTGAGTTCCAGTTTTGTTTTAAAGCAGAACTGCTTAAATCTCCCCAAATTTATATAACTTTTTCATGTAGGTATTCTGCCCAATAGTTATAAGCTTATTTATGGGCCTAATTCTTATGTAGTATAGATTATATATATATATATATATATATATATATATATATATATATATATATATATATATATATATACACACTCAAAGCAGTCAATCATAGGCAGAAAAGCATTCCTGTTGAAATCAATGGAACCGCTTTCAGGGAGGCCGGTCTCTTGAAGCAGAATATTGCGTGTATGCATTTTGTGAAGAGAACCCTGCATTTTCAGTGCTAATGGCTGCTGTGTCCCCTTTTACACAGGTGTAATGTTCCTAAACTCACATGCGGTTGGTGCTGCTGGGGGGAAATTTCTATAGTGTTCAAATATATATTAAGTGATCTTGTGTAGATGAGGCACATACAATTCAATATACATAACATAGTGTAAAGTTTTAGTATTTACCTTTACCAAAGGCTTAATTCATGAAATCATTGCTGCCGGGGACATCATTTGGCCGGACCTGGTGTGTTTTTGCACTAAACAAGATAACCTGGTTATCTCCTACCCAAGAGTGCTAGGAGTGTACATCCCAGCGTTTACTAATGATCCAGTCCTCATGTAAAGTGTAATGTGTTAACCGTGATAAGCCGCGGCCCGTCGGATGACGTTGAATCTTTGGTATGATGTGGCAGGCCGCTGGAATCCGCTGGAAGTTCACAGGTAGAAGGATCGCTGTTATCGGGGTGTGTTAAACGCTGGAGAGTTGTCTTGATAAGAAGGGAGTGTAATTGTGTGTATTGTGTACACATTGCAGCGAAGCAGCCGCTTCTGAACTTCTTCCCTGTTGGTGAAATAAATCCTTGGTTCTGTTTAAAAGTAAGGTTTTTGCAGTTTAATGTAGCGGTGCGTAAAAAATCATAGAAACTTTCATACCGATTTAGTATGCCTTTTCACCAGCTAGTCAGAAAAGTGAGGGACCCTTATGCAAACCATGTAACGCGTAGCTGTTGTGTCTGCTAAACTATATAAAACAAATGACTTGCCTTTGGGAGAAGCTGCAGCAGAACGCCTCCTCCATAGTCTGATTTTATAGCTTCACTTTACTGATTGGCTGCTTGAGTAACCAATATATGCCAGCAATGCTCTCCCCATACAAATCAATGGGAGCGTTTTATGCTCATTAGAAGGGGGGCATCTCATTTGACCCCCCTGGAATGTATACCGAGCCAGTGCTGGAGCTGATTAGCAATAAGCATGTCATGTGGCAGGAGACATGTTTGGCTGTACACGGCTGATAGTTGGGGATCAGGGAAAGGGGCAAATGCATATAAGACAGTATCCCTTCATGAATTTTCAAGGGGCTACTTGCATGCCAATGGCATATGCATTGCTGACTGTGCTGTCCCTTTAAAACGGGAGAAGTAGAAGTGAAGAACGCAAAGAAAAATCCTGATGCAAGACCAAAAATATATTATCGCATATCTTTCAGGTTTCTATTTTCCATGGAAACTTTTACATCTATGTTTGAAAATGTAGCGACTGCGTCTCGCGTCTACGTATCTGCCTAGCCATAGTTTCCATTTTTTTAAAAGAAATAAAAAAATAAATGACTGCAGAGTAAAAATAGCTCCGTTTTCTGCCGTTCGCTTTTATGTGAACCGCTACTATATATCGTTAATAAATAAAGACTCCAAATGGAGGAAAGCGGTAGCTTATGCAAGCCTGGCTTTTGATTTTTTTAATGGAGGTGTAGATGGCCGCATGGTTCTTCTCTGCCGTCAAATTTTATGTTTTTATGCTGACCATAAAGAGGTGTTGGATTTTTTTTATTTTTATTTTTTTCCTTCGGTTTATTCGGAATTTTACGACTATTATAAGAGAGAGCTTAGATGGTCAGCGCACCCTGTCGGTGATGTCGCTACCCCAGAACCATGTGCTAAACTATCTTATTTTAATCATTATCCAATATTTTACTGATTTGGGTTGTATTTGGAACTGGTGTGGGCCCACTTTAAATCTGTGTCCTTGTAACTTAATCGGATTGTTTCGGCAAGCAAGAAACAAAAAAGATACTTTCTCTTACTCTGTACTGACACCTTGTAGCCTACGGTATTTTACAAATAATATAGGGTTATTGATACATGATATAATTGATCAGCTTCATCCCTTTCCATGGGGTCTACTTTAGGGGAACCTGTAAGTCTTATTCTCGGAATTTAGACTTGTGAAGGGCGATGTATTCTGGGGAGGGATAGTAATTTAGTCTTAAGGGGAGGGGGAAAAGAAATTCTAGCCTTTGGCAACAATTAGCTGTAAAACATGAAATAACATCTACCCAAGATGGGGGGGGGGGGGGGGTGACATACAGGAGTGAGCTGGTGCTGTATAGATTGTATGACATGTAACACAGAGGGATTGTCTGCGTAATGCTTACACTTGTCCCACCCGTTCTAGATTGACGTCGACAGATTTATTGTTGCCTTAGAACACGTTGTTAGTGCATGGCTTGGTGCCAAACAAAATGCTTTAGAGTTCTCCTTGACTGCTAAATCTGTGAAGTACCGCTGGCTAAGCTATGTCCACAATGCCCCCCTTGTGTCCCCTTGTTTAATATATTATCTTCAGCCTCTGGCCCCTGAAGCCCTTGGTCAAATGCCCCTGGCTTATTTTAAACTGATCGGCTATACACTAGATGTTCTCTGTCCATAGGCTAGTATGGGTCCAGATGATTTGTTATCTATGGCCATACAGATGTATATGTATGTTCTCTCTCTCTCTCTCTCTCTCTCTCTCTCTCTCGTGTTTTTTTCTCTTTCTCTCTCGTGTTTTTTTCTCTCTCTCTCTCTCGTGTTTTTTTTCTCTCTCGCTCTCTCGTGTTTTTTCTCTCTCGTTCTCTTTTCTCCCCCCCAAAAAAAATCCCCAATATCATATATTATAGGTTGCAAGAGGGATGTACATGCTACTAATGAGCCGCTAATGAGGATTATTTCCATGCATTTATTAATGAGAACTGTAAGAAACCAGACAAAAGGAAAGCTTTTTTTTTTTTTTTTTTTTGCTTCCGCTCATTATATTAAAACTATATAATCTGTATAACGCATGTTACTTGTGATACGGCTGACTGTGCCGCTGCTCATGAAATATTTCTGTGGTTCAGGCACGTCTTTGTGGGAATCTTTTTCCATGCCCAAGGGTATGTGTGATGAATACTTGCGGCCCTATCAGCCCCTCCATCTTTTATCTTTCTCCATTTAAAGTAAAAATAAACAATAAAAAAAAAAGAGATGAGATGAACTTTGAGTTTTATTGACGTCACTTAGTGAAAAGGCCCGAGGAAGACGATCTAATATTTTGGAGCGTGTCCTCCTGGATACCAAGGAAGAGCTTATTTATTGCTATAGTGATTTGCTGAAAAGTGAAATCCGTAAGTGTCTTACGCTCTCGGCCTCGTTCAGGACAATAGTGTGTTCTTTGTGTTTATGTACAGTGCTGCGAGAACACATGGAACTCTGCCAGAGAGAGGTTATTGGTTCAAATAATGGTATAAACATTGCCTCCAATTTTGTTTTTTAATTTTAAAGATATTTGGGGTGGGGGTTTGTAAAGCAAATGGTTTAGTTAACTTAAAAGAATGGACTCCATTATAGAAACTGCAGGATACTTAATATTTTATTAATAGTATTTATATATAATATACATATATATAGTTACGCAATATTAGAAATATCAGTACTGTTGAATATCCAAACTTTCCTGGAATAATTCCTAAATTATACATGAAAATGTCATAAATTCAATGGTCCCAGGGAAAAAAAAGAGCCACTGGCAGGTAGAAATAAAAATAGAAAAAAATGAAAGCTTCTGGACATATTACAAAATAAAACAAATTTTTTTGTGCTGCATAGCTTGCCAATAGGCTTCACCATCGCTTCAGCCCATCCTGGCCCTCTGGACGTTAAAGGCATTGATCTACCCTGATAAGGTAGAAATCCCTGGTTTTGTCACCCTCTGGCTTAATGCTTTTATCGTGCACATCGAAGCCACGTGGAATGCAGAATACGCTGGGAGATGCAACTCGCTTCCGTCTGCTGTGAATCCAGAAGGTGATTCCATGACGCTCCTCTGCTGAGCTGGTGTCCTTCCTAGAACTTCCTCCTTAACAAATGTCACTCGCATAGAAAGATGGAGATATGAAAAAGCACCTGTGACAAAAGCTCGCCATTTCTGCAAAAGCACATATTTAAAAGGATTCGTGGCCAAAAATGTCAGCCTAACCCCAAAAAAAACGCTAATTAGAAAGGGAAAAAAATTGTCTGAAAAAGCTGAAATAATGTTTGTGTTTGGCAGTTGCGTTTTAGTGGTGAAATTCCATGTCTCCTGGTGTTATACATGAGGTTCTGGTGCACCTTCACGATCGTGTAAAATGTCACTTTTCACCGTAGAAGAGCGTTGATGTAGGAAATATCGCCTTTGACGTCTTGCCATTGGAAGCAGAGAGATTTGTAACGCGGTAAAGTATCCAACATTTAATTTGTAGGTTAGGTCGTTATTTTGGATACTGCGAGTAAACTTTTTGTTTTTTTTTTGAACTTTTTCTTGTATTCTCTGATGGTAAAGCATGACGACGATTCCCTTGAGAGATGTCTGTCTGTCTGTAGTCACCTAGATAGACGCTTTGACTAATGAAGTTCGTTCCTCCTATTCATTAGCGTTGCCATAAAGAATCGACTTAGTGTGGTTTTAGAGGAGGTCACGTGACTGACCTCCAGGTGTCCTCCAGGGCTGGTGGGGGCAAAATGAGATGAATCCAGGTGTCAATGCAACCTATATCACTGTATACAGTGCTGGGGGAGGGGTTATGTTGCTGTATACAGTGCTGGGGGGAGGGGTTATATCACTGTATACAGTGCTGGGGGGAGGGGTTATATCACTGTATACAGTGCTGGGGGAGGGGTTATGTTGCTGTATACAGCTCTGGGGGTTATGCTGGAGAAGAATATTTATCATATCAAACCGTTTAGATCTGTTTCCTGATGTAAAGACTTGTCTTGTATCCAGGACAGCTTTATGTCGAGAGTGAGCTGTAATAGGAGGGGGTAATTGCCGCTCCAAAATTCTTCAGTAAGGGCCGGTCCAGAGACAAGAACGTTGCGTTAGGTTAGGGAGTGTGCTTGTATCTGTGTGAGTGTGTGTGCAAGTACGTAAAGGGCAATGGGCTAATGGGACCACTTGACTTCACCCCCCCCCCAGGTATAA
The DNA here is from genome assembly GCA_029215755.1 of Spea hammondii. NCBI lineage: Eukaryota > Metazoa > Chordata > Amphibia > Anura > Pelobatidae > Spea > Spea hammondii. Next base: position 12,160,864 of record JARDYJ010000001.1, read on the forward strand.
GGTGCCAGCCATCCCTTGAATGCCTATTCCATGCATGCTTAAATCCCCTTACTGTGTGCTGAGAGGCTGTTCCCCTTATCTACCACTCTCTCAGTAAAATTAAAACTTTACATTACATCCAATCCTCTGACCCTCAAGTTTAGGCAATGACCTCATGCCATTACAAAAAGGAACAAATAACAGTATTTTGCGTGTGATTTTTACAGACAGAGTTCCACATCACATTTAATAAAAATGTAAAAAACAAACCAGTGGGCCATTATGTAGATTAAAAATGTTTATTTTACTTAAAAACCACTGTTAATCTGTGCAAGTTTTGTTTCAGAGTTAAATTTTGGAGGAAACACCAGTTAATGGAATTTCAGTCACCTCCCAGTCTGTGTAATGTTTCTGGGATTTCCTTCCAAAAGACTTTTAATGCAATTAACCAAAATTTAAAAAAATCCGATTTAAAGAAAAAAAATTAACATGAAAGCTTTTAACAATACTAGTCGCACAAATGTATCAAAAGTTTTATATTTTAAATAAATACAAATTGCAACTTTAAATTAATTAGAGGAGCCTAAATATGTTCTTATATTGCTCTTGAAAGTTTGATGGGGGGGGGGAGCAGTGTGTAATTTAGAAGTTGCAAGCTGCTTTCTCCAGTCGGCACCGCCAGCTTGCACGCAGTCATTTGATTAGCGACAGTTACTTCTAGCCCTAGATGGCTGTCCTTTGCTGCTTCTCACGCTTTTACTATACAGAGTGACTTTTACCATTCTTATAAGGCGAATGTTGTGTTTAGATCCTGATGGTGTGTTTTGGGCCATAACTAGAAACCAGGGCCCCTGTGTACACATTCACATCTATACTAACATACAAGCACTTACATATTCATGCTCCAGCATACCAATGCTTTCACATATAGATTCATGTTAACAAACCTGTACATACACATTCAAGCTCATTTACTTTTATACATACATACATACATACATACATCTCAGCAGGTTGGGGAGCACCCCATTCTTGTAATTAAAAGCAGTATCAAAAGTCTTATTTCCAGAGCATTTCTAGGAATTAATCATATATAGTTTGTCTCCTTAATAACTTTATTTGCTGGGAACACTTACTTGTCGTGGTACAAAAGCAGACACTGATAGGTTTTCCATTTTAATGGAAATCTTTCATAATTCGTAATTATACGTCATAAAGAAATGACAGATCTGCTAAAGTTTATTTGCGTAACACAATACATAGGATGGCTAATGCTTCAGAACAGGGTTTTCCCTCCTCTTGTACGCTGTTTTACAGGAGAATCTCAGTGATGGAAGCCAAAAGTGTGTGTGTGCGTGTGTGCGCGTGTGTGTTCTGCAAGTAGTTGAGGGATGGGGAAAGCGGCCAAATGCATATGGTGATCCCCTCCATGCATCTTCAAGAGTGTTATGGGGTACACTTAAAGTGCATATAATATCACTTCTTTTGTATAGACAATGATGACTATTCTTCACCCAGGTCACTTATATTATAGGTAAATTTTAACAGACGTTGTTAGATTTGGCAACTGCGGGTCCTTTATGACATTGAAATACCGGGTGCTTCTTATGCTTGGGTTTTGGTGCTCGCAACGTTCCGTGACTGACATATGAACTTGCTTTGCACATATGGTTCCTGTAAACCATAAAAAATATTGTGGTTTCATCGCGTTGTATGCTGTTTGCAACAGAAAAAAACCCATCTGTCAGGTAAAAGGGGTTAAAGCGTTTATGGTTTCCTTCCGAACATTTTAGTGATGGTTTCACTAGATAACAACATTTCCTGACTGACGTTCCATGTACTCTTAAAAATCCATTTAGCAAGGTACATAAAAACTAATCCTACTCAATACCTTTTACAGCAGAAACCCATGAAAGACCGCGATCTCCTGTGATGTCAACCGTTGCTGATGGTTATAATATATAGATATAGATATAGATATATATATATATATATATATATATATATATATATATATTTTATTTTTTTTTTATATATATAATATATATTTTTTTCCTTCAGTTTGTGGTTTACTCACATCCTCGTTATCTTCCATACATGATATGACTGTTGCAATGTTCTTTTAAAGAAGAAACAGAAGTTTAGATAAAGGCAGGATATTTTTCGGTGTTCCCTCTCTAGTTCTCTGCAAATCCCTTTTGATCGTATTCCCCCAAGCCTTTTCTTCCAAATTCCTGCATTTAGGAAACGACTACATTTGTCCGTCAGCGGTGACCATTAGCTCTGGAGTCTCTTAATCTTTGATCCCGTGGCCCGGCACCTGAGGGTTGTCTCCTGATTAATCTGTTAGTGCTACTTGATCTGCTGGAGCCCTGTGCATAGTATAGAATGTGAAACGTGTATAATGTTATATAATCAAATATATATATATATATATATATATAAGTTAGCGAAACATTGACGCAATAAACTGGCTCATGTTTACGCAATCAGGACTACCTTGACTATATATATATATATATATATATATATATATATATATATATATATCAAACATATTTTTTTTTTTCATTTTTTTTTTTCACCCTCCTCGTTCTCCGTGCTAAAGGGAATCAAGGGGATTTTCCTTTAATATGGAAGTTACGTTGTTTTGACCCTCGATCTACTATTTATTTAGAGCAAAAAGGGCGTTGAAGCATTATTTGGCGAATCCATTTTTTTTTTTTTTCTTTCTAATTATAAAATCCTTGTCTTTTTATTTGAGTGTTTTTTAATAAGCCAGTATACTCTTGCTGCCGGCTCGCGTCTGCTCGTTCTATCAAAGTTCTTCTGTATTGTAGAGTTTCCAGCAGAAAACACAGCTAATCCATCCCCAATAAAATAGCCTTCTTTAAATATATAATAATCCCTTTAAAATTTGGATTATGAGCCATACATTTTGTATTGCCCTTATTGGTAATCTGTTAAAGTGCATTTCTGATCTCTTTTAATAAGGAGCACGGCAGACCCTTCTGGGAAGAAGCCGGTTCATAAAACCAGAGTGCTCTTGGTTAAAGATTTATTAATAACCTTTGCGCTGGATTTCCTGCTGGTTAATGGAATGACGTAGCTGATGGATAACTGAACGGACGATACTGCTTTCCATACTCCCCCCCCCCCCCCCCCCCCCTTTGTTTGTCCCTTCGGTTGGGACGTTCATTTCACAATTCAAGTAGTTTTTCATTTAAAGCACAACTGTAGGGAGAGATTCTTAAACGCCAACATAACTGCAGTAAAACTTTAATGAAAGGATATAGGAAATAGCTTTTTATAGGATGCTGGGCGCTCCCCTATATCCCCATCTGTATGTCCGCCGATCAACAAAATAACCATTCATTGTAACGCCCACGCCAGTAACAAACATGGCTTCCACTCATACTGCAATTTTACTTTAGTCTTAAAGATTTGAAACATTTTGTTCAATTTTAAAACCAATAGATTATATATAATAAAAATTCTAATAAGCGTCCTTTATCTACACGCCTGTCATGATTGTGGGTGATTTTTCCCTACTTAAGCACCATACTGAGCTGGTTCTTTATGGCAGTGCTAATGAAGTCTGTTCCTAGATAGCCTTTCATTAGTCATAGCGTCTGGCTGGGTGGTTAACACTGAGCCATTCTATCGTTTACTACAGGCAGTATATTAGGAGCGTGTCACTAGTCAAATCTGCTTGCCCTGTCTCACACGCTCCTGATGTTGGTGTACCATATTACACCTATAATATAAACCCATGTAACGGCTTTCGCAGATTCAGAGAGACAATATGTTAACGGCCTGCCTTATGTGTGTACAATGGGATCTTAATGATTATTCCTCGTACTGGGTTGCTTTTTAATTGTGAGTCTGGCACAGCCTTTCCAAAGAAGAATGCATATTAAAGTATTTTGTGAGTATCTTAATATGGTTCTTTAAAGATTTTTTTAAAAGAATAAAGTATTTTTATTTTGGGGAGAAGCTCCAGAACAGTAGTGATATTTATTAGGTTTCAATGGTAATAAGGCCCCAGTCTATCTCTATAGATAGTCCCAGCACTTTTGGCTAGAATCATGATGAGAGTGTTGGGAGTTGTAGCCTTTAAATGTGGGAACACCAAAGGTGAGAAAACGGTTTCATCCGCCCCTGTGTGCCTACATTGAAGCATGTTGTACGGTCTGTATGTGTGGTCTGCGTGTACAATCTACATGTATCGGATGCATTTTAATAAGGGATGGGGGTTTATGACAATTTGTTTTACATGCTGGAATAATGCAGAAAAATAAGCTCATGTGATAGATTGAGGAAATGTGTGCATTCTAAGGATCTATGAATCGTTAATGCTTTCTGGAAAAACAGATTTAATCTGGCAGACCTTTTTATATAGTCTATTTTACAATAACTACTTACAGCAAAGCATTGAAAACCAGCCCGATCTCCCACAGGGAATATGTGCACTCACAAGGTTAAGTGTATACACCCTGTGTGTATAATAAATATATTTGTTCTACTAAAACTAATTTTTCTATGAATCTGTTATAAATCGGGATACGTTTTATCCATGTCCTAATGGCTGGAAAAGGACATGACTAGCGGGACCGGTTTGTATTGTTCTGCTATAATGTTTCAGTTCTCTCCAGGCTTTTCGGTTTGCTTTACTTTGTACATCCATCTCCTCCCCCCCCCCCCCCCCCCAGCATAGCATTTGTACCTGGTCTGATATCTGGGCATTTCCATAATAGACGCTACGGGCAGGGGCTTTACTATTATAGTTCATATGGAGCGAGTGTCCTCAGTATGCAGTTTAAGTCTGGCTTGTGTGTTTGACCATGAAGTGTATCCCAGGGAATGCTGGTATAGATAAGGTGCATTGAAGGAAGACGAAGATGGGCTCTCCAGGAGCTCTCCCGTTTTCTGGGTCAGCGCTGTCCGACTCGACTCTTCTTGCTGGATACGTTCCCTGCAAAAGCTTTCCAGTGGCATGCTGCTTGCGTAAATTAATAAAAAAAAGGGAATTATTGTCTCGACAGACAGTTTGAAAACCACTTTAACCCCTTGATGACAATTGCCGGTCCGGGCACGTCACGGAAATTCATGTCGATAACGACAAATGACGTGCCAGGACCGGCACGTCATTAAACGGGTGCAGAAAGCGATCTATTTTCGCTTTCTGCACCGAAACGACGTTGCTGTAATGCCTCGACCTCGAGGCATTCAGCAACGCCATTATCGGCACAAAGGGGCCATCTCTGGCCCCTCCCCGGGGCGTCAACATCCGCCATACTTTGTATGGCGGCGGACGCCCGTTTTAAAAGCGTTTAGGAGGCGATCACTGTCTCGCTGTCCCCACTGTCTCAGCCGGGCCAATAGCCCGTTTTCGTGACAGTATAGACCGCATTTCATTAGTTAAAGTTCCTCTCTACTCCAACTGCTTTCTGACTGTATATTTCTCTTTCGATGTGTTCTCGCAGTGCTTCCGGTTCATACGCTACATCTTTTTCATGATGTGAAAGTACAAACGCCCTATTTAATTATATTCCCCACATCCTGATTGGGATTTTTTTTTCCTTTTTTGCTCATGATTATATATCTCATTGTTCTAAACAGAACTTTGCTTTAAAATGTCAAATATGATATCAGTCACAGACTTGAAATTGACTGCATCTGTTTTCCGATGTTTGCAGCCCATCTGTAATTCTTCTACGCGCCTCTATCTTTTTAACTTGGGGAAAGACAAGAATTGCTGCTCGGGTACTGATAATGTTATGGTGACCTTCCAGACTGGAAAAGAATCCGTTCATCAGTGTTTAATGTATCGAGCCGTTTAACCTGGAAGACATAACACTGTCGCAGCTACTGTTGTTTTTTTTTTGTTTGTTTTTTTTTTTGGTCCCGCGCCGGTGTTTGTTACTTGCTCACAAATCAAAGTTCCTCTGTTTGATGGCAGGGGGTTAGACCAAACAGTCGCGCTTCTATGCGTTTGAAGAACACGGGCCGTCTATATAATTAAACAACGTAAATTTCATGAGAGGCCTCTCCGAGCGTTCGATCGGGTCCTGCCTTACTGACCAAATTCTTCTCCCTTTCAAGGCCACGCATGCCATTCTCGGGGAGCAGTATCCGTCCAAGCTTTGGACTCCATCGGACTCTTTATTTTGTTGAATGCCGTGCTCTTGTCCAGACGTGTCCTTGTCGTGTTTTGTGTGATCCCTTTTCGTTTGTGCGGTTTGGGTACGATGGCTTGTGTTTTTTTTTTTTTTTCCGGGGTTCCCTTGAGCGAGTACTAGGCAACTCCAAGCATTTCCAGATGAGGCCGTCCGCGGCGTTTATTCAGGGCAGGAATTAAACGGACTTCTGATTTATAGGTTAAATCCCCCGTATAAAACCAAAGTGGCAAGTCCTGTAACATTTAAAGGAAACTTGCTGGGGTTTTGTTTTTTAAACCCTACTTTCTTCTGTTGTCTTTCTACTTGCTCTTACGGTAACTTATTTTTTTTGAGACCTTTTTTTTTTTTTTTTTTTTTTTTTTTTTTTTTTTTTTTTGGGGGGGGTTATCCCAGAACTGGATATTCCTGGAAATTGGGAAAGCAAAACTGGAGTACTTCTCCTTTCCGGTCCCGCAAAATGCTATAACGACGAAACTGAATTAGCGGTCACCTTACTCCAGTATTTTCCAGCGACTGTAATCTGTGCTTTCGCCAAGTAACGAAGAATAATGATGTCACTCAAGTTACTTCCTAATTTAATTTCAAGCCTTCTTGGCAGGCGAGTAATAAATTATAAAGCATACGAACGCTCTGTGTAAGAGGCCGTCCGTTACTGAACTTACTCCTGGCCCCCTGGTTTAAATCACCCAGACGTTGTTCCCAGACCCGTGTAGGCATGTGTAATATATTTATGTATATGTACGCGATGTGCCATACGAATAAATAAAACCTATATAAATCAGTAAGAATAGTTGCAGTGCTGTGGAATATGATGGTGCTATATAAATACTAAAGCTATGTGCCGTTAACTATTTAAACTTGCCGTCTCTATTTATTTTAAGCATTTTTTATGTCAAATATTACACATTTTAACAGACTGGTTAATTGCTTTTCTACTATAAATGATATGTATTCTAAACGCTTGGCCAGAACATCATTCAAACTAAAGATGGTCTCTGTTTTAAAAGGGGGGAAAAAACAACTTTGGACAGCTATTGAGGAAAAATACTATTTTGTAACAATATTACATTTTGAAACAATATTAGTGGAAATCTAAACCATAAGATGTGTTCATGCGCTGCCCAGCGTGTAGGGTTTTTACGTAGTATGTATGTGTTTTTCTCGATTATCTCTTCACACGCATTCCTGGGGCCGCTGTAATCTACAGTAACTTTATCACATGTGTCGTCACTTCGTTATCGGTCTCCAAGCCTGTGTCTGTTTCTCCACACAGCCCTGCTTCTATCGCGCTTCCAGGGTGCGCCGCTGACTTGGGACGTTTAGGTAGCGTCCTCCATGTTTCAAAGGCCTTACTTTCTAGTATTGGTTGTGGCGTCCCTTTAACGTATACGGCATATACCTCTGTATCAAGTATGTGTATAAGGCATTGCAGACGCATAGACCTTTTTGGGGTTTATCACAATGTGTAGAGTTGGCGGCGTTGGGGTAACTCTGTGGATCACTGTCGCCGCTTTGCTCCAGAAGTGTTTTTACCCAACAATTGTCTGGTCTCTTTATTGCCGAATGCGCCTACCTCCTTTTTTTCCTTTTCTTTTCATACACAATGCCCACGTTTAGCAGCTGTATTGGTGTCTATGTGTACATACTCAATTCTTGTGTAAGGATACTTCTAAAGGCTTGGATTGTTACAGAAAATGCAGACCTCGCCAACGCTCCAGTGTTACGGCAGCAGAGGTTTCAAAAAATCAAAGCAATCGCGAGCATTTCCAAAGATAACGGTGTACGGAACAACGCTAGCTTCAGAACGCCACTGAGCAAGCAGCCCTTAGAAGAGACGAGATCTACTCGCTGCCATCCAGACCTTCCAAATTCCAGCGCAGGTGGGCTTTAGCTGTCTGTCTAGTATTACGGACAAATCGGAGGCTGTGTTCTAACGCTTCTCAACATCTGTGTTCTAAATACAAAGCATTCGTGGGTAATTGTACATGTTTTCCTGGGCGTTTGGCGTGTAATCTGTTTCGGTCGCTCTAAGGTAAACTGAAGTTAATAGAAGTTGACTACAATGATCCTCCACGTGTGTCTGGAACCGTCTTATTCAGCACCCAGTAGAACGTTTATTATAGTTTTTGGTTTGTACGGACTATTTTCGATTGTAACGGTTTTGTCATGGAGTGCGTTGATTGGTTGCAGTAAACCTATATTAACCCGGGAACGTTCTGGTGTCTTATCTTGTTAACGTGCTCACTCCTGCCCAAACGGCTCCGCACGCACACGATGTGACAAGGCTTCTGGAACACGCTGATAAGCTACTATATGTGGATGTTTACGTAAACGCCGACGGCGGCTGCTAACTTTTTATTTTTTTTTCTTTCTCTCATAAAGTCGTAGGTTCTCACCGTCTGTGTTTATTTCAAATGAACTTCTTTATCAAGTTGTGGAAAACAAGCCGAACTCTGCCTATGAATGGAATCGCTAAAAATCATACGTACAAAAATAGTAGGACCAGCCGTGGCTGATAGGCGTTGAGGTTCACCAGGTGTTTGGCGTTGCCCGACCTAAAATCTACAGCCTCTTTTCCAACTCCCGTTGCCCCATGTATGTGAATGAGTAGAATTACCCCGGGCGCACCGAGATCCTTGAACAAGCAGCGTTCAGGGCTATTTATTTTGTGCTAGGACGCTGGCCATGAGAGGAGGTCATTGTTCCCTCTTGGCCCATACCGTACAGCTCTGGAGGTGTTTTCCCACAGGAACCAACAGTGAGCTCTGTGAGTCTTTACGCCACCGGCTGATGTCAGACCCTGACACTGCTGAACAATGACTGGCTTAAGAAACCCGGCACAGGGCTTGCCGTGTGTAACTTAACCCTTTGGTGCATCAGCTCTAAAAATGAAAGTTCCGTAGCGTAATAATTCTGGGGAAAGGTAAATATGGAGCAAAGGAGCATTCCTTTGGGTTTCCTTGGTAACCACTCCACATTGAGTATGTTGCACCAAAACGTATGGGTTTTTTTTCGTAGTGTGCGGTCTTTTTTAGCTAACTATATCCTGTCTTGCGCTTCTGTTCTCCCTTTGGCGTTATCTGCATGAGGCACATCTCACAGAAGTTTCGGGTGATATTCCTAAGGTTTTAGGGCTGGTAAAATGTTACAGAGCTTGTAAAAACATGCCTTCCACCCATCATGGTGAATGTAGCCTTACCAAGGCTAGATGAGACTTCAAGGGAAAAAAAGAGTAACACATGGATATTGATAAGTCGTGTGACTGCGTGGCACAGTTTTCCATCTTAACCAATGCAATGGCCCAGTACATATTTATGCAATGTTATAATACCTCTCTAAGATGCAGTTTTTCTAGCGTATACAGAACTTTTTTTTTTTTTGTAACATCTTCCAGTCCCCTTTTTATTTTGGCAGCTCTCCTGTGCACTTTCTTGTTCCATAATGTCCTTTTTTTTTTAAGGACCGATACCCAGAACTGCATCGCATATTCAAGGTGAGGTCTTGCCATTAACTTGTAAAGAGGGAAAATATCATCCTGTGAGTCAATACCCCACCTTTATACCTGCCAGTATCTTCGTGGCCTTTGCAGCTGCTGACTGGCACTGTGCACTGTCGCCAAGTCCGTTGTCTGCAATTATTCCAAAAGTCTTCTCCTTAGTAGTTTTTTCCCAAGAAGATAGCATTTCAAGTATATAGGCAAGGACAACTTGGTCTAGTTATATATGAAATATAGACCGTATGTCACTACTGAATTGCAAAGGAATCATGCAGTTTGTATATTTTCACACCGTAATGTTAGGAGATGCCAGCCGAATGCAGGATGTAGCGCTGAGAGCCGATTGAGAGAACATAAAGTGGGATAAACCATTTATAAAACCCCAACTCAATGGTAAGAGTGTAAGGATTTAAAAAATAAATAAAAATTACTGTGAATGATAAGACGGGGTGTGAGAAGTAAGTAAAACTGTTTTTACACTGTTTGTGGTAACAAAGCGGGCCCATTCATGTCTTCATTTCTTTGCAACTTTTTCATCAGTGATCAGGCAGCGGGGATGGAGTTTTGTTTTCGTAGTGAAAATCAATGACATCCTTGCGTAACCGCCAACGGTTAAAAAAAAAAAAACAAAAAAAAAAAACTTCAGGGATATGTTTACATTAACCTTTTAGGAAATTTAAAATGTATTTTGGGGGAATTCTTATCACTAAAGGGGGGTTTTGCTGCAGAGTTGAACATTAAAACTCGCTGATATCACTAAGCATTATGAAGGGCCAACCCTAGTGAGTGGGCTGAGGTAGCCCTGTATAATGTATAGATAGAACAATGGGACTGGGACGTGTCCAATTTCCCACTTTGCCCTATATGAGGGGGAAACCTTTAATCTCGCTGTGAAGGCTTAACCTTAGTGAGTCTGACTCGTTAAGCAAGCCTCAGTTGGCCCTGTGTATAAACACCATAAAACAGATAAAATGGACCGATGGCCCAATCTGGCGAAAGAATAGTCTTGCGTTTCCTATAAATGGGTTAACTGTTTGTTTTTTTTAATGCCAGTGGCTGGCAGTGACCGCTGACTTTTTTTTTTTTTTTTTTTCATTTGCATTTGCGAAAATACCGTATGGAACAGCTTATCAATAAAAGGGAAGTCAGGTGCTTCTATAACGTGTTATATGCCACGAGGGACTGCTAATAGGATCACCAATTTATCTGAAATCTTTGCAAAACTATAAAAAAAAAAAAAAAAAAAAAAAAAATTCAGCTGCTTGTAAAACATTTACTTTTTTTTTTTGACATCACAAATCTTAACCTGCATTCTAGATACATGTACATAGAATGTTTGAGTTCTATACATATAAGCGGGTCTATCAGGGTGAGAGCTATGTAGGGTGGGTCGATGGATGTGCCGGTAAAGGTGGAGGAATTCCCCGGCGGGGGGCAGACTATGGCCTGTTGAAATCTAATCCACCGTCTCTAGCTGTTCTTCGTTAGGCTGCATGTGTGGTGGACGTAAGCATGTTAATGCTTCAACGTTTGCACTCGGTAATTAGCCTGTTAATTTGTTGTGTAAATACTCTCTTTATGGTGTGTTGTTAAACACAATAAGTGGTTTTCTGTGTACGGCGCTTGATTTGCTGGCAAACAGCTACAGCTCTAAACGCCAGGTCAACCAAAACAGCTCTGATCCCAGGTGATAAGTCTGCTCTAGAACAAACAATGTCATTTATATGTGCGGAAAGCTTTTGTGCGAATTCTTTGTTGCCGTTTCCATTGTATGTACCCTCCTAATGACTTCTCGGTTCTCATTTTTAAGCTTTGCTGTCTTCCTGTCTTTCCATGTTTGTAAGGGGAGCGCTCCTTGTCCTTAGCTGGCTTGGTGACAGTAGAGCCGAGCTAGCCGATGGAAGTCCTGCTGATTCTGACCATCGGTGACACCTAGCGATTGGCAGAGGCACTATAAGCAGACGTTGATGGTCTTTGTCACTCCTGGCCTGATCACAGCAGAACCTCCTGCTATTGTTGCTCCCATTTCCTTAGCGCCGTTCCAGTCATAGACAGAAATCTGAGCCACAACGCGGGGCTCGATAACACAATATCTGCCGCTGGCGGAAAAAGGAGGATACCGTGCTGCTATTGTGGAGGAGAGAGTTATTATCATTTTTGTTTAAAAACATTGTTCCTCTTCATTTAAAAATCAAATGTGCTTTTGAGTTTGGAATTCTTAACATATCACTTTCCTTTCTTCTGCGGGTTTAATATCTTTTATATATTCTTTGAGCCCTTAGTTAACCCGTTTCAAGATTAACAAATTTTTTTTCTTTTAATTTTTCGTCCATTTGGTAGTTTTTTTGAAGTTTAACCACCATGAAATTTGAGGGCTTTTTCCATTGTCTCTCTTGTTCACGCTCTCAGCTTCTTCTCCAGCCTTTTATTGTTCTTCTGTCTTCATCGTCCGCTTCTCTCCACTATACGCTCCATAGCCCAGGCCTCCCGGAGCGTTTCCGCGAAAGGGCGGAGACTCGGTGCACTCTGTCTCATCCGATTGGAGGAGAGGCTGTCCCCGTGGCGCGCGCCGTGACTCTGCCCTTCTGCGGAAGTATTCCAAGAAGCCAGAATAATGCATACGGATTTGTGGAGAAAGAGGTGCCTTGGGAGAACAAGAGGTGACAAAAGAAGAAGCGGAGCTGCAGAAAGAGGGAGCATGGAAGCCTACATTACAGAAGGAAGATGGTATGAGATGCGCCCGGTGTCTACTTTGCCAATTATGTGGTTGGCGCTGAAGACGTCGGAAGAAGTATCTCGAAGAGCTGAAGTTTGTTTACAAATAAGTGCAAGCTCTAGGTAATCATACTGGATTTTATGATACTGGGAGCTGTATAGGTGATAACCCCCACTTCAAACAAGTTAAGTCTGATATAGTCCAGTAAATTTTATAATTCTAGAATAAATTGAGGAATGGCGGTTCTGGTGTGTGACATTTTGTTTTAAGCAGGTTTGGGGGCACGCCGTGCGGTCCCCATGCGGTATAGTTTTGCTGCTTGTCGTGTTTGCTCAGTTTATATTCTTGCACTGAGGGCAGCACGTGATTGTTTATTACTTCCTTTATAGGGACACTGTTTCCAGCCAACGGTATCAATAGCACTCGTGGTGCGGTAAAATGACTTATTAAATGGGGACATCCTAGGAACCGAACATAAGTATTGACTCTAGGCACCTTGACATGCTCTTCATTGGGGTTTACAGCACTCCTTCAACACACAGCACTTTTATACATCTACTGATAAGGTCCTTCAAACAGCTGCATGGCTTGGCTTAATGTTTCAACGCATTCTCAATGGCACAGGTTTTCACGCTCCCAACCAAGTTGGCGTTCCCGTGTTGTGTAGTTGTGGTGGGCAGGACCGCTCTGCGGTGGAGGTCTATGCCGGAACAGCACAGACCTCCAAGCATCCCTACCATCCCATGATCCCCACCGCCATCAAAAGCAGGACAATGGGGCAGTTACCTGGGACCTTGCCTGAAAATAGACTATCCCACAACAATTGGGGCACTTGGGAGGTATGGATTTTATGGTATTTATATATAAACGTAGTAAGTGAGTCTTGAGACTCCCTCTTTTGTGTGCAGAGCAGTCTCCTGACATGTCGGTGATTGTGACAGCGCAGTCTCACGCCAAAGTCAACAACTCGCAAGAGATGTTTACACATAAAACATGCGCTTAGAAGAGTGCGACGTACATCAGATGCTGCTTTCTGCAAAGGAGCTCCCACACGGACGTCCTTCTAAGCCGACAGACACGGCTACGGGTTTACAGACGGGATTTTGTGCCTTTTTTCCCCCCCAGCCTTCCTCGCAATGACGTCTCTTGATTGTTCATGGATGTCACTTCCCAAAAATAAACAAAAGGGCAGAGGTGACGTGCGCAAGGTGATTTTTGTTATAACCCTGCATGCTGACGGTGAAGCCGGGGCACCTCGAGTGAACACTCGTGGTAATATAAACGGAAAACCATCAGCTTAGTGTTATATAAATATTCTGAGATAACCCCCCCGCATATTCCATAAAATTCCATATTTTTCCAGTAATTGAATCCTGCTCAGTTTTGAAAACTCTTGACGGAGAGAAGCATACGGTGAATAATAATTATCCAATGAAACATATGTAATGTCATTGGACCCCTGGCCGAAGTGCGGACTGGTGGCAGGCTTGTTACTTTTATTACATTTCATTCACGGCAAATAAATGGTGTATACAGTGAAAGGGGCCGATACATATGGGAATCTCCCCTCCCCCCATGCGTTTACAAGCAGGACCCTATGAAAATGTACAGCTATCGTGTTAAAGAATGTATGATGGCAGTTTTAATTATAAACTAAATTATCCATTGGGCAATAAGTGCAAAAACTAATATTTTAGAAAGGTTAAAAATTGTGTTTTACATTTTTATTTTAAAATGCACAGCTGTGTGAGTAAATTAACCCGTTAGCAGCCGTCTTCACGATCTGTCGTAGGGTTTGCACAAATTGGATTTATTTTAAATTGGTTCTTTGAAATGAATAGTTTTATGTATAACGAACTGTAAAGTATAGAATTAGACACATTTATTGGAGTTAACCCCTAGTTTTAAGCTGATCTGTCGCTTCTCCCAAATCCTTTGTTTTTACAGTTCTATACACTAAATAAACCCATGTAATGTAACTTACACATTAACCTGGGCTGCGTATACATTACTAACACGCTTTGTGTAAAGGTTGTGAGCAGACATATTATCCTTTTCTCTGAATAATTATTCCTCCTGATAAGTTATCTCTGCGCTGTGACGTTGCTGCTTGTTGCTGATTGGTTCAGGCAGCCTTTGTAGGGTTCTTTGTGTTTATCCAGATTTGCTTATAACAAAACATTTCTAGACTGATCATTTTTTTGTTCATATTTAAGCTGAAGCCTATGTAGGTCTGTAAAAGTATTACTTGGAGGCATCTCATCCGTTAAGCCGCCAGTGAGAGCTTTGTGTTCTGTTAATGCCGACAGACTAGCCGATTTCCGTTACTTTGCATTAAATTTGGACAATCTTATTTATATTTAATGGGTTTTCACGGGCGGCCGATGAGGTCACTTGGTCTTAGATGGAGGGGCAGATGTGTCTTTAATTCAGATGGACTTTAAGGTGCTCTTATTTATTAAGCCACATGCTTTCTGTCCACGGTGGGCTTTTGGTGCGGCTCTGTCCGCTCTCCCCTCTTTCTAGCCCGTAACAGCGTGTTATTATACGCGGAAGACTCGGCTGGGGCCTGACTCAGATTAATGATGATTTTTGATGTTACATTTATCTCCAAACAGCAACAACCTATCAACACTCGATGTTTCTGAGTCAATTTATTCTGTGTTTTGTGTACATTCAGATACTTCTTGTTCTGGGTTTTTTTTTTTTTTTTGTTTTTTTTTTTTGTTCATCTGACCTTTTGGTTGCCTTCTTCTCTCGGATTCATTTAATGCCCAGATTCTCTGTAAGCTATTAAAATCCTGGTGTGACCACGGTGAAGCCACGGCGTCGGACGGAGCTCCCTTTAACCTTCCTGCCATTGTTCAGAGCCGCAGACAGGCTTTCCTGGGTGTGCCCCGGATCAGCTTGTGTACTGGAACCTGCATCCTAAAGTCCAAACCCCAAAAGAACAGCATTTAGGTATTCTTTAAACATACCCAGGCTGGTATAACGGGCTGAATACATGCATTTATCGCAGGCTTGCTCTAAGGACAGCGGTAGTCGTGCCTGGGGGGTAATGATCTCCAACTCATTGCTGTTGAAACAGGGGTTGGCAGTTTGATAATGACAGATCTACCGTTGGTAGGCGCAGAATGTTTTGTCTGCGTATCTGAAAGGATCATTTAATCTGTAAGCTTGTGATCAGAGCCGTCTGTAACCTGATGTATCGGCTTGTTGTAGTCCGTTTTAGTTTTGCCGTATTTGTATATTCTGTAAGAATTGTTGCCGCTATATGAATAAGATATGCTCAGCGTAAAAGGAGACATAACTATTTCGGAATTTATCACTATTCCCATCTGAATAAATGCAATGCTCTAACGCAAGGTTGTCCAACCTGCTGCCCTCCAGCTGCTGCAGGACTACATCTCCCATAATGCTCTTTCAGCTAAGGGAGTGGCTGAGGAGTATGGGAGATGTAGTCCTGCAGCAGCTGGAGGGCCGCAGGTTGGACACCCCTGCTCTAACGTATGTATGTGGGGGATGTTGGACCAATCGGCACCCAGGATTCCACGCTGTCCCCCATGTTTTGGAATCTCAACCTCAACTGCAGAATTTACTGCGGGTTTGGGGCTTATTCAGAAAAAATGGACACTTGCTGGTGGGTTTCTGGTAGAGCTGCAGTATTAACCTCTTACCCGACCAACACGAATGTCCCTTGCAAGAAGAGATGAGCAGACCCTGTATAGTGTATAATTAAATGAACCTTCAAGAAGTTCCACTCAAATGTGGGTCATGTGGACGTCTAACGCGGACCTTCTTGACTTGGTTAATTTATTACAAATATTGCTTATAAATGTTATTTGGCAAACAAATTGTAACCTAAAAAAAATAAAGGCAGATGAAGGAAAAGAGATTGGATTAAAGAAGCATATCGGCATACCTGGAGGATATTCGCTTGTTTGCGGTTCTAATCTCCGTATACAATCACATTTAAAGTTAGCAGTGTATTAATGTGACTTGCAAGCCCCATAGCTTCAGGCTACGTGTAAACGTCTAGTAGAGGACCTATAATCACGCTGACAGAGCCCTGAATGCCAAGTTTTTTTTTGGTTTTTTTTGGTTTTTTCTTCCCCTGTCCTCTCCGGTGATGATGGCTGCCACGGTATGCCACGAGGGCGAGAAATTAGAGAATTGTGCCCTAGACATGATCTGTTTCTTCTCCTTGAAATATACATGCCTTATGTTTCTCTATACCCCGTCCCCTGTGTCGGCTTGGAGCAGCGCCCCCTACACCTAATGTATTGCTTTGTCTTAGTCAGTCGGTTCTAGATTTCAGACCCTTCACATCACTGAGACATTCTGAGCTCCTAGAAGACGGGGATGACGGAGGGACTGGGGTGTTAAGCAGACCGGTTGCTGGTCGGGATAGTTGAGGATAAGGGAACCCACTGGCATGGCTGCTAGTGACCTATAGAAAATAAGATGTGGTTGGGATAAAATCTGAGAACCTCTTGTATAAATTGGTACAAATACCCCTTGGGTGGCATCAAGGTATATGACCTGCCCTGGATCAGAGAGAGAAAAATCACTCAAGCAACTGAGAGGTTAATCATGGTTTGAGAGGCACTGCATACTCGTGTATTTGCATAACAGATGCTATAATTAGTAAACGGGAGCGCTGAATGTGCCCCCGGCCGGTGTAAAGCTGTGCCGTTACACGTTACAGACCTTTAGGACCGGAAATTGGTAAGATAATACTGGCTCTGCCACAGACTGCCGCCTATCTCGGCCTCACCGAGCGGAAATTTTCACCTTGGTCATTTTAATAAGGGAATTCTTTAATGCTGAAAGGTGTGATGGAAAACTTCCCCTCTAAATACATATTAAATGAGACCTTTCCTAATGACTTTACTAATTCACCGAAAGAGTAATGTCTGTAACCAAGTCGTGTGGGTCATGGTTTTTTTTGTACTGTACAGTAATTTATGTTCAACTTAAATTGGATTTATAAAAGTATTAACCTCCTCCATCCTTCCTATGCACCACATTTTAACAATAAATAAAAACAAAAAAAAATAGGTAAATCATCATTTACCCGTGTAGATGTAGTTTTATTTTTGGGAGGGTTTAGCAGTTTTTAATTTTATTTTTTTTTTAATGATGTGAACTGCTAAATTTTGTCCCAAAAAATAAACTATATCCCTTCATAACTGATATACCTAAATTTATTTATTTTTACAACTCCCGCTCCGTTAAATCTTTGCCCTATAAATTCAGGTGCCTGCGAGGGACATTCTTTCTTTTTTTTTTTTTTTTTTAAGGTTTATTTTGCACGGATTTTCTGCTGATCGCTGGCGTGTTTTCCTGTGAAATATCTGCCGGGTCGGTATGTTCCGTGGTGTGGCTAGCTGAAGGTCTGCGAAGTGGCGTGTGTGTGTTTTGGCAGCTGCTGCCGGATGATCAGTGTTTGCCTCTGTCATCCCGGGTCTTGTACCTTGTTACACTTGGCTTCTCGTCATTTGGAAGAAGCGAATTCAATGCGGGTTTGTTCGACTCTATTAAAGAAGGAGGCGTTTTAAATCCTAAACTATGTTAAAGACCTAATCGCGGCCGCGGACCATGCTGCGTTTCTCTGGCCGGCTGGCGCACCTGCACACACCGGCGCTCCTGAACTTCTAGCTTATTTTCTTTGTCTCGAAGGGAAAAAGTTGAATAGACGTTCCTGATAATGGAAGCCCTGTCTAGTGTGTCCGGAGATCCCTGTCTCTTTAAAAGGGGGGTCGGTTCTCGTGTGTTTTGAGAGTCCAATATTTGCTGTTTATTTAGTTGCCTGATGCGGAAGGACCTGCGGGGTTTCTGGCCGGGCCGGGGTTGGAAGGTAGTCTTGGGCAATAATGTGGTGTTTGAACCAAATATAAAAAATATATCTCACAAAGGTTCGTCTACATTAAAAGGTATTTATTATAAGGTAACAACACAGCAAACACATTTATCTCATATACACGCATAGCCAAACCCCACAGGACAACAACCCCCTTTTTATCTCTCTCTCTATACAATTCATATAACAATTCCCTTCAACACAATTTGATCTCACCCAATGTTAAGCCTCCAGATCCGATAATGGCTCACTGCCGGGAGCTCACTCTCACCACATCCACCATGGAGGAAAAGGAAAAAAAAAACTGAAAGAGTCCATGTGTGGTATTATATTATATAACGTCACATCCTGTTTCATCACTTCCTTTAGTGAACTGTGGGAGGGAAGGATTCTAAGAACGCCCACCTTAACCTAATCCCTTTGTTTATGGGGACAAGACAAGTTACCACAATAACTCCTAAAACTAGTTTAGGGCGATAGACGACTCTGCTTCAAAAGAGGTTCCATGCCCAGTGTGCATATGTAACGGTGATTTATTCACTTACATCTTCTCTCCCGTTTATCTTTAACCCCTAATGTAGATGAAATGGGGATAACCAAGGGCAAAATTGGACCTGGAAGGAGGGCCGCCTTTACACCTTGTCCCAGTCTGTAGAATGTTGCCTATTGCGCTGCTTTAGGCGTTGGATTAAGTGACGAGCTGTCGGATGACGAGCACCTAAAGGTGTTAACGGCAAATACGCTGCCTCTAAACCAAGGCATAAATCCATAGCGGCTGGTGTCCTTAATATGAAAGCGGCAGCCCCCCGTTCAACCTAATAAAATGCATATTACATTTTTTTTTTTTTTTTTATGCATTCTTTGGTTCCAAAATGAAAAAATTCAACTGTATAAAATACTTAACTGGGGAATGGCAGATTGTGAGGTGCTCCCAGGAACCCTGGGGGCCACGGCATTAATTCGGCTTGATATGTGCCACGAAGGGTTACAGAGATTGATTATGGATGTATTAACGAGCGTGCTTAAGAAGCGGCGTAGTCTGAAGTGCTTCTCAATTGAACAATAAGGGGTCATTCGGGGACTAGCGCGCCCCCCGCGGAGTACTTGGCATCGGACACGCTATAATGCTTTTACTGGCATGGCTCGGGAAAGCGGTCGGCTGAATGTAAATGATACGGTTTCTGTGAGAGAGGAGACCTCCTTAATGCAGAGGCGCTCCTTCTCTCTATGAAGACCGTTTAACCCTTGGAAGGAAGCACACTGAGGGTTCTTTAACCCACGGGCAGTTGCTTACGTAGATGTTACGGATGTTTGTCATTTAAGAGAGAACTCTACTGGCTCATCTGTCATCGGGGGTCTTCTAAAAGGCGCTGTCTTTAACTGCCGTCTATGGAGTCTGTGCCAAGCCGACGCGGCGTCCATGGTGTACACGGCCAGGTTAGGGAGCTCTCCCCATTGACGAGGAACACACGGTAGGGCTTGATCACCTAAGAGGGTGATTAACCCCATCCTCCAGTTATCTGCTGCCCCGGCCCACTATATGCCCTCGGCAGGAATTCATAAACAGATATATATCCCTTCGGTATACCTGAATCTGAGTGATAAAAACACATAGCCGTGGTCTTCTCTGGCTGTTCGATCACGTCTGGCTCCTTTTTACCATCATAAACTTTGGATTATTTTTGGGTCATAACTGCTTATTTTAAGTAATTATTTAGGTTTATGTGATATATTTGTAGAGCACCAGCAGATTTCATAGCGCTATTATAATCATTGTTTGACAATAACTCTAATGCGCATTGGGACATACTGGTCCAGAAGGAGAAGAGGGCCTGATGGATACACACCGCAAACGTGTATCCAGCAGGCCGGGTGCACACTAAAGGATGGCAGATGCCACACTTGCTGGGTGGCCAGTCCGGGCAATTCATGTAATGCGTCGTCAGTGCTGTTCTCTCCAAGCGCGTTTCGTGGCACCACACGCTGGTCGTTGGAAAGGCAGTGCTCTAACTGGTTATTGTGCCATTGTTTTAATACACGACATTCATCTAAAGCAAACATTTCTTCATAAAGTATTTAGTGGGCTTTAAAAAATTTCTCCAAGGTTAATATGTATTACACGCTGTTAGGATCACACTTCTAAGTACATAAATACATGCAGGAGGAGCGCTTCATTTCGAATAAATTGCTCTGCTGCCGATTCCAAGCTCATACTTCCCAGTCGTCCTTCTTTAAGAAGGACAGTCCCTCCTTTCTTCCCCCGATTTATAGGATCTCAGAATGTTTGCTGGGTACTGATTACAAATTGTATCCATTCTATACATTAAAACCTAATGTGTCTGAATTCCTAGGCATTTGGGGTCTTTTGGGTTAAATCCATAGTTTATCTCCTCTTAACGCCATCGGCTCCGTGTCTAATGTTACGCTCTTCTCTTTCTGTTACAGGCGGTGGTGGCAAGAAGAATGGCCGTAGCAAGAAATGGAAGGAGATGCTGAAACTGCCACATATCAGTCAATGTGAAGAGCTCCGGCGCACCGTCGGTGAGTACAGCGCAAGGGCCTTGGGCAGATTGTAAGTAATGTAATTACGGCCCCTGGGGGACAGCCTCATATCAGCCTGGACTGGCAAAGTAGCACGACTTCCGTTACATTAAGCAACAATATACTCTGTGATGTTTGCAGTCAGTGTGTCTCTCCTCGCTTTCCAGCGTTTTAGAAAACGAACCTTCTTAGAAGTAAACGTTTCAGTGGTGTCATGGAAACGGTGAAAATCTTATTTAGATTTTAAGCTCTAGGTGACGACTCAGCTGCACCTTTTGAGTCCAACATATCCCCTACGCTTCAAGAGTCCAAACCAGTTTTGGGGTGGGCTGTGAGGAGCTGACTAGTGCCAGAAATGTGCCCCCCAATGGTGCTACAGCCATTGTCGCCATGGTCACCATCGTACCGTGCATGCACTCGGCTGCAGAGCATCGCGAGGTGCCTATGTTGGGGCTGCGGTGAAAGTTTGTGTTGTGACAGCGAAGAGCTCCATTGATTTGACTCTGTAGGCTGGAACGGGAGATTGAAGTACACCCCCCCACACACACACAATGGACTGTCCCATGAAAACTGGGACTGTTGGGAGGTATGTACTAACATTTTTATAAGTACACGTAAAGCTCGGAGGTGTCTGTTGGTGCCGCATAAATAAAGAAGTTGTCTAGAACAAGGTATGGTTGAGCTGCCCCTTAACGTGGAGAAGCCGCGGGCTGTATGTGATTTTAACGACTGAACGTGGGTTACAGCAGAACGCGTTTCTGTCGCTCACCATTATCGGTATTTAGTTGCCTTGGGGATCTACGTGCCAATGTACAGAACATGCCCCGTCCCGTGATGTTTACCACACGTGCCTTCTCCTCACTGGCCTGTGTGTATCGTGATATCGTTCTAACTTGTCTGAGAATCGCAGGAGGGGTGGAGGCTTCGTGCCTTTCACATCACGTCTTTAAATGCAGGCCGGTTGGGATTTATTAAATATTTTTGTGCGGTTCTATATGCAGTAATGCGTTCTGTCATTGAAGAGAATTTGTTTTTATATTAGTAAACATCCTTTTATTAGCAGACCTGGAGGCGGCCATTGTTGTCAGTCGTGATATTTTGGGTGACTTTCCTGCTCAAACCCAGAGCCGGCCTTAAGGGTTCTGGCGCCCTGTGCGGACTACTCCTCTGGCGCCCCCCCCATTCCAAAACAGAGGAAAAAAATCTCTGCCCCTTCTCACTGCCTCCCCCTCTGCCCCTTATCACTATATCTACCCCCTATCCTTACCTTGTTGCCGGAGTCCTGCGTTGGGAGCGGGAGGCGTCCCACCGCGACAGAGTCACAGAGAGTGAGGGGCGCCGAACGGTTGCTGAAAACTTCACGAGCGACCGCTCGCCGCCCCTGCCCGGGACTTAAATGAAAACACCGGGTTTTTTTTGTAAAAAAAACTTTATTTAACATGATGGATGTTAAATAAAGTTACAAAAAAAAAAATGTTATAATTTAAGTCCCGGACGGTGCCCCTGTTGCCATGGCGCCCTGTGCGGTGCACAGGTCGCACACCCCTAAGGCCGGCCCTGCTCAAACCCCACACTGAGCTGATGCTTTACGGCAGGGGGTTAAGACTAAGGCATTCTATTGCTTACTACATGCAGTAAGAGGAGTCTGGGGGTTTGTCTAGTAGATTGGGCTGAGATGACATCTAGAACATGTACAAATGGCTAATATGCAATGATTAGCACTTAAAAAAAAAAACAAAACCTATTAATAAACTCGCTTTTAATGGCATATTATTCATAACAGTTGCTGAGGTTTCCCATTAATACAGTCATCTGCTGATTAGTTAACGAGTATTTTACAACCCTGTAATTTTTTTTTATGCATCTACCAAAGTAGGAAAGCTGCAGCTTCAATCTGGTATACAAATATCCCATCCCATTGAACTGCTGCAAGAAGGGCTGAGCTGGCCTTCTACGGTGGATAGTTAAATCGGTGAGATGACTTAACGTAAACTGCATTATCCGGGCAGCTCGGCCTTTCTTGCAGGAGAAACGTACTGGGCCTGACCCTCATAATAAATAGCGGTCAGTGAGTTGAAGCTGCAACTCTTCTGCAGTCACTCACTCTGGTGAATGAAGTAGCCCACCACGATCCCGTTCTCTGCCGAACTGTGATAAGTCTGGTTTCCCGAATTGATAAGTCAAACGGACCTAGCAGGGACCTTATGTGGTATATAGAGAGACAAGGACTGTAGCGGTGTACGTAGCGGCTGGAATGAGGTGACCTGACCGGGGGTTGTGAAAGAGGAAACTCCGAAGCAGTTAGCCTGAGATTTTATCACTAATGCGTTTACATAAACAAGCACTTATCCTATTACTGCAGATTGCTTTGTACACATGTATGTTTGTGCATCGTTTGAAAGCCGGTCGAGGAGCTGTATTTACATGTAAACATACGTGGAAAGGGCTGGAAACGTGTGTGTGTGTACGTACGTTTGTGTGTGTGTTTCGGGGCTGCGGGACTCGCGCTGATACTGTTTTTCTTTCATTAAACATATAAACCCATATGTTGGCCTCTGCAGAAGCCAAGAAACCTTTTAGTGGTTTCACATTAGCATTCATAGAGTAAAGTATAGGGTCATAAGCGTTCCAGGCCTCGGAGGTCTCTTTCAGATGTAGTGTAAGTTTGTTTGCTGCTCAGATGAAAGTTCAATATTTCAACCCTGCTTTCACTATGAAGCTCTACCTAGGTCCTAACTGACTGCTGAATGTATAGTCCCCAGGCCCAGATCGGCCATCTGGCAAATGCCCCGCACCCCACTGCCAACAGCTCCAAGTACTTGCCTGTGGCTGCACTCGTGTCATCAGGTAGCCCCTGGCCTTAAAGTCCGGCACTGATTAGTTACCTATACATTATGCAGGGCCAGCTCAGCCACTCTGTGGCGTCCGCTCGAGTGAAATTGGTGATTTTCTGTTTGGTGGATAAGCGCTAAAATTCCATTCAACTCGCTTACAACTGGATCTCTTAGATCTCATTTCATTACAATGTAACCACAATATAGCTTCTTTCACCTGCTATTCTCCCCCCCCCCCCCCCCCCCGTGTTAATACGCAGAGTCCTTCATCTGTTTGATGACCAGCGAAGGGTGGGTGGCCTTCTGTGTCATCAGAGGTGTCCAGGAACCAGCGCTGTCACTAGAGGGGGATTTTTATACCTTTTATTTGTTGCCCGGGGGATTTATAGGAGCAGAAACCGGGTGAAAATGTTTGAGGGTGGAGGACCCCAGTTGTTCTACTGGTTTTGCAGCTGAGATTTCCAGAGCGTGAACGAAAAGGAGACCTGTGAATCGAAATGAGAAACGTTTTAAACACAGAAAGGGAAGTAACAAAGTGCAAAGGAGGAAAAATGTTACGGCAAGAGGTCCTAATATAACACTAGTCAGAGACTTACTTTACTGAGAGGGGGGTAGATAAGTGGAGCTGCCTCCCAGCTTTACGGCCATGAATCTATTCTATTTTTTTGAGCAAAAGCAAAAACTCACAGCGTTAACTTCCGCGTGTGAAGTGACGGGATTGCATTCCCTTTTATATATTTTTTTTTTTTTGGTGCAAATCCACTTAAGGTATTGTCTATGTATACACTTTATAAAACTCGCCCAAATATGTATAAATTTAACAACTTTTTATTGGTGAAAGCGATATGTGGAGGATTTTTTCTTTTCTTATAAAGGTTTATGTACTTTAATCCAACATATATGTCTGCATAATTTATTTATTTTTTTAAACTTTTTTTCCATAAATCTAGGGTACTTCATTTAAAAATAATTAATAGAAAGAAAAAAAATAAAATATATTGTGAAAGCCCCAGATTGTGAAATGATCCTGGTTTAGATTAATTAGTTTTTAGGAGCATATAGTGGAAATTTTTAATTTTTCTGCAATGTTTTGTAGCTTTGAGTTTTCTTCCGTGGAAAGCTGGAATTGCAGAAATGACCTTCTCTGGTTTGGTCTGAACCTCTTAACGAAACCTTTTGTGGAATGTGTTTATTTTTTTGCAGATTGCTGGATTTGCAGAATATAAATCTAATCCAGGACCATATTAATTTTCAGTTATTATATTTACTCGCTGTTGCCAAAATACAAATTTTCCTTATTTTAAACTCGCTTGCAGTAAACCAGTTTAAACTGACCCATTGTTTAGGTTAGAAATGTTATTCTGTGAGCAGGGGGGATATTTTGTTGAAACCGCTTTTTCTGCAATTTTTTTCTTTTTCTGTTTTTAAATGGTGAAATATCTAGATCTCTGTATGTGATATCAAAAAAATTACAATTATTTCGGATACTTAGAAATGTTTAATACAAACAATAGTGAACAATAAGCAAATGTATATTTTTGTTTAACATATAAGTACTAAACATATATTATGTACGAAATGAAGAAATATTCAGACATATAATACATAGGAAAATCGATCACAAATTTTAGCAATAGATTTCTGTCCTTAATTTAAGAGTCTGACATTTCTGTTCAACATTCTTTCCTTTTTTTGTTACTTGCTATTTAATTTTTTTTTGGCACTTTTGGATTTTATTTATAGCATTTTTTAACATGTATAAAGATGAAATTATTAGACATGGATTTCATTCAAGGAGGAACCTTTAGGAGGCAGGAAGGTATATAATATGGCTCGCTCCAGAATACCTGGGAAATAGTAGGGGCGATTTTTATTTTTTCTTTTTTTCTTTTAGGCCATCGTTTCTGTGTGCCATTTCAACGGTTTTAAACAATCTTACAGACCCAACTATTGTTTTATTAATATTATTGGAGCATTATTATTATTGGAACTATTATATCACAATTACCTCCCCTAGCCATTAAAGAACTACATCTCCCGTTAACCCCCTCCCCATAAAGAAAAAAGTTATGTTGTGTATAGTGGGAATTGTAGTCGTACATCTGAGTTGATTTAAAGTTTTGGGTGCCTATACAGCTTAAATGTGTTTTTTGTGTATTGCGAATTTGAAAATCGCTGCGGTTATCTGAAGAGAAAAAATATTGCCTGCCCCTTGTATGTCTTAAAAAATGTAAAAAAAATTTAAAATACAAAAAATGATTAAGCAATTTAACACACGAAGGCCCTTTTCGTTT
The DNA here is from genome assembly GCA_029215755.1 of Spea hammondii. NCBI lineage: Eukaryota > Metazoa > Chordata > Amphibia > Anura > Pelobatidae > Spea > Spea hammondii. The sequence goes on from JARDYJ010000001.1 coordinate 12,186,769, forward strand.
CATTCTTTCGTTTCTGGGTTATGAGAGAACACGTTCTCCAAAGAACAACTCTATTTCTTGTGAAAGAACAAACTTTGGCAGAACCTGTGACAAAAATAGATTTTTTTCATGCTTTATTAGTTGACCTAAAATATTCTTAAATAACCAACTGGAACTGTATAGAGCCCCCCCCACCCCCGCCAATCTGTTTAAAAAATGGGGAGATCATTCTCCCTATAGGGGAGAGCAAAGCTCCATGTGGAGGACCAAAAGAGTGAGCCGGGCACCCCGTCTCGCTTAATTAAAAAAAAAAATATATATATATTTTATATGAGCGCGGGTTTATGTGTAATTAATTCTCATATGTAATAAGTAATGTGTGTTTTTAGTTTATTGGCGAGCTGAAATTCTTTCTTGGTATCTTTTTACATTCTCACCTTCCCAAATAAACATCACCGACTGGCGTAAAGTAATATATTCGGGCTTAGACTAAATGTTACTGTTCCCTGCAGAAAACGAGAGTGCCGTATGTTATCATTCTCCTGTCCAGACGGTTTATTCGTGTTCCGATCGTTCTCGCCGCTAACAGAAGAGAAAGGGGTTAACTGTTTTCCCCGTTTTTTTTGTGTTTTTTTTTTTTTAAGTTAATAAGTGCTCACATCTGTTTCTGAGGCCGCTCTCTCTTATCCTCCAATTACTCCGCTTCTTACCGACGGCTTGCGTCATTCATGTTTATAAGCTGACATATCTTTAAGAGCATATGTTTGGCTGCAGATGGGAACTCATAAAAATATGCGTAGCGGTTACACTGAGAACCCTCTGTTGTGTGAACTTGCACACAAACGATGGTTTTAATTTACTCCGGGTACCCGCACTGGTTTTTTTTTTCCTGCGCTCAGACTAGTTCCGTGGAATTATTTGACCTTGCTTTTGGCATCTGTATGTCTGGACCAAAAAAAAATAGAAAATTCACAAGAGGGAGAATGTAGGAGTTTTTTCCCCAAAAACAATTCGGGCTATATTTATTTCTGCGCTCAATCCAGATTCTTTCACGTTATTCGGGAATATCTTACTCCGATAGACTCTGACTTTTGGTATTAGACGTACGAGTTAATGCCTTCGCTGTAATAATCATGCTATCTTGTAGCGACTGCCCACCCTGAATGCTCAGTCATATCCCGAGGACTCGCTTTAATCAACCAGAACCCTCCAAGGACTTGTTTGATCTTTGGTCTCGTCCCACCATCTTCCGGTTAGCCTTATCCTGGTCTTGTGCATGTTTAAATTGCTTTAACATGTATATGGATTGTAAGCCTCTCGCTAAATGATCTGCCCCAATGTCCTCGGCTATTGATGATGATCATACCTGTGGACTCTCAGGATTTGACCCGTAGTCTCAGGGTTTCTGCCCCAATCTCGGGGTGAAGGGGCAGATTCTCAGCGTCACACGGCCTGTAAGTATTATCTATGATCAGTGAATAATAGAAAGGAGTTGGCTCCAAACGGTGCTTTTGCTCCCATTTTATGGTTGATCCCTGCTTGAATGCAGGTGATAAAAATAAGTGCATCTCTAAATGACAAGTCAAGGTTTCCATGAACACCTCGATTGGGGGTATTAGAACTTTGCCAGGTATGATGATAAAAGGAGGAACATTGACCACGTTCATTTCTGGTGGCAAGGGTCCCTTGCTTGCTGCAATGCAATTTATATATTTGCTGCACTGCTTGCAGGAATACAGTTGTGATGGGTGGTGTGGGATCCCAGAAAGAAGACCCCTCTCATCCCGGAAGGAAGACCCCTCTCTTGCAGAAGCAGTGTTTGCAGAGAGACTGTATGGTCAGTGTATCTTTTCCCTCTGGCATCCTTTCCCAGGTGGAGCTGGTACTTGACAAATAAAATGCTCAGCCCAAGATCCTTCTCAAGATAGGTCTGACCCATGGTAGTCCCCCCATCTGTCTCTCATGACCCAAGACAGAGCCCCCCATAAATACAGCACGGTTTATTTTAATGTAAATAGATGCCAGCGCAAGGGGCTAGTCCTTCCTGCAATGACATGATGATTGCCAAAGATAAAGCTAGATCAGACTGCAAATATGATAAATGGCATCTGGCTTTTAATATTTTAAATCAAAAGCAATCGGCAGCATTGGTGGAGACATAACATAACGAGGAGAAATAATTATGCCGGCCTTGAGAAAAAAAAAAAAAGTTTATGGCTGCACCCATGGTCATAAGGGTGCATCGTTCTATTTGGGAAAACCTTCTTCTATACTTTAATGTTCACTTGTGTCTGACCTGACATGCTGCGTTTAAGTACTTTTCCAGTCAACCTCCATTACTAAATCGGTCACACGTTGGCTAGTGACGTGTGCATACTTTTGCCGGCAGAACGGGAGACGTACAAATGCTTGTCTGTGACATTTGGAGCAGCGCAATTTATAATTGCTGAAGAGTATTTTCCTGTTGGAGTTTACATATACTGATGAATATCATTATGTTGCACTAAAGGAGAAATAATGGAACGTCTCCTAATGTCTTTCTAAGTACCGGGCTTAGATTACCATCAGAATGTTAACAGCTTTCATAGATTTTTGGCTGGACCAGCTGCAGAAGACACATTATTAATATACCAACAAAAACTCAGCTCAGCTTAAAAATATTTTTGGAAACTAGTGTATTTACAGATATTTTTTCCCTTGACTTCCTTCTAACGCAGTTGAAGCTTCTGGCAAATTATGTTTTGTGTGGTTCATCTTGTTTTGGGAGGGGGTTTTCTCCCCTGGATCTCGTTGTGAAGCTGCCGAAAGAGAATATGTAAGATCTGCGAAGACTTAGCCAAAGACATAATGATCAGAATAAGGATCAGTGAAGTTACTTTGTTAAAGAAGAAGGTTTAGTAATTGATTAGTAACAAGTACTTCTTTTTAATAGATGTAGAAATAGTGCTTTTCTACATGTAACATGCTTTGAAAGGCTATTGTTAGGATGACTGATTATTCATGCTGTGTGTGTATACTCTTTTATATAAAGCTTATGGGTCGTCCACATGAGAAGAAGGGAATGGGGGGGACTAGATGGGCCCAACTGTTACACGCCATATTTTGCCTGCATGCATTGTTACCTGGAAAATGGATGGGTTAGCCATAAACAACAAAATCAATACGATTGACAGGTTTATTGTGTGTGTGTGTGTGTGTGTGTGTGTGTATATATAATAAATATACTAAATATTAACGCAGCATATAGGCTGCTGTTATCCTCTGTTTAATGAAAGAATGTGTTTTGTGATGGTTCTGCAGGTTCCGAGCAGACTTTGTGGTCTGGCTGTTGGTTTCTTTACCCGCAGAGCTCGCGCCATTGATTTGCGAGGAACATGTCTTCACAAGTATCTCGGTGAATCTCCTGAAGGGACTAAAGGCTTATTCTGTTGATTCAGGCTTACGTCCTAATGATGGCCATGCCTGCCAAATATACACACTGAGTGCGTGTGTGCGCTTTTACGTATTTTATTTTTTTTACGCTATAATCCAGGGGGCATTAAACTGGATCAATAGTACTTAACCAGTTTCACTTGCTGCTACATGGCAGGTGAGTGAATAATTCCATGGTGACCTTCCTCCATGAATAGGTGAACTTAAACATTAACTCGCTTCATCTATAGTGACCTCTAAAGATCACACGGCGGGGAATGCTTTCCTCACTAATGCACTGCGCTCTGAAACGGTTTGTATTGTATACAAAATGTAACCAAAAGAACTTACGCAGGCCAACGTGTAAATCACACACGGGAAGTCCATTCATCCCGCGAACTCCCCTGCGGGAATCTCAGACAGAGCCTCTCTCGTACCGGCAGCCAGAGAGCGTTTGTTTGTAGAAGTATTACGTATTTAAACACGTGTATGAAAGAGACAGTAAAGCTTCACAGCTTATAGATCTTATGTTAAAGCAAATCCTTCAACCCCCCCCCCCAAAAAAATTATTTTCAGTGCAGTATGGAATGGTGCTGTGTGCATGTGTGTGCGCGTATGTATGTATGTATGTATGTGTGTGTATATGTATAGAAATGACCTTGATTACACTGATTGGGGGCAGAAAAGCGGTACATGCTTAAAAATCCCTAATAAACATATTAAGACTTGAGGGGCTAGTATGTATGGGCTGGGCGACCAAATCCCCAAATTAATCTAACAAAACAAAATTGCCGCAAACTCTCAGAAAATGAGAATATTTTATTTACAAATACTCCAGTTTCCTATGTTTCGGCACCTTTATGCTGTATACAGTATGGCTTAGCAGAGCAGGCCTTCTTGCTTCTCTTTAATAGAAGTAAATGGGTTCTGACAGCTTTCGTTATGCTGTAAACCTGTAAGCCCCAAGACCATGTGCTAAATAAAAATATGCATGCTTCTTGTAAAGGTAGGGTGAGGACAAAGACTATTTTAGGAAAGAAAGTAATTTATTATACTATTTTTTTTTTTTATTTTTTTTTTTCTGAAGCAAAATTTTAGAAAATATTAAGCAATACATTTTTTTTTTTTTTTTTTTTTTTTTTTACGGAAGCTTGAGATTTAAATAAATTAAAAAAATTCTCATTATAAGATGAGCCGACGGCTTCATTTTTAAAAGAATAAAATAAAAAAAGCAATATTTGTTAATCCGAATTCCCATTTTTTTAATAAGCCAAGTATCCAATGTCTTAATGTGTACCGTATTTGCTAGATTATAAAACGACCCAGATTATAAGACGACCCCCCAAATCTGAATATTAATTTAGGAAAAAAAGAGCCTGAATATAAGACGACCCTATAGGAAAAGTTTTACCAGTAAATGTTAATTCATCTAGACTATTTTTTAATAAAAGCTATGATTGAGAAAAAGGCATTTCATAGAGCACTCCGCCTCCAGAAATGCCTTATGCCCCCCATTTAACACTACCCCCCCCCCCAGCCGGGCAGCGTGTAGATGTCTACACGATTCGTGTAGACAACTTCCGCTGCAGCAGGAAGGAGGTGTTGATAGCAGCGGGGGTTGTCTGCGTCCATCGCGCAGACCTTCCCCGACTGGCACCGGTGCGAGGAGCTCTGATCTGACAGCCGGGGAAGGTCTGCGCGATGGACGCAGACAACCCCCGATGCTATCAACACCTCCTTCCTGCTGCAGCGAAAGTTGTCTACGCGAATCGCGTAGATATCTACACGCTGCCCCGGCTACACACCGGGTACTCAGAAGCACCGGTAAGTGGGGTTGGGGGGAGACAGGAGGATCCAGGTCCCCTGCAGCTGCGGGGGATCTGGATCTTAGTTGGCTCATAGTCGGACCTGTTTGAGGTCTGATTATAAGACGACCCCGATTATAAGACGAGGGGTATTTTTCAGAGCATTTGCTCTGGAAAAAACCTCGTCTTATAATCAAGCAAATACGGTATATGGTTTTTTGATACATTGTATTTGCGGCGCCTCTCTTACGATACGCTTGTTATAAACTTTCAGCGCTGTCTTTTTGAATTATCCTGGGTTTGTTTTCCACGTCACATCTGCTTTACTCTATAGTGAAAGAGAAGACCGCTAACCCTTCTCTGAATAAATAAGTTAATACTATCTCGTATCGGAGACGCCATCTCTCTGTTTACTTTTTCCCAAGATCCGTACTCTGAACCAGATGCCTTGTGTGAAGGAAAAATGTGATCATATAGTTCATCTTCTATCAGTGGGTTTATAGTATTAAGGTAGGGCTAAAAGCCGTCATCCCTCTAACCGCTTGCCCGTGGAACCTATATATTACTGGAGAGGAAGTGGTATCGTTCTGACATCACGTGCTGAATGACCTCATGCGCTCTCATTTCTGAGTGTAGGGGTCTATCGCAGGACGGAGTGATTTATTCTGGGCTTCTACATTGCATTAAATAATTAGGGGTACTGTTTACGGGACCTGACAATTTAAAGGAGGGGGGTCTGGTGCGAGAAGTATAGAGTTGTGTTATAAGTCAATCTTGGTGGGCAAATTGGAGGCTATATGCGGGGTAGCGTATCTTTATTTCCATTCTTACGCATCATGTCCTGAATCTCCGCGTCACTGCGGCATTTTTTCCATTCTTGTTTAAATCAATTACTGTAAATCGGGCCAATACCCGGCTGTCTTAAAGAAAGCAGTTCGTTAATACCGACGCTTTCTATAGGTCTTGTAGTGCTGAGCCGCCCCGTCGTTTTTTCCATCGACGTGCGGCTAAGTGCCGTTTTGCTGGGCAGGCTCACCGGGGTCCTGAGAATAATCCAGGAGTAATGGATCCGGCATCACAGAGAGCGCTTGAAATATTTAAAGAGTCGAAACAGCCTGTGATGAGAGCGCTGACGTTGGATCCGGCAGCCTCTTGCCGCGGTCGCTCTGTGAGATACGTTGCCCACGTTTGGAATGCTTTACATTTGCCCGGGCTTCTTATTAGATGACTTGTACTGTGTTTTGCCGCCTTCTGTTTGCAGTTCCGCGATTTATCAAACAATGAACGAGGTCGCGGTTTCCGTGAAGCTCGTCGTATATACAGCGCATGTTTCTGTATCTTTGTGTATATGAAATACGGCAGCCTTTCGGATGCTGAATACACTTTGTATCTGTAACATAAATACCATCACGCGCAAAGTGTCCACTATGCATTCCAGGAATATATTAATCGAAACGTACGAAAGGGTTAATGGGCCTATTTCTCAAATACATTAACGGGGATAGGTGGCTTCGTGGACTAACTCCAGCTTTTAGTAGTACAACTCCCATGACTCTCATGATGTATATCACAGATGCTTATAGCGCACCATTAGGAAAATCTATAGTTTGGTTGGCCACTGGTTCTGAGTGGGCTATTAGGAGTGATCTTTAACTAATTCCGAATCCCAGCAGAGACGAGTGACGTCGGTGTATTGTAGATTAAATGAGGTGAAGGTCACCTCCGTGGGTTATCTGGGCATCCAGCTGAGTGTAGGGGTGAGTACGCTCCATGCCGCTTCTTTTTGAGGCTGCGTTCTCCTTCTAAATGTTTTTTTCTTTCTTTTTGCTCTCCTCGCCTAGAAAGAGACTACACGAGTCTGTGCGAGAAGCAGCCGATAGGAAGGCTCCTCTTCAGACAGTTCTGCGACACCAGGCTGGAGCTGAAGAGATGCAGAGGGTTCTTGGATGCCGTGGTAAGCCCCTCATTAAACGTTCACAATATAAAATGTCTTTGGTGTAGGCCAGCAGGGCACGACTGGAGAAGAAATGTGGTCCTGGCACGTTAGCATTTACCATTCATTAAAAATGGCTGCTCTCAGAACCCCCACCCTTACAGCTTGGAAGCCCCTTCTTCTTTGACCATTACTGACCATGTGACTTATCCAAGAAAATCCTTCTTTATCCCAGAAAGTTAAATAAATATTATTAAAACCCACAGCGTGTCTCTTTCTTCTATTTCTCTTTGTGTGAACCGATCCGCTCCCGCCGGGGTAATTGATCCCAGTAATGTTTAAAAGTGGGTTGATTCCGGCTCATAAACCCTTCCATGGCCCTGCAGCAAATTCACGTTTCCCAGCACACGCGTTCTAGGCGCAGATTGGGAGACGTAATAGGAACGTTCATGATTTAACCCCTCGTCAGATGGCTTTTATTATCTGTGTATGAAGTAATCTTTAGCATGCTGCTGACTGATACAGAAATAGATTTTAATGACACACAAACGGTCCCGTTTCCAGGAGTCACTTTGGGATTTTAAGGCTGGATAAATTTATGAAAATTTTGGAAATTCACACCAACCTCTGTCCACCTTTTAGTTGAGACATACAACCTGTCGGCCGGAAGCGTTTGCCCCGGAAAGAAGAAGAATCATCATTACTCAAAGGTTATGCTTTTATTGAGCCAAGATAGGAAAAGATGAACGGTCGCAAAGCTTTCCGGACCTCGGGTCTCCTCGGGTCGAACCGTTTTCTCCGGAAAGCTTATGGAACCCTCCATCTTTCTCTGTGTTGGTTCTATAAACGCTAGGACCTTCTGCTAAAAGCTCAGTCTTCCCTTTCATCATTGTTTTTTATCTGTTTCGTTTCTTTTTATATTTCTATTATCGGGATTAAAAGAAACTTTTAGTGACCTGTTCAGGACCCGGATGACCTTCTGTGTAGAATCTTTCTTGTAACTGCAGAGGTTATCGTGGTTCTGTAAGGGTCAAGACTATTCTACGTTTGGCCTTTAGAGTCTAACTGCAGCCCTTTACATGAAAGACGTGGACCTGGAATATGTTGGGAACACCTTTACATGTGTCAGACAGATGAAGTAACGGGGGGGGGGACTTTTCAGAGGCTCTGAGGTGTTTCCTGTGTTTAATTTCAATATTTATTTTGTTTGCTCTAGAAAACGTTCCATCTCTGTAGTAATTAATCCCGAGCCTCGTGAATCACGGCCACCTGTTACCAAGTTCTTGAACGGGCTTTGCTGACGATTCTCTTGTTCCTCTGCAGGCAGAGTACGAGGTGGCTTCAGATGAGAAGCGGAAGGATCATGGTTCGAAAGTGCTATACACCTACTTCAAGAATGGGGTGAGAAGCCTCGTTAAGACCTTTATGTTAGAAGTATGACATCACAGCAATGACCGCGCTGCTCTATTGAGTCATTTTGCCGTCGGAATTCTTCACTTACATGTTCTTGTGTAGTTGTTTTTTTGTTTTTTTTTTTCTCATTCCTTTGCAGAATTTAAATTCCAGTTCTTTGACATTGTCAGAGGTCAGTGGTTTTACTCTACCACAAAATGGAAATACAAGTCGGTGTTTATTGAGGCCCATCTGTCTTTTTTTTTTTTTCGTTTCAAGAATTGGGTATAGAGTCTTGAAAAGCGCACGTGTGATTGACAGGAGCCTGGGTAAAAATAAATATGTATTACAGTAGTGAGTATTTTATGTCCTGCAGTAGACAGAATGCCAAATATGCTCTGGCTTTATATAAATATATATTAAGACTGGGGTTCGCTTATTTTCTGAAGCAGCGGGGCGCACCGAAGTATGCTGCCCGCGCATGTGCACTAGTGCATGTCGGCTCAGCTCACATATACTGAAGACTACTGTTTGGATTGATGTGCAAGCAGTAAATTGCATTGGAGTCCGGGCAAAAAGGGGCCGCAGTGCATTGGAACCAGACAAAAATTGGGGCTTAGTGTCCCATTTCATTTTATCTGCAATTTCCACATTCCTGTAGTAGGAGCTTTTGGGGTAAATGGGCAGATTCTCATGGTCACCCAGAGAGTTCCTTTGTTTTTCTCTGATTTTATTATTAGGCACGCGGTAGGTGCTACTCTTACAGCTGAAATCCCTGCCTGAATACAGGTGACTGTCAGTTTTTTTTTTTCTTTTCTTCCTAACTTGCCATGGTTTGCATAAGGATAGTTATTAGAGCCCTTAGTGGATTGTTTACCTATCAGATATCCAAGAAACTGATCCTACGGGCTGTGTGTTCCCAGCAACCAAATCCGAACAAGTTTTGACACGGCTGCCGGAAAATAAACATGTTTTCCTAGCACCTCCTGCAGCACAGCAGTGTTCCTAGAACACAACACTGAGAGAGTGCTAGATACGTGGAGCGGCTCCTAGCAGAGGTGGTAGAGGTTAAACAGCCAGGGAATTTAAACATGCATGAACAGGCATATAAAGCTTTCCGGCTCATCCTCCTCTTTTGGAGACGAAAGGTAAAGTTGGTTTTTTTTGTTTTTTTTTTAAGAAAATCCATTAAGCGTGCTTTACCTATAATGTTTGCACAGTTTTAACGTAAGCGGAAATTAACTCCTGTACTTACCTGCAGATGCTCTATTGCTCTCGTTCGTCTTCTCGCCCCTCCCACGCAGAGCTGGTCCCTGACCGTAGAGAAGCCGGCTGTGTCCCTCGATACTCGAGCAAAATAAAAACTTAGCTGCCGCTTTAAACCGCATAAGCCTTCGTTCCCTGCACCTGTCTCAAAGCTTTACAACCCCGAAGATGTTCACATTGTATTGGAATTGAATCTGAGCGCAGTTGGAAGGAAATGTTCATATTCTAAGGCATTATCAGTATCAATGATATAATAAAGATGAAATTCTTTCCCAATGGATTTATGAAAAGTATTCTTGGGCAGGCGTTTATTAAACATTATGTACGCTATGGGGGAAAAGTTTGCTTTTCAATTGCAAAACGGCTTCGGCAGTTGGACTTGCTAAAGTCTTCCTAGATCCCAAGATATATAATATAAGATAATATTCTAAGTGGTCATAGGTGTAATATTGATGATGGTTAAATCACTTGAACATGGAATGCTATTATGAATGAGGCTTGTAGGTCATGGGGACTGGCCCATAGATTTCATTTTGGATGGAGTTAAAGTTGAATTGTTCCAGAAGAGCACTAGGTGTGGCATATAAAGGGCACCGCATACCAACTTGAAAACATCCCAACGGGAGCATCATGATTTGGGGCTGCCTCGGAGCCTGGACAGCTTGCCGTCGTCGAGGGGACCGTGAATTCCCAAGTTCATCAAGGTAATGTGAGGATGGATGTCCGCCAGCTGAAGCTCAGTAGAAGTTGGCTAATGCAGCAGGACAATGACCCTAAACATCAAAGTAAATCTTCTACAAAAAAGGAAAATCCACCTTTTGGAGAAGGCAGAGTCCGAGCCCAGACCTTAACCCGTTAGAGATGCTGTGGAATGACCTCCTAGGAATATGGCTGAGCTTAATCCGTTCTGTAAGGAAGAAAGGTCCAAAACTCCTCCTGAACGTTATGCAGGTCTGATCCGCAGCTACCGGAAATGTTTGCGCTTCTTGCTGCCAAAGGAGATTCCACCAGTTATAAAATCCAAGAGTTCACTCACGTTTTCCACCAGCACTGTGAGTGTTTAATGGGTGTGTTCGATACACACATGAAATATTATCATTGCTTCTGTGTTAGATTAAGCACGTTGTTTTTGTCTGTACGTGTGATTTAAATGTAGATCAGATCATACTTTATGAGCAATTAATGCAAAAAACAGGTAATTCCAAAGGTTTCATTTACTTTCTTGCCAGTGTGTGTGTATATGTGTGTGTGTGTGTGTATTAACATATATGGTGTGTGTGTGTGTGTGATTGGTAAGGTCATGTTAAGTTTGTAGGAGGGCGGCTTTGCAGAGGACTTAAAGCAAATGTTGACGGTTTGCAATATTGGACCAATGACAACTATTCCGTTTACAGAGCAGTCATTCATTATACGATATGTCGGGACAATTAAAATTGTAAGGTCGTGGATTAGACCTTTTGTTCTGCTTTAGAATTTAGAAAGATACAAGAGTTTGAATTTGAGAGGACATTCACGTTTTCTGAAAGCGGTGTTTACCGTTTTGTGTATTGAGTCTGTCTGACCTTTTGTGTAACGTACTCGGGCTGCACAAACAACCTGTCTCTATGTTCTATGTTCTATGTCTTTGGCCTTCTAGATACATGATGTGAAAAACCAGCTTTATTTTTTTATTCTCAACCTATGTTTTTAGCTCCACGTAGTTTAGACTGGATTGTAGACCGGTGCATTCGGATTCATACGAATCTGATGAAAACTAAGCAAAAAGCTCAGAATTTTCCACTGAAATTTGCAGGACAATTTCAGTTGTGCTCTTTCACATACTCCATTCTGGTTCACGTGCTCTCTCACACTTTTTTTTCTCCAACTTCTTGTTCATTTTCTGTCTTCTCTCTTTTATCTTCTATCTTAATTCGCATCTCCGCGGACATAACCTGGCATGAACTTCCACCAAAATGGCAGCATTTCTGGTGACGTCCTCTTCCCTGACTTGATGATCTGGGGGGAGGGCGTCCCTGACAGTGTCGTCATTTTGGTGGAAGTTCGTAGAAGCGGAAGTGGTTGACATACAAGGTAGGGAAATATTCAGAGAGCATGAGAATGGGTGAATTGGGTTTTTATACACCTGTGGCAACGGGTCTGATTTCAATAGTTAAGCGGTGCGTCCCAATACTTTTGTTCATATGGTGTATATATCTTTGTAATTTAGTAAAAGAAGACGTGGGTTTTATGTCCTATTTAGAAACCAAATTGTCTACAATTTCTGTGCGTATTGTGACTTTTAGGGCTGTAGAACATTGTAATACCCTCATACCCAGCAAACATTCTGAAGGGCATCAGGGGAGAAAAGGTGGACAGAGGGATTTGGGTCATAACAAGGGGTGCTTGGGCTGTCTAACCGAGACTTTACCGGGTCAGTAAACACATCAAAAGCATATTTGTGGGCTTGCTGGATAATACCTGCTCCGTTCCACCATCCCTGTTATTAAGGTCACTATCATCTCGTAATTTACATTCTGAGCAGTCGATGTAAGCAGCGTAAGGTTTCCCACTTGGTGTTCTATCCACAGAATGGCTACCAAAGGATTTCTAGAACCCACTCTCCGTTTCTGGTTTGTGAAAGTGTTTAGGGAAACCTCAAACTCTTCCTCCGCTTTCTAGCTGCGGACTGCTGTTTTTCAGCCCAACTGGATCTTGGAAAGCACACTGACTCTTTTCTGAAACTCATTCTTCAAGACCTCCTGAAATGCTTAGCAGATGTTTTTGGCCGAGCACAATAGCAACGGGAAATGAGTTTCAAGTGTTTTTCGTAGCCTGGCTCTGAATCAAAGCTTGCAAACTATTACCCATAAGACATATTACAGAGAAAAGTCATAGTGCAGTAGGTGTGTGTGGACTCGACGTTTAATTTAACAAGAACATTTAGTTGATGCACCCCCCTACCCCCCCCGTAATTAAGGTTCTAACCTCATTTGTAAAAAAAAAACCCAACCTAAATAACTTTGTAAACTAAGATACATTCCACTCTTACTGTTGTGACGTCTTTGGTCATGAGATTTAATACACAAAAAATAATCACAAAGTGGAGGGGGGTGTAATAATGCAGTGAAATGCGTATGCTTTCTGTTAACCCTGGTTAAGTTAATTTAGGTGAATGTGAGGTTTTGCTTCACCAGATTCACATGTTTAATAAATGCTTTGTTTATTCCGAATTCTAGAAACGGACAAGATGACCCTAGAGAGATGTCTTGTTTGAAAGGACATATAAACCAAAAAACAAAGCAACAACAAAAAAAGTACATTTCGGTTAAATGTCCGAGCGACGCACTAAATGCAAGAGCCCGGCGTGCTTATGTCTGTAGGGTCATGTGACCTGTCGGCAGGCTATATAAAGGGAGCGCTGACTCTGTATAGAGTATCTAGCAGATAAAACCTGAGGTGCGAGGGAGCAGTGCCCAATAACCATGCCAAAATGTCGTGTGGTTTGTCCGGCCCCGAGCTAAATGACTGGCAGAGATGCGCGTTGGCCCGGTTCTGTCCTTTGCCGCACTGGGTCGTGTCGGTGTGTTGGTCCGCATGCGCTGCAGGTGTATACAATCTGCTTGTAGATTGAATTATTTTTCGTTTTTGCACAAGGCCATGCGAAACAACACATGGGATCTTATCTAGGATATTATTATTATTATTATTATTATTATTATCCTTTATTTATATAGCGCCAACAGTTTACGCAGCGCTTAATACAATACATAAATTCAAGGGATATGACAAGACAAGAATTGACAGACTAAGACAAACCGATACATTTGGTGGAGATATCTTCTCGAGGGTCTTCTTTTATTACTATATTGATTTAAAATACTTTTTTCTATATCATGGGTACCCTCCACTCGCTCCACGCGGGCTGTGGTCCTCCTCTCTCACATAGTTAGAGTAGTTTTCGTTTGAATGAAGACTCGAATCCATGAAGTCCAATCTTTCTGTTCTAGAAAAAGGCAAAAAATCCCACATTGAAGTGAATTGTGCCTCAGAAAGGGGATCATGTATTTTTGTTCTATATTACAGAAGGTATGTTGAGGAGAAGGGTTTATACGTTTTTGGCTTTGGCACTGCAGGATTTTAAAGTGGTTATGGACCTAGTAATAAATACTGGCTAAAGTCGAAGCGGCGGGCGCTGTGGGATAATCGTTCCCCTTTTTTTTTTTTTTTTTTTTTGGCCGGGGTGCTGCGTTTTAAATCTGCCGTATAAGTGTTGCTTTTTATAACATACGGAGTTTCAGAAGGTCACGGAACTTCTGTATCTGCTGGAGAGGAGGAAAGTTTGAGCGGATATCTGCTCGTTCCGTGCCTCATCCCAAAAGGACACGGCAGCAACTCCCAGGGAAACTACAATTAATACTTGTTCTTTCCGTTAGGCGTTGTCAGGTGATCGCCGTCCACCAGAAATCTTGCCTTCCCGTGTCTGGTGACTTTTGCTGCTCTCTTGGATACGATCCCGGTGAGTGACATTTTGGGCATTGAAATTCCTCACGTTTTTGGAACTTCCAATAGGTTTGAAACTTCGCTATATGGTTTTGGTCCATTCTTATTGTCATGTGACATAAAATCCGGCACATATAGGATGTTGCTATAGAAGCGGGGGGAAAAAAGCTTCTTAAATGTACTTACATTTTTTGATTGACAGTCTAAATGTATAAGAAACACTGCAACGGAGATGTTTCATATTTCCTTTTATAAATATATATATCTCGCCGGTCCATTAGTTATTAGCTATTGCTGAGCAGCATTTCCAATAATGCTCTAGTCCTTCCAGAATGCCGCTGGCTGACTGCCACGTTTATAAGGATATATTACTCCTAATATGCAATGGAAACAACTTGGCCAAAGCTTCGTTATTACTAGCCTACAAATCGGCCAACTATAATAAACCCGCGTGCTGGAGCTTCTTTAAAACGTTTCTCCGTTTTTACTTCTCGTGTCTCACTCCGGCTCTCGGCGGCCATTTATGATACAACACAGACTTTAACATCTAATAACTGGAGGGAAGAATTGGGGAAATCCATGTTCTCTGGGGCTAAAATGAAGAGATTTGGCCCAAGCCTGTGGTGACCAGTTTCGGGAGTAGAGGAATTTCCATTTTTAGTTCTGCTGGCTCGTGCATTGGGGAAAAAAATAATTTCCCGAGTGAGTATAGCAAAAAAAAAAAAAAAAAAACCCCAGAATAAGAGCAATTTACCAGTAAAGATAAATGCTTCCTGGAGGATTTAGTGACTCTGGTCGAAATATTTAGGGGTACAGAATAAAAATAATGAAGTCATTGTTGCTTACAAGGAAATTGGTAAAGTCTATCACATCCATGTTCTTGAGTTACCCCTGAATAAAAAGGGTCAGTATCATTTAAAAGCGAAATTATCCATTTTCCTATTAAACTTGTTTAGGTTTTTATGACTGCTCGTGCTGTTTGGAGGCAAATACCAGCGAGGGCCGAGGTTTACGACTATGCGAGGTCTTACGAGAAGTGCGTTAAGTGTACCCACACACAGCCGAAAAATATCAGCTTGATAATGACATCGGATAGCCGCTGTCCGCTCTTTGTTTTTTGGCAATTCATTAATAATACTCCCTTCCTTCCTCGTTTGTTAACTGGCATTTTTTTTGTCCTCCGTTTCCCAAGGGATGTAAAACGCTTATTTTGAGACGTTTTAGTTGTGGGATATTCCCAGACGGAGACGGCCTGTGCCAACCCATTCTAATTTCCCTTAATGGAAGTACGGCCGGGGGACGGTGCGTACCTTTCACGGATAAGCCCCGTGGCTTGCACAGGAGCGGTTAAAATGTGTCTGTACCACTCGGCGCTCGTACTGAACGTCTACGGGGGGTTATAATGATGATTTGTGATTATTGCCGTAATGATGAAGTGTATAGCGGGGGCCCTTTAATAGAGACAGGAGTCCCCAACACTTACATTAAAGTGCAGTATATAAGAGGTTATCTGGTAGGGAGAAACGTTTCTATCACTCATCACTACCTATTATTTGCAAAGATCTAACCATCCAGGGGTATCGGGATTGTTTGTGCAAAAGAAAAAGTATGGCTTGTTTTTTGTATTTTTTTATTACATTTTTTTTCCCCCTGGGTTATCTGGATTTTATTTCCATCAGTTGTGAAGGGGTTAATAAATGACCCCTGCGCTCCGGTCGTGTACCCGATACATGGTCTTTTATGGTCAATAGTTAGAAAGCCGCTGCGCAGATTGCCCCCTTTACAGTGCGAATACCGACAGGTC
Source organism: Spea hammondii (assembly GCA_029215755.1). NCBI lineage: Eukaryota > Metazoa > Chordata > Amphibia > Anura > Pelobatidae > Spea > Spea hammondii. Next base: position 12,202,838 of record JARDYJ010000001.1, read on the forward strand.
TGTATAAATGGAGATACCCGGCCCTTAGTGTGAGTGTGTGTAGATACCCGAGCTGTGTGTGTGTTAGTGTTGCCCACACACATCTAAAATTGTGTAGACCGAGCATCACGGGTCGCTTTCCCAGAGGATTTTCGCGAGTCTTGTGTGTTATCAGAGCTCCGATCTCAATCTATAAGTAACCAGTTTTACGTGGCAGAAACAGGATCAAACCTGATACTAAACCACCCTGGGGAAACGCTAGTCCCTGTGCCATGGGTGGACTACAACTCCCATCAGCCGTCTGATTTTTGACCGCATGTCATTTGCCCAATGTTAAATAAATTCAAGGTCTGGTAGTTACTCTAATTCGGCTCCGTTTTAACATAGAATTCTACTATCAAAGGAACCGCAGATTAGTATCGATTCATATCTTATATTGCTTTTTTATGGATATTGTTAGTTTGACGTTGATTTTTGGAAATTGCAGTGTATTGGTTTAGAAGGCCCCCAAAATTCAATTTTTCGCACCAATCCTTGTTCTGTTCTAGCAGATTACCGCAATCATTGGGTACTTCATTGATTTATATGGACTGATCCAGGAGTCTTAATGGCGGCTGCAGGGAAAGTGCTTTTAAAACAAATCCAAGCAGGGCAGAGCTTCATCATTAACCCTTCAAAGATCACATTTCCATTTTTAATGATTTGCTCTTTTTGAGAGGAGTGCAACATGACGAGATCCGCTTATTTAGAAAAATCTGTTTAAATGGCACGACGCCTGCAAGTCATTCTACGGAAGGTGTCACGGAATGCCGTCTCTGTGAAGTGTTACCGGCGGCCGGTACTCTGGACTCGCCGCCTCTGCGGCAGATGAGAAAGATCTGCTCATTCGCTCCGATGTTCTTATCCCGTCAGTATGGACGTCATGTGGCTTTCCTCGAAACCCAGCAAAACAAACCATTCCCCCTCCATCAAGTCTGTGCAGAAGATTGCAGCAGCTTCCGCCGCATGCGCGCCGCGCTCCCCTTCCACTGCCACTCGCTAATAACAGAGCTCCCATCTGCAAAACATTAACATGGGATTAAGGCATGGCATCAACTGGCAAATCGGAATCTGTGCGCCATATGGCGAGATGATTTACCCCGCGATGGAATATACTGCAAAAACTGTTCAAAACCAGTAACGTAAAAAATGGACCGTATTCAGAATTCTAGCGAATATTAGAGGTAGATTCTATATCCGGCTAAACTGCAAGAGATGCAGAAGATGTTAGTAGCCGTCAGGGATGGACTGGAGATGATCTGGCCCTTTAAGTTATTTCTCCCCTGTGGACCCTCAGTCGTCTGACTGCATTGCAATACAGATCTTATGATATACAACGCTGACCGATAGTTTAATTTGTCTTCTTTGTGTTAAGTCCGCCATTTCTGTCGCCCTGCTATGTGTTGCCGATACTCGTAATGCTGGTGGATGGGTTGGAACCAATAAACTTCTTTTTTTCCTTCGTTTTTATTCAGTGTGCATCCCGCTTGCCAGAAATACCTCGGGAAACCGTCCATGAATGCAAGGAAAGGTTGGATCAAAGCCCCTGTAAAGAGCTTTTTAAAGACTGCACTAGGTGAGTAACGAGTGTAACGTATAATGCGATATTGTGTGGCAAATTAATAAGTAGGTAACACACCACAATTGGACAAAAAAATAGCAATATGACTTGGCAAGATATCATACTCAGGCAACCAGTAAATGCTGGTACCCAGGCATGATGGCACTGTGCTTGCTGTTAGCAATCACACTCCTATCATGCCAAGTCAGCCAGTACATGCTGGTACAGGGTGGCTGTAAGTGATGTGTAGACCCCATACTGCTGGCAGCATCAATACACAAGGGGGGCAGCTAGCTAGGTTTCAGCATGCACTGGCTGACTTGGCATGATAGGAGTGTGATTGCTAACAGCAATCACAGTCCCATCATGCCTAGGTTCCAGCATTTACACATCCATGCTATCACGCACACGCTCATTCATATACTCATTAATTCACAGATTCGTTCCCTCAATCACGCATACTCATTCAAACACCCTTCCCACCCCCTTACCTGCACTGCAGCTCTCTCGATGCCGCTCAGACTTCAGCAGAGGGCGTGGCCTCCCTCTGCGTTCTCTGGTACTGCACAAAGGAAGCAGGACTGGAGCAGAGTCGTGATGTCACGTGAACTCTGCTAGGTTCCGCTTCCTCTATGCAGTACAGAAGACCCTCCCACAGGTAAGTAGCTGGGCTCGTGGCGTGGCCCGTGTAAGATCGGTTGCCCTGGCTGCCGATCTTACGCGGGCCGCACCTTGAGGTCTCGCGGGCCGCATTTGGCCCAGGGGCCGCATGTTGGACGCCCCTGCTCTACAGGGACGTTAGAAAGCAGTCAAACAATGTAACATGCTTTTCAGCAAATTGTATGTGTTGTAGTAAATCTTCCTGGCTGCTGACCCGGGTGAATTAAAATGCAGCACTAATGCAGCCGACATAGAAAGCAGGGGTTCAGGCGCTGTTATTTAAATGTAACCAGTGCTCGCACCGAGCGCTATTAAACCGATTGCTACTGATGGTGGAGACTCCTCCGGCTTGGGGACTTGTAGTGTAAGTGACAGGCAAGTATGTGAGTACAGTAGCGCCTAGTATTGCAAGGAGCGTACAATAACGCCCTTATACACCAATGCTACGCGCAGAGAATCGGCCCTTGTGACCCGTTGTCACAGTGAGACTCTGTACCCGGCTTTATTCACGTGTGACACGGAACCGCGCGGCTTTCTATTTAAAGGGCCACTGTCAGGGGGTTTCGGCCAAGATTAATGCATTAAATCTACATGTAGCTCGTGCTTTTTGTGTCAATCAGCAAATGCTCGCAGAGATATTAATTTTTATTTTTATCTCACCATGTGTAAGCTGATATAGATAACTCTAACTGGGGCGGAATAATACTCTCTTGAGCAAGCTGTTTTTATTGCTTCTCTGATGGTATCTATAAGCTACTTATTTAGCTGTTGAGACTGTCGGCATTACCAGGATACCTAGAATCGATGTGAAATCATCCCTAATCAAATTTTAAGCGCTGCAGTCCTTAAAACTTCTCCTTTGTGTTAATATGAAGAATGGGATCTGGCGGGGGGGGTGATTCACAAAATGCTCTTTTCAGGCAGTAAAAGTGTCTGACGGGAGGATACTATTGCGCTGGATGGTGTATGATGTCAGTGGTGCGTGCACGTGTGTGATTTGTCTTTTTTTATTTTTTTTTCTCGTTTTGTATGTCACACACGGCTAGTTTGTGTGTATTTACTTAACTATATGTAATGCAGGGAAATGAAATGTCTAATGAAACATCGATCGTAACTCGCTGTTTAGCCAATCTGTTCCACATAACTCCCCAGTATGAGGCAAAGTTTGAAAACCAGTCTTATCACCATAGCAACCAATGGAATATTTCTGCTGATTTGTCCATTCTGCTAGCTGCTTTCCAAGCTTTAGACCATAATCGTCACTTATTCAGAAGACACCCTTTGTCTTTATCTAAACGTCCTCCTCGAACAGGGGGCTTTGTGTATTCTGTATAGAAGAGCCAAGGTGGCCGCCTCCAGGCGCTGCTGTGATGTCATCAAGCTGATGCTAATAACACTTCATGCTACAATCACACTTCATGCTTGACTGCACACTTTAGCCCTTTTATTTTGTTCTCTTCTATAATCTGTCATCCTTGTCGCTTCCCAAATATTGTCAGCTTTCTATATGAAGTACTCTACGGTTCAAAAGTTTGGGGTCACTTTGCTGTTTTCATGGAAAACAAGGACATTTTCTCGCTGAAACATAATTTGCACAAGGGTTTTCGAACAATTAATTAGCCTTTTAAACACAACATGCCATTGGAACACAGGAGTGATGGGAGTGATAAAGGGCCATTGGAACACAGAAGTGATGGGAGTGATAAAGGGCCATTGGAACACAGGAGTGATAAAGGGCCTCTGTACCTCTATGAAGAGATTCCATTAAAAATAACCAGTTTCCAGCTGCGATAGTCATTTACAGCATTAACTCTGTCTGCGCTGGGTTTCTCATCCATTTTATTTTAATGGACAAAGTTTGTGTTTCAAAAAACAAGGAAATCACTGTGACCCCAAACTTTTGAATGATTGTGTGTCCCCTGAAAGTGTAGAGAGCGGATCACGCTAACAGACTGCATACATACCTTTCCATCCTCAATCTGCCTTTCATGTGATGGGACGCAACTCCTTCTTCATAAAGGCTCCCGGTGTACATACAAAATATCACACCGCTGTGTGATCCGGCCAGCCTTCCGTGCTGTTAGGAGGTCCTCTCTGCGCATGCCCGGCCTGGCACTTATGTTGTGTCCCCATCCCAGGATTTGCCAGGAGTGACTATAAATATGGGTTTTTGTAGGTTTGTACCCCAAGTAGTAGTAGTAGTGAACTTTTGATGGTTTATTTTGGAACAATTTTTATTTTTAACCAGACGACCTCATTATTAACGCAGGCGTCACAAAATGTTATTCTTCTTCTGCAGGCCATGTTCATGGTAACCTTATACGAGGTCAAGTGTATTAACCCAGGGTATGGTACAATAATAAAACAATTGTTCGCAAGCTAAGAGTTTTTACTTTTACACTTTTTTCCCGTAATAACTTAGTATTTGTTTTGGGCAATGTAAATTTATTTTTCCATAGAAGTGCTCCATGAATAATTAGCCCTTGTGACATTTTTATCTGGAACAGGCCTGATTACACGTAGTTTCCAAGCGGAATGTGCGTGAGTGACCTTTTTAGCCTGGCGTAGTTTTATTTTTTAGATTTTTTTTTTTATTTTTTTTTTATCACGCCGCACGTAAAAGGACTTATGAATTAATTCTCACGAGTCAATATATTACGCATGCGGAGACGCTGGAATCCATGCCATGACTAGTTCGGGACTCGTTCTATATAGACCTTTTTGAGGCACAGAGACCTATTGTCTAATAGATTCTAATCCCTAATTGACGGTGCGGGAAGTGTTGGAAACCTGACTTCGTGTTTTTGGCAGTTAAATGCCATTTTCTATGGGTTAATATAGAAATCTTTGGGGGGGCGTGGTCTGCTCGCGGACAAGATGGACGCGTGAGTCCGGAGCTCTGGTACACCCGGCCCGTAATCAAGCTTCTATTCTGCTTCTACGCGCACGATGGGCAAAACAAATAAGCCGCATTCCACCCCGAAGGCTTCAGGGTCAAGAGAGAGGGGTTCACTTGCCTCGGTGCGCTCGTACTTTGCCGCTTCCCCGGAACGGGATTCGCGAGATTCTGAGCATAGGCCGCGCTATCCATCCGCAAGTCTGGACAGCGAGGCCACTGGTTGTGAGTGCCCGGAGACTGCGGCTGCCTTCTCCGGGTCCGCCTGATCACTCCTGGAAAGAGAGACTCGACTTGCTCCCGACTAAAGCGGACATCGCCGAGATTGTTGACCAAGCGACCAAAGGGATCCGCTCAAGTCTTACCGATATCCAATCGGATATTCGCCATATTGGTGAGCGCGTGGCGACGCTAGAGGACGACCAACCGCGAGTACACGCAACGGTAGACTCCCTGACCTTCCATCTCCGGGAGCAATCGAATATCATAAGACACTTGTCTCGCAAGATTTAGACAATAGGGGCCGCAGACACAATCTTTGGGTTCGGGGATTACCTGAGTCAGTGGCGCATGAAGATCTCCCTAGCACTCTTCGAGCCCTTTTCAACAAGATTCTGAACCGCGATGTTGCCGCACCCGTTGGATTTGATAGAGTACATAGGGCCCTCAGACAGAGGCCTTCTGACTCGCTACCTCCATGGGATGTGGTCTGTTGTTTGCAGGATTTCCCTTTGAAGGAGGACATTATGAGGGCGTTCCGAGCTCGACCTACCTTTACGTGGGAATCCCACGCCGTCTCGGTTTATCAAGACCTGTCGCCTGTCACGCTGCAGAACCGACGTGCGCTCCAGCCACTTACCAAGGCTCTCCTTGCAGCGAACATCCCCTATCAGTGGGGTTTCCCCTTTGCCCTGCTCGTACGGAGGGGCTCTACAACGCTCGTGGTACGTCAGCCTGAAGATGTTCCACCTTTCACTGAAGCTTTGGGTCTTCCGCACTGTGAGGTTCCAGCATGGGAGTACTCCTTTACTCCCCCTGCCAGTCTCTCGGACCCTGCCAGGGAATGGTCCCCGAGACCTCGGAGACCAAAGCGCCGACGACGCCCGGACGACGTACTGCCCTGATGATTTCATTCAAGCTCCTCTGCTGTGCAGTTTTCCATCTATTTGCTGAGCCTCTCGTGGTCGTCTTTGACTTCCCCTGTTGTTGCTTCCCGGAGGAGTTTTATTGTTTGACCTACCTGTTGGGAGCCTACACCTGCAGGCTGCAGTTTCCTCGTTCTTCTGCATACGTCCGGCGGTGGTGGCCCTCCGCCGCTTCAGCTCATCGTTTCTGCTGAACATCTCGACGACCACTCTTGGCCCCGTTGGGCCTCTCTGGGGACTTTTCGCGGAACTGTGAGTGGGACTGCGGGTGTGGGGGGTGGGTGGGATAGGTGCTCCTGCCGTCAGGAGCGTCCTCTGGCTGGTTCCTGCCCGTTCGTTTGTTTGCTGCGGGTGGAGACGCTTGGCTGCTGGTTTTGTGGTTTCATTCCGGAGACCACACTGGGGGCGCCGGCAGTTTGCTGTCTTTGCCCTCACCGCTCTTATCATCTGGCGGGGCAGGTTTCCCGATACGGTTTTGTGTTTTTCTATTTTGTTTACCGCTACGGATCGACCCGTTTTTGAATTTATTTTATCTTATTATATTTTGTTTTGTACGCTCGCACCCGTTCGTTTTTCGTTTTTTTTTTTTTTATATACACTCCCGCTCGCACTCACTCGCACTCACTCACTTTCACACGAATGCATGCCTCGGTAATTTCATATGCGCGCGGCTGTGCTGCCTATCGCGCATGGCCTCTGCGGGCCTTTCTTGCACAGATCCACTACATAACTTCGCCCCTACATTCTCCTACTCCGCCGGGCCCTTGTGCTATCAGGGCCGGGTGTGCCTCTCAATCCAATATGACTCAACCTACACGGATTGTAGGAGTTTCCGTTGTTATGGTTCACTTTTACACCCCTCGGAGCCGTCCTGCCTCCTTCTCCTATCGGAGTGGAGTGCAGGTTGTCGACCTTTCGTCTGGTCATTGGGCTCATTACTCGGTGCTTCGGCATCCAGGGTCTTTGGTGGCTCGTGTTGTGCCTACTTTTGACTCTAAATGTTCTCGTTTGGTAAGTTTGGTTTTACTTGTTTTATTGTTTGTTTGTGCACTGCTCGGGTTTCGCCGGACTCCTTTGCTCTCTCCGGATCTCCATAGATGGGCCCTGACTTAGTTAACTTCGCCTCTCTCAATGTACGAGGCCTTAATAAGCCCCAGCAAAGATCTAAATTGCTTCACAATCTTCACTTATCCAGGACGCATGTTGCGTTCTTACAAGAGACCCATTTCAGGTCTGCACGGGAATTCAAACTAACGGACCACCGTTACACTCAGGTGTTCTTCTCTAGCTCACCTGACTCTAAGACCAAAGGAGTGGCTATTGTACTGCATAAATCACTTTCCTTTCGCCTGTTGGATATCTGGAGGGATGCCGACGGTAGGGCTATATTCCTGAAGGGTTTCGTGGGTAATCGCAAAATTACCCTTGGCAATGTTTATGCGCCCAATCGTGGGCAACATCTATTCCTCTGTCGAATGTTGTCTAAGTTCGCAGACTTTCAGGACGGTATAGCTATCTATGGGGGGGATTTTAATATGATCCTCGACCCTCTTAGGGATTCCTCAGCACTATCCTCGCATATACCTTTTAAACACATTAAGAAAGTGAGGAGAGCCCTGCATGCTTGTCAATTGGTGGATGTCTAGCGTTCGCAACATCCTCTGGGGAAAGATTACACGTTTTACTCTGCGGTTCATAACCGTTATACCCGTATAGACATGCTCTTTCTCTCCCATCATTTACTGCACTTGCATTCGACTGACATTGGCGTGCGCTCGTTTAGTGACCATGCCCCGGCCCTTTTATCTCTTAAATTGTCTCAGTCGTCCCGCAAACCCTGGTGCTGGCGGCTTAATGAAAATCTGCTTGACAATCCCTCATCACTAGCGGACCTTTCGGACCTCCTTACCAATTATTTTCAGGACAATGATTCGGACGAGGTTTCCTTTCCCACGGTTTGGGAGGCCCACAAAGCCTTTATTAGGGGTCACTTTATAAATCTGGGTGCCACACTTAAGAAGCTTCGGTTAGCTGATATTACCGCCCTGACTAACCGTATCCACCGGTTGGAGCAATCGCATAAAGCTACACTAGACGCGTCTCTGTTGTTGCAATTGCAGGCGGCTCGGGAACAACTGGCGTCTCTCCTGGATAGTAGGGTGAAGCGCTCTTATTTATTGACTAAGAAGCAATTTTATGAACTGGGCGACAAGCCGGGTAAACTGTTGGCTCGGGCTCTTAGGGCTAAAAGGTCGGACTCGTTTATCCCTAGGATTCGCGATCCTAAGGGTCAGATCCGGTTTGAATCTCACGAGATTGCCCGTTGTTTTCAGGATTTCTATAATGACCTATACAATTTGCCGTCGCCAGACTTGGCTGAGTCTCGTCACTTAGCTATGATGACGGAGTATCTTCACAAATACTTACCTCGGCGGTTAGATGTCGAGGCCTTAGCTGTATTGAATTCCCAGATAACATGTGACGAAGTCAAGGCAGCGCTAAAACTCACCCCTACGGGCAAAAGTCCGGGTCCAGACAGTTTGACGAGAGGTTACTACAACCGCTTCTTCCCAGTCCTGGGTACCCCTATAACAAACTTTTTTAATCAGCTTGCTAGCGGCCGTTCCCCGGATCCACACACTAATTTAGCACATATTGTCGTTATTCCCAAGCCGGGTAGAGATGCGGACTGCTGTTCCAACTACCGTCCCATCTCCCTGATAAATACAGATCTCAAATTACTTGCCAAGGTGATGGCGCTTCGTTTCCAACGGTACATACCGGGCCTGATTCACGGGGATCAGGTGGGCTTTGTCCCCGGGAGGGAGGCCAGGGATAATACCATTAGGGTGTTGAACCTGATGTCTTACGCTCACGCCCACAAGCTTCCTTATGCTCTGGTTTCTATGGACGCCGAGAAGGCGTTTGATAGGGTTGCTTGGCCTTTCCTCTTCCAGACGCTGGATGCTATTGGCCTATCCGGGAATTTTCTTAACCTTGTCAAAGCCTTATATTCTAATCCCACTGCCCGTATAAAGGTTAATGGTATCCTCTCCGATGCCCTCCGTATTCGCAACGGTACGAGACAGGGCTGCCCCTTGTCACCGTTGCAATTCATTTTGACCATGGAGCCCCTTGCCTGTGCCCTACGGGAGAACGTCAATATCACTGGCATCTCCATCGCCAATCATGTCCACAAACTTGCTATTTACGCCGATGACATGCTCTGCATGATAACGCAGCCGCACTCCTCTCTTCCACAGATTGTAGCGGAGCTCGACTCCTTCCAGACGCTCTCGAATTACAAAATTAACTTACAGAAATCTGAAATTCTGGGCATTAATGTTTCGGGTCCGCTTAGGGAGAGCCTAGCACGTGTCTTCCCCTTTAAGTGGCAGCCGGTGGCGATTAAGTATCTGGGTTTGATGCTACCTGCAGATTTATCTCATCTCCGCCAGCTGAACTTTGATGCCTTGCTTTCCTCTGTGATAACGGATCTCCGTAAATGGTCGGTTCCGCACATATCTTGGTTTGGCCGAATAGGTGTCTTGAAAATGAACATTTTGCCTAGATTTCTGTATTTGATACAATGCCTCCTGATCTCTCTCCCCAGGGCGTATTTTAAGACCTGCCAGAGTGTGTTTCGTAGATACATTTGGGGGACTCTGAACCCCCGGTTGGCCCTCACTCATCTGGTCCGGCCCAAAGGTAGGGGGGGTTTGGGGGTTCCATGTGTGGAGTGGTACTGGATGGCGGCTCACCTACGCCGCATAGTGGAGTGGTCCTTGGAGGTCCCGAAGCTGTGGGTGCCCCTGGAGAATTCATTCCTGGTGCATCACATCGCGGCGGTGCCGTGGCTCCCAGACCGTTATCACACTTTGACAGCGTCTTCTCACCCCACTGTTACGGCTACCTTACGGGTTTTTAAACGGCTAACCTCCCGCCACCTCATTTCGACGTGTCCCAGTCCCCTTTCCCCTCTCGCATAATCCTGCTATTGACCGAAATATTCAGGCAGGCCTCCAAGGTTTCTGCCTACAACTTCTTACTAAACATATACGCCTCTTTCAATTTCTTCAGGGTTCCCAATTTCGGCCCCTTAGGGATCTCTTGAGGCAGGCCCCGCATTCCTTTCCCTGCGTTTTCTTACATCACCAACTCAAGCATTACATTTCCTCGCTCCTGCCGAACGCTCTCCTCACCAGACCTCTCTCTCATTTCGAGAACCTGTGCATTGCTTCCCGTGAGCCTGCCCACCTCCTCTCGCAAATTTATAACATCCTGGTTGATGAACATTGTAAAACTAAGCCGTTTTTCCTTAGTTTGTGGGAGAGAGATCTTTCCCTGCCTGCCCCCTTTTCTGATTCTGAATGGGATAAGATCCTAGTGCTGACGCATAAAGGATCCATTTCGAGCAAGATACAAGAGTGCTCCTATAAGTTACTATCCCGTTGGTATAAGGTCCCCCAGGACCTTCACCACTACATGCCTCAGGTCTCTCCTCTATGTTGGAGGTGTGGCGTAGCTGTTGGCTCTTATATTCACCTTTGGTGGGAATGTAAGGACATCAGGCCATTCTGGGATACGGTGGGGACAGTGGTCAGGGAAATTGCTGATCCCGACTTCGTCCCCTCTCCAGCGGTGTACCTTTTCCATCACACTCGCTCCCCCTGTGGCTCCTATAAACGGTCTTTAGTCTTCCATCTTATCCAGGCGGCTAAATCAATTATTCCCCGTTTTTGGAAGACCCCGGGCCCGCCTCCCATAGGGGCCTGGATCTCCAGGGTAAATACAATCTCCCAGATGGAAGACTTAGTTGCTTCCGCCAAAGGGGAGGAATATCAGAATACCCTTCGGTGGCTCCCATGGTCAATGTTCCTATCCTCGCCTCGTGTGCGGGATCTGGGTCTGGTTTAACCCCACCTCATCTGATTCGGTCTTCTCACCCGTGGGTTACCATCCTTACCTGCTGGGCTACCTTTATCGGCTGGGGTTACCGGTCGTATTTCGGAGTTCCTCACACTTCGGTGTGGGTTGTCATGTCTGTGTCCGGACTACCGTGCAGTGTTTTTCTTTCTTATTTTGTACTTTATGTTTTTATTTACTATGTTAAGTTTTCTTTGTATCATTGTTTCCTCAATGTCTCCAGCATTATCTGTATTTATCCATATTGTGTAGCGGCTCTTCTCTATCTGTGTGATTATGGTCCCTGGTGTGCCGTTTCTACTTTCATGCGACCCGGTGCTCTCCACCTTTGTACCGACCGCAATGATCGGCTCTAGGTTGCCTATGAAGCGTCTTACACTTGTCTGATTTACTGTGCACATTGTCTGTATATAACCTTTATGTGCGCTCTTGTTTTCTCTCGTGCATATTTTCAATAAAGGAGAATTGAGAAGAAAAAAAAATATAGAAATCTTTATGAAGTTAAGCGGGTTTCGGTGATTGAGGTGCTTTTATTCTTCTCTTACAGGATTATACATGATTATTTGAGCGGCGCGCCGTTCGAAGATTACCAGGAAAGCATGTATTTTTCCCGATTTCTGCAGTGGAAGTGGCTTGAGAGGTAACGGCGCTAATTACTACTTCTCATACTTCAGATGTATAGATTGGTGTTGTAAATATCTTTATATTTTATGATGGAGAAGCACTTTTTAACCCTGAATTTCAGATGCTGTATTTTTTTTCTTCTTTCTCATTCAGCTATGAATATTATTTACGGTATATTATAACATTAAAATAATTGCGGGACGTAAGATATTTTTCATTGCGATGGAAGCAGTTTTATATTGTTTGTATGAGAATTCTGCATTCATATTTAATTAATCACTGTTGCCTTTAATAAAATTTTGAAATGTCCGAAAACGAGGAGGGACCCCAAAGAAATGTACAAAAAGGAGAGATTAATTTTTATTTGCATTTTGTGTCCCCCCCCCCCCCTCCCTTTCACATGCTTTCTGTCAATGTCTCCGTAGCTTCTGTTTCTCCTTTGCTCAGCTTCTGTTTCTCCTTTCTTCTGCCTTTGTTCTCCATTGCTCGGCTTGTCCCGGCTCTCTGCCTGATGGAATAGTTCTGACAGGGCGGAGCCTTGGCACACACCCTCTGCCCCGATTGGTGGAATAGGGAGAGTCCATGTGTTGTGGGCCTAGGCTCTGCCCTGTTGCGGAAGGACTAAACCAGACCGGAATCTGGAATAATGCAGACGAATCTGAGGAGAATGGAGGAAACGGTCTTTCGGTCCATGTGCACATGTCTCGTTTATATAGCCGGCAATAAACAATTGGATAATAAACGTAACGTTCTAAGCTTTTTAAAGCCTTTTATCAATTTATTTTTATTTTTAAGCCGAGGAGTCATCAGGATTTTCATAAAGATTCATATTGCTAATGCCTTTGTGAGCACACACTTACATGCTTACCTTGCCTGGAGCTCTTCCTTACTAAGTAGCTTTATTGTTGCATATTTGATGACATACCTTCTTTTGTCGCATCCATAGTAAATTTTTTCTTCTTCCCCAGTCATGTTTTTATTGTTCTATATTACCGCCTGGTCTGCGGCTAAAGGATGTTTATTTGAGCGATATGACCTAAAACACACCTTTCCTCACTTTGTACAGGACTGCAATTAACCCCATGACAAGGGGTGTTTTACACCACAGACTCAAGTTTGTATGTTGAACCATTATTCTAACACCGTACAGTAACACACACACGCCATACTGTAACATACACAACACTATATACGCTAAAGGTACAGTCTTACACACACACACACACACGCTATCACTATACATAAATAAAAACACACACTGACACTATATACACACATACGCAGTGATTCTGGCACTACAACGCAGGAGACGTAGTTTTGTTCTCATTGAATAATATAAACATTTCTCTAAACCAAATAAACCCTTTTTTCAGACAGTCTTCGTGGGTCTCTTGCTTATTGGCTTGTAGAATTAAATTAGATTGCCCCCTTGTGGACACAATGTGTAGTAACAAGCATATCCCTTTCTAGCAAACCTTGTACACGGCAGTACAGTGTATGTGTGTAATATATATATGTGTGTGTGTATATATATATATATATATATATATATATATATATATATATATATATATATCTTTAGCTACTGGTGGGGGATGGTGCTTGCCCCCCACAAGTATGCTTTGTCCATTCAGGCCTAAAAAAAAGTTTATTTGATGTGGTGTGAAAAGTGGGGATCTATACAGGTAAAATTGCGTTGGCTTACATTAAAACGTCAAAATATTATTGGATTTTAATATTACCGATACCTCAAAGCAAGGAAAAGCAGATAATGTACAATATAAGCAGAATAAAAGGTTTATCTTTTGTATTTTTATTTATTTTTAAGGCAACCTGTGACGAAGAACACCTTTCGGCATTACCGCGTTCTAGGAAAAGGTGGATTTGGAGAGGTGAGTCTGTACAACCCGAGCGTCTTCCCCGCCGAGTCGAAATATATCGTACTTAAACGTTCCTCGTCCCGTCCAGGTGTGCGCCTGCCAGGTTCGAGCCACGGGGAAAATGTATGCCTGCAAAAAGCTGGAAAAGAAAAGAATAAAAAAGAGAAAAGGAGAAGCGATGGCGTTAAACGAGAAGCAGATATTGGAAAAAGTAAATAGCCGGTTTGTAGTAAGTATCTTTCTCCTTTTCATTGAGTTTGAATTACTCTTTGTGTTTGTTTTCGGTGACTTGGCTTTTTAAGTGATTGCAGTCACTCTGATGATTGTCGTTTCCCCCCCGTTCAGCGAGAAAAAAGACATCGGGTAGCAATACGCATAAAGCGAGGAAAGTAACAGATATTCTCTCTGGAAACAATATTCTGTTAGTATTAGAAGCAGGAATGGCGCCGTGTAGGGCGTCACTTGCTAAGGAGAGCCGCGGGAGGTAAATGGCCAATTGTTCTGTGCCCCTTTCAACACGCCGCTCTAGTTTTAGCCCGAATTCCCACCTCTATCCCGTAAGACAGTCAAATGTCAGCGATGACGCCAACCAGAAAGACTTATTTTTTTTTTTATTTTTTTTTTGTAAAATACCATGTTGAGGTTGGTTAGCCCCCAGCTGTGCAAAACAAATGGACCCAATGGGCCGTACGGTTTTTACGCCATTAAAATCTGTTTCTGTGCGCTTAATTGAGCTTTTCCGATGCCGTAAAGACAAAATACAATGGAAAATAATAGATTTGGTGTTTGTAATATCAGCGTAGAAGACTGTGGAAACCATTGTTTTATCAATGACTGGCCTGGTGGTCATCGCCAAAAGCCAGTGTTGTCTATAAAGGATTTTGGGGCCATCTTCTGTCTACTCTCCCTCCACCTTTTAGGCTCGTGTGTCCAGTACTTAAACCCGTATTACTCGATATAACAGCCGGTTCTGTCTGTCTTTCCCGGGAAGGAGTCGGATGGACGTGTCACCGGTTCATCTATTAATAACATCTTAAACGTTTTGCAGTCCTCTACGATTTTCAGTGAAAATTCCAGATCAATAGATTGAGTGCTAAATGCTTAAGTATTGATCATATCTTCTAAATTATTATGATGGCCAAACCCTTAAAATGTCGTGATTTAAATAATTAAAATATATATAATATAATATAATATATAATGTATAATATATATAAACATTTAAACTAATATGATACGTGAATTGCAGAAAGCCCAAGAATGGCCCTTTTTAGGGTAGGGGGGCAAGTAGTGTATATGGGGAACTAGTTAATTTGTCGTAGTAGTTTTCTCTTCTGCTGGGGAGTTAAACATATTTTTTAATTATAAAATACTAATAATTACAGGGCTTGTTTATTACAGAAATGACTGATTTAATTTATTATCGCTTCGTTGTTGTAGCCCTAGTTTCTGTTTAAAATGGGTTTGCCGGTACTACGGACAAAGGTCGTTCTCGGCATTTTTATTTCCCCCCCCCCCCAATGGCAAAAACGGCATAATTCTGTATATAGAATATAATAAGGCGCATAAATTATACATTAAACCAGATTCAGTCACTTAAACGTTTAAAAGAATCCGTGAAATTCTGCTCGGCCATCGATCGTGCTAAAAAATTCATGACCTATTCACCGTTCCGCACAACAAAGAAACATTATCATATAAATTTTTAAACATTTAAGCATTTGTCCTCTGTGCCATAAATGATGCTGCTCTCCGTTCTTCTATGTCCCGAGGATTTTATCGTTACCACAATAGAGTGAGATAAAGGGTTGGTGCCGGGCAGATTCGCATACATTCCGAGATTTATAAGCAAATTGTGGATATAAAACCTATGCTTTGGTTTATGAAGTTGGCTCGTTCGGAACATCCAGGAAGGATAAATAGAAGGTGTAAGAAAGACTAATCATCATCAGGATAAAGTAAGTCGGGCCGGTGGAATGCAGCGATGTAAGGAGAAACATCCAGAGAAGGATGTCTTAGCCCGGGGCATTTAATCTCGTTGCAGCCTAAATACCCACCGACTTAAACCTCCCGGGCAGACCCGCTAAGCCCGGCTCTGGAGAACCCCCCCCCGACAGAGGACACTGGTCCAGGTGGCTAGTGCCCGTTCGGCTCAGGAGTTCTTCGGGGGCTCTTAGGGCAACATCTGCTTACCTCAACAGGACTCTCCGCTTGTGAAGCGTGAGGGAGTTTAAATGTCCATCTTTCACCAAAATCTCAGACTGCGTTCTGAAAGCCTAGGATCGATGGATTAACGCTTGGTGGTTTTACTGTGTGTTTTCAGGTTAGTTTGGCCTACACCTATGAAACGAAGGACGCCCTCTGCTTAGTATTAACCATTATGAATGGCGGGGATCTTAAGTTTCACATCTACAACATGGGGAACCCGGGCTTCGACGAGCAGAGAGCCGTGTTTTACGCAGCCGAGCTGTGCTGTGGGCTGGAGAACCTCCAGGCGGAGAGGATAGTTTACAGGTAAGAGTAACCCGGCGCTCTCTGTGTGTAATTATTTGTTGGGGGAACGGGGTTCCTGATAGGGTTAATGTTTATCGTGCTTATCCACATACTGTCTAAGATCCATACGAGATCCAGACCAGAAGCTAGTCGTAATTCCTTTAATCTTAATCGTTAGTGGCACAGTATATAGTTGTTTGCCTTACATATTGTGTTTTGTTTCATTTTATAGGGACTTAAAGCCGGAAAACATTCTGCTGGATGATCGTGGTAAGTGCTATTTTTTTCTTATCCTTTATCGCGATTTTAAGACTTTGATTTTTTTTATTTTATTTTTTTATTGTGGTGGGTGGAAATTTCTTTTTTTTTTCCAGTATCTTTTTACTAGCTTTGTCGATAATCCTCATTAAGGTTGTGTATTCATTAACCCCTTAAATACGCAAGACATAGTAGTATGTCCTGATGCAGAATACACGGTTACATCGTGCACTGTTTCTGATGGGAACCTTTACGTTGATTCACTAAATGAGAAAGCGAGGGGTTAGGGTTAAACAAAGCAGAAGTGCGGAAACTACTTGTGTCTAGTATAGAATTGCCTATATCCTTAAGGGGGCTAAATTCAGCTTTAGGCAACAAATATCTACTTCAAATGCATTCAAATCTGGTTCAAAGTTTGAAAATTGGTATCACCTTAGCAACCAATGGAACAGTCAGATCAGCTATGGTTGCTATGGTAACAGCATCACTTTGCAGAGTTTGGGCCAGAATGACTTTATACATAGTGTTTGTCCCAATATATTTCACCAGCACTGACTCCCGAGGGTAACACGTTTCATGTTTTGTCACGCAGGACACATCAGGATTTCGGATCTTGGGCTAGCGGTGCAGATACCCGACGGAGAATCCATCCGGGGGCGTGTTGGCACAGTAGGCTACATGGGTATGGATCACATTATCAGCACTCGCATCTGGACCGTTGGGCGATCACAAGATCTTTGAATCTTGGGGTGGGATTCTCCAGGACAAGCGCCGGCGTTACTGAAGTGCTTTTTTTCTTTTCCGTAGCACCGGAAGTGATTAACAATGAAAGCTACACGTTCAGCCCTGACTGGTGGGGGCTCGGATGCCTCGTCTACGAGATGATTCAGGGCCAGTCTCCCTTCAGGAAGCGGAAGGAGAAGGTGAAACGGGATGAAGTGGACCGGCGGGTGAAAGAGGATGAGGAAGAGTATTCGGAGAAATTCTCAGAGGATGCCAAATCTATCTGCAGGATGGTGGGTGAAGACGGAGGTTTGCAACTCAACATCTAAAGTCTACCGTATCGGCCGGCGGTGTCGTGCTATCCCTCGCTCATCACTGCCGTTTGTTTTTTCTATCATAAAGTTTGCACAAAACAGACATTATCACCCGCTTTATCCTTCAGGGATGGATTTACGTACATGGGGGGTTTGTATGAGAGATGAGACTCAACGAGCTTCTCCTTCAAGGAGGGCTGAGCTGGCAGAAATTTTTCTTGAAAGAAGATTCTCCGTTCTAACTATTCACCATGCAGGGCACTGCGAGACAGTGAAATCACAATGTTGGCATGTTTTTACCCGAAAATATAGATTGCATGATATATGCACATGTTCCCAACCTCAACAGGTTCGTGAATAGTTGAGAGCGTGCCCCTCTACTTAAAGTCTTTAAGAGGGGAGACTTCTTCCGTTGTGTTAAGGTTGCTTTACTGTAGGTTTTTAATGCCAGCGCCGGTTTGTGGTTACCCTTGAACTAAATGCTAATGGATATCTCTGCTGGAAATCAGCCGATCTCAACGTAAAGTACCAAGTAGCCCACAAAATAACGTGACTCATTCTTGCTTTTTCCCCCCAGTTACTCACAAAAGACCCTAAACAGAGACTGGGCTGCCAAGGAGATGGAGCAAATGGCGTAAAACAGCATCCGATATTCAGGAACATCAATTTTAAACGCTTGGAAGCGAATATGGTGGATCCCCCGTTTGCTCCTGATGTGAGTAGATGTTTGATGTGCTTCTTTATAACCTTTACTGCCAGAGCTCTGTATGTCTTTATACAATGAAGCGTGGCCTGAAGGATGGACCAAATACAACTGGTGCTGGACGCCCATTATGTTCATTTCTGGATGGAATAGTCATTGCTGTCTCTGACCTAAGTGGATCATAAATGGATAACAATGTTTGAGAGCCGTTGACGCCTATGCTTAACACTGAGATTGAGTTATCAGGCGACACTTAGACATGGACACGAGCCACAATCTATTTCTTGTAGGATACATCTTTATTTATATATATATATATATATTATAATTTTAAATACCAAAACTGGCCGTCACCTGCAGGTGAATCTTTCATCAATACATTATTGGTTATATGTATGATTATATTATATATATATATATATATATATATATATATATATATATATATATATATATATATATATATATATATATATATATATATATATATATATATATATATATATATATCCAAAAATCCAAAAAAACATCCAAAAACAGTTACCGGCACTCCAGGGACTTCTTTAAATAATCACTCCAGAAACTGCAGTTTTCTAATCAACGTTTCAGTCTATTTATTAGACTTTCATCAGGACATTATATTTATATATATATATATATATATAATGTATATATATAATGTATATAAATAAATTGGTTTGATGTAAATGTTATGTTTGTCTCTCGTTGACTAGCCGCGAGCTGTATATTGCAAGGACGTGCTGGATATTGAGCAGTTTTCTACGGTGAAAGGGGTTAACCTGGACACGACGGATGATGACTTCTATTCGAAGTTTGTAACGGGCTGTGTCTCCATCCCCTGGCAGGAAGAGGTATTGCGAGTCCTGCGTTTTTAATTGAACTGGGAGCGTGGACGATGGGGTCCTCTGTATGACGTATAATATATACATTGTGATAGTTAAATCGCTAGCAGCTATTCGGATAAGAAGTTATAATTGTCTGAACGCTGCTGAGATGGATCCATTAAGAGCTATTACACATGAAATAAAGCCATCGGCGTGTGATACTTGTCTTTATACAATATATTGCTCGTTCGTAACTGGAGGGTTTTTAATATGAAATTGTAAGTCCTCCTCCTACCTTTATAACTGATAATATACAAAAGAATGTAATTTGCAAAAATGGCTGCATAAAGATCCCGCAAAACAAAGTGTCGCCAAACAATATCGTGAATCTTTCTTCAGTTTGCTTGCGGTTCTGTTAGCTCTTTGCGGCTGTCCCGGGCTGTAACCCGAAAGTATCTGTCTCGTTACCTCTTCTGCTTCCCGTGCCGTCTTTATAATGTAGCTTTGTAGTAAGAAATTTCTCAGTAAAGCAGTTTCTCCATTTCGCGTAGAAAGGCTGTCTATGGCGTTCTTGGTTTAGCATAGCGTCTCCTTTTCTCTCGGCAGATGATTGAAACAGAGTGTTTTAAAGACATCAATGTGTATGAGACGGACGGCTGCTTGTGCCCAGACCTGGATGTAAGCAAACCGAACATTAGACCAAAGAGGAGCTTCTTTCATCGGCTGTTCCGAAGAGGGGTGAGTGTCCAGCGACCGACTCTTCTAAACCACCTCTGTGCTGCGGGATGGCATTCGCTACTAGAACCCTACGCCATTCGGCTGTAAACACTAGAGACGGGGCAATTCTTTAATTCGGGGGAGACACACATTATGCTTTGTGCTCATCTGCTATGGGGCAGTATGTACATATAGCATATACATGCTTTGTATGTGTGTATGTGTATATATGTATATATATATATATATATATATATATATAAATTTTTTTACAAATACTGTACACTTGTAATTTTTTTTTTTTCCTTCCACAGGTCTGTTTTAAATCTTCCTACAGTGACGATGAAGAAGCCCCACGACCATGAACCACTGTCCTATAGCCAAAAAAAAGGAAAAAAAATCCTACAGAGCAAAACTGCAAATATTTTATTGTATCTATGAACTGTAAAGGTGTATTATAAATTAAAAAAACAAAATAATTCTGTACGCGTTTACAGATTTTGTACATTTGTACTTGAATTATGTTAAGATGTATATTTTCACTAAAAAGTGTATTGTACAAAAAGGCCATATTAGTACCACTCCAATGCGTGTAGTATAATACATCTGTGTGCGTGTGCTACGTATACACGCGTGTAAGTGTGTGTACGTATTACAGACGCAAATCTATTATACCAAAAAATGAGTGTCTGTAATTTTATTGCAAGAAACTGAAGGTTTTTATAGCTCCAGTCGGTATTAGCGGCATTTTAAACTTTACACCGTGTTAAGGGAACAGATAGGCCAAGAGCTTCTATTCAGTTTTATCAATATTATTCTATATCATTTTTTTTTTATTATTATTATTCTGGGCACAAATTGATGCTTGGCCCTTTGTTTGCCAGAGGGGTGTATTATCAGTTTGTGCATGACCCTTCTGGCACTCCTAGAGTTAAATACATAGTCCATTCATTTGCTTCACATCACATAGGAGACTCGGCCCTGGGAAGGCTTGTGTGTACTGTTTGTATGATTTCAGAATATGTTTTGTTAATTAAAAGAATATTTTACATATCTGATTTTATTTATTTTATATTTTTTTGTTTTCTGGTTAACCCCTCTGCTGCCAATGTCTATCCTCCCATGTGCTTTTTATATTTTTGAGCAGGGAAAAGCACTGCTAGAACGTGGTGATTCCTTCTTTTGAAGAGTTTGCAGGGGTTAAAAATCGCATTTCTACAAGACACCCCCCCCCCATGAAGATATAGTAAACTATGAGTTGAAGTGGGATAAACAATTTTGTCTCTATCATCTAAGTTTTGTGAAGGTCCAGAAGATAATTAGTCTCCTGCACAAGGTGTTGAGATGACCCTGCATAATGTGTAGTTTAAATATGCAGTATGAAGGGCCATTGCCCTGAAACCAAATAGTGTCTTAATTCAGCAGGTGAGATGAAGAGTGATTTCACTGCAAACTCAGATTATAGTTTTAGCAGATATGCATGCACATATACACATTCACACACGCATTCATGCACATATACACATACATACATGCACGCACACACATTCTGTGATAGAAGGTGGATACGGAACAGAACCCGTGCCTCCTCTTATGGTAGAAGCTAATCTCTTTGGGGCCTTTGATCTTCCGTATTCTTTTTTTGATCTATATTTCCAGTGTTTGTAATTTTTTTTTTTTATATATATATATATATATATATATATATATATACCGGTATATATTTTTTGCTGTCCTTTATCTTTAAATCAGGTAATTGCAGGTGATTTCTTAAAAAAAAAAAAAAAAATACACGCTAAGATTAAGGGATATTTATATACAATAAGTACTAGTTAAACAACGTTCCGAGATCGTAGGAAATAGGTCTGTATCTGCTGCTGGCAGCTGGTCAAGATACCTTAATATTACCTTTCCCCTAACCTGCCAGCTAACTCGTTACACCATTATATACGTCTCGTATATTATGCTTCTCAGTGATAGATCTAAATAACGAGAACATGGTGCATGCTGGTTAATATAATGTACGTATCTCTATTAAGCACAAGCGGCAGATGAGGCATGATGGGTTATATTGAAACCTCGTAACCTGCAATCGTTGTTAAATAATGAGCTATGAATATTCTGTTCCTAGAAAACTATTTGTAGATTTCACAGCTATGACCCCTGTCGCTTGGAGTGACTTTCAACTTTTTACCCCAATAACAAACGATGGCTTGGTGGCTTTTTTCCAGTTATTGATCTACGTAGGAACAAACTCTGCGTTCCTCGGGGGCTGGTGGCCACACGTGCCGACTGATCTTTGTCAGATCAAGTGGCTTTTTACTGTACTTAGTCTGCGGCCTCCTGTCCGACACTTGTGGCCCCCTGGGAACATCAGATAATTGGCAGCACAGGGGCTCAGCCGATGTGGTGTTGCCATGCATACACAAGTAACATCTTCAGTAGGAAACGTCCATATTCTTCTTCCCTGAGCTCTAGTAGTGCCCGTCCTCCTCACACCACCTAATATTCCACTCGCTTTCCTTTTTTTACGTTCATGTTAATATTGTGTGTTCAGCATTGGGATGGTGTCTGTGTTTAAGTCCATGGGGTGGCTAAGACTCGGCCTTTCACTTTGGTCACGGCGTGGAGAAGACATGCGCTCTCAGGTTATCAGGTCTTTTTGATGTTTAACCTTCTGTTATAAAGGGACAGAACGCCTGCACTGTGAATCAAAGGTGCAGTTCCACTTAGGTTCTACCAAGACATACAAACATAATCATTGGTTTCTAAACTGTATCTGCTTGTACACAAGCTCTATCTCCACACATAATGAAAGCCCCCCTTAATGATTTCTGCTTGTGTATATAATATATGCAATTCTAAATACATAATACCTGTATAACATGACCATGAAAAAGCCACCTAATACACATCTAGTGGTTGCAATCACGGTTTCCATGGTGAAAGATTTAACAAAAATTAAAAAGACAGAAAACACACTTAATGCCCCATCGACTGGGCTGATATAAACCGCTTCATCCATCTCTGAATGCACAAAGCGTTCCTTCAGTACGAACGACATGTTCCAGGAGCGTTGTGCACCTCACACAAAACACACAATCCTTTCAGCTCCTTCCATGCGCTTCCAAGTGGGACTGCTGCTTTAAACACCCTCGCTGTCCAAGTGCCATTGCCTGGAAGTAAATGGGTAACGCTTCCGGCCGCCCTACCTGCTGACGTTTATTAAACGTCTTCCTTCTAATGTGCCAGGTGGCATTATAGCAGGGAAAACGGGACGGGTTGCGTATGAACTTATGTCAAGGTGTAAGATGTTTAGAGGGGGTTACTCGTTGGAACAGTAGCCCCAATCATTTACTGTTGCGTCTTGGGGGGTCTTGTATTTGTCTTAATTTTACGGACAAAATGAACCCCCCCCCGGAAAGATGTTAATGCACATCATCCCATTAACCCCTCAGTACATACATACAATGGGCCCTGCTCTGCGCTGTGCCTAACGATGGATGTATGGATGGCAAGGGCCACAGGGGTTTAAATATAAGTCTGCACCTCCTTCACGTCTTCCAGGTTTTTGTGCTTTTTTTTGTTTTGTTTAAACATGTAATTCTGGGTATTAGTTGTATCTCCAATGCTGATTTTCGATGTGACTTCAATTCACACAATCCGGATTACACTATTCTCTACCTCCACGAGATTGCTCTAAACTCCCCCGATTTCTGTGACTTGCGATGGAAATTTCTGTGTAATGTTTATTTAAACTTTTTATTATTTTTAGGGTAATTTATCTTGTCCAAATCCAAACAACAAATATGTAACTGCTTTCCATGTAGCCATCTGTAATGTTTTAATTAAACAGGCATGTTAAAAATATAAATATGAAAAAACCAAGATGTTAAAATTCCTCCGCGTGTGTCCGCGTGTTCTTTCTGGGGTTTGGAAGCCGGGCAGCTATGTGAAAATTATTAAAAAAAAATAAAAAAAAAATTGCAGCACCCGCGCACCCCCGTTATGTCAGGCCGGGGCAGAATACCGCTGCAGATCATTATTTAAGCTCGTATACAATATGGTTTTTATAGTTAAAGGCTGGTCATTTTAAAGGTGGTGTTCCACTCAGAGAATAAGTATTGATCGCACGTTCCGGTAGTTTATCATCGATCCTTACAGCGCCGTCCTATTTCACAGTTTGGGCAGTTCTAACCCCATTGAGTGCTGGGGGTCGGGACAGATTTGTTTTCATCGGGCAAATTTGGAACCTAAATCTACCTATAGCAAAGCTAACATCCATAAAATGGGTTATATTTTAACTAGAGTAATTTATATTCACAATATAAACATATATTATTATTTTTTTTAAAGAAGCTAAAGTGCAAAAAAAAATAAATATATATATATAATCTTGGTGTCTTCAAGTTTTTGTGTATTTATCTTTCCAACGATTGCACGAGTTTGAGACGCAGTCTTGCGCTTTACAAGTTTACGGGCGGTTCTCTTAGTGTGCGGTGCCTGCCTGCAGACAGCGATCTGGTCGCCGACCGTCACTCACTGCAGGAGTGGTGTGAATTCTACCCATGTCTATGCCAAAAAAAAAGAACTCCCTTGATCTGCAGATTCCTGCTCAATCATCACACTGATTATTTATGGCAATGCTAATGTAATCTGTTACTCCATAGACTTTCATTAGCCGGAGTGTCAGATCACCCAGTGATTAAGACTAAGCTATTCTATTATCAGGATACATGTATATGTATTTTACAATTAGATGGCTGATATGCAGCTGCCTGAGAATATATTATACAAAAAAACAGGACTGTTTAAAAGAAAGGAAGCTGCTTGACAGAGTAGAAACATGACAGGAGTGATGAATACATGATGGAAGTGAAATTTACACCGACTAGCGCTGGGGCAGCAGCAGTAGGGAGGGCATGCACTCTTAGCGTGACGTACCTCCTAAAGCCCGCCTCCAGGTTCTTCAGAGGCATGGTACGCTCCGCTGATTGGCTTCAACGATCTGTCAGACTAATGGACCTATGAGAGGCTCGTGCCGATCAGCTGCTGGAATGCAGTAGTCACGTGACGGAAGAGAGGCGTGTTCGGGACGGGTTTGCGTGTTGGGCGACGAGCGGCTGTCTGTGGAGCGGCGTTCTGGCGGGAATCTGCAGTGAATAACGGGTTATTGTACGCGGGGGCGCTGCCGGGCTGTGTACACAGCCGCTCCTATATAATGGACGCGTAAGTGTGTTATCAGAACGTGTCCTCGGTACATCGTGTATGTCACGTACGTTTGTATTTAATGGGGTAGTATGTGATATATACACTACTGGAATGTTGCAATGAATGCAAGTGAGGGTTAAAGGTGCAATGTAACATAACATACCGTTATCAATAGTGGTATATTATATATATATATATATATATATATATATATATATATATATATATAAAATCGCCCTGCACTCCTACCTAAACATAAAGGCTTGTCCTGAGGAAAGTCCAGGCGTCTTTCAAATACAAATGAAGCACTATTGAAGACCGTGAGTGCTGGCTTTACTACTTTTAGATTATGTATATATATAACAGGTTATGTTACATTGCGCATGTATTCATTAAAACATTGTTACATTAGTCCTCCTCCTCCTCCTCCTCTGCAGATCATTCCCCAGGAGAAACCCTCTGCAGGGCTGCGGTGCGCCTCTGGTTGGTTCCCTGTCCAGCTGCTTGGTGATCGGATAACCAGGCGACGCTGCATTTAGCTTCCCATTTGGCCGGCTACGTTGGGGGCCCATCTTCTTGATTTCGGTAGATTTGTGCTGAGCCTGAGTGTTGCAGTAAAATGTCACCGAACTGTCACCCCCAGACCGACGCGTTTCACTGTCCCATCCTAATGAATAACCAAGGTTATTGGTACCGGTTTTGTATCAGATCACATTATTCACTTTGATTACTTACACAGAATTTTTTGCCTGATGGCGGCCTAATTCACTGATATCCTGCAGAAAGTTACCCGGTATATACAAAACAATATCAGTATTACTGAGTCAGGGCAAATTATCTTCAAGTTCACTTTGACCTTTTTAATTGTGTCGGGTGTTACTTTTGGTGCCGGTTTACTTAATTTTTGTTGCGTGATGAGACTAATTTCATTGTTAAAGATTTCACAGTATTAAGTCACATCTTCCAGAAACACAAAAATAGGAATCCTAAGGAATTCAGGTCCAGGCTGTTCGTGGGGACAGTTTGGGGGAAGACCCCTTTCTATTCCAGCATGACTGTGACAAAGCGAGCTCCATAAAGACATGGCTGGATAAGTTTGAGGTGAAAGAACTTGACCGGCCCCACAGAGCCCTGACCTCAACCTTTGGGACGAACTCTAATGTTAATTGTGAGCCGGGCGTCTCGTCCAACATCACCGCCTGACCTCACAAACGCTCTACTGGATGTACGGGCAAAAATGACCACAGAAATTCCAAAATCTCGTGGAAATCCTTCCCAGAAGAGTGGGGGCTGTTATGGCTGCAAAGGGGGAGAAACCTATTAATGTCTATGTATTAGAATGTAATGTCATCAAAGCCCCTGTAATGGTCAGGTGTCCCAATGCTTTTTGTCCATGTAGTGTACTCCAGCCCTTCCACCAGCTCCTTTGTTGTTGTCTTTGGGTTCAGTTGAACCTCTCTGACCAAAGTACATTGAGCCCTGGGAGTTAATTTGTGCCTCCTCCCTGAATGAAGGAAGTCAGTTTTATATATTTATTTTTTTCTGATGTTTTGGCTGAGTTGCTTGAAGGTTCCCATGACAATCGGCCAATCAGAAGATCCTAAAACGTTGTTACGTAAATCTCTGGAATCTTCCAGACTTTTTAAAGACGCAGTCGACTTGGTTTATGCTGACTTTAACCCGCTGGAATTCTGATCCATTTTTTTAAATAAATCCATTTTTCAGGATAGATGCCATCATTGACTTGCACAGAAATACATGGCAAAGTGAAATGTGTGGAGTTTGAACATCCTTAGTCTAGGTGTATGGAAGCTTCAGTCTTCAACTGTGTATTTCTTTGAACCTGACCACTTGGTAAAAACATAGGTATGCAATATAAATAAAATGTTTTTGCCGATAGGTGGGCATGTGCCTCCTTTTTACTGTTATAAATATAATACTAACTTCACATAATGACTATGAGAAAAGATCACATTTCCAGTATGTGCTCATTTCGAACAGCAGTAACGCAGAGCTCTTGATCCTTGGAAGGGAGTTAAGGTGAAATTCATAATATTTATTAGACTTGGGCACCAGGGGGCTCTTCGTGTTCGTCTTCGTGCTCGTCTTCTCTTCGGGCGAATATTCGCGGACATTCTTCGTGCTCGTTTGATCTTCGTTTCCTTCCCGGTTGCCTAGCAGGGGTTAATACGGGGTTAACAACACATCGGAGCAGCAGCAGCTGCCGTGAAGGAACGTGTGTGCAACTCTATTGGTCGTTTCGGCAGGGGGCTGGTCTGGCATCAACTAGTGAATTGCAGAACGCACTTCATTCGTTGATGGCAGGCCAGCCCCCTGCCGAAACGACCAATAGAGTTGCACACACGTACTGAGGTGTACTGTACACAAAATGACCTAGAGACAAATGCTCCAAGGAACTTGGCCTCCGTTTATCATACACAGTCACACATCCATAGATGTTTAATAAAAGAATAGGGATTATTTTACATTTTTAAATTGATTTTGGACCACTTGTAATACATGCCTAACATTTGCTACCTATTCACAATGGCATACTTTGCAACAACCCAACTTTTACTGGACAGGACTGGAAAAAAGCAGGACTGTCCACCAAAATCTTGGGTGTGTTGGCAGGTATGCGGATGGAAAAATGTTGGACAAGAACTAAAAAATAGCTTAGGGTTAATGTACGGTTATGTTTAAGATTAGTAGCAGTGCACTGGTTTGGTTAAAGATGTATTATGTCTAAATAATTTAATTTTAATGAGTTTTAAAAAATTAAGGGGTTTATTTAAATGTATTTTAAAGTTAGATTTATTATTTAGTACTTTATTATATTTATTTAATGTTTATACTAGTGCTACCTACCGAGCTATAACTACCAACGTGTATTTGCATACCTAGATAGCTAAATTAGATGGGACAGGACTGGAAAAAAGCAGGACTGTCCCTGAAAAAGTTGGGTCTGTTGGCAGGTATGTGGATGGAAAAATGTTATAGTATGAAGTGTGAGTTATAGCGTTAATGCTAGTGAGTGTAGAAGTGAAGGCCAGGACAAATAACAAGAGGAAAGGTCCTTGTGATTTGTGCATTGTACGTGTATGTGTTATGTGTGTTGTCACTGTGTGTTATATGTGTTATGTATTATGTCACTGTGTTATTTGTGTTATTGTGTGTGTTATGTTTGGTTGGTTGGTTGGTTGTGTATCAGAAGGAAAATAATGAAATGGAAATGGAAAAGGAAATGGAAAAGGCGAATGAGTGGGCAATTGGCGACCCACTCACCTGTTTCACCCCAGGGCAAAGCACCCAAACACTGTCAGTCTTAGACGTTTGGCAGCAGACTTCCAGAGCTCAGACACTAGGCCCTAGCGTAAGCTGGCCACTCCGGCGGAGGTAGCAGGCGTTGCCACACCGCAAACAGACGCAGCCAGGGGGGAGAAACTGCCCTTACCATTAGGGACATTTTGGGCATGACTCTAGCCAGGAAGCGAACTGGCACAGAAGAGATGCTGGCACCACCACAACCACCACCAGCAGCAGCAGCATTGAAAAATGGGAAAGGCGAATGAGTGGGCAATTGGCGACCCACTCACCTGTTTCACCCCAGGGCAAAGCACCCAAACACTGTCAGTCTTAGACGTTTGGCAGCAGACTTCCAGAGCTCAGACGCTAGGCCCTAGCGTAAGCTGGCCACTCCGGCGGAGGTAGCAGGCGTTGCCACACCGCAGACAGAGGCAGCCAGGGGGGAGAAACTGCCCTTACCGTTAGGGACATTTTGGGCATGACACTAGCCAGGAAGCAAACTGGCACAGAAGAGATGCTGGCACCACCACCACCAGCAGCAGCATTGAAAAATGGGAAAGGCGAATGAGTGGGCAATTGGCGACCCACTCACCTGTTTCACCCCAGAGCAAAGCATCCAAACACTGTCAGTCCTAGACGTTTGGCAGCGGACTTCCAGAGCTCAGACACAAGGCCCTAGCGTAAGCTGGCCACTCCGGCGGAGGTAGCAGGCGTTGCCACACCGCAGACAGAGGCAGCCAGGGGGGAGAAACTGCCCTTACCGTTAGGGACATTTTGGGCATGACTCTAGCCAGGAAGCAAACTGGCACGGAAGAGATGCTGGCACCACCACCACCAGCAGCAGCAGTGAAAAATGGGAAAGGCGAATGAGTGGGCAATTGGCGACCCACTCACCTGTTTCACCCCAGGGCAAAGCACCCAAACACTGTCAGTCTTAGACGTTTGGCAGCAGACTTCCAGAGCTCAGACACTAGGCCCTAGCGTAAGCTGGCCACTCCGGCGGAGGTAGCAGGCGTTGCCACACCGCAAACAGACGCAGCCAGGGGGGAGAAACTGCCCTTACCATTAGGGACATTTTATGCATTACTCTAGCCAGGAAGCGAACTGGCATTGAAGAGACGCTGGCACCACCAGCAGCAGCAGCAGAATTGGGAAAGGCGAATGAGTGGGCAATTGGCGACCCACTCACCTGTTTCACCCCAGGGCAAAGCATCCAAACACTGTCAGTCCTTGGCGTTTGGGAGCGGACTTCCAGAACTCAGACACAAGGCCCTAGCGTAAGCTGGCTACACCGGCGGAGGTAGCAGGCGTTGCCACACTGCAAATAGACGCAGCCAGGGGGGAGAAACTACCCTCTCCATTAGGGACATTTAAGGCATGACACTAGCCAGGAAGCGAACTGGCAGAGAAGAGACGCTGGCACCACCACCACCACCACCAGCAGCAGCAGCAGCATTGGAAAAGGCGAATGAGTGGGCAATTGACGACCCGCTCACCTGTTTCACCCCAGGGCAAAGCATCCAAACACTGTCAGTCCTTGGCGTTTGGGAGCGGACTTCCAGAACTCAGACACAAGGCCCTAGCGTAAGCTGGCTACACCGGCGGAGGTAGCAGGCGTTGCCACACCGCAAACAGACGCAGCCAGGGGGGAGAAACTACCCTCTCCATTAGGGACATTTAAGGCATGACACTAGCCAGGAAGCGAACTGGCAGAGAAGAGACGCTGGCACCACCACCACCAGCAGCAGTAGCAGCATTAGAAAAGGTGAATGAGTGGGCAATTGACGACCCGCTCACCTGTTTCACCCCAGGGCAAAGCATCCAAACACTGTCAGTCCTTGGCGTTTGGGAGCGGACTTCCAGAACTCAGACACAAGGCCCTAGCGTAAGCTGGCTACACCGGCGGAGGTAGCAGGCGTTGCCACACCGCAAACAGACGCAGCCAGGGGGGAGAAACTGCCCTTACCATTAGGGACATTTTGGGCATGACACTAGCCAGGAAGCAAACTGGCAGATAAGAGACGCTGGCACCACCACCACCAGCAGCAGTAGCAGCATTAGAAAAGGTGAATGAGTGGGCAATTGACGACCCGCTCACCTGTTTCACCCCAGGGCAAAGCATCCAAAGACTGTCAGTCCTTGGCGTTTGGGAGCAGACTTCCAGAACTCAGACACTAGGCCCTAGCGTAAATTGGCTACACCGGCGGAGGTAGCAGGCATTGCCACACCGCAGCAAGTGCAACCAGGGGGAGAAACTACCCTCTCCATTAGGGACATTTGAGGCATGATTTCAGCCAGGAAGCGAACTGGCAAAAAGATACTGGCACCACCACCAGCAGCAGCGTTGGAAACGGAAAAAGGTGAATGAGTGGGCAATTGACGACCCGCTCACCTGTTTCACCCCAGGGCAAAGCATCCGAAGACTGTCAGTCCTTGGCGTTTGGGAGCGGACTTCCAGAACTCAGACACTAGGCCCTAGCGTAAATTGGCTACACCGGCGGAGGTAGCAGACGTTGCCACACCACAAACACGTGCAACCAGGGGGAGAAACTACCTTAAACATTACAGAGAAAAAAAATTAACTTTCCAAGCTAAGAGCTGGGTAACCCAACTTGGGCAGATTGAATTTAAGAAAGGCAATCTGCTCCATCAGATGAGGTGCCATGCGTGAGCGCTGTGGACTCAGTATGTTTCCAGTCATAGAAAACACGCGCTCACTTTGAACAGTGGTTGGCGGACATGATAGTAGCTGCTGCGCAACCCATGAGAGTGCAGGCCACACACTCTTCTTTTCATCCCAGTAGCTAAGAGGATCAACATTAGGCGCAGAAGGAACTTCACAGAGGTAAAGTTTGACCATTTCAGCAGCACTACTCTCCTTTCTGCTGCTAGCTCTGTCAGATGGTCCAACTATACTCCCAAGTGCCTCTTCCCAAAACGCAGCTGCTCCACTCAGCTGTGTTGTGCTGCTTGTGGCACTGCTGCTGATGCTGCTGCTAGGAATAGCAGACCACATCATCTCTTCCTCCTCCTGCACCTCTCCCTCCTCGGACAGCATTCCCATTTTACGCTGCCAGTCACGCACCTTGTTGACCAATTGCTCCCGGTAGCTACTGAGAACATTAAATTTCAAAGCTAGCTTTCCCTTAATTCTTGGATCGCAAAGGCACGCTAGCATCATTTCGGGACTCTCTTCCATTCGTTTGCGAAGGTGTACTTTTAGCAGATCCTTCAGCTTCCTGGCTATGGCTGCTATGTCAGGATGTAGAGTGCCACCTTGAACAGCCTCACGGTTTCCAAGGAACACATCCATCTTGCTGCCTAGATGGGAGAACACTGGGATTACCTGGGCCAGACTGGCAGTGTTTGAGCTTAAATTTTCTGTGGCATCCCTGAATGGTTTAAGGACTGCCACTAGCTGGGCGATCACTGTCCAATCCTCCCTATTCAATGGAGAGGTAATCCCAATATTGTGCTCTGAGGCAAGATTATGGATTGCCCTCTGCTGCTCCAAAATCCTCTCCAGCATGTCTAACGTGGAGTTCCACCGTGTACTGACATCCTGGCGTAGGCAGTGTACGGGAAGACCTGACCTCTCTTGCTCTTCCCTCAAAAGTTGGCTAGCCTTAACACTATGGTGAAAGTGCCCAGCGATCTTTCTGCAGCGGGACAGAACTACTGCTGCCACATTAGTTCCTTCTGACATTGCTGCCTTCACTACAAGATGGATGATGTGGGCTGCACAGCGCACACCAACAATATGACCATCTCGCAGCGCTTTCACCATATTGGCACCTCCGTCAGTTACCACAAAACCAACTTCAACATTGGTGCCCGCCTCTGCTCCCACCCAAAGGCTAAACATTTTCCTCATTGCATGCAGAATATTTTTAGAAGTGTGCTTTTCATCCATCACTTCTGCATGGAGAAGGAATGATCGGTAGCCTGCTGCAGCAGCTTCCTTAGACACACCGGGCTGCCACCAGTGTGCTGTCAAAGAAAGAAAGGCATACCGGCCGCTAGGTGCACTCCACAAATCTGTAGTGAAATGAACACACTGACCAGCAGCCTTGGAAAGCTCCTCTTTCACTGCTGCAACACAGGACCGATACAATGAGGGGACAATGTTCCTGCTGAAAGTGGAACGTGACGGAACTGTTTATTGTGGAGCCACAGCCGCCATCAATTGTTTGAAAGGCTCCCCTTCGATCATAGAGAAGGATGCCCCTCCAACAGCAATGAACTGACCAATCAGTCGCGTTACTTTATTGGCCTGCTGTTTGGGCATTGACCTTTTGGATTGGAATGCCACAAATTGTTCCAGGGTGGGCTGGACATGCAGTGCTCCAACCTGCCTTGGTCTCTGGCTGCCAGCACTAGCTGCTGCTGCTGCTGCTGCTGCTGCTGCTGCTGCTGCTATTGGCTCAGAAGAAGAAGCTGTTGGGGTTTTTCCACGGCCACCAGCTATGCTGCCTGCACTAAGTTTTACTTCTGCATCTTTCCCCAATAGCACAGCGTTGTGTTGAGTGCTGAGGTGATGCTTCATGCTAGCACTGGTAAAATGGCCAGACACTTTCCCTCTGCTTATTAGCTTTCCACAATGTTTGCACTTTCCATAGCGCCCTTCTTCAACATTTTCAAAGTGCTCCCAAATTGGGGCGCGCATAGCCTTGGAGTGTGCCTTGGGTGCTGCTCCTACTGCTCGGGGTGGATGAACAGAGGCAGAACTAGTGGTGGTGGGACTGGTGGTAACAGTACTGGCCATAGTGGGACTGCTAAATGCTTTAGATTTGCTAGGTTTTGCTGCTGCTGCTGCTGCTGGTGGTGGTGGTGATGGTGATGATCGTAGCGGAGAAGGTGGAGGCTCAGGGGAAAATTGTGCACTAGTCATTTGGACACTGCTCCCTGAGGAATCTGATTCCTGACCACTCATCTTCTCTACTTCCTCTGGCTCATAGTCTAGCTCTTCATTAGCCAGATCGAATGGAATTCCTGCTAGGCTGGAGCTAAGACTGATATCGTCGTGAGACTCGTGACTAGTAGTAGTGCGAGCAGGAAGAATATACTCTGCACTTGGCCTCTCAGTCTCAGGCTCCTCTGCTACCTCGCTAGGTGGAGTCCCACTATGTGTAGCCCTCTCTCTAACTGTCTTTACAAAAATTTTGTAAGGACTTGGTGGCTTGCTAGAGGTACTAGGAGGACATGGCGTGGCGGTACCAGTGGGAACAGTAGGCGCAGCACTAGTGGTGGTAGAGGCGGTGGGGGTGGTGGTGGTGGTGGTTTTCCCGACAAAGGAATGAGATCGCTTTTGTTTGGGACCCCTCTGAGTCTTGCTGCTAATTTGGCTCTGCTTGCTACCTTGCATGCTGCTTGTGGATGGGGAAGATGCTGCTTGGGGCAAAAGGCACTTCTTGTTAGTCACTGGGCTGGTACTACTTGTGCTACCCTTTAACTTTGAACGTGCTTCTGGTGCTTTAGGCTTTCCGTAAAAAAACATAGAGCTTGTGGGCCTAGCCGCACTACTACTGCCTGCTTTTGGTGCCTTTCCTTTACTTGATGATCCTTCAAGCAATGCTTCCCCAAATGATAAGCGAGAGCTTGGCCTACTTGGCCGACTAGACTGACGCAAAGGCTGCATCTTAGAACTGGTGGTGGTGGTGGTGGTGGTGGTGGTGGTGGTGGTAGATGGAGCTTGTCCCTCCTTAGTCCCAAAAGGAGGATCCATTTCAAATTTTGTGTTGTGTGTGTAGTGTAGTGTTTAAAAAAACTATAAAAAAAATAAAAAATAAAAAAAAAGGAAAAATGAATTAAAGACAAAAAAATTAGAGGAAGTTCTCTTCAGTGCTACTGCTTAAAAAGTAAAACTATGCACTACTGCACTGTGCTGTTGTGTGCAATCTGGCAAAGTGCTAAAGTTATTTAAATTATTAACTATTTAATAACTAGCAGTATTTTATTTTTAATTTGAATTTACACGGGCCTAAGAGCTTAGCCTACTACTATGCTAGCCTAAAGCTATATTTCCTTACTATAAGTCTACCTCTAGGCAGACGCTCTCAAACCCACTAAACTAAAGTGAGGTTAAATCAGATTCAGTATGATTTATTAATTAATATTAAGTTATATAATATTAATAGATTAGAAATAATTTACTTATATATTATGTATTATAGATAGAAGAATATAGATTATGAATTAGAATTTAGAATTAGAATTATTTATATTATAGATTATGTAGAATTTATATTGTTATATATTATTTATAATATATTATAGATTAAGATTAAAGAAGATTAGAATTATTTTAGTACTACAGCTAGTAGCTTGAAGCTTTGCTTAGTACAGCTCGTCACAGTCAATTTTTCTTGAAAAGAATTAGAAATAAAATAAAATGTCACAGCAAAACAGTTAGCTTCACTGCTTGCTGAACAAAAACACACAGCACTTATGCGGCTGCACTCACTAGCCCAACAAGTTCACTTCACTGATGGACTGAGGTGAGCAAAACAAATGAAATAAAATGAAAGATTATTAAGAAAAATTGACTTGGTCTCTTGCTGTTGCTAAAACAAAGCACAAACTATAGAGCTGCAGCACCAGTACTAATAAGATTAGCTGAACTATACGCTAGTAGTAATTAATTAATATTATTACTTTTATTTATAGCTAATTTAATTAACTATTAAGATAAGAAAGAATTATAGAATTATTGATATTACTGATTTTAGATTAGACACTAGTAGATGTCTTGAATGTCTACAGTACACTCTACACTAGTATACTATTACTAACTATAACTGACAAATATATATATAATTTTATAATGAATTCAATTATTTATATTAATTAATATTACTGATTTTAAATTAGACACTAGTAGATGAATGTCTACAGTACACTCTACACTAGTATACTATAGTATATATATATATATATATATGACTGACATATATATATATATATATATATATATATATATATATATATAATATTATAATGAACTATTAAATTATAGACTCTATTAAATTATTATTTATAAATTCTATTTAATTTATTTAAGCAGGACAGGCAGTAGGCACTAGTGCCAGCCCAGGGCAAGGGCACCCCAGTGCCACTGAGACACTGGGTGCACTGTCAACTCAACAGCACTTACACTACAGTTGATGACAAATTAAATAAAAAAAAAAAAAAAATTAATCAAATTATTATTATTAATTATATTAAGTAGCACTGAAGTGAGGATGAAGTACACTGTGAGAAATGGCAGGCTAAGGCTTACCAGTCTCACACAGAACAGAACAATCTCTCTGTAACGCTCGGATGCAGCACAGCAGTGTTGCCAAAGCAGTCACAGCGAAAAATGAATGGATCTCTCAGGCAAGCTCTGGTCTTATAAAGGCGCCTTCAGAATTCAAAAAACAGCAGCACAGGCATTGGACGAGACCCTTAGCGTGACGTCACAAGAGTGAGCTGATTGGACAGACGAGATCAGCTCACTCCTGTTTGAAATTTTGGCGGCTGTGCGGCAAAAACGAAGATTCTTCGCTGGAATTCTTCGATTCTTCGTGGTTGTGAGTCTTCGTCTTCTCCTACGTTTTGCCGGCACTGTGTTCTCTTCAGCGTGTCTTCGGAACGAACAAAAAAACGGCCTCTTCGTGCTCGTTTTCATGTTCGCCTGAAGACGAATGCGCAAGTCTAATATTTATTACCTGGAAATAATAAAATGCCATGATAGCCCCTTTACCTGCACACCTGATTCTATTTATTGTAATGTGTAACTGCTCAAAATTAAAGTATTACAAAATTTCCATGCATTATTTTTACCTTTTTGTTTATTTCCTAGAAGGTGGCTTATTTAATCGTATATATCACATTATATATTTTCTGACTGGCAGGTGGGAAGGTGACCGTATGGACTTTAATGAAGACCCCAGGTTTTGGAGCAGAATTGTAGGACGGACGATAAAACTTACCACATCCGATGGCGCGTTTAAGGGGCTCGTAATAAATGTTGACGGTGATCACACTGTTCTGTTAAGCAGAGGTAATTCTAAGTAATGAACCGTGATAATCCAGAGAACAGGCAATCGAGCACAAAGCCAATTCATTATCCATTTAAGTTAGAAGTGAAGGGACATTATGCATGAATATAACCTTGCAAAATGGCCCTTCATTTCTATCTAATATTAAGTGGATGTTCCACCCATCATATGCACTTTAATGCATGTTACAGCTGCACAGTGCCTTTAAATGTTTATGTTCGCCTAAACACATCTCCCTGATATACTTGCCTCCTGTCCTGCGCTGGCTTGTTGAATGCTGCGGTGGGGAACTGTTCAGACCACCTTGTGCATGTGTGGAAAAAAAATAGATCTCATCTAATGGTGTTGCTTTTGTAAAGCTTGAAGACCACTGATGAACACCGTAGTCCAACATACAACAACTCCGGGATATTGTTGCTTAGATCAAGGCTTCTGTAGTTTACTGCAATCTAGTAAACAGCATTTTGATTCAAAAGGTCATTTTAAACACAAGCAATTTGTACAGACAAGAATGGTTGTTTATTTAATATATATTTCTAAAATGTGTGTGTGTGTGTGTATATATGTATATATATATATATATCTATCTATCAACTATACTAGGTGGCTGTTCTCAATAGATCAAGTAAAAATAATAGTGTTTTATGTTCTTATGAACTATTTCTATTAAGTAAGATTCTCCTTTGATTTTGTAGTTAAGGATTTATCAGCTAACCTGGATGTACCTGGAATCCAGTTCTTCTCAACGTCGGATATTACACATGGTAATGATATTAACAATTCTCCAAATACAATATGTAGGACTTCCTGATGATTCGCAAATAAATGGGTAGTCATCCCTGTATATATCCTGTAAAGCTGTAAAGCACACATGCTTCATCTAGAACAATATTCCCTGGAATGGTATACATAAAATATCACTTTTTGCCTTTGTAGTATATACACGCACTCTGGAGATGCCATGAAAGGGGGCAATGCATTCAGGGGTAGGCAGCAACATTTCTCATGGTGTACATTTACTGGGGTCTGTAGTGGTGGTTCTATGGACGGTCACAAACCTTGCCATAGACACTTGAGTCCTTGTTTGGATACTTTGCCTATCCTTGAGCTGCTTTATGCCATTCTGTCCATCAGACACCCGCAAGAACTACCAGGAAAGCAAGTCATTGTATAAATAGCAATGTCGCGTGTTTAAGGAAATTGCCCCTAACTTATGCACTGTGTGTATTTAAATTTTTTTTTTATTATTTTTTGACAGTGGAAATACAGCCAGAGAGGCGAGGAGTGAGAAGGTAGGCAGGCAGTGCATGTGGCGTTTTGTAGGGGGAGTACGGTAACATATATAATGTCCTGGAAAAGTACATTGTTTAACCCCTTCGTGACAATGGCTGTTTTAACATTTCTGCAGTGTTTGTGTTTAGCTGTAATTGTCTTGTTTAGATTGTATCATAATTAACTATAAAAAAAAAGTATAATATATGGTGAAAAGTTGAGAAAAAAGGCTTTTAATGAAGTTAATGAAAAAACCTGCTAAATAGATTATACTATTCGTCCCGAGTTTAGAAATACCATTTTTTTAAAAAAAAATAGACACTCCAGGGTATTTGAAATGCTAGTATTTTAACTCTTTCCATGCACTTGTTCTATTACTAGTCTTTGTAATAGTAATTTTTTAGCATTTTTTTTCCACACACACACACTTTTACTTCAGGTATGAATTTACTGGTATATGTCATACAACAGCCCAATATGTGTTCAGCAACATCTCCTGGGTACAGTGATACCCACATACATAGGTTTGCCAGGTTGTTTGGGGGTAATAGGCCACATTTGGGGCATGTCTAACTCAGTTTTTCAACATAAAATTTTGACATGTTGAAAATTCTGCCCCGTGTCCTATTATACAACTTACTCTATCGAACCATATATGTTTGAAAACTAGACATCCCAGAGTATTTCAAGTGCCGGTATTTTAACCCTTTCCATTAACTAATTTTGCCACCAGCCTTTGTCAAAATTTGTGGCTGTATTTTTTTTATAGATCATTGATCACCTCCTAAGCTGTTTTAAATCAGGCGTCCGCCGCAATACAATATGTCAGATGTTGATTCCAGGGGGAGGGGCCACATGAGGCCCCTGCTGCCACCGCCGATCTTGGTGTTGCCGAATGCCTTAACATCGAGGCATTACAGCAACACCATTTGGGTGAAGAAAGCGATCATAGATCACATTTTACACCCGTATGTCCATTGTCGCCAACAGGATGTTTTTCCGTGATGTGCCTGGCATGTCAGTTGTTGTGAAGGGGTTAAAAAAATCAATGTGGTTTTGCTGATTTTTGATTAAGTATTAGATCAAATTAAAAATTTTGATTAAGTATTTCAGGTTTAATCCGTTATTTGTTAAGCACTTCTTTCGTTGAGCTAATAATGTCCTTTTTTCAAAATGATAAATATTCAAAACTAATACATGGAAACGTTGCTGTGTCAACATTGAGTCGTGCCAAGGACGTCGCAAGGTCATTTGATATTTTGGCATGTGCGCGGTTCTATGTAATGAGGAGAGATTGTATTTTGCAGGGTAATTATTCCTGAAGAGGAACCTTTAACAGACACAAAAGAACGCAATGTGAAAAAAGATGTGCTTCTAGACCGCGGTCAACAGGAGACTACAGCAGCGGTAGAGAACGTCATTAGTGCCAGTAATGAGAAGTGTTTCTTAAATAATAATGATTTTAATAGTGCCGACATTGAGTGAATTGAATGATTTAAGATTTATTATATTTTTTTGCTAAAGGTGTTTCTTTTTCCGTAGTTGAGAAGGAGGACGTGCAATACACCGTAATTGACAAGTTTAAGCCCTTGTTTTTCCCTGCTGTAAGTAAGCTACAGATCAGTGCATCTCATGTTGGTTTTGGGGGGTCACAAAAACTATGGCAACATAAAAGCAGTCTCTCGTTTTGGACCTTAGAGTGGCTTTATGTTGCCAAAGTTTTTGTGACTGTCTATTTTTAATTTGTGATTTTTGAATGTGTATCACGCTTGTAATACTATTCTTAGTTTACATAAGATTGATCTTCTTTATCTAAATCCATGTTGATTCTAAAATTGGCCAGTTGTTGGGTATTTCTCCTGCTTTAAGAAAATAAGCCACCGTTTATGTACTCATAGTTGCTATAAAGTTCCCATAAAATGCAAATTTCATATAGTCCAAATCTAATTTTGTTTATTAGATCCAAGACCTACAGAGGCAGAAGGTTCTTGGCGTGGCTGCTGCAGGGTTTAACATGTGTCGGAATGGGAAACTTTGC
Organism: Spea hammondii; assembly: GCA_029215755.1. Lineage (NCBI taxonomy): Eukaryota > Metazoa > Chordata > Amphibia > Anura > Pelobatidae > Spea > Spea hammondii. The sequence continues at coordinate 12,242,470 of JARDYJ010000001.1, forward strand.
TGGCTTCAGGTAAGGCTACGCAGCTGGTTCTTGTTTTGGGGGACATCATTTACCACTGTTAACTTTATCTACCCCCAGTCATGTCTTATACCGTAATCTAAAAATTGCTGTGTGGACTTGAATTATTAAACCAAGATTGTGTGTTAAAGGGACAGTATAGTGTTCATTACAGCCCCGCTAACAAAAAATTACAACATATTAATAATGCCTGAGATTCCCCAATCTACTTGTGGTGGCGCGTTGTATCAAGTTAGTCATTATAGAACCATTATGTTCTTGGACTGTTGGTATATCTTTGTACGGGGCTGAAATTCTATACGTCAGGTGCAGACATTTGGATATGTAGATTTTGGAGGTAAACCGAAAAAGCCCAAACTTTCATAAATTCTTTTCATCACATTTTGTTCTCATTCTCCCTTTGTAGGTGGCGAGTAAGAGTAAAGTCTACCTGTTTGATATTGTCGTCATGGGACCGGCAGTCTTTAAAAATGGATTAAAGTCAGTGCTGGAGGACAAAAGCATTTTAAAGGTTGGTCTCAAAGGCCAAATGTCAGTGTTCTTATACTATGTGTATAGTGTTGAGGTCAAGAGGAATGCCCTTGAATTTGTATGAATTCCCTTGTCAATTTTAATGCTTAATTTCGACTTTTGCCCATTATAAAAGTGCTACAGAATCTGCTGTCCCTTTTGTGGATGAAATGCGATGTGATTATGGTAATAGCAGTTTTAGTCCTTTAGCTGTTTTGGCTGGAAAATGTTGAAAACGGCATGGAAATACTGTAAACGTCTTAGAAGAACCTGCGATATCTTTACAAAAATGATTCAGCGTTTGTTCCAGTTTTGTAAAATGTGGAGCGTTCTGTATCGTTATTCTGTGAGAGTGTTGACTTTTCGTGGTTTTCTTATTGCGTGACTTTGACAGGTGATCCATGACTGCCGGAGCCTTTCAGACTGCCTTTCACACCAGTACGGAGTGATTCTTTCCAATGTCTTTGACACGCAGGTAGTGTTAGTCCAAATATTTGTGTATTTTGGTGAATTACTGGCTTTGTATGTTTGTTACTAACTGTTTTATGCATCCCACTGATAGGTGGCGGATGTGTGTCTGTTTTACAGGGACACGGGTGGCTTTCTGCCACATTGTACGTGTACTGTGGACAGGTGCTTGGTCAGATATATGGACATGCTACCCTTACAAGTCTCCTTCTTGGCGAGCAAGGATCAACTTGTTAAGGTGGAAATTGGAATATTTTGTTATTTTAAACTTTATGACTAGTACAAGAATGAACAGATCCACAAAAAAGTAAATTTACACTCAATGATAAACTAATCAAAAATGTATGAAAGAGGGAGTGAAAATGTGGGAGAAAGGGATGTTAACAGGAAGGAGGTAGGTTAATGTGGAGGTGGGGCAAAAGTACCGTTAGGATGAGGCTAGATGTTTGGCAGGGGATGAATGGTGGTCAAGAAGTTGGAGGGCCGTAGTGGGGCCAAACCATTAAAAAAAAACAAAAAACAAGATTTATTTACATTCCAAATTGTAATTGGTATCCTAGCATCTCTCGGTGTACCTGCTGCCCAGAGCGGCTTTTGATAAGACACCAGGTATTGACAGTTCACCACCTTTTAGATGCATAATTAAGCAGTTTTCTTTTGCTGGAATTAATAATGTGCCCTGTAACAATGAAACTTGTTCCTCTGATGTATAGGATGTTCCGAACATTTGGTTTACGCGCCCCATGCCTGTGCCTTTCCTAAAGCTACTATCCCTGGAAGTGATCCATCTTTTGCCACTTCAGTTAGCCATGGTGGATGCCATGATGTCAGACTTTACCTCCTTGGTCAGCCGGTATCTCGGTGTGTACAAACTAAGAACTTTGGATGGACTGGGCCCAACTCCGGTATGGTGCTTGCTGATTATATTTATATTTCCATTTTCTGATTACTGATTACACAGTTTCACTGCCCTTTCTATAGACAGTATAAGATGTTTGACGCAGTAATATAGTAAAGTATGTTTACACTGATCTGACATATACCTTCTGTTTTTATTTATTCTGAGGGATAAACAGTTTCTGCCTCTGACAGTATAGCACAGTTACACCGGATCTGTTGTTGGGAAGCTTCTGCTGACACGGGAAAGTCCTAATCTCCTGTGTGGTGGCCGGGAGATGTCCCTGTTGCAAAAAAAAAGAGGGTGTAAAAAAAAAAAAAAGCTTGATGTACCCGTAGACCTTAATGGTGGTCATGGTACTGTTTGAGTACGTACGTGATGTCTATTGGGGGGTAAATGTAAATGATTAAAGGAATTTTATGCATGCTTTTTTTCATGTCTGCTCAATCTCCATGATGATATTGTGTTAATTTCTATAGTTCTCCAGTTACGATCTGCCGGAAGAGTTGAGACAACTAAAGATCTGTCAGGAACTGAGAAGAAATAGGGCATTAAAGGAATTCAGACTTACTGAGAGTGGTTTCCTTGTACGATCTGGAGTTCAGCTAGTCAAAAATGAAGAAATCCGCAAAAACGTACAGGGCGAGAAAAAAGGGCGATCTCAACCGGCAGCTTTGCGCGGTCTATCTGAAGAAGCAAACAGAGCCCCCCAATTACGGAAGATTCAACCTAAAACCGCAACCCTTGGAGTAAAAGGACGTGAGATTATGCCTCTGAATTCCGTACCAGACAACGATGCTGCCAAGTATGCCCAAGTTTTTCAGAGTTTGCAGAAAAGCCCGTCCACCCTGGGTTTGCGAAATCTCAACTTAAGTGTTCATCAAAGACCAGCAAGCAATCCGCTGCCGGTTATTCCTCTTTCTTGCCCGTGGAGAACACAAATTCGGATGTCTGCTCCCCAGCTTTTGGCCAAAACTTTACATAAATAGTTCTGCGGAATTATTAGAAACACATAATGTTCTGTATATAATTGTATGTCTGGGCATTCCCAAGGAAGTAGAACTCAACATAGCACTAGAACCACTTGTTAGTATTAATGTATTTAATGTTTGTGCCTTTGGACCCAGAAGTCTCTCTTTTATAGCGCATACATTAGAGGTTTTCACATTTTCATTATCGTGGTGATCATTTTGGTAATTTTAAGTGGGTACACAGAATACCCAGTTCTGATGTTAATAGTTGTTCTTGTCAGCTGACCAGCACATGGAGTGCGTGTGATGTATAATTCTGTGATAAGTCGCCCTACTTCTGAGTTGAGTTGGTGGCCCCAGCTCCCTGGATAAAAGTATTGCGACTGAATGTGAATGAACACAAGTGCTTTTTTCACACTCCCTGGGATCATTTGGTGAACCTAGGGCAGCAATGGTGAATGTTTTGGGCCCGAGTTGCGGTTTTCTGCACACTCGCACATACATACTCACACAGGCACGCAGATACTTGTTTGTCACACAGCTTGGCAGAAAGAGTTTGTTTTGGCAAGATACGTAAACTGTTTCTGCCAAGCCTTGTGATGTATGTATCTCTGATTTCTTGTTTGGTTTAATTATATTGTATAAGGTTTACCCCCTACTTTTGTTTTTAATGGGTATTTTTGATAAACAATTGTGATTCGACTCTGGGCTTTTCTCTCTTAAACAGGATGGGTGCAAGGTGTTTGGCTTCTCGGATGGAACCCATGAGCTGCTGCCATTCTTTCCATATCTTACCTTTCTTAATTCTAGTGGTGAGAGTGCCAGGTCTTTTCCTATAGGCCTTTCAATACCCAGCATGCTTCCCGAGGGAGCTGTGAACCAGGTCTGTATGGCTGCACGCTGCCAACTTAAAATATTAACTGATCGGCAACCTGGCCTTGGCGTGACATAGCTTCACCATCGCTGACCTGGGACGTAATTCATAAAAAGACTGAAATCCAATCAGTAAAAGATGAGAAGAGAATTGTGGTTTTTTTAACTCCTTAACTACACATTGGGAAGGTCCAGCCCCAGTGAGCTTCTGCCCGGGATGACCTTGGCTGTCCATGTATAATGTATAGTTAAAGGGACAGTCCAGCCATCATATGCACTTATATAGTCCCTTTTAACCCCTTAAGGACAATGGGCGGTCCCTAAACCCATTGAAAACAATGTCAAAGCCCGTACATGTACGGGCTCAAAATGCATTAAGGGGTTAAATGTTAAGTGTTCTCCTGGCAAAGATTTTGCAGATTCCCAGAATTCCCCAATTGTATTGAGGGGCCCCAGATGTGTTCAGACCCATCAAGCAGCCAGTAAGTAGCAAGAATTGTTAGACCAAATGGCAGGAGTGAAGGACTTGAAACCAAAGCGCGCCTGATATCTCTTCCTTTGGTGAATAACACCCATGTCTGTTACAAATAGGGATGCACCGATGTATCGGTGGCCAAAGTATATCGTCCGAAAAGGGCATTATCAGCAAAATGCCGGGGGGAAAAAAAGGCCGAAAATAATCGTCTGCAGGGGCCGGGTTGCTTACCTATGGCTTCCAGCCACGAGAAGCAGAACCCAGCAGAGTCACATCATGACTGCTCCGTTCCTTCTTCCTCTGGTGGTGTGGCCAGAGAAGTTGTTCGAGAGGAAGCAGCAGGGCTCCTGCAGTAGTCTGTGAGTGAGAGATCTGCAGTTCAGGTAAGGGGGAGTGGGAGGTCGTATGAGCAAGTATGCGTGATTAAGGGTAAAGTGTGAGGGGTGGATAGCATGGCATAGGGACGCTGTAATCACAGTCCTATCATGCCCAGGTTGTAGCGTGTATTGGTTGCCTGGGCATGATAGGAGTGTGATTGCTGGTAGCAATTTTATATACATGTATGTATGTATGTTTGGGGTTTTTTAGTCCCATTTTGGAGTGTTACTTTTAATAAAAGTGTGGTTAACACACCAACATTGGACAGAAAAATTCAATAACTATATATAGATATATATATATAGATATATATAAACCGCAATCACACTCCTATCATGCCCAGGTTGTAGCATGTACTGGTTGCCTGGGCATGATAGGAGTGTGATTGCTGTTTATATATATATATATATATATATATATATATATATATATATATATATATATATATATATATATATATATATATATATATATTGTTAAAAGGTTTTTTTTTTTCTTTGTTTAAAGGTGAGGGGGTCATTTTCGGCCAAGTGAATCCTGAATTTTTGGTTTAGGTCCAGAATTTTGGTGCATCCCTAGTTACAAACCATGTAATAGCGTTATTTTAACGCATCATGACTGTTACAATTTAACTTCCAATTCTTTGTTCGCTACATTCTATTGGACGTGGCTGTGTTTCTTTCCACAGTGGCGACTACCATATACTGGTTTTTGTTGTTCAAATATCTGTCAGTATGAATGAATTGCTAATTCAACGTGTGTATAACAGGGGAGCAGCCATCTTAACTTTCTGTTCTCAGGACCTTCATGGTTATTCCTTCCCATTGTGGCTGTTTAACAGTTGTTTCAGGGTAGTCTTTGTGAGGATGGGTTGAGAAGGGAGAGAACTTCAGAACAGCAAATGGATAAGATTATTCTAATTTTGCCTCTGTATGCCTCGCGTGTCACATTCCCTGAAGTAAAGGTTTAAAATAAACTAACAAGCAGAAGATATAGGTGGGTTTGATTGATCAATTAAGTTAAAAGCCACAAGTTCCCTTTAAGAGAGCGTTACTATGAAATCATGAGTACAGCACGTGTGGGAAAAAAAGCCGTCTCCTGTGCCAACGTTCCACGTTTTCACCAAAACAGTGATCAGTAACCGGAAAGTGCAACTATATGGGGATAGCAAAGCTTCTGTAACTCTTGTAGGAATCACCTTTTTTGGCCTTTTCTGGTTTAATTGAAAGTAGTAGTAGAGAAGCGGATCTGGTGCCTTTCTAGATCTTCAGCTCCTTCAATATACCGTATTGGCCCGAATATAGGCCGAACTATAAAGACTTAAAAAGGGGGTGCGGCCTATATTCGGGGTCTAGCGCCCAACGCCCGGGACATGCAGTTCCGGGCACCAGGCAGGCAGCAGGGTTAGGATACAGATCCCCCGCAGCGGTGCAGGGGACCTGCATCCTACTCTCTGATACGCTCAGAAAGACACCCACGAGGGGAGAGCCGGCACGGGAGGTTGTCTAAGCGCATCGCGCAGATGTTCACCGGCAGCGGCGATGCGAGCATAAAGAACCTCCGCTGCCGGCAGCGTGTCCATCTCATACGTCGCAAACACCTCCCTCAGTGCACGGCCCTCATTCCCCCAACGGAACTTGGACCCGGATCGTGATTCATTTTGTCTTTTCTCTTAATGTAGGGTTGTTACGGAAGAAACAACAAGCTGTATGTTTTACTTCCGAGTGACCTTGAAGCATGCCCGCATCCAGGGTTTTGTTTTATTTGTTTTTTTTGTTCATAGGTTGTGTGATTTGAAGCAGGTAGTAGACGTCAACCTGAACCCTTCGTAAAGGCACAGTATTTTCTGTTCTAAATTACGTGTGAGACGCAATCTGTGGGCACTATTATTATTTTTTTATTTATGAAACTGTTACACGTGTGCCTTAGTGTAATCTTGATTGATACAATATGCTGATTTATCTGTTTCTTCTTACAATGTGCGTGTTCCTTTGAGGAGGGGGCCTCCAACAGTTGTATTTTTGGTTCTAAATTGCTATACTTGCTGTTCCCTGTTTACCCGTTGTACAGTGTTGTGGAATATGATGGTGCTATATAAATCAATAAATACACTGGAATAAAGTTTTACTTGCAATCACCCCCTGGCTATTTATTATATCCACAAGCTTATTACACTGCACAGGGACACAAAGTTCTTAGAACAAATACTGTGTGAACCCTTCGGATAGCTGAGGTGTATGGATGCATTTACTAAAGTTGGAAATTCTTTTTTTTTTCCCTGATATGGGAAATATTTAGGGCAAATATTAAAAGGTTCGCTAATTTTTTCCCCCCAAAACTAATATTTTCAGATTTGGTATTCTGAGCCCGTAACTCGGCGCTCACAGATCTCATAAAAGGTTACTTTGTGAAAAACAAACAGCCCGGGGTCTTGCACTTTGGTCATTTTTACATACTGTATTTGCTTGATTATAAGACGAGGTTTTATTTCAGAGCAAATGCTCTGGAAAATAACCATCCTCTTATATTCAAGGTCGTCTTCTAATCGGACCTCAAATAGAGGTCTGACTACAAAACTAGGATCCAGACCCCCCGCAGCGCTGCAGGGGACCTGGATCCTGCTCTCTGGCAGCCTCTGCTGCTGGCACTTCCTCTGGGGGCTTCTATGATGGAGCGCCGGCATCACATGACCTTCCAGTGCTCCACCAAAGAAGCCCCGGCGGAAGTGCCAGCAGCAGCGGAGGTTATCTGTGCGCATCCCGCAGCCGGTGAATGTTTGTTGGGTGCGCACAGACAACCTCCGCTGCTGTCTGCACTTCCACCGGGGCTTCTATAGTGGAGCACCGGAAGATCATGTGATGCTCAGTCATAGAAGCCCCGGCGGTTGTATTGGCCAGCAGCGGAGGACTGCATTGCACAGACTTCCACCGGCTGCCCCACTAGACACCAGGGAAGCACGGGTCACAAGTAAAGGGATGCATTGGTAAGTCGGGGGGTTTCAATGGTTTTCTGGAGGCATTTAGGGGTTAAAAGGCATATCAGCAAGGCAAAGTGGAATATATGGGGGTTAAAAAGCATATCAAGGAGGTGGTGTGAAATATAGGGGGTTAAAAGGCATATCTGGGGGAGAGTGGCAAATAGGAGGTTAAAATGCATGTCAGGGAGGCAGAGTGGCATAAATGGGTGTATAAGGCATATCTGGGGGCAGAGTGGCAAATAATAGGAAATAAAAAGTCATAGTTTTTATCAAATATGAAAAAATAGTTTAAATGTGAATATGGTATATTTAGTGCATTTATTTTCAAACCAGCGTCATCCAAAGTTAGTGGTAAAAAAACCTCTACTTTTCAAACTGAGTAATGCTGCTTTGGATTCCCTGGCCAGGGTATGTCCACCTATAGAAAAAACAATGTGCAACACAGTAGAGCGATGCCTCACGTGCATGGGTGTTTACCATGCTTTGGTCAATTTTAGAAAATATTAATTTTTTTAATTTAAATTGTTGTGGAAGTATATTTCTTTTACTTTTTTTGGGGGGTGGGGTTATGGGGTGGTACGGGTGATTATTTGTTTGCTTTTTTATTTTCAGTTACATTTTTTTTTTTACTTATTTTAATTTTTGTATTTTTCTTAAACTATTCTCTAAAAGAAGCTAGAGATCCTGAATGGGGACCCCTCAGATTTCTTGAAATGCGGAGTGTCTTGACGATGTGAATAGATGAGCTTGGGGCCGTACGTTTTGGTCCGAACTAAAAGAGGGGAGACCAGGCTGGCAATTGACAGTCCAATCTCCCACGCATCGGTGGAGATTAAGCCCTGCCGATGCTTAAAGCGACAGGATGTAATAGTACGTCCTATGGGGCCAACTGTACTATGATGTCCTTTGTCGCAAAGGGGTGAATAATGTTGTATGGGTTCATTAAGTAAGTGGCTTTGGAGAGAAGATATGACCTCTCTGCAGCTTTCCTGTTACGCAAACCTCAAACGCACTTATACATTGTGATGGCCTCGCCCCACACGCTTCTCATTTCTACAATTAAATCCAGTTTCGTTAAATGCTCATTGCGCACGCGCACACACACACTCTATCACACACACACACTCTCTCTCTATCACACACACTCTCACATTCTCTCTCACACTATCTCTCTCTTACTTCAACAGTGTTATTTCCGGCCAAAAGTTGCTTTGACATGGCTGGCTGTAAAATGGCAGGAAGGCATGGGTGTACCTGGGGGCTTTCGCGGTTTGCGCCATGAGTTTTGGAACAGCCTCAGGAAGAAAGGGCAGATTCTCTATCGTTCCATCGCAGATGCCTTCATATTCTTCTCTAATCGAATGACATTGGAGCAGCAAAGCTTGTCACCTTAACCTCTTAACGACCTTTGCCGGTTCAGGACCGTCATAGAAAAACGGTCGCTTAACGACCTTTGACGGTTAAACGGCGATGTCGAGGCATTCAGCAAGGCCGAGATCGGCATCTGGCCCTTCCCCGGGGCGTCAACAGCCGCCAAACATTGTATGGAGGCGGACGCCCGTTTTAAAAGCGTTTAGGAGGCGATCAACGATCGCCTCCTAAACTTAAATGGTGTCGCTGGAATGCCTCGATCAGGAGGCATCCAGCGACACCAAACACTTACCTCTGGATGGACTGTGACCGCTCCGGAGAGCGGTCACAGCCGCAGCTGCCGGTGATCTTCGCCATCAGCAAGATGGCGGCGGCCCGGGAAAAAAAACAAAGATGAAAGAGTTCGCTAGACGGTCTCCAGACCCTCTAGTGAACTCTGGCTCCACTTGCAGGTTGAATACAGGTACTGCACTCAACCATGCAAGTCAATGGAGCCCAGCTTTCTAATCACAATGTGATTAGTAAAATATTCAAAAAATAATAAAAAATAAAAAAAAAATGGGAAAAAAAATTAAAAATGTGCTAACATTTAAAAATAATTATGCAGTGATGTCACTAGATGAACCATCCAGTACCAGCAAAATGTGTAAAAAAAATTTAAAAAAAAGTATTAAATATTAAAAAAATAAAAAAAAGTTTATTATTTTGAGCAAGTGCTAAAATTTCTCAAAAATCTCAACAAAGAGTTAAAATAAAAGCACTTCAAATACCCAAGGGGTGTCTAATATTAAAAAAAATGGCTGATGGGGTAAATTGGAGTGGCAGAGCTCAAAGATAGGGCATAGGTACAGACTGACCAAAATGGAGAAAAAAAGCGCACTTCTCAAATGTGGCATTTTAAATCTCAAACAACACGACGAACCCATGCATGTCGGGTATCACTGCACTCAGGAGATGTTCCTGAACACACATTGGCGTGTTGTTTGACAGTGACATATACCAGAACCTGTATATCTATAACTTAAGTACAATTTGTGTGGAAAAAAAAAAAAAAAAATTACTATTACAAAGTTTGACAAAGTATAGTTGTATAACTGTTGCATGGAAATGGTTAAAATAACAGCATTTAAAATACCCTGGGGTGTCTAGTTTTTAAAAATGTATGGTTTGAATTGGTTAAATTGAGTTAACCGGCTTCAAAGATGTTCCAAAGAGGAGATGGAGGCAGACTGACCAGATTTGTTAAAAAAGGTTTGGAAATCATAAAACGCTGCTTGTACTTATTGCCCTATAACTTACAAAAAACAGCAAAAAAACATAAAAACATTGGGTATTTCTAAACTCAGGACAAGTAGTAGAATCTATTTAGCTAGTTTTTTTACTTGCTTTTTTAGGTGAGTAAAAGATTTTTCAAATAAAAGTCATAAAATGTGTTTTGTTTTTTCACCATGTTTTTTTTATTTTTTTTATAGTAAATAAGATGATACAATTAAAATAATGGTATCTGAAGAAAGCCCATCTTGTCCTGAAAAAACCCAATATATAACTTATGTGGGTACACTAAATGGGTAAGGAGAAAATTACAGCTGAACACAAGCACCACAAAAGTATTAAAACAGCCTCGGTCCCACAGGGTACAAAAAGAAAAAACGAGCCCGGTCCTTAAGGGGTTGATATGCATTACCTGTATGCATTACCTGTAAATCCCCATTTTCCTTCTCTACAGTCAGTGGCAGGAAAGTGGTGCCTGTTAAATCAGAGGGAGTACTTTCTGCGCATGCGCGGTATGGGGTCCCTCTTGGCCTTTCATTGACGCTTTCGCCAAGCTGTACCTGGCGATGTCTGGAGGGGAGTGTATCGCATGCCAGGAGAGAGAGAAAGATATAGATAGGTTTGAGTGAAAACGTAGTTGCTCTTAATGCAAACACTAGCCGTGTAACCGATCTGCGTCACGACATAACTCATCAACAGCAATAATTATAATTATTTTGCTGCAGACAATCGCGCTGCTGATGATGAATTTTGGTCTCCGAAAAAATGGCGGATGTTAAACTCTAGTTATTCTTCCGAAAGGCGTCATCCGGCCGCGCGGGGTCGGAGTTTACTTCCGGTTCTCTGCTCACACGTGTGTTCTGCTCCGCTGGTGCTGGTACCGGCGCTGCCGTCACATTAAGGATGGGGAAAGCTGCTCAAAAGAAAAAGGGGACGCCGGCAGCGGGTCGCGGTGCTCCAGCCAAGGCCAAGGTTCGCAGCGAGCTCCGGGACAATCCGTTCGAGGTGAAGATCAACAGGCAAAAGTTCAATGTTCTGGGGAAGAAAAGCAAGCATGATGTCGGGCTTCCCGGAGTGTCCAAATCCAAAGCTCTCAATAAGGTGAGAATGCGTTTCCTAAGCAACCCGGTGAAAGTGCTCTGACCGGGGGTACCTGCAGCGGTTGGCATGCAGGGCTTGCGGAGGCACTGGCGGTAAGCGGGTAACTGGTAGTTACTGGGCGAGATTTTACTGGGTTCCCATCACTCAGTATCATTTAAATGGTATGAAGTACCCATTAAGGTGATCAGCCAACACCCCCCCACCCCCCCCCGGAAGATGACAGACTAAGCTAGTTGCTCGTTGTAAGTGAAATAAATTTGTTACTAAAAATATTTAACGTGCTGAATAAATACTGGGCATCGCCCGCCGCACATGTAGCATCCTGCGTCACATCATCTCTTTAATATATTAATACATCAATGTTATTTTACTGCAGGTGCTATTCCTACCCTATATATATATATATATATATATATATATAATTTTGTTTTCTTTCATTAGCGCAAAGAAACACTTCTTAAAGAATATCAACGCAGAGGAAAGTCCAGTATGTTTTCCGATAAGCGTTTTGGAGAATATGACTCTAAGCTAACTCCGGAGGAGAAGATGATGAGGAGATTCGCATTGGAAAGACAGGTAGTGATTTTGTTTGCCGCCCTGGAAATATACAGACGCTCGGCGCTCCCGTTGGGAATACCGCGTTAGCTGCCGTCTGCACAGAAAGGAAAAAAACATCACGTTCTGTGAAACCCGCGTTAACAGGTCGGCTTACAGTATTCTCAGCGCCTCGTATGGATTCACCTACTGCCATAACGATCAGCACAGGATCACAATAAGCACAGAATTGTATGTTTGGCCTGACACACATATACATCTGGGAGTTATTACCCCATGTTTTTGTGAAAGATCTAGGATGTCACCTTAGTCTCTTCTCTGAAATTAACAAAGATATGCTGTCCGGGCCCTCGGATGGCAGAGAATCGCGTTGGGGGTTCCTGTGTCGTGTTGATTTTTAAAACCAATAATGACCCGCTGTGTTGTTTTGGACACTTAAATGCCCCCGACCGGTGACCAAAGAGCCCGCCCGGACACCGAAGTTAAGCGTTAAAGACCTTTTACAACAACTAAGGAAAGCCGTCACAGGTCCTGATTCCTCGCACATCCCCGCTGGTACGGGGTTACATCATTTCCTACCCCTTTATAGATTGTCTGGAATTATCTTTCTTTATATGACCTTTTATTATTTTCATATCACAAGCTCCCCTTGAAATTATTTTCTTAACCTTGTATGGATTTATTATATTTGTAATTCCTCCCCACTTTTTAGCGAAATGCTGAGAAGAAAACCTTGTATAATCTAAATGAAGAAGAGGAGCTGACCCATTACGGGCAGTCGCTGGCTGCCATGGAGAAAATGAATGACGTTGTGGACAGTGACAGCGACACAGAGGAACGCGGTGCTCTGTCAGGTGAGTGGGCGCCGTTATCGAGTGTAGTAGGGAGGGCTTTATCAGGTTAGTGAATGTCACTGCGATGGGTGGCTGCTACAGGTCAGTGATGCCACCAGACATTGGGTGCGGAGCTTTGTGGGGTCACGGAGAGTTCGTCTTCGTGATGAACGCGGTTGATGGAGGGGAGATTGATCAGGGCGGTTAATGTCCCTGCTGGGGCTGTAGCAGATCAGTGACGTTGGAAACGGGAGGTTTTACCAGTTAATGCAAAAGGGGGCTTAGCGTAATTTTGGGAGCGCCGCTGGGATCCCAAGCTTGAACTGCCGTAAATAACGCTCTTTCTGATCTCCTACAGCTGAGTTGACAGCGGCTCACTTTGGCGGCGGCGGTGGGCTGCTCCGAAAGAAAGACCCCTCCGAGCACAAAGATGAGGAGCCAGAGAAGCCGAAAACCCGCAGAGAGCTCATAGAAGAGCTGATCGCCAAGTCTAAGCTAGAAAAGGTTTGCTCGCTTTCTTTGTCGGCCGGTTATATGTCTGGTTTCACAGGCGGTCTTCGGTGTAGAAATAACATGAGGATTTTGCAGCGCTGCGGAATACAATTACATTGTTTCCTATTTTAAGATCTCTGCTAGGTGTTTACGTGTGTTAAGAGTGTAATGGCTGGTGGTTCCCTACGCTCCAGAGCTGCACATACTATTCCTTTGTCCCTTTACGAGTAACGTGATGTGTTTCTGCAATAGAGAGAAAGGCAGAGTCAAAAGGAGAAGGCTTTGGAGCTGACCGAGAAGCTGGATAATGAATGGAAGGCAATTCATGGACTCCTGTCCCACAAGACTCCCAAATCCGAGAGGAAGGTTGAAGTGGAGAAGCCGAAGGTAAGGATCGGATACAGAGCGGATTGTGTTGGGCCGTTTGCTGGTCCTCTGTGAAGTGCTGGTATAGGGACTTGGGTACTAAGTGGTAGTTCGTGATGGGACGGCGGATGTTTAAAATAGAGATCTTTTCCTCCAGGGTGAGGACAAACCCCTAATGTTACTCCACAGACGGCGTCACTGAAATGAAGTGTCTGGCGCTTTCCACCGCTTATTAAATCAAACCAGTGCCCAGAGTGCCTGTTTCGCCCGTGTCTGTGTGACGGAGGGTTTGTTAACGTATACTCTATGGATGCATATAACTCCTATTCCTACGCTTAATGACATCGATGAGCTGCGACACCAAGGATTCGTATCCCTCTAACGTACGCCATCTCTTTGCTTTCCCCACCAGCCGGACGAGTACGATAAGATTGTGCGAGAGCTGGGCTTTGAGATGAAGGCTCAGCCTACTGAGAGACTGAAGTCTGAAGAAGAGCTCGCTAAAGAGGAGCAGGAACGTCTCCAGAAACTAGAGGTCAGATTTCGGTTAATTTCCAAGCCTGTAAGCCGCACTGAACTGACTCTAACGGGGCTGGTAAAGTCCTTCCCTTCAAAGACTTTTATGAGTCAGAGGTTTCCGCTGGGTGATTAAGACTGAGACATCCTTTGTTTACCACAAAGCATTGGCCTCCTAGATTTTACCTAAACACATTAAACATTGAACATGTATTTAACTGACAATATGAACAAAAATGAAATGTAGCAACAAAGAAAACGTGGAAGCTGCTATTGTCGTCGGACGTGATATTTGAGGGATCTAACAAACCCCAACACCAGACCAAGCGAAGCCCTTTCTCCCCGTAGTCATTCCCTTTCATGTTGCGATAGTTCTAGATCACCGATGTGTCCTCTTGCTTTGCGTATTTATTTTACTGAAACTGTTCCTTTTAAATCCTTCTTAACCGGTGTACGCTTTAAATTCTAGGCTGAGAGGCTCCGGAGGATGCGCGGGGACGTCGATGATAAGCATCTGAAAAAACCAAAGCACGTTTCTGCGGACGATTTAATGGATGGCTTCGTCCTGGATAAAGATGATCGTCTGATGCTTTCCTATAAGGTACGAGGAGCACGCATTCAGAGCGCAGTACAAAGAAAGTAGCTTTGGGATCCAGTACGATGGACCAACGACATCTTCCCAGCGTGTTTCCTCATTCTGTCTTCTTCTCCCGTCTCCTGCATTCCTGTTCTTTCCAACATTTATGATCCTCTGTTATTTCTCCTTATCACTGTCAGTCTAGAGCAGGGGTGGGCAATTAATTTTCCCATGGGGCCACATGAGAAATTGGAATGGTTTTAGAGGGCCAGACCTCTACAAACTACAAACTCCGAAGCCTTGTCCATTTTGTTAACTTATGTGCTGTTTAATAAAGTTATTCAAGCCTACGTCATTGGTAGAGGTGCTTGAATAAGTAAGGCCTGAATAACTATTAGCACAGCACAGAAGTGAACAAAATGAACAAGGCTTCGGAGTGCATACCGTATTTTTCGCTCTATAAGACGCACCTGCTGATAAGACGCACCTAGATTTTAGAGGAGAAAAAAAAGGAAAAAATATTTTGAGCTAAAAAATGGGCTAAAATATTTATTACAATAACTGAATAAGCTATGAACACAGTAAGACACACGCAGTAAGACACACACAGACACAGTAAGACACACACAGACACAGTGAGACACACACAGACACAGTGAGACACACACAGACACAGTGAGACACACACAGACACAGTGAGACACACAGACACAGTGAGACACACACAGACACAGTGAGACACACACAGACACAGTGAGACACACACAGACACAGTGAGACACACACAGACACAGTGAGACACACACAGACACAGTGAGACACACACAGACACAGTGAGACACACACAGACACAGTGAGACACACACAGACACAGTGAGACACACACAGACACAGTGAGACACACACAGACACAGTGAGACACACACAGACACAGTGAGACACACACAGACACAGTGAGACACACACACACAGTAAGACCTCCCTCCCTAACCCCCCTTCTCAGTATCTCCCCTCTAACTCCCTAACCCCCCCTTCTCAGGATCTCCCCCCCCGCCCCGGTCACTTACCTTAAACTCCTGTGTTGGAAGCGTGAGGCGTTTGTCTCGGGTGCCGGCGCTTCACTGCTGATCGCCGGCGTCTGACGTCATATGCCGGCGCCCAGCGTAAAGCGCCGGCACCCGAGACAAACGCTTCCAACACAGGAGTTTAAGGTAAGTGACCGGGGCGGGGGGGGACACCGGACTCATTGGTGAGTCACCAGGACACTCTTTGCGGGCCGGTCCGAGCTATTCAGCGGGCCGGATGTGGCCCGCGGGCCGTGCTTTGCCCAGGTCTGGTCTAGAGCCTTATTCATAAAGCATTGGTTTGGCATCGCCTATGGATATGAGCGCCACATGAACTCTGCGAAATGGATTTTGTTTCCAACGTTATAGACGTGTCGGGGTCATGAAGTAAATGCGTTTGTTGTCGCCTCTTCTCGGTAATGTGAGACAATGTTTCCAGTAAATTTCCTTTTGGTTTTCCCTTCACTAGGATGGTGCCATAAATCTTCCAGAGTCAGAAGACAAAGATGAACCCGAAGAGGATGCGGCCAGCGATGGAGAGGAGGGAGAAGAGGACGCAGCGGAGGATAGTGATTGTGAGGATGAGGAGGGAGAGGCGGAAGGCGATGAAGAATCTGGAGAAAGTGATGCCTCTGACAATTACTCAGACCTGGAATCCGACGCAGCAAGTAATGAGGAGGAGGAGGATGAAGAGAAAACAAAGGAGGTCAAAACCAAGAGCAAGGAAGAGATGAGAGCGGATGCAGAGGCTGCCAAATCCGAGCTCCCCTTCACGTTTTCTGGTAAGGAATGATAGTGAATACGCTCCTTCCGTTGTCCAAACCCAGCTGTTTTGCAAGTACGATGTAACGCATGATTTTAAGTGTCCTGTAGAGAATTCTAGAGCGATGGGATGAGGATTCTGAGTCCACTTCCAAATGGGACAGGAGCCTTGTGCCTGAGCTCATTAAATAAGCTATGTGCGATCCCTACGTACAGCGTCTCTGTATGGTTCGCGGGATTATTAGAGGATGCGCGTGATATTTTGGGTGACTTTCCTGCTCAACCACCACACTGAGATGATGCTTTATGGCAATGCTAATGAAGTCCGTTCCTCCATAGCCTTTCATTAGTCAGCGTGTCCATCAGGGATGGAATAAGGAGCCAGGTTGTTAGATTGAGCTAAAATAACATTTAGGACACACATATAAATGGCTCATATGCAGCTGCCCGAAAACATATTATACAAAACTAGAAATGCTTAACAGAAAACCGCACATTTTTTTGAAAACTTGCGTTAACTGATAATAGAATAAACTATAATATAATAAAATAAACGATATACCTCCAATCTGTCTCTTCTTGTTGTAAAATAACAGTCAGCCTGACCCGTCTCTCTTTAATTTCCAGTTCCAGAGTCGTATCAGGGCTTCTTGTCTCTCCTGAGTGGGAAGCCGGTGGAGCAGCAGCTGGTGATCCTGGAGCGGGTCCAGAAGTGCAATCACCCCAGCCTAGCCGAAGGGAACAAGGCCAAGCTAGAAGTGAGTTCGTTCTACTAATGGGGCTGTCTGTGTACAGGCAACATATCCGGTGTTGGTCTTTGCTTAGGTGCTGCATAGTTTGTCGTATTGTGTTGTCTGCGACTCTACACAAAGGCAGCTCCGCGCCTCGTCCCGCTCCTCAAGTTGGGAAGGGAGGCAGCACCCAAAAAAATCCAACAAACTATGCGCATTCTAAGCAAAGACTTCTGTAAATGGGACGTTACAAGAAATACCTCTGAATCCCATTCAGCTACAATTCACTAGAGAATCCAATCGCTTAATAGAGCGAACAACCCCGCAGGCTTCCATCTGTAGAGAGCGGCCGCTTGATCTTGGATGATGGCTTCCACTCATTGTCTGACGTCCTTCCCACTCGTTCCACTCCTGTCACTCTTTAGCTGTTCCTGATAGCAAAGCCAGTTTTTATTTTGTGTTTGTTGTGTCCTGCGATGTCAGAGTTGTCTGTATTTGATCTTGCAGAAGCTGTTTGGTTTCCTTTTGGATTATATCACAGACTTGGCCAGAAAGGACACCCCGGATCTGCACGCGATTGACAAGCTGGTCCTGTAAGTAGGTTGATGGGTAGCTCAGGAAACCTAGCCGTGTCCGGAATGAATGTTCTGTGTTGGAAATTCCATTTGTGGCGTTCCTCGCTCCTGATGGACTCATTAAAATACCCCAAATATATTTCTGGATCAGTTACCATTCAGCTGGGAACGCTGACCGCGAGACTCTTTATTTACAAGATGTCTTATAATGTTTGCTGGGAATGGATAGTTAAGGCTATTCCCTGGTTTCGAAACATAAATCTCCCTGTTTAGCACTTTAAAGCATCTGTTTCTCCCGCCGATGCTATATCGACCCGCCCGTCCTCAAAAGTCACTTGGTGGAAAACAATTGCCCCTGCTGGGTGTTTGTTGTGAGAATGAATGTCATGACGCTAACATACAGATTGAGAAGCGTGTTCGATCTCCAGGTAGGATGTGTTAATCTAGCTAAGAAATGTTATAAACACATAATGGTATTGAATGATAAAAAGGCATTGGTCTCGTGAGTTTACACTCTATTAGGTTGATGCCTGCTCATGGCTATTGGCCCACCAGTACGAATGGGTATATTTCTGGACATTCCAAAGATCTATAGTCACCGAGGTGTTGTGTTAAGAGGCCGTACTGTTATTTAGCGAGCATGCGCTTTTTTCTCTCCGCCTAGCCCTCTGTACGACTTGTGTCAGATGTTTCCGGAGACGGCCGCTGCTTGCGTCAGGGACGCCCTGGAAGAAGACGCTCGCTCCGCGGACGAGGGGACAGAAAGGAAGCACAGAGCTGGGTGTGCAGAGTTACATGTGGTACGTTTCTTCTGCCGGTGACTGTTTATAGCGTGTGTCATTTACTAAGATATCATATAAGAGTTTATACTCATCCGTGAATTTTACTTTTCAGTTGCTGCACCTAAAAATGACAGCTCTGTTATTCCCCACGTCAGACTTCTGGCACCCCGTGGTTACCCCGGCCGTGGTCGTGATGAGCCAGATACTAGCCCGGGTGAGTGAGCGTGGCCGTCGGTTCGATGATCACGCTGCCTGACGGCGCCCGCGTTATTTTAGGCTGACGTTCTTGTGCTTTGTGTCGCAGGGCCCTTTCTCCACGTTGCCGCAGGTGGCTGCCGGGCTCTTCGTCTCCTGCATGTTCATGGAGTACGTGTCCCTGTCGCAGAGGTTCGTACCCGAGCTCATTAACTTCCTCCTGGGAACTCTTCACCTGGCGACTCCACGCAAGGAGGTAACGGGTACGTGTCCTCGCATCATTCGGTGCCGTATCTACATACTATAAGGCTCCGGGTCTGCAATACTCGGCCTTTGAATCTATTAACCTAGGTTGATTTAGTGATTTTTGGGTTTTAATGGCAGGCTATGTACTCGTTCCGCCATTCAGACCCCACGGGAAGAGCGCCGGGCTGCTTCTGGTTGGGAGTAAGGCGGATGCGGACACCTGGGTGAAGCAGAAGCTGCCTCTCGGAGAACTCGGCGTCTTGGAGAGCAGAAGTGGAACCGAAGTCAATCATTTCAAGTAAGTACCGAGGGCTCTCCAAACGTTAGAAGAATAAATACAGCCGCTTGGGTCTTCCAGTAAGCCTGTGTCAGATGTAAACGCTGGCGGAGATTTATGGGAGTTATAGCTCTTTACGGACGCTGCTCCGTGCGTGAGCTTTATTCTCAGTAAGCGTTTGTCTTTGTGTGTATGTGTGCGTATACGTGTATAATATATATATATATATAGTTGCTTTCTACTAGTTAATGAAATGCTGCTAATGCTACAGAGGTCGTTTTTGCGAGCCGGCTGTGAAGCCGTTTTCTTTGGCGTTGTTGCTCATCGGATGGTGGCCTTGTTTCTCCCGCAGGTTCACTTGCATATCTGTGTGTCTGGATCTGGTTCTAAGGTGTGTGAAGATGTACGGCCCTCTGCCTTCCTTCAGAGAGATAATACAGCCTGTGGCAGAGCTGCTCAGGGAACACCTGCCAGCTCGGGACTATCCGCAGCAGCTCCGGGTGAGTACGCGGCTATAGTTATGATAGAGTGTACCTAGGGGGTGCGTTACAACAGCGTGCGTGGTATAAAAGAGGCATTGTAATCGTCTATCTGTTAGTTTGGCTTTTGGTTTAAAGCGTTTACCCCTCTTTTAATGACTTTCACTCTGCGTGACAAGACGTTTTATTCTCCTTTATTGGGTAAGCAGTAAGCGCAATTTAATTAAATTGTTTGGTTTTTTTTGCTTTTTCTTTTTGCAACCAAAGCAAATGTTCTCTAATGTTATTGCTTTTATTCTTTTGGGGTTTTTTTGCTCTAGGATTTGCGGGAAGACATTTTGAAAGAGATTGACATCCATGTAGTGAAAAAGTACACGCCGTTGGTTTTTGAGAAACAGATGCTGGTTCCCATGAAGATGTTTACCCCGAAAGTCACGCCTGTGTGAGTATCTCTGCCTGAGGAGTCGCGTTTATTATATAGCTTGGAATTATATAGCACCCCCGTATTCTGCAGCAACGTACAATCGGCGAGCGGAACAAGTACTGCGACATATACGCAACTTGCTTGTTTCAGCTGGGCCCTCCTCGCTTCATGTAGCCATGTCCAGACAATGTATAAATAATATGGAGTATATACCGGTGATAGTGTATACTGTAGCATACAGACTCGGGTGTTTGGTGGCCAGCCCTGTTTGCCGTTGCCGTCGTCTTGATGCCCGTTACCGGTGTGATTTCATTGCAGGCTTGAATTTGGGAAGAAACAAGGGTGCAATCGAGAGGAACGCGAACGCAAGAAGTTGATTCACAAACACAAGAAGGAATTTAAGGGAGCCGTTCGAGAAATTCGTAGAGACAACCAGTTCCTGGCCAGAGTCCGGCTGTCGGAGACCATGGAAAGGTGAGCCTTCGCTCGCGTGTTTAAACGATCGTTTAGGTCGGTGGGGTCTGTTCACTCCAGCCCAACGGGACTGCGTTAGAAGGGGGTCGCTTGCCCCACCTGTTTCATTAAACGCTTGTGCCCCGTGTAGAGAGCTCCTAGATGGAGATCTGAATCGGAAGTCGGACTGATGTCTTCCCCTCTCTGCATCTCCGAGTCCGGTAGATGCAGTCATTATGTCATTTAATCACTATGCATAAAAAAGCATTTGCTATTCGGCTTTTCTTGTCAAATGCAGTGTTGGTCTCTATAAACAGCATTTTTATTTTGTTTTGTTAATCAACATTTAAAAAAAAAAACAACCTTTTAAATGATCAAATATCTACAAAGACTAATAATGGTGAAACTTCGAGGACGGTCATGTAATGTCGCCTAAAAACCCACTTGGTTCCCTCTGCCTATTTGTATAAAGTACAGTAGTAGTTTGTTGTAAAGTAGCGTTCCCACCATTTCTTTTAATAGTATCGCATCTAAGAAATAATTTTCTTTTTTTTTTCTTTTTTTTTTTTACATATACACATCCATTCAGCCATCTCATTAGCCATTTATATAAATGTTCCACTAGAACCCACGTACTGACTCATCATACTGCCTGTGTTGAACAATACAGTGTGCTCGGTCTAAATGACCCAGCCTGACACTGAGTAGAGAAAGTATATGGAGGAAAGCATTGAATTTGCATTGTCGTGGACCGTCTGTGTGTTTTTTAGTCGCTGATAAGGGATTTGGCGTGACGTTTGCCAGTGACTTCGCTTTACGTGATAAAGTGCTGGTTCTGGTAATCTTCAGCTCCGGGAATATCTTGGACGGCGTTGTATAAAACGTGTTTAAATCTGTTATTCTTCTCAAGTCAGCTGGTTGAACGATGCGTTACTTGGGGCAGCTCAGCCATTCTTACAAAGGGCTTAGCCGGGTTTCCCTGTAACGTGTAGAGTAATAACCATAAGTCTCCTGCTTCACCCGACAAATCTCCATGATCGCGTACGACGCAGATAAACGTTTATTGGGACAAAAAAATGAGATTTCTCCAGTGCCAAAGCGTATTACTGTGTTTAAAGAATCAAAATTAACTCTTCGCTCCCTTACCCCGCAGGGACGCTGAGAGAAAGAGGAAAGTGAAAGAGCTTTTCAATAGCCTGTCGGCGCAGGAGGGCGAGTGGAAAGCACTGAAGAAGAGAAAGAACAAGGGGAAATAATGGCGGCTCTCACAATGTCAGAGCTCCGATACGATTCATGTGATGTCCGACAAGAACCGGAGACGTCTGTTTCCAGCCGTTGTAGAGAGCCGAGACTGTTAGAACGTGAAGAGACGCGGACTCGTCGTGTTAGAAGAATTCTCTTTATCCGAATCGCTGGAAGCGTTAACGTCTTACGTTGCGGTGTACAGAACGATGGTTTTACTTCGTGTAAATATACGAGCGCTTTTAGCAGGTTGGGCCGTACGGTTCTTACGGAGAAAAGTTTTACAAAAAAACTTACGGCCGTTATTGCTTCCGCTTTACTCGTGGAATATATTGCATTCATCCTTCAAATATCCTTTATCACAAATAGTTTGCAGAGCGAGTATTCGTATGAAATGTTACGTGGTGCGTTGTATCATAAGATATACTTTGTGAAAATACAATTTGTTTTCCAATTCCGTTGCATTCTGATATTGTCCTGTATCATTTCAGCTGCGTTTGGGCCTGTTGGTTCAGTTACTGATTAATTAGCATATAGGGCGATCATAATGACTTTTAAATAACAACGCCGTTGTCTTTGTAGGTGCCGGGGCTGCCGGCCTGCTTTCATGAGTTCTGCCTGCTCTCACTTTATGGCAGTCGTATATTTCACTTTATTATGTGTTTTTAAGGCGATACGGACTAGACAATTACATGATACTGCGGCTTCTAAGACTAGAACTCTAATAAAAAATATGCGTGTTTAACCCCTTGTTTGCCAGCTTTCGCCGAGAGATCACGCCGTGCCTGTTGTATTTTCAGGCCTTCCTAAAGCAGCCCTAATCAGCTAAAGTTTAAAGGAGATTGTAAGCTGGGACTTTCATTAGGAAAGGCTGGTCCCACCGAGAAGGGGATTAAACGCGGGGTTAATGGGCGAGCTGTCCTTCCGTCACATTCCAGCAAATCTACTATTATGGTGAAATCATTGTTTATCATGCATAGATATAACCTTTATTTTTGGGTGTACAGGCTCTCACAATCAATGGAAAGAGGAAACCAAATGTTTTTTTGGGTGAGAAACCACCACAATCCAACATAACACCGCAAAGAGAACACGTTGCTGTTTGACCACAGAAGCCTATATAATGTTCAAGGAACGAGGAAGCCGGCTATAGGGATCGGATGTGATGGAGAGGAGGCCGATGGCTTCCTAAATGGTCACGTGTGTGCGTGACGATGTGCGTGTCTCCACCTTCTGGGTCACGGAGCTTGTTTGGGTGTCAGGGCTATCACCGCGAGCTAAAAGAAAGAAAAACAAAATACGTTGGTGCCTTGTGTTGTTGAACGGCAAGTTCTGTTGGCTCTCATGATGTGGAGTTTGTATAAAGAATTATGGGAGTCAACAGATGTCTTCGCAATTTACAATAATCAATAAATACTGCTTTCCGGGATACATACTAACAGTGCATGTTTTATGGATCTTCTCACTTAGACACAGGAGGCCCCTGTTCTGTCACCAGAGACCTATGTTCCATCGAGGGGTTCCCGAGCACCTGCGTACCCCAATCTATCTAAAATCGTAAGTCTCTGAGAGCTGCTGACTTTATCAGGACTCCAAGCAGGATAATTAGGAAGCCTGTTATCCAGGCTCTCCTCGTCTGCTGTGGTCCTACAACGCCAAGGGGTTTGTGTGACTAAACTAGACTATTATCTACAGGGCTTCCAAAAGAAACGTTATTTTACATACAAGTGTCGCGTGTTTAATTTAAACCTAGGTTGTGGTTCAAGTCAGGGCAATTGAATTGGTTGCGTGGTGATAAAACCACGTTCCAATCTTGACACCGAGAGACTTAAACCCCCGGTTTTAGGAAGGGTTCCAGTAAAATGGCGTGTAGAGTGTTGGCCATCATCTTCCTCTTACCCTCGCTTTCTGAATTGATCCCGAGCCTCTGCTCCTCCGCTTCCAGCAGTTTCCGGTACATGGCAATCTCGGCGTCCAGCTTGAGTTTGATGTTGAGCAGATCTTGATAATCTTGTAAATATCTGGCCAGGTCTGCCTTTGTCTCCAAGAGTCGGCATTCTAACTGAGTGATGACCTCCTGAAGCATGGCTGCTTCTTCTAGATGTTTGGCTTCCATGTCCTCCAGCTGCTTCTCCAGGGCTTCATTGCGGGCCCTCAATAAATCGATCTGACTCTGCAGGTCAGACACCTGAGAAGAATATCTGCTGATGTCTTCTTTGATGGTCTGGATCTTCACTTCATTCTTGCTCACTTGCCCCTTCAGGGAACTCAGCTTGGTCTTGTACCACTTCTCCGCATCTTGGATGTTTTTGGCGGCCGCCTGTTCGATCTGAACGCGCAAGGCCCGTAGTGCTGCCGCCAGGTCAGGACGGCTGCTTTCGAGCTCCACGTTAACTTTGGATTCCTCGATCTGCTTCAGTAAGTCGGCGACCTCTTCGTCGTGGAGTTTTTTGAGGAACTCTATTTCATCGACAAGCTGTTCAACCCTCTTCTCCAGGTCCAGCTTCTGCAAGGTGGCGTTATCCACATCCTGACGGAATTCCCTCAACGTCTTCTCTGCCTCTCCTGCCAAAAAGAACAAAACACTTCAGTCATGTGGTTGATTCTTTGGGTTTCTGTGTCCTTCTCTCTCCTCGGCTAATGCAAGCGACTAAAATGACAATGCAATAAAGCGTTGGGGAAAGCGAGCAGGGTGCTGGGCTGTATAGCGAGAGGCGTTAGTAGCAGGAAGGCGCTGGATCTATCACTGTACAGATCTCTGGTCAGACCTCATCTATAGGATTATGTACAGTACTGGAGACCCCATCTACAGAAGGATGGGGGCTCCAAGAATAGCAAATGGTTTACAGGATAAAATCAGGAAATACTTGAGATCTTAATATGTACAACTTGGGAGGAAAGAAGAGAGAGGGGAGATGTGATAGAAACATTCAAATACTTAAAGGGATTTAAGGAGAAGAATTGTTAAAACAAGAGGTCATAATCTAAAACTAGAGGGTCAGACTCTTTAGAGGTGATGTAAGGAAGTTCTACTTTACTAAGAGAGTAGTAGATAAATGGAACAGTCTCCCAGCAGTCTCTCTTACATCAGGAAAAATGGGCAGACTATCCGGGACGAATGGTTCTCATCTGCGGTCAAATTCTTTGTTTCTATGTTAATTATAAGCCGGTATAAATCTTTCTATTTCACTGTCTTTGATGTGAGTCCAATGCATTACCTGGATACTTCTTACATGGTTCCAACGTGTTCTCCTAAAGTGAACGATTTATGAAGTTTTGGGGATTTTTTTTATACATTCTCTGTGTTATTTGGCTTTTTATTGTAACAAACGCACAATAAATCACTAATCTGTAGTTCTGCTCATGACTTTAATGATACCGACTGGATTAAGCGCTAGTCGCTAAATTTATAGTATTTCAGTATTTTCATATTTACTTTATAGCTTTAATATTTATTATTTTAATTGTGTATTAAAAAAAGCTTTCACAAAAAAAACATTTAAAGGGATTATGAACAAATCCAACATGAATCAGAGCTTTTAACCGGATTCCTCGTAGGTTGCCTGGCATGGTGGGTGGGGGGGGGAAATATGATACAATAGGTGTGAGCGCCAAAAATATAGGCCGTGAGATAATACGATAAATATAATAAACACAATAAAATTCCGTTTTATTATTATCCACAGAATTTGTTTCGAGCAGTTGCTCTAACGCGTTTCGCCTTTATCAGAGCGGTGGGTCATGCGCACGTGGCAGGGATATGTGAGACAGTCCCGGTTATGTTATAATCACTGACCCCAAATAACGCCGTCCTATTTGGAATATAATTACAGCAACAAGAAGGAAACAAAGCCTCGGAGCCCGAAAGTGGAGATCCAATGCGTGTCAGCATTTAATTCCCATCCGCATGGAGCGAAACGCACTCCAGCAAAACAAGAACAATTGACGCGTTTCGCACTTGACTACGGCTGAGCGATTGTTCTTGTGTTGCTGTCGTGCGTTTCCCTCCATTGGATGGGAATTAAAGTGCGAGGCGGCCGATGGAGGAAGAGAGTCAGCGACCGGTATCGCTGTATCCGAAACAAAATCAGTGCTTGGTGCCAGTTACTATGGTAACCTTATATATACCGTTATATATCCCAAAGATCCCTCCACAGGTACCCCCCACCTGCCAAAATCACCCCATTATTAAACCCATTTATTAAAAAAAATAGCACCAGAGCCATTGAGGACTACAACTCCCAGGACCCACAGCCTGAATGAACATAAACTACGGCTGAGAAGGTGGGAGTTCTATTTATCTGTAGATAATGAGTGCCTACTCTGTGATGTATACTGTCGGCTGCTCGCGTATGCGTTTGAATCGATGTTAAACGGAGTGAATGTAAAGGACGCGCTGCCTCCCTTTTGTGACGCGATAAAACTCGCTGTCTGCCGTCTCCGGCTCTCCTTACCTCTCACGGTGAGTTCTTCGTCACACTTGACGCTCCAGATCTCGCTCTCCTCCTCGAGGTTCCCTCTCTCGATGTCAGCCGCGCTTTTCTCTTTGTTTAAACTCTCAATCAGACGCTTGAGCTCCTGGAACTGCTTCTCGTACTCCTCAGAGATGCCCGGCCCCTGCTTCTTCAGGAGGTCGCTCAGCTCGTCCACCTCGGCGCGCAGGGCCCGGTTCTGCTCCTCCAGCGAGCGGACCTTGTCGATGTAGCCCGCAAAGCGGGAGTTCAGCTGCTGCAGCTCTTCCTTCTCATTGGGACGATGAACGTAGGCTTTGGCGACGGACTCTCCCTCCTGGAACCCTTCCCGGCCCTGAACTTGCACCCTGCTGGATTCATTCACCTTCAGTGTTCTCTGGCTGTACGCAGAGGTCTTCATTTTATCTCAGGGGGTTCTTGTCCTGCGAGCGTTGCCTGGTTTTCTGCGAGTGGGACTGCAGCAGCGGCGTCCTCGGTTTTATACAAGACAAAGGAATGTGACAGATACCCGTGGCCGTACACGCCGTCACGTATGTTCTCCTATTGTATGGAAAGGCGTGATGGTGGCAGCACCCCGCGCATTCTGACACCTCAGCGTGACTTCATTTCAGAGATCTGTCCGGAGGTGAAACGTTCCACGGAAGAAACCCTCAATCGCGTTTACTGCGTTTCACCCCGAGAAAAGACGGACATTTCCCCCGACCATGGGTAATGAACGGGTTAATGATATAAAAAAAAACTATTTTACATTTGCCAAAAACCTCTAATGGCCGTAATTACTGGAGAACACGGCTCATTCATTAACCGGCTTGCATTCCAGGCGTACTGGGGCGGAAGGACTAGTGGTGCGTGAGGCCCCGAGCCGAGAGGCCGTGATGGACAGGGGAGGGCTGGCAGCCTACTGCCTGGGGGGGCAAGTCTAGTCAAGTGGCCCGTTGCCCACCAACTCAGCCCACCATCCATGCCCATCTTCTCCTGATTTTCTAACTCATATTGATGTGATGGGAGTGGGAGTAATCAGTACACAAAAAAAAAAAAATCACATCATACACGGGACGCCTGAAGTCACAATTTACTGCCGCTAATCCTTTTTAATAAAACATATGGATTGAAATAAGAGTAAATAACACAAAACCTTTACTTTTCCTCTCACTGATTTCTAGGCCAAGAAACCCCACCAGGACAGGCTCTGCCACACCGACACCCAAACACACACACACCGGGAGAGGCTCTGCCACACAGACACACACCAGGACAGGCTCTGCCACACCGACACCCAAACACACACCGGGACAGGCTCTGCCACACAGACACCCAGACACACCAGGACAGGCTCTGCCACACCGACACCCAAACACACACACACCGGGAGAGGCTCTGCCACACAGACACACACCAGGACAGGCTCTGCCACACCGACACCCAAACACACACCGGGACAGGCTCTGCCACACAGACACCCAGACACACCAGGACAGGCTCTGCCACACCGACACCCAAACACACACACCGGGACAGGCTCTGCCACACAGACACCCAAACACACCAGGACAGGCTCTGCCACACAAACACCCACCAGGGCAGGCTGTGCCACACCGACACCCAAACACACACACACTGCTTGCCCTGGGCAGAACAAGAGGTGCTCGCACAGCAGTGGTAAGTAGCAGGCCTTCTGTGGAAATGATCGCGGAAGCTGCGACCCCTGGGACCAGGGTTGCTGCGGGCTTTTGTCCCACATTAAAGATGGCCATGGCAGTCGTGCCAATCAACAGCCATCAGCAACCTCACAGAGAGATACGTTGCCGAGGAGGAATAATAAGGGGTATCACGACAGCAGCAGATTACGTATCTGCCCCCCACGGTATACAAATTGTCCCGAGACAGCACACAGCGTATGGAACCAGGGCCGGACTGGACTGGGTTGACTATGTGACTCTGGCGCTTTAAGGCTGACGTCCGCGGATGACGTTCGTGCAGCCGGTGATCACACGCTCCGGCACCCGGTCTGCCGCTGGACCCGCATGACGTGTGTCCGGTGTGCCAGGCGGCCCGTATGGCGTGTGCACAGTGTGGCAGACCGCCCGTGAGGCGTGTGCACGGTGTGGCAGGCGGCCCGTGAGGCGTGTGCGCGGTGTGCCCGCTGTGCCAGGCAGCTCGTGAGGCGTGTGCCCTGTGTGCCAGGGGGCCCTTGAGGTGTGTGCCCGGTGTGCCAGGCGGCCAGTCCCGGCCTGTGTGGAACTGGAAGAGGTAAAAGGGGACCGACAAAGTCCCCCCCCCCCACGAGTCTCTCTGCGGAACATGACGTCCGCCCTTATAACCAAACAGAGGCTAATGGCTATGCTTTGTGGGAGTTGTAGTGTAAACAGAGCTACAGAAATATATCCTGTCCCGTGACTTTCCAGAGATACATCCTGTTCGTATCACCGTTTAGCAGGCGGCTCCCGGACCCCGGGTTATTCCGCTATTAATTCCCCTTTTTAGTAATATTTTTCTCGCTGTGACGAGGGTTTTTTGGAAGCGACCGGATTACGCAGTTTTAGCCAATTTGGCTTTGAGGTTGTCGTGGATCGTCTGGAGGGCAGAGCATCTTTTGTACTGCGCTACAGAACCCGTGCCATTATATAATTATCAGGATACCAGGAGACACTGCTTCTATGGGAGTGGCGGTAGTGGGGATGTCAGGATGGCGGCTGAGCCTGATGGGAGTGGCGGTAGTGGGGATGTCAGGAAGCAAGCTGAGCCTGATAGGAGTGGCGGTAGTGGGGGTGTCAGGACTGCTTCTGAGCCTGATGGGAGTGGCGGTAGTGGGGATGTCAGGACGGCGACTGAGCCTGATGGGAGTGGCGGTAGTGGGGATGTCATGGCGGTCGCTGAGCCTGATGGGAGTGGCGGTAGTGGGGATGTCATGGCGGTCGCTGAGCCTGATGGGAGTGGCGGTAGTGAGGATGTTCGCGTTCGCTCTCCCCCCTGAAAGCCCCGCACGGAGGAAAAACAAGCGGGACCCTCGAGAGTCCGTGACGCGGGAGGCGGGGCTTCGGAAGGATGAGCCCCGCCCACAGTGGTGAGACGCTCTGCAGGAAGAGAAGCTGGGTAAGGGGAAGCGCAGAGACCCCAACAGTGTGGGGGGACAGAAATACACAAGCTGGCAGACGGCGGTATCTGTGCGGGAAGAGGCCGGGTGCTGGATGCACCACAAAGGAGGATGGGGGGCGGGTAAGAGAGAGGAAGAGGAGGAGGAGGAGGAGGGCTGGGAGAGGAGAGGAGGGGGCAGGTAAAGGTAATAGGGAGGCATGGAGAGCTCTGAAACATTCTAGGTGTGAAGAGAGCAGACATTGGGAGTCCATGTGCTCAGCTGATGGAGCTGCAGTGCATTCTGGGAGTGTGCCAGGGGTTAACCACTGGTAGAGTGTAAGCTCTTCTGATCAGGGTCTGGAGGTTGTTGTCGTGTCTGTACGTCATGCCGTATATTCTATGTAATAATGTATGGAGCAGGGCTGACGCGCTCATCGCTCCGGCGCTCCTAATATAGAGAGAGGAGGCTCTCGCACCACATAGAGTGACAGCCACTGCTGTATTTACGCTTTGCTGTCACTGTTGTCATTATTCTTAAAATTGGTTCACAGAATAATAAAGACCTTGTCGAGGGAGCTTACAATCTATAGGGCTGAGTATTATTGAGATTCGTTCTTTTAGGAAGCAGGAATAGCGGCACCCCCAGAAAGTTAGTAGTCGGCAGTCACGTTCCGGTGGCCGCTTGGCTCCTGGTTTCACTAGCCGCGTCTCCTCCATAGTGAGTGCTGCGTGTCTTGATCCGTCTCCCTGCTGGAGCCGTTACATCGCTTCCACGTTCGCTTAACTCACCGCCGTTTGCTGAAAGTTGTCGTGAATGCGCGGGGGGGGTGATGAGCGATATACTCGGTATAACGGAGGAGATGTAAGTGCAGCCGTACGAACAGAATGTCGCAGTCTAACACTATAGAGTGTCAGAGTCTTAGACGTAATGTAGGAGTAGTAGATAAACGGAACTTCCTCCCAGTAGAAGTGGTGGAGGGAAGTTAAACACGCAGGGAATGATGTCTCTGGCTGCGGACGGGTTCAGTAACAGGGTTTGCACGGGGTGGATGTGACACGGCCGAGCGCTTCGTGTTGCTTAATGTCTGTGAGTCAGCACTGGTTTTATTGTGTTTGGAGGAACGAGGAAGCTCGGCAGTCGGCTGTCGGCTCTTCTGTGAACGGAGGGAAGGATGATGGAGTCCAGAGCCGTGAAGACCCAGGAGCCCCGGGGCCCGTCGTCCGGCAGAGTCATCACTGTGGTGTTCCTCGCTCTCCTCATCGACCTCCTAGGATTCACGCTGATCCTGCCGCTCTTCCCCTCCATACTGGATCATTACAGCACGTCTGGGGTGAGTGCGCCTCAAAGAAACGTCCCCAGCCTCTGGGCACCCGGCATGCAGGGGGTTAAATTATAAACTCCCTCTCCCATCATGATCAGCCGTCCTGTGACTGAGCGCGATGGCCGTGGCTGCCGGTTGCGGGGCTGACTGGTGACGGCAGGAAATTGTGAGCCAATGGCCTTATTAACGAGTCACAGGGAACGCTTTCCCCTCATCAATAATAATCACAAGAATAAATTCTGCCAAAAATTTAGCCGCCCCCCGCTGTTTAGCCGCCCCCGCTGTTTAGCCGCCCCCCGCTGTTTAGCCGCCCCCCGCTGTTTAAACGCCCTGACTGTTTTCTGGTGGCTTTAGGATCAGCTTTACGGGACGTTCCAGCGTGCCGTGGATTGGTTTGCGACGCTGGTCGGGGTTCCCCCGGAGAGGAGATATAACAGCGTGCTGTTCGGAGGTAAGATTAGCCGGTTGCCTCTGCGGGGGCCGGGCGCGGGGCCGCCATGTTCTGCCGTGCGCCACCAGCAAGGGGCAAGGAAGAGGCTTTAATCTACATAATGCGACTACATAAGGCGGCATTTATACGACCCATCGCCGCGCCGCAACCCACATATACGACCCATCGCCGCACCGCAACCCACATCTACGACCCATCGCCGCACCGCAACCCACAACTACACCCCATTCCACCCGCTTATATGAGCAACGATTCTTCCCAGGGTACTGTTTTTATAAGGGGGACATTATAGCAGCTCTGATCTCTGCCACCTAAAATCTTTTCTGTTTAGCCCAGGATGTAACTCAATTTTTTAAGGGAAACTCCCAGCTTTCTTTCTTTTTTCCTTTTTTTAAACATTTTGTGTAACATTTGTACTGTGAGTTTGTGTAAAATACAATGTTTGTGACAGCTGTGAATGCGTTTACGTTATCTTGGCACAAACTACTAGACAAAACAAAGGAGGTCTCAGTCTTAATTACCAAGAGGGACCATCTGACTCATAAAAGTCAGAGAAGGGGAGGACTTCATTATCCTACACAGGACTTGATTAGCATCGCCATAAAGCAAGTGCTAAGTGTGGTACGTAACCAAAATATGACCGGATCGCCTACAAAGGTCCTGTAGTACCAGCTTCTTTGACCCTTTGCGTGCCCTGAAGATAAAACGTGGCAGGACAACCTTATTGGAAAAGCACTGTGGCACTTTACTGCTGCTGAAAAATCCACACTCCTGAGATCAAAAGCCTATGGTGCTCCGTAAGTGTCTGGCCGAGTGTTGTGGGAGTGGTAGTTTGCAGCAGCGTGTGTCGTCGTCTATGCGTTATTATATGAAAAGCAAACAGAGGAAGCAGGAGAGAGAATCGCTCCGGGGAATACGCGGGGATTTCGCGAAGCTCAATGAGGAAGAATGTTGTGTGACAGCATGCCGCCGCGACACGGAGAGAGCCTTGGAACCGTCATCATTTATTGTTTTTTATGGTGCCATCATATTCCGCAGCACTGTACAAAGGGTAAATGAC